>CM077669.1:245114210-245856710 GCA_039707655.1 Elymus sibiricus
AGAGGGAAGAATGGGCGATATCGGAATGCTCAAGGGGGGTTGCTTGCCTTGCTGCTCTGCGGCAAAAGGCTGATCGTCAACGGTGTAGTCGTACCCGGCAGCACCGTCGGTCTCGGGGTCTACCGGAGAGAAGAGGGGGGAAGAAAGAATAAATATAAAGCACAGATGCAATCACGATGCATGACATGGCAATATGCAGAGCTTAGGAATACACTAACGCAGTACTGCACGTCGCAGACGGGTCGGAAGAATATCTGACGATATTTTCCGGGTCTCGGGCTACTACCGGACAGACGAAATCGATGGAAAAGTTCCATGTTCGCTATGATAGGAGCACGTGACAGACTAACGGACTGCGTATTCGGATTCGTGGGATTTTTCTGAACAACTTTCATATATAAATTATTTTCATCCGAGTTACGGATTATTTTATATTAATTTTTAAAGTTTTATTAATATTCAGAAATTAAAACAGATTATTTAAATTCAATAATCAGAATTATGACATCAGCATGATGTCATGCTGACATCAGCCGTCAACAGTCCTGTTGACTGGTCAAACTGACCAATGGGTCCCACATGTCATACACACAGATTAATTTAGTTTAATTAATCTTAATCAGGATTAATTAAGGGGGTGTGGGACCCACCTATCATTCTCTGTTTAGCCTTAATTAATTATCAGAATTAGTTAATCCAATTTAATTAGCCTAATTGGGCTGGGCCCACATGTCATAGACTAATATATTAATAACAGATTAATTAAGTTAACTAATCTTAATTACACTAATTAACTAATTAATTAATTAACAAATTAACTATTTATTTATTTATATATTAATTTTATTTTCATTTTATTTTTAAAACGTCCTGGGGGTGGGCCCACTTGTCAGTGGCCCATCGGTCTCACACACACACAACACACACGACGCACACACTCACACACACGGCCACGGTCATGGCCGGCGGCAGCGGCGGACCATGACAAGGGGTCGCCGGCGGCGATGCTGGCCGGCGAGGGCGAGCGGCGGCGGCAGCGGTCACGGGCGAGGAGCGGGGGGGGGGGGGGAGTTGCGAGCGGCCGCGAGCGCGGCCGTGCGGGGGCGGGCGCGCTTTGGCACGGTCGGGCGCGGTGTGGGCCGGGCGTGCGGGGCCGCGGCGGCGCGGCGCACGCGGTGGTTCGGTCGCGGGGGGGGGCGATGCGGAGCAGGTGGCCCGAGCGAGGGGGGGCGGTGCGGTCGGCGCGCGGTGGCCGTCGGGCACGGCGCGGGGGGGGGGTGTCGCGGCGAGGGGGCGAGGCCACGGCGGGGTAGCGACGGGGTCGTGAGTCGTGCGGGTTGCCGGAGCGGAGCCGCGGCGGTTAGAGACGGGGGGAGGGGAAGGTGCGGCGATGGGTGAGCGGGAAGAAGGAGGGGAGGCCCCCCGGAGCTGACAGCGACCGTAGGGGGGGGCAATGGGCGCGAGGCGGAGGCGGCGCGGTGGTCCGGTGGCCGGCGGCGATGGCGAGGCGGCGCCGGGCGTGGTCGGGGGCGACGCGGGAAGGCCCTGATCCAGATCGGATCGGGGGGAGGAGAGGAGAGAGGTGGGGGGAGTGAGGGCGACGGGGGCTAGGGTTGGCTCGGGAGGGGGGGTTATGGCCCCGCGGGGGCAGCTGGGCCGGTTGGGGCCGGCCGACTGGGCCACGGACCAGTTGGGCCGGGGGGGTTCTCTTTTCTTTTTTTTGTTTGTTTTAGTTTTTTTAATCTTTTATTAGTTTTCTGTTTTAGTTTTATTTTATTTTAGTGAATTGAAATACCCCCAATAATGTTGACTTCTAAATGACAATTACCTATGCATTATTTGACACACCCCGAATATTTTAGTTTTGATATTTGAAAACTTTTATCGTCCGACTTGGTTTTGAATTTCGAATTCGCACGGGATTGAATCAACACGAGATTAACAGCAGTAATCGTGGTGACGTGGCATCATTAGTGTGGGGTTACTGTAGCTTAATTACAGAGATTACTGTAGCACAAATCCAGGGCGTCACAGCAAGCAACCAAGGCGGAACGGCAAGTGCAAGCTGACTACAAGTACTCCAAGTTCTCATCCAAGACCTACGGCTCAAGTGCTCAAGCTACTACGACAACGACACCTTCAACTACGAAATCTACAACACCTACCGGCGACAAGTCAAGCTACAAGGACAAGACGACTTCGTCAAGCCGACCAACCTCAAGCACCTACAAGCCGAGGGCTTCATCCTCTACACCAACACCGGATGCTTCTGCCAAGACAAGCTCTATCAAGTGTTTCACGTGCCAAGGGCGAGGCCACAAGACCTTCGAATGCCCAACCAAACGCAACATGATCCTCCTCGACGATGGCACCTATGACTCTATGAGTGACGACGAGATGCAAGCTTTGGAGCAAGTGGCCATACACCGTCAAGTGAATGACGATGAAGATTCGCAAATCTTTTGCGACAACGATTCGAGCCCCGCTCTCGTTGTCTCCAAAGTT
Organism: Elymus sibiricus; assembly: GCA_039707655.1. Lineage (NCBI taxonomy): Eukaryota > Viridiplantae > Streptophyta > Magnoliopsida > Poales > Poaceae > Elymus > Elymus sibiricus. The sequence continues at coordinate 245,116,716 of CM077669.1, forward strand.
TTGACGCTCCAACAACAAGAAGACGAGGACCAACGTTGCCACATCTTCCACACCAAGGCGGGCATTCAAGGAAAGTCCGTCAAGGTCATCATCGACGGAGGGAGTTGCCACAACTTGGCAAGTGAAGACCTTTGTTCCAAGCTACAATTGGTCAAGAAAAAGCACCCTCGTCCCTACATGGTCCAATGGCTTAGTGATTCCGGAACCCTCCAAGTTGACCATACCGTGGACGTTTCCTTCAAGATAGGCGCTTATGAAGACACCTTGGAGTGTGATGTGGTTCCAATGTCCGTTTGCCACCTCCTACTTGGTAGACCATGGCAATTTGACCGTGGTGTCACACACAACGGTCAGACGAATCAATATAGCTTCAAGATGAAGGGCAAGCAATATGTGCTCCGACCAATGACTCCAAGTCAAGTCATCGACGACAAACAAGTTACATCCCATCGTGGAGATAAAAGTGAGAGAGTGATCCACCTCAATGAGAGTGAGTGCCACAAGCCAAAAATGAGCGACTCCATGATGAGGGACATGAGAAACATAGTTCTTTTAGCCACCAAATGAGATTTGAGGGATGTGAGTGAGAGCCCATCGACCGTTCTTCACTATGTACTTGTGTGCAAAGATGACGTCGTTCGGACTAACCCTTCACAACATCTTCCTCTTGTGCTATCTAAGTTGTTGCAGGAATTCAAGGATGTGTTCCCCGATGAGCTGCCTCCAGGGCTACCGCCAAAACGAGGGATCTAACACCGCATCGACCTCATCCCCGGAGCACCGCTTCCTAACAAGGCTCCCTACCGCGTCAACCCCGACGAAACGAAAGAAATACAAAGGCAAGTCCAAAAACTCCTAGATAAAGGGCATGTACGCGAGAGCTTGAGTCCTTGTGCGGTTCCGGTCATTCTAGTGCCTAAGCAAGATGGTAGCATGCGCATGTGTTCCGATTGCCATCCTATCAATGCTATCACAATTCGATACCGTCACCCCATTCCTCGCTTAGATGATATGCTAGATGAACTTAGTGGTGCCACTATATTTTCTAAAATTGACTTAAAAAGTGGTTACTACCAAATTCGCATACAAGAGGGTGACGAGTGGAAAACCGCATTCAAGACTAAATTTGGTCTCTATGAATGGTTGGTTATGCCCATGGGCTTATCCGAAGCACCGGGTACTTTCATGCGTGTTATGCACTATGTTTTGCGACCCCTCATAAGATATTGTGTTGTGGTCTACTTTGATGATATTCTTGTCTTTAGCAAGTCTCTTGAGGATCATGCTACACATGTTCGTGATGTTTTGCAAATCCTTTGGAAAGAGCAACTCTATGCAAACATGGAGAAATGCACATTTGGTGTTGAGAAGGTAGTTTTCTTGGGTTTTGTAGTATCTTTAAAGGGCGTTCATGTAGATGAAACTAAGATTGATGCTATTAAAACTTGGCCCACACCAACGAATTTGCAACAAGTGCGCAACTTTCTAGGACTAGTCGGTTTCTATCGCCGTTTTGTGAAAGACTTTAGCACTATTGCCTCACCTCTTCATGCTTTGAGCAAGAAGAATGCACCATTTATATGGGGTCCCTCACAAGACATCGCTTTCCATGAACTTAAAAATTTGCTCACTCATGCACCTTTGCTTGCTTTGCCAAACTTTGATAAAACATTTGAAGTGCATTGTGATGCTAGTGGTAGTGGAATAGGTGGTGTGCTTATGCAAGAGAAGCGCCCAATTGCGTACTTTAGCGAGAAACTTTCCGGCGCATAACTTAACTACCCCATATATGACAAAGAATTGTATGCTTTGGTGAGAGTTTTACATGTGTGGGAACATAATTTGCGACCACATGAGTTTGTTATCCATACCAACCATGAAACGCTCAAGTACTTAATGGGTCAAACCAAGTTGAACAAACGTCATGCTAAATGGAGTGAATTTATTGAGTCCTTCCCTTATATCATCAAATATATCAAGGGTAAGGAGAACGTTGTGGCGGATGCTCTTTCCCGCAAATGCATGCTAGTTACCCAACTTGAATTGAATGTTATTGGTTTTGAGCACATCAAAGACTTGTATGAGCATGATGCCTATTTTGCTAGTCCTTACGCTATGTGCCAAGTGAAAACTTGTTGGGAGAACTATTATATGAAAGATGGCTATCTTATGCGTGCTAACAAATTGTGTATACCCGAGTCTTCTCTTCGTTTGTTTCTTTTGCAGGAGGCTCGCGATGGAGGACTTATGGGTCACTTTGGACGCGACAAGATGTATGCCACGCAATCCAACATGTACTTTTGGCCCAAGATGTTTCGTGATGTTGCACGCTTCACCAACCGATGCTCGACATGCCGCAAAGCTAAGTCCAAAGCTCAATCCCATGGTCTTTATATGCCTCTTCCTATACCTTTCCAACCTTGGGAAGACATTAGTATGGATTTTGTGCTTGGTCTGCCATGAACTAAACATGGCCATGATTCCGTTTTTGTCGTTGTGGACCGCTTTTCCAAGATGGCTCATTTCATTCCATGTCACAAGATAGACGATGCTTCACATATTGCCAATCTCTTTTGTAGGGACATGTTGCGACTACATGGAGTTCCCAAGACCATTGTCTCGGATCGTGACGTCAAGTTTTTGAGCTACTTTTGGAAGACCCTATGCGCAAAGCTCGGATTCAAGCTTCTATTCTCTTCGGCATATCACCCTCAAACCGATGGACAAACAGAGGTGACGAACCGGACGCTTTCTACCCTACTTCGCGTGTTGATCAAGAAGAACATCAAGGAATGGGAAGATTGCCTACCCATCGCCGAGTACGCCTACAACCGCGCACGTCACTCCACCACCGGCAAATCTCCGTTTGAAGTGGTTTATGGCTTCAATCCATTGTCCCCATTGGACATCCTACCTCTACCTCTACAAGAGCGCGTCAACATGGACGCAAGTGCAAGGGCAAGCTACATCAAGAGGATGCATGAAGATACTAGGCGCACGATTGAACATCAGGTGGAACGCGTCACCAACAAGCACAACGTCAACAAACACCCCATGGTGTTCAAGCCCGATGATCTTGTTTGGCTACACCTTCGCAAGGACCTCTTCCCCAATGAACGCAAATCGAAGCTACTTCCTCGAGCCGACGGGCCCTTCAAGGTGTTGGCACACTACAACAACAATGCCTACAAGATCAACATACCACACGACAAGTACAACGTGAGTGACACCTTCAACATCACGGATCTATCCCCTTACCATGGTGATGAAGATCTTGATCCGAGGACGGATCTTCCCCAAGGGGGGGGGGGAGATGATGCGGAGCATCCCACCATCATCCCCATGAAGACTACTCCATCAAGCCAACCACCAAGTGGCCCCATGACGAGAGCCCGTGACGTGCCATTACAAACGAGGTGACATCTCTCCTATATGATTTCCCCTTTGATGTCCTTGGAACTTGGATGCTACCTCAAGAAGAGACTCTTTGCCTGGTCAGGTACGATGGAGATGGCCTAGAGGGTGCTCGGATGGATGTACGAGCTCCCATGGGAATGGACACGGAGAAGGACGAACAAGAGCCACAAAGGAAGGCAAGTCTACCCTCCAGGCCCCAGACATCCGGCCCCTGGAGGCTCCACCAGCGTCAAGGACAGGCTCCAGGCGCCGGACATCCGGCCCACAGCCCCGGACATCCGGCGACCCCTCCCCAGTACCCGGACATCCGACCCACAGCCCCGGAAATCCCGCCCGGGGCAACAGAACCGAACGAAGACGGCGACTTCAGCCCGGACATCCGGCCCCTGGCCCAGACATCCGGCGCACCCTGAAGCCCCGGACATCCGGCCCCCTGGCCCGGACGTCCGGCCCCTGTGCAGGCAGACGCGGGCTGGAGGCCCATGTACCCTCTCTCTCTCGCCCCCTTTTTCACTAGCACTATATAAAGGACCCCTTTCCCCCTTTCTAGGGTTAGCTTAGGTTTAGCGAATACACTTGTTGAGCCTAGCTCCATTACCTCCCTTCCCTCGTGGAGAGATTTCCCTCTACATGAGAAGATCCGGAGTGATGCCAAGGCCCCTTAAGACCCCCTCGGGAATTCAAGACCTCCTCCTCCGGAGCGAGGAGACTACCGTTACGTGTATCCTTTGGTTGTTTGTGGACCGTGATTCTCATGTACTCGGGTGATTCTAGTGGATGTGTGATCATGGATCGTTCTTGAGTGTTTTCCTCTTTTGATTTCCCCCTCGTGTTCTTCGTGTTCTTCGTGCTCCCTAACAAATCCACCTCCAATTCGTGAAAGATCGATGCACACGGGCGTGCCCCGTATCAGATCTCTTATATGCATGATTACTTATAGCCTCATATTTCTTCTTCGAATCTTTGGTTTAGTTAGGCCAACTAGATCGATTTTTCTTGCCATGGGAAGAGGTGCTTTGTGATGGGTTCAATCTTGCGGTGTCCTTTCCCAGTGACAGAAGGGGCAGCAAGGCACGCATGTATCGTTGTCATTAAGGATAACAAGATGGGGTCTATTCCTACATGAATAGATCTTGTCTACATCATGTCATCGTTCTTATTGCATTACTCCGTTTTTCCATGAACTTAATACACTAGATGCATGCTGGATAGCGGTCGATGTGTGGAGTAATAGTGGTAGATGCAGGCAGGAGTAGGTCTACTTATCTTGGACGTGATGCCTATATAATGATCATCACCTTGGATATCGTCATGACTCTTTGATTTTCTATCAATTGTACAACAGTAATTTATTCACCCACCGTGCGCTATACTCATGAGCGAAGCCACTAGTGAATCCTACGGCCCCCGGGTCTACTTTTCCAACAAATTGCTTTCCGATCTATCTTTTTGCCTCTTTGTTTTAAGATCTACAAAACCAAAAACCCAAAAACATATTGTGCATATTTTATTTGCTCTATTTATTTTGTGTTCTTGAGAGATCTATCTCTCCAATCTATCATTACCTAATCTATCTTTTTACCGTAGAGAGATTGACAACCTCTCTTTCGCGTCGGGTTGCAAGTATTTGTTGTTTGTGTGCAGGTGCTGCTTATCGGGTGGTGGTGATCCTCCTACTGGTTCGATAACCTTGGTTTCATAACTGAGGGAAATACTTACCGTCGTTGTGCTGCATCATCCCTTCCTCTTTGGGGAAATACTGACGCAGTCTCAAGCCACGTCGACGCCCTCCAAGTCAACCCGCTCCTGAGGATCCCGTCGGCCCTTCCTGTGTAGCACTCCGGATGGAGCCACGCGAACCTCACCGACCTAAGGGTAGGGCCTGTCCTCGAGCGGATTGCTGCCCACGCGAACGCCCAGCTGTCAGGGGCAATAATCGTCAAGGAATTCCTGGGGCAGCGTATCACACCGCTTCAGGCGCACTCGCGACCCGTGTGGGAGTACGCTGGCGTGAGGGATGCGATGAGGCTGCACCCCGCCGGCCCGGCGCTTGCGGAGTTAGAAGGGGCTCTGACGGCTCTGATCGGCTTCATCGCCGATGATCCTCTAGAGGCCGCGGCCCCATTGTACAGCTACGATAACCAAGCGGACCTGGTCGCATGCATGCCTCCCTCATCATCTACTAGGTTCCTAATCACAAATCTCATCTCCTTGCAATTACATTATTTGCCATTTGCCTCTCGTTTTCCTCTCCCCCACTTCACCAATTTGCCATTTTATTCGCCCTCTTTTTCGTTTGCCTTTCTCTTGTCCAATCTTTTGTTTGCTTGTCACCATGAGTGATTTTGGTATGGCAGAAACGGATGATGGCAGGCCTCCTAAAATTGGACGTCCTAATAATCTGGATTCTAAAACTTTTTTTTGGGTCAAGGGAACGTTATAGGAAAAGAAACTATCCAAGAGTTTTTCAATTGTGTTGGGAATTTGACTCTCGATGATACTCCTATATTAAAAAGAACTAAATCTTAAGCGGAAGCTATTTCAGCGCTAGTTCTAAAACTTGAAAATAGATTTATTCGTACCCATCCTACCTTGCAAAGATTGTTTTATGAGCTACCCGTCATAAAGAATCCCAAAGCTAAGAAGTTGGCTACCCTTGTTCTTATGAATGAATTTGATCACATAGTACGGGAAGCTAGGGAGATCTTTGACTTTTATGGTATGAATCACGAAAAACTGGTAATAGGAGAAATCCTTTACAATGGTGATTACATGATGAGATATTTGCTTGGGAATAACCAAATTTTTGATGAGAATCTCAAAAAGGAAGTCCCTGTTTTAGATATGATCCAATAAGTTTTCAATGACGTTAACCAACAATATTCTTGGATCGTAGCCGGAAATCAAAGGGGGTACATAGAGGGACAACTTGATAGTGCTAAGATTGCTATGGATGATGTGTTTCAAGTTCTATTTGCAAAACCTCTTGTCAAAAACACCTCAACCAAAACCAAAGATGACAATACTTGAATCTATGCGTTATGCCTAGCTAGGGGCGTAAAACGATAGCGCTTGTTGGGAGGCAACCCAATGAATAAATTTATTTTTGCTTTTTTCTTTCTGTTTTTGAGTGTTGACACAATTATGCCTCTGTTATGATTGTGTTTTTATGGTTTATTTAGTGTTTGTACCAAGTAGAGCCTTTAGGATGATTCATGGGATGAGTAGAAGCGATGCTGAATCTGAAACAGAAACTTTGCGTCCAGTATATGAATTTTCGTTTTTTGCTGGAACGTGATCATGAGCTTAAATCTTAACATAGTGTTGCTATACAAATTCCTTACGTTGTCCTAATTTTTTAGAATTTTTAGAGTTACAGAAGTATGGTTAGAGTACAGATTATTACAGACTGTTCTGTTTAAGACAGATTCTGTTTTCGTTGCATTGTGTGCTTGTTTTGATGAATCTATGGGTTATATTGATGGGTATGAGCCATGGTAAAGTTAAAATACAGTAGGTATAATGCAATAACAAAATATGAATGGGTTAGGAACAGCACCTAAAGTAGTGATTTGCTTTATTATACTAACGGATCTCACGAAGATTTTGTTGAGTTTTGTGTGATTAAAGTTTTCAAGTTTTGGGTGAGATCACGATGGATGAAGGAATAAGGAGTGAAAAGAGCCTAAGCTTGGGGATGCTACCGCACCCCCAAGATATATCCAAAGAGAAACAAGCAACTAAGCTTGGGGATGCCCCCGAGTGGCATCCCCTCTTTCTTCTAAGAGTTAAATGCACTGTAGGTCCTAAACGTTTCCTCATTGTGTCACTTTAGTCCTATATCTTCCAAAATGCACCTTTAGATCCTAAATCTTTCATAAGTGGTTCACAGGACGTCCTTTTTTCACTTCCGCTCGCTGACCTGCCTGCGTGGCGCGTTGACCCACCTCACGTCGACAGAGGGCCCAACCGCCAGGCGGTAAACTTTGCAATAAGCCCCCTCCCGATCTATTCCCCTCTCAGTGGCGCCCCTATACTCTTTCACTCTACGGTGGCGACATTGAATGCGGTTAGTGGCAGCGCCGGCGATGATTCGATGATTTCCTCCGCGCGACGACGACGGGAGGCGATCTGGAGGGCAATCCAAGCGGGTGCCCGTGGACATGGATTCGGTCCAACCTGGAGAAAATCGAACATTTCAGAGTGAGAGAAATGGGATTGAATCAAAAAAAGGCTACAAAACCTCAAGAACTCTTCGTTCTTACACGATGGTTAGGGCACTTGTAGAACTCACGTCCAAGATTGGTAGTAGATTTTGGCCGGAGCAAAATGGTGCTACGGACATGACAACAAGGTCACAACACTAACGGCAACATACCATACGAAGTTGGAGCTTGCGGCGGCAGTGGTGGTGCTGAGGAAGATGCCGACAAGCTCCTCTTCTTCAGCTGCTTCTCCACCGAGGAGCTTGAAGTGCCATCCATCGCTAGGGTTCGGGCACGGGAGAGGGAGAGGCGATTTGGGGAAGAAAGGATCCGGGGACCGGGGAATATGAAGAACAATGTGTATAAGGGGTTTTATGTAAAAAAGAGCAGCCTACACAGCCCCTCTGTCGACGTGGCATGGGTCAAGGCGCCACGCGGGCAGGTCAGTGAGCGGAAGTGAAAAAAGGACCTCCGGTGAACCACTTATGAAAGATTTAGGATCTAAAGGGGCATTTTGAAAGATATAGGACTAAAGTGACACAACGGCGAAACTTTTAGGACCTCCAGTGCATTTAACTCTTCTTCTAACGACCATCGGTATTTTACTTGGAGCTATATTTTTATTCGTTACATATCATGAGTTTTACTTGGAGCGGCTTGTATCTTTGCTTGCTTTGTTTGTTAGTTTGTCATTTGTATCCTTGCTGGACACACCTATTTGAGAGAGCCAAAATCATGCTATGATTTGTTAGAATTGCTCTATATACTTCACTTAAAGTTTTTGAGCTATAGGATCGCTCTAGTGCTTCACTTATATCATTTTGAGCATGGTGTGCTTGGAATTTTTTTGTAGAAATACTCTCATGCTTCACTTAGAATAATTTGAGAGTTAGTAAATTTTGAAGAAACTCTCTCATGCTTCACTTATACCTTTATGAGAGATGAAATCTTTATGCTCTTGTGCTTCACTTAAATTTGTTTGAGCTTGTCAAAAAAGCAATGGCAATATATGAAACTAGTCCCAAAGTGATAGATATCCAAGGAGGATATAATAAAAACTTTCATGAAGATCATTGGACAAATTAAACTTGATTCTTTGTAATAATTTTGAAACATGATGATAGTAATATGTGAGTCATGCTAGTGAGTAATTATGCTTAGTAGGAATATTGGTGTTAAGGTTTGTGATTCCCTATGCATGCACGAAAGTCCATAGTTATGCAATGAAGTTACATCCTACTTGTGGTGCATTATTCGGTGTTAGTTATGCTCAATGCTCGCTTATGTGAATTTTCGTTTCTTGGTTTGGTTGCTTCTCAATCTATTTGCTAGCCTTCATTTGTCCTAAGTAGAAATAGTACTTGTGCATCCAAAATCCTTAAACCAAGTTTTGCCTTATGAGTCTCCCATACCTACCTATATGCGGTATTTCCATGCCGTTCCAAGCAAATTTGTATGTCCCATCTCTAAATTTTCAAAATAAAATTTCTCTTTTGTGTGCTCGTACCGCTCATGAAACGGTGGGGAGTGACCAATATTTTTCCATGCTAGATGTGTTATTCTCAAGATAATTGTTTATTCACTTGTCATTGCAATAGAGTGCGGCAGTAATCGGGATGCACATTCCCGAAATGAAGAAGAAAAAATATTTACTTTATGTTGTCAAATAATAAACTCCTTGGAAAGTGTTGGTATAGAAGGCAACCGTGGATACGGCCCGCCATGGAAAGTGAAAGTTTGGTGGAAAAAGGAATAAACTTTATTTTTTGTTTGGGAACCGCCTATGATATATCTAGCATGGAAAGTATTGTGAGCTACTTTGTCGTTTTCGTTGACAGGAAAAGCGTGCCACCCAAAATATTTTTCTCTCTCAATTTAAACCTTGAGCTCTGGCACCTCTACAAATCCCTACTTCCCTCTGCGAAGGGCCTATCTATTTACTTTAGGCAATTTTTATTTTTACTTTGAGTCTCCATCTTCTCTTAAAGCACCAACTAGGGGGCACTATGATTGTACTTGAGCATTGGGCATAGCTAATATTTGAGTGTATTTCATGAATGGAACAATGATTGAGCATGATGGGCTAGGGATAACTTTCTTTAGTGTTGATATTTTGAAAGACATGGTTGCTTGTTGACATGCTTGAGTATTGAAGTCATTATTTTAAAACTAGACTATTGCTTTGAATCATTTACAAGTCCAAATGTCCATGCTATACAAAAGAAAAGAATATGAGATGAACATGTTAGGCAGCATTCCACATCAAAAATTCTGTTTTTATCATTTACCTACTCGAGGACGAGTAGGAATTAAGCTTGGGGATGCTGATACGTCTCCAACGTATCTATAATTTTTGCTTGTTCCATGCTGTTATATTATCATTATCAGATGTTTTACAATCATTTTATAACAACTTTATATCATTTTCGGGACTAACCTATTGACATAGTGCGAAAGTGCCAGTTGTTGTTTTTGCTTGTTTTTTACTTTGCAGAATATCAATACCAAACGGAGTCCAATCATGACGAAACTTTTTGGAGATTTTTTCTGGACCAGAAGACATCCAGTGGGCCAAAAAAGAGCCAGGAAGGTGGGCTGTGGAGAGCACAACCCACCAGGGCGCGTCAGGGGCCCCCCGGCGCACCCTGATGGGTTGTGCCCTCCACGGGGCCCCTCTGCACCGCCTCTGATGCCTATAAATTCCCAAATATGCCAAAAACCCTAGGGGAGTCGACGAACACACAATTCCAGCCGCCGCAAGTTCTAGAACCTCGAGATCCAATCTAAACACCATCACAAAGGGGTTCATCTTCTTCATAGGTGCCTCTTCGATGATGCGTGAGTTGTCCACCATAGACCTACGGGTCCGTAGGCAGTAGCTAGATGGCTTCCTCTCTCTCTCTCTCTATGATTCTCAACACAATGGTCTCTTGGAGATCTATTTGATGTAATCTTTTGCGGTGTGTTTGTTGGGATCCGAGGAATTTTGAGTTCATGATCAGTTTCTATCCATGAATATTATTTGAGTCTTCTTTGATCTCTTATATGCATGATTACTTATAGCCTCATATTTCTTCTTCGAATATTTGGTTTAGTTAGGCCAACTAGATTGATTTTTCTTGCCATGGGAAGATGTGCTTTGTGATGGGTTCGATCTTGCGGTGTCCTTTCCGAGTGACAGAAGGGGCAGCAAGGCACGCATGTATCGTCTCCATTAAGGATAACAAGATGGGGTCTATTCCTACATGAATAGATCTTGTCTACATCATGTCATCGTTCTTATTGCATTACTCCATTTTTCCCTGAACTTAATACACTAGATGCATGCTGGATAGCGGTCGATATGTGGAGTAATAGTGGTAGATGCAGGCAGGAGTTGGTCTACTTATCTTGGATGTGATGCCAATATAATGATCATCGCCTTGGATATCATCATGCCTATTCGATTTTCTATCAATTGCCCAACAGTAATTTGTTCACCCACCGTGCGCTATACTCATGAGAGAAGCCACTAGTGAATCCTACGGCCCCCGGGTCTACTTTTCCAACAAATTGCTTTCCGATCTATCTTTTTGCCTCTTTGTTTTCAGATCTACAAAACCAAAAACCCAAAAACATATTGTTGCATATTTTATTTGCTCTATTTATTTTGTGTTCTTGAGAGATCTATCTCTCCAATCTATCATTACCTAATCTATCTTTTTACCGTAGAGAGATTGACAACCTCTCTTTCGTGTCGGGTTGCAAGTATTTGTTGTTTGTGTGCAGGTGCTGCTTATCGGGTGGTGGTGATCCTCCTACTGGTTCGATAACCTTGGTTTCATAACTGAGGGAAATACTTACCGTCGTTGTGCTGCATCATCCCTTCCTCTTTGGGGAAATACTGACGCAGTCTCAAGCCACGTCGACGCCCTCCAAGTCAACCCGCTCCTGAGGATCCCGTCGGCCCTTCCTGTGTAGCACTCCGGATGGAGCCACGCGAACCTCACCGACCTAAGGGTAGGGCCTGTCCTCGAGCGGATTGCTGCCCACGCGAACGCCCAGCTGTCAGGGGCAATAATCGTCAAGGAATTCCTGGGGCAGCGTATCGCACCGCTTCAGGCGCACTCGCGACCCGTGTGGGAGTACGCTGGCGTGAGGGATGCGATGAGGCTGCACCCCGCCGGCCTGGCGCTTGCGGAGTTAGAAGGGGCTCTGACGGCTCTGATCGGCTTCATCCCCGATGATCCTCTAGAGGCCGCGGCCCCGTTCTACAGCTACGATAACCAAGCGGACCTGGTCGCCCGCATGCCTCCCTTCAATGAATGGGGACTCATGTCGAGCAGCAGCAAGGGGCTGCTGGGGAGCTCCTCTTTCGCAGTGTCGTCCTCCAGCAAAGACGACAATGGTGATGACTTTTAGGCGATGGAGGGGGAGGAGGAGGAAGCCGGTCGGGGCCCGCCGCCCGACCACCGCCAGTCTCTGCGCGGCTTCGGGGATGACGACAACAACGCTGACGAGCTGCCTCGGGCAATGCCCCCTCGTCCCTCCGACCCGGGCGGGGCAACATGAGCCAATCTCGCCGACCCCCAGGCGCCCACCGTCGGGGTCCTCGCTGGCGAGGTGGCCGACGCTCCTGGGGCAACCGCACCCCTCAAGGGACTCTCCAGGTCCTCGAGAAGGAAGGAGACCCGTCCAGATCCACCAAGGATCGCACCGAGCGTTCCCCAAGCGGCACCAGGGAGGCGCCCGAGGGCGGCGGGGGCGCGCAATACGCCGCCGAGAAGAAGAGGAAGTGGGCCGCCGGGGACGAGTAAGTGCTTGAGGTCGTGCTTATGCCTCAGACACGTTACTCATGTTAATTCCTCATCCACGCAGGCACCGGGGCAACAGTGAGGGGACGAAGAAGAAGACAGACACCGGGGCAAAGGTGACCCCTGCTCTAAAGGCGACAAAGATGCTCGACCGCAGCTTTGGCGGGCACGGGGGCGCATTGCGCCGGGCCAGCGCCACGCCCGGACGCACGGGGGTCGCTACATCCGGGTGCACGGGCGCCGCGGCAATGCCCAACTCCTCCTATGCGCGGCAAGGGGGGCCGATCGACGAGGCTATAGAGGCCCAGCCCCTGGTGCCGCCTGCTATGCCCGCGGTGCGCCAACCTGCGGTGAAGGAGCAGGCACCTCAACCACCCCCGGCTGCCCTCATTCCCGCGGCAGGGCATGACGCGGGGGGCCTCCCGGGGCCACATCAAGCTGTGCCTACTCCTGGGGCCGACGAAGGTAACACGGCAGCCCCGCCCAGTGCGCCGCGGGAGCCGATCGCGGAGAAAGGACCAGAGCCCCCGGTGCCCCAAGCAGCGAATGCCAGGTACCCTTTGGTTGTGATGAAACCAGCATCGAGGCGGCGGCGCTCCGCCTGGCTCTCTCGCTCATGAGCCACCGCCCCTTGCTCAGGCAAGGGGCCCTGTTCGATGTTCAGGCCGCGCTCGACCGGTTTGGGGGAGACTTTCGGGATGCCGAAACATGCCTCGCTGAGGAGCTCCTGGAGCTCGCCACGGGGCGACACCAGCTCGGCGCTGCCATTGCGGAGAGAAAGAAGGACGTCGCCCAGGTGAAGGCGGCCCGCGAGAGTGCCCTTGCCGAGAAGGTGGAAGTCACCAAGCGCTGTGAAGAAGCGGAAGGCAACTTGAAGGCCCTTCGGGACGAGCGGGCTGCGCAGGCGCAACAACTCCAGCTGCGGGAAGAAGGCCTCAAGGCCCGCGAAGCGGAGCTCGCCGATCGCGACGTTGAGCTATCGAAGGTGGCGGCCCAGCAGGCCACGGAGCGCGGGCGCCTGGAGGCGCTGCAGCACGAGGCGACTGAAGCCCAGGAAGCCCATGCCAAGCACGTCTCTGAGGTGAACGCCAAGCTGGATGCCAAGGAGAAGAAGATTCAGGTTGATGCCGACGCAAAGGTGGCGGCGGTGTAACAGCCCAAGTGCATACCATTGCCTCTTTGTAATATTCCATGTTTGAACCTTCCAAGTTGGCCCTCATGTGTTGGGTTTAATTAATTGTGCTTCATGACTTTCATCATTCATCATGGCATCATGGCATCATCACATAAATTATTAGTGCATCATACTTGCTTGTCTTGCTTGTGATGTGGAGTTGCTGTGGTGAGTGTGTATGTTGTGGTGCGGTGTGCAAGCTAGTGGTGAAGCCTCTCCCAATTTCTACAAAAACTATGCCTAAATCCCTTTTAACTCCATGCTATGAGATGTGTAGTTTTTACTTGTCCTAAACAGCTTAACAAAATGTTGCTCCTCCCCTAAATATTCTATCTTGCTTGTAAATAGATCTCAATCATGTTTGTCTTTGTTTGTATTTTGAATCTTTGCAAAAACAGGCTCCTATTCATATTATAAGTGAATCTTTTTAACTGTCCTAAAAATGCCCATTCTAATTTTGTTAAATAGGGGGTAATTTTGTGAGTTCAAAACTATCTTGGTTTTTCTCTAAACCTTTTTCTAGCTTCCCTGAATTTTTCTTTTGTTTTCTATTTTATTTAAAAGGAAAATCCTTTCTATTCTGAGAGAGAGAGAGAGGCCCAGCGCTTGGTCCTTCGTTCCCCACGCGGCCCAACCGTTGCCAGAGCGGGCCCAGCCGGGAGCACGCGCGCTTTCCAGCGTGGCGCTCGCGCGGCCCACCTGTCTGCCTCTGTTTCTTCGTCGTCCTCCTGGTCCCCCTCCTTGCTCTCTCTCAGAGAGGAACGCCGCGGCGGTATTGCGCGTCCACGGCGGCAGCAAGCCGATCCCTGCCCTCCTATATAATCCCCTCGACGTCTGAGCCTAGCTAGGGTTCCCCTCTCCCGCTTCTCGCCGCCGCCAGGTGAGAAAGAGCTCCCCAGATCCGTTTCCCCCTCAAGTCCGAGCGAGCCGAGAGCGTGACAGCGTCGCCGGCGTGCCCTCCGGCGAGCTCCAAGGAGGAGTGCTTTCCGGGAAGCACCGTAGGGAACGTCTCCTTCCACGACGTCCACTCCTTCCCCGCAGAACGCCAAGACGACGCCGCGCCAAGTCTTCTTCCCCCTCGGCCTCCGATCGTCGCCGACCGAACTTCGCCGCCGTTCGCCGCCCTCAAGCCCAATCGACGACGCCGAGCCCCTCTAGGTGAGCCTTGCCCCGTCCCTGCTAGGTTTTTGCGTGCAATCTCGTAGTGTTGCGCCGGATCCTTCGAAGCCCGAGCTCGCCGCCGTCGGACCTCGTCGCCGGCGAGCACTCCGGTCGTTTCAGGTGCAGTGGAGTAGTCGCTCGAGCTCGACGCGACGCGTACGACCCGTTTTTGTAGTAACGTCACCGTTTGCTTCGCCTTAGCATGCCGTAGAAGCTTGCCACGGCCGCTTCTGTTCATTGTCGCCGGCAACGGTTCCGGTCGTCTTCGGTCTCGCGCGTAGTGTGCGTGCATGCGGGTCTCTATAGTGATGTTAGTGGTTGTCTCCGCCGTACGTTTAGGTCACCGGAGCAGCCTTCGGCATGACCGGGCCCTCCTCTGTTCGTCGGCGTTCACCGTAGCTCGAGAGATGCTTGTGTCACTGGTGCGTGGGCCCAGCATGCCGTCGTGGTAAGCTCAAGAGGAGCCAAACCCCTTCTGGGTCAGTAGTCGCGCTGTGGCCGAGTGGTTCGACCGAACCAGCTAGGCCAGGGGGTCTGGGGTTCGAATCCCCCCAAGCCCTTTTATTTTTCCTCTGATGTGCACTGTGTGTGTGGCTGACAGTGGGCCCTAGGCCCACTTGTCATACCCACTGGGTCCCTGGCTCACTTCCAGGTGGGCCCTCCCTTTTTATTTATTTTATTTAATGTTTTTAAGTGTTTCTAGGTGTTTGTGGTTATTTACTTTTAAGGAAATATTCCTGTTTTTGTTTTATTACCAAATCTGTCAAGTTCCTAGTACATGCCAAATTTTGCATAGGAGTGTCTATAAGTGTGTGTTTGATTTTGTGAATGGCATTTTGGGAGTTTTACTAACATGAAGATAGGCTTGTGATATATGATATTGGGGTAGAAAAATGCAGTGAATCCAATGGTGGTATTGGATTTTCCATTTGAGAAAGTTTGTGAAAATGTTATCTTGTGAGAATATGCCATTTTGTCTATTTCATAGGAATTAATCCTTGCATGATTTGATGATCTTGCCAACATGAAATATGTTCATTTGGGTGTGCACTAGCCCCTGGTATTTTTGCTTGCCATGATAGATCATGTTATGAGTGGGATTCTTGATGCCAACATGCCACTAAAATTCTGTTTTCACATGCCAAAAATATTCGAAGTGTTGGAAACCTGTTATTTTGTTGCCATCTTATCCAGATGGTTCCCATGCATATGTTGCTCCTTTGGAGTTGGCACAATGAGATGAATTGTTGTGATTTTCATCCTCTGTAGATGTGTGCCAAGGTCTTGTGGATTAGGCTATTGCATCCAATATAAAACTTGCTGTCAACACGCTATTCTATTAACAAGTGCGATGTTTGTCCTTGCTAAATTTCACTAAATCTGAGAATCTGTTATTTCCAATATGTCATCTTGTGAGGATGGTAGCCATTGATACATTCATTTTCTGATGTTGCCATAAAGTAAGTAATTGAAGTACATGTTGCCCTCCATCACCTTGTTAGTTTTCATGCCATGAAAGTACCTGTAGCATATATAAAAGTTGCTGTCATATTAACTCAGATTCTATAAAACTGGAATTTTCACCAAGTCCCTAAAAACTGATTCAACATACCATCTTGTGAGCATACTTGCCATTGATCCATGCTTCCTTTCATGTTGCTGTAGATAGATCATTTGTTAAGCATGCTGTGTACTTCATGCCCATGCCTTGATTGTGATTTAAAACCTGATGTAGCTCTGGTTATGTGTGTTGCAAGATGCCATGTTGCTGTTTGTGGACAGATTGTGTGTAGAATTGTTTTGTGACTTGTGGGGGCTATACTCCATTGTTTTGCATGATCTTTGGGTCTATTATTGATGGATTTCCATTTCCTATCCAGTGGCATCCTTGGAATACCAAGGAATAGCCCATGGCCTTCTTCCTCTTTGCTTTTGTCTCCGTTAATGTTCGTACCTTGCCGTGAGCGTACCGTGAGCTACGTTACTCCGTTTGCAACGTTCTACATATGCATTTGCATCGATTTTGCATGAAGCATTCATATTTTCCATGATCATGCATGTTAAAATAATTAAACTTGAGGTTCTATCCAGAATACTAAAGAACTTAATAAATGCATGAGAAACATGACTAGATTAGGGTTGCCATGTCAAATACTTCAAATGGATCATGCATCATCTTGTTTGTGCATTGCACCTTGTTTGTATGTTTATTTGGTGCTGTTTCTCTTGGGTAGACGCGGGTGTTGAGACTGAGTACGAGGATCCAGGAGAGTACAACTACGAGGACCCAGCCTCTTTGCCCCTCTGAAGACCCAGCAGGCAAGATGATCATACCCAGATCCCGACACTATTTTTTCCTAGCTAGATGTCTCGCTTTTACCGTTATGTTTTCCGTTACCTACCACTTAAACTGTCAGCCTCCCATATTGCCATGAAAGCCTCTAACCCGTCCACTGCCTAGCAAACATAGATTGGCTATGTTACCGCTGCTCAGCCTTATCTACTAGCGTTGCTAGTTGCAGGTGCAAGCTTTCCATGTGTCAACATGGATATTTTGGTTATATCACTCTATTTACTGTTATTTAAATTAATGCACATATATATCTGGCAACGGTGGAAGGCTTGGCCTTTTGCTCAGTGTTTTGTTCCGCTTTTGCCGTACTAGTTCCGAGTACCGGTGTTATATTCCATATTTTGCGCTCCTAGCATGCTCGGGGTTGTTATGGGGACCCCCTTGACCATTCGTTTTAGATTAAAACTTGTCTGGCAAGACCCAACTTTGGTACTACATTTGCTAAACAACTTAATAAGAATGCATAGGGCATAGCTACCCCGAGGATAATTAATTAACAACCCGGGCCAGTGCTCCTCATGAGTGTTGGTCCAAACTAGAGTCATGTGCGGGGCCAACCCGGGGCAACTTGGGAAATGTCTATCAGGCCATTGTACGTTGTGCTCATCCGGTCGTGTCCTGAGAACGAGATACGCGGCTCCTATCGGGTTCGTCGACACGTCGGGCGGTCTTGCTGGACTTGTTTTACCTTTCTCGAATGTCTTGCGCGAGGAATTCCGATTTTTCTTCGGGGTATCTCGAGGTTGCGGTTTTCCAGTGGAATTTCCTAGGAAGATCACGAGATTCGTGGTCAAGGTTATTCCCGCGGCGTGTGGTTAGTTTGTGATCGATGAGTTGGAGCACCCCTGCAGGGTTAAATCTTTCGGAAAGCCATGCCCGCGGTTACGTGGCAACTTGGAAATTTGTTTAACACCCGGTAATAGTTAACTTGAAGTAAACTCAATAAAATACACCAACTGTGTGTGTAACCATGACTGTCTCTGCTCGTGAACATGAACCGAGAGAGAACATGGTGGGGTTATGATTGACGTAAGTAGGTGTTCAGGATCACTTTGTGATCATGCTAGTGCACGACCGTCTTTCGTAGGCCACCATATTTACATTCATGTTCTCGTAAGTTAGCCACCAAATACATGCTTAGTGCTTGCTGCAACCTCACCACTTAACCAATTCCTCACCCAAAGGCTTACATGGTTTCGGTACCCGGGTTAGGAGATTGATGAGTCCCTGTGGCTCACAGATTACCACAATACAGGTATAGGTGTTGACGAGTACGTGTCAGATGACGTGTCGCAGCTCCAATGGGAGTATGATGAAGAACGTGGTCGGATGTATGTTACGTATCCAGACGAGTAGGGAGCTTCGTGGTGGTGATCCTGGGATAGCAAGACAGATTATCATTGCTTCTTTTATCGTTTGTTTTCATCCGTAGCCGGACCCTGCCTTCTGAATGATGTATGAATAATTTGTGTGGAATTATAAGATAGCTTGTGGCGAGTGTAAGCCAACTCATATACTCATCTCTTCCTACATGTATGCAATGTTTTACTATACTTGCAAACGACGAGATGCGCTTCTATCCCCGTTGAGGCTGCAAGCCTTAATAGGGATAGGACCACATCTTGGGCGTGACAAGTTGGTAATCAGAGCCATACCGACCATAGGAGCCCCTTGCTTGATCGAACTTGGCCGAGTTGAGTCTAGTGAAAAAACTATTTTGAGTCTAGTTATATCGGAGAGTAGGATTCTTTTACTCCTCTTCTATACTCTGTTGAGGAATTCGACTTAGGAATTTTAATTCTACTCCTCTTCTCGCTCAAAATTTCTTTAGGATCACGCAAGTATTTTGGAGCCTCTATGATACCGATGTGACGGGAATTCTGTTCTTGGTGCCTCCCGTACGTATGGATTGGACCCGGGGAGTAGAGCTCCAAGGGATTCTTGACACATCGTTATCGTTCAGTTTCCTTAGTACTTAAGAATGCGGATGTTCGATATTGCTTCAATACTATTCATGGTGCGAAGAGTGTGGCGGCACCCAGTATTAGGGAGCAGGATCACATGTACTGCCATCTTTAGTATCGTTGTGATTACGAGGATCTGAGGTAGATGGGTTTCCGAGGTCTTTGGGTGTGTATTGAGGGATGTGATACACTGGAGAGTAGTATTACTGCTAGGAGTTGAGTGATGGAAAAAAAACTCCGTGTATCCGTGTACCCGATTGCATAACCAATATTTTGGGAGTTCCTAGGTGGGATCTCCAGTAGTTTCCTAGCAACCTTAGCTCAATACTTTTTGTGTTATTTCAAGTGACTTCATGTTCTAATGATGTTATCAAGATCCTACAGAAAGCGTTCTTACTATTTGCAGTTTGAGTGCAATTGATGATATTCCGTTGCAAATTCTTTCATGCCATTTGATTCAGCTTATTTCAATCATCTTTGTCAATGGTGTGCTGATAATCTTGTCAATCTTCAGGACGGCGCCAGCAACTCATGGGAATCAGGGTCGTGATGGAGAGCAGTCTGATCCTCCACCACCCCCACCTCCACCTCCAGAAGCTTGGCAAGCTGTGATGGCCGTAACCAATGCCAACACTCAGATGTTGCTCAGGTTGCTGCAGGAAAGAGAGCAGGGACAACAAGGTCATCAAGGGAATTTCCATAATCAGCCGCAGTTCGCCACTCTGAACCAGTTCCTTGCAAACCAGCCCAAGTCCTTCACCTGTTGTGAGCAGCCTCTCGATGCAGACGATTGGCTCCGTGACATGAACAAGCATTTTGAGTGCAGCAATGTCAGGCCAGATGACTATGTCAAGTTTGCAACCTTCCAGCTTAAGGGTCAGGCAGTAGATTGGTGGCAGCAGTACAAGGATTCCAGAGGTGATCGTGCAATTAGCTGGAATGATTTCTGCCGTGACTTCAGAGCTCATCATATCCCGACGAGCTTTGTCGATGAGATGCGTGAGAAGTTCAGGAATTTGAAGCAGGGGAGCAAGTCTGTCTATCAGTATAACATCGAGTTCCAGAACCTGGCCCGCTATGCTAAGCAAGATGTTCCTAATGAGAAGTCCAAGATTTTTCAGTTCAGAGGTGGTCTCAAGGATGAACTTCAGTCGGGTCTAGTCCTGCACGAGCCGCGTGAGTTTGATCAGTACTACAACATGGCCCTAAAGTTTGAGGCAGTTCAGCTCAGACTTGAGAATTCCAAGAAGCGGTTCAGAGACTCGAACCCTTCTTCGTCCAGCTCTCAGATTGTTCCTAAGCAGCAGAAGTATTGGGTTCCTCCTCCGCCTCCGTTTCGTCCTCCTCAGCAGCAGAAGCAGCACGGTGGTCGTGGACCTTCCCACCCACCCAACCCAGGTTTTTAGCAGAGGCCTCAGGCACCCAAGTCAGCAAATGCTCCTCCTCCAGGCAACTTTCGTCCGCTCTCAGAGGTTACTTGTCACAAGTGTGGTCAGAAGGGCCATTACTCCAACAAGTGCACCAACCAGCGGCGTCTTCCGCCTCCTCCTCCTATCAGGCCCCCAGGAAGTGCGATGGTGAAGCACAATCCCAAGGCAGCAAGAGTGAACATGGTTAATGCAGCTGAAGCAGAGGATTCTTCTAATGTCATAATGGGTAATCTTTTGGTTAATTCTATTCCTGCAAAAGTTTTGTTTGACACTGGTGCATCGCATTGTTTCTTGTCAAAGACATTTTTCGTCAAGCATGATTTTCCTTCGGCATCATTGAATATACCATTGGGTATTGTTTCTCCAGGGTCATCTATGAGAACCAATTCGGTGGTTTCCGGATGTTTCTATCAAGATGGGCAGCTATTCCTTCCTGGCTTCTCCTTATGTTCTTGGCAATTCGGATATTGATCTTATTCTTGGCATGGATTTTATGGCGATGAACAAGGCTTATGTTGATTGTAAAGCCAAAGAAGTCCAATTGACTCATCCTTCTGGAGATGTGATCATTTTCGCTGCTCGCGATGACACGATTCGTCTATTTTCTCTCAATGAGAAGGGTGAGATTTTTGCCATTTCTCAAATTCCCATTGTCTCGGAGTATGAAGATGTCTTTCCAGAAGAGTTGCCAGGAATGCCTCCTCACAGGCCAGTAGAGTTTGTGATTGAACTCGAGCCTGGAACAGAACTGGTGTGCAACCGTCCTTATAAGCTTGGCCTCGAAGAGCTGAAAGAATTGAAGGAACAGCTGGATGAACAAGAGCGTCTGGGTTTGATCAGACCAAGTTCTTCACCTTGGGGTTGTGGTGTTCTATTTGTAAAGAAGAAGGATGGCATGGACCGACTATGTGTTGATTACCATCCACTGAATAAGAAGACAATCAGGAACAAGTATCCTCTTCCCAACATCAATGAGTTGTTTGAGCAATTGAAAGGTGCCAAGGTTTTCTCGAAGTTAGATCTCCGTATGGGTTATCATCAGATCCGTATTCGTGAAGAAGATATTCCAAAGACGGCTTTCAGAACGAGTTTTGGCTCTTATGAGTACACCGTCATGTATTTTGGTCTAGTTAATGCACCTCCGACCTTCTCCAGAATGATGACCTTCATATTCTCTCCTTTCAAGAATGAGTTCGTCTTGGTGTATTTGGATGACATTCTTGTTTTCTCGGAGACCGAAGAAGAGCATGCAGAGCATCTTCGGCATGTGCTTGACAAGCTAAGAGAGCATCCTTTTCTACTAAGTTCTCAAAGTATGAGTTTTGGCTCAATGAAGTGGTGTACCTTGGGCATGTCATCTCTGCCGAGGGCATTAAGGTGCACCCTGAGAAAGTTGAGGCAATTGTGAAGTGGGAGCCTCCTCAGAACGTCAAGCAACTTTGAAGCTTCCTCGGGCTTGCAAGTTATTGCAGAAGATTCGTTGAGAACTTCTCTCAAATTGCTAAGCCTCTGTCTAACCTCCTTCAGAAGAGTGTCAAGTATGTGTGGACTCCTGAGTGTGATGTGGCGTTCAATACACTCAAGGAAAAGCTGACTTCAGCTCCAGTTCTCACTCCTCCAGACGAGTCCAAGCCTTTCCAAGTGTTTTGTGATGCTTCACTTCAAGGTCTTGGTGGTATTCTGGTGCAAGATAAGAAGGTTGTGGCTTATACCTCGAGGCAGCTGAAGCCTAGCGAGAAGAACTACCCCACTCATGATCTTGAGTTGGCGGCAGTTGTTCATGCTTTGATGACGTGGAGACATCTATTGTTGGGAAGACCAGTTGAGGTGTTCACCGACCACAAGAGCTTGAAGTACATTTTCACTCAACCCAATATCAATCTTCGGCAAACACGTTGGGTGGAAATGATCGAGGAGTACAATCCAAGCATTGAGTATACTCCTCGAAAAGCAAATGTCATTGCAGACGCGCTGAGCAGAAAGGCGTACTGCAACAGTCTTATTCTCAAGCCTCTTCAACCCGAGCTTTGTGAAGCATTCCGCAAGCTCAATCTCCAAGTTGTTCCTCAAGGATTTCTTCCCAATTTCCAAGTCTCTCCGACTCTAGAAGATTAGATTCACCAAGCTCAGCTTCTTGATGCTATGGTGAAGAAAGTGAAGAATGGTGTGGCCAAGAGCATTCCAAAGTATAAGTGTTTCCGTGTTGATGACAAAGATACCTTGTTCTTCGAGGACCGTTTGGTGGTTCCGAAAGGTGATCTCAGCAAGGTTATCATGGATGAAGCACATAATTCCCTCCTCTCAATTCATCCAGGAAGTTCCAAAATGTATCAGGACCTCAAGCAAACCTTCTGGTGGACTCGTATGAAACGTGAGATTGCTCAGTTTGTGAACGAGTGTAATGTTTGTCGCAGAGTGAAGGCGGAACATCAACGTCCAGCAGTCCTCCTTCAGCCTTTGCCCATCCCAGAGTGGAAATTGGATCATGTTGAAATGGATTTCTTCACTGGGTTTCCTAAGTCCAAGAAAGGAAACGATGCCATCTTCGTGGTCATCGACAAGCTCACCAAAGTTGCCAACTTCCTTCCGATCAAAGAATCTATCTCGGCAGCTCAGCTAGCAAAGCTGTACACGTCAAGGATAGTTTCTTTGCACGGTGTTCCTAAGATCATATCCTCAGATCGTGGAAGCATCTTCATTTCCAAGTTTTGGGATTCTTTCCAGACTGCAATGGGGACCAATCTCTGTTTCAGTACAGCTTTCCATCCTCAGACTAGTGGTCAAGTTGAGAGAGTCAATCAAATCCTCGAAGATATGCTCAGAGCTTGTGTGATTTCTTTTGGCATGAAGTGGGAAGATTGTCTTCCGTTTGCTGAGTTCTCATACAACAATAGCTTCCAAGCAAGTTCCGGCAAAGCTCCTTTCGAGATTCTCTATGGCAGCAAGTGCTGTACCCCACTCAATTGGTCTGAAACCGGTGAGCATCAAATCCTTGGTAATGACATGATCACTGAAGTAGAAGAAATGTGCCATGTCATTCATGAAAATCTCAAAGCAGCTCAATCCCGTCATAAGAGCTATTATGATAGCAAGCATCGTGACATGACCTTCCAGATCGATGATTTTGTCTATCTCAGAGTGTCTCCCATGAAGGGCACTCAACGCTTTGGCATCAAAGGAAAGCTTGCTCCATGCTTTGTGGGTCCTTTCAAGATTGTGGGCAAGAGGGGTGACCTTGCCTACCAACTTGAGCTTCCTCCAAATTTCTCAAATGTGCATGATGTGTTTCACGTCTCTCAGCTCCGGAAGTGCTTCAAGACTCCCGAGCGCATCGTTGATCTCCAAGAAATTGATCTCCAAGAAGACCTATCCTATCATGAGCATCCAATTGCTATCCTTGAAGAAACTAAGCGCAAGACTCGCAACAAATCAATCAAGTTTCTTAAGGTGAAGTGGTCACATCACTCCGACAAAGAAGCCCCTTGGGAACGAGAGGACGATCTCCATTCCGAATTTCCTGAATTCTTCCGTTCGTAGATCTCGGGACGAGATCCTCATGTAGTGGGGGAGAGTTGTAACAGCCCAAGTGCATTCCATTGCCTCTTTGTAATATTCCATGTTTGAACCTTCCAAGTTGGCCCTCATGTGTTGGGTTTAATAAATAGTGCTTCATGACTTTCATCATTCATCATGGCATCATGTCATCATCACATAAATTATTAGTGCATCATACTTTCTTGTCTTGCTTGTGATGTGGAGTTGTTGTGGTGAGTGTGTGTGTTGTGGTGTGGTGTGCAAGGTAGTGGTGAAGCCTCTCCCAATTTCTACAAAAACTATGCCTAAATCCCTTTTAACTCCATGCTATGAGATGTGTAGTTTTTACTTGTCCTAAACAGCTTAATAAAATGTTGCTCCTCCCCTAAATATTCTGTCTTGCTTGTAAAATAGATCTCAATCATGTTTGTCTTTGTTTGTATTTTGAATCTTTGCAAAAACATGCTCCTATTCATATTATAAGTGAATTTTTTTAACTGTCCTAAAAATGCCCATTCTAATTTTGTTAAATAGGGGGTAATTTTGTGAGTTCAAAACTATCTTGGTTTTTCTCTAAACCTTTTTCTAGCTTCCTTGAGTTTTTCTTTTGTTTTCTGTTTTATTTAAAAGGAAAATCCTTTCTGTTCTGAGAGAGAGAGAGAGGCCCAGTGCTTGGGCCTTCGTTCCCCGTGCGGCCCAACCGTTGCCAGAGCGAGCCTAGCCAGGAGCGCGCGCGCTTTCCAGCATGGCGCTCGCGCGGCCCACCTGTCTGCCTCTGTTTCTTCGTCGTCCTCCTGGTCCCCCTCCTTGCTCTCTCTCAGAGAGGAACGCCGCGGCGGTAGTGCGCGTCCACGGCGGCAGCGAGCCGATCCCTGCCCTGCTATATAATCCCCTCGACGTCCGCGCCTAGCTAGGGTTCCCCTCTCCGGTTTCTCGCCGCCGCCAGGTGAGAAAGAGCTCCCCAGATCCGTTTCCCCCTCAAATCCGAGCGAGCCGAGAGTGTGAAGCGTCGCCGGCGTGCCCTCCGGCGAGCTCCAAGGAGGTGCGCTTGTCGGGAAGCACCGTAGGGAACATCTCCTTCCACGACGTCCACTCCTTCCCCGCGGGACACCAAGACGATGCCGCGCCAAGTCTTCTTCCCCCTCGGCCTCCGATCGTCGCCGACCAAACTTCACCGCCGTTCGCCGCCCTCGAGCCCAATCGACGACGCCGAGCCCCTCTAGGTGAGCCTTGCCCCGTCCCCGCTAGGTTTTTGCGTGCAATCTCGTAGTGTGGCGCCGGATCCTTCGAAGCCCGAGCTCGCCGCCGTCGGACCTCGTTGCCGGCGAGCACTCCGGTCGTTTCAGGTGCAGTGGAGTAGTCGCTCGAGCTCGACGCGACGCGTAGGACCCGTTTCCGTAGTAAAGTTGCCGTTTGCTTCGCCTTAGCGCGCCGTAGAAGCTTGCCGCCGCCGCTTCTGTTCATCGTCGCCGGCAACGGTTCCGGTCGTCTTCGGTCTCGCGCGTAGTGTGCGTGCGTGCGGGTTTGTGTAGTGATGTTAGTTGTCGTCTCCGCCGTGCGTTTAGGTCACCGGAGCAGCCTCCGGCGCGACCGGGCCCTCCTCTGTTCGCCGGCGTTCACCGTAGCTCGAGAGATGCTTGTGCCACTGGCGCGTGGGCCCATCATGAAGTCGTGGTAAGCTCAAGAGGAGCCAAACCCCTTCTAGGTCAGTAGCCGCGCTGTGGCCGAGTGGTTCGACCGAACCAGCTAGGCCAGGGGGTCTGGGGTTCGAATCCCCCCAAGCCCTTTTATTTTTCCTCTGATGTGCATTGTGTGTGTGGCTGACATTGGGCCCTAGGCCCACTTGTCATACCCACTGGGTCCCTGGCTCACTTCCAGGTGGGCCCTCCCTTTTTATTTATTTTATTTAATGTTTTTAAGTGTTTCTAGGTGTTTGTGGTTATTTCCTTTTAAGGAAATATTCCTATTTTTGTTTTATTACCAAATCTGTCAAGTTCCTAGTACATGCCAAATCTTGCATAGGAGTGTCTATAAGTGTGTGTTTGATTTTGTGAATGGCATTTTGGGAGTTTTACTAACATGAAGATAGGCTTGTGATATATGATATTGGGGTAGAAAAATGCAGTGAATCCAATGGTGGTATTCGATTTTCCATTTGAGAAAGTTTGTGAAAATGTTATCTTGTGAGAATATGCCATTTTGTCTATTTCATAGGAATTAATCCTTGCATGATTTGATGATCTTGCCAACATGAAATATGTTCATTTGGGTGTGCACTAGCCCCTGGTATTTTTGCTTGCCATGATAGATCATGTTATGAGTGGGATTCTTGATGCCAACATGCCACTAAAATTCTATTTTCACATGCCAAAAATATTCGAAGTGTTGGAAACCTGTTATTTTGTTGCCATGTTATCCAGATGGTTCCCATGCATATGTTGCTCCTTTGGAGTTGGCACAATGAGATGAATTGTTGTGATTTTCATCCTCTGTAGATGTGTGCCAAGGTCTTGTGGATTAGGCTATTGCATCCTATATAAAACTTGCTGTCAACATGCTATTCTATTAACAAGTGCCATGTTTGTCCTTGCTAAATTTCACTAAATCTGAGAATCTGTTATTTCCAATATGTCATCTTTTGAGGATGGTAGCCATTGATACATTCATTTTCTGATGTTGCCATAAAGTTAGTAATTGAAGTACATGTTGCCCTCCATCATCCTGTTAATTTTCATGCCATGAAAGTACCTGTAGCATATGTAAAAGTTGCTGTCAAGTTGCTGCCATATTAACTCAGATTCTATAAAACTGGAATTTTCACCAAGTCCCTAAAAACTGATTCAACATGCCATCTTGTGAGCATATTTGCCATTGATCCATGCTTGCTTTCATGTTGCTGTAGATAGATGATTTGTTAAGCATGCTGTGTACTTCATGCCCATGCCTTGATTGTGATTTCAAACCTGCTGTAGCTCTGGTTATGTGTGTTGCAAGATGCCATTTGCTGTTTGTGGACATATTGTGTGTAGAATTGTTTTGTGACTTGTGGGAGCTATACTCCATTGTTTTGCATGATCCTTGGGTCTATTCTTGATGGATTTACATTTCCTATCCAGTGGCATCCTTGGAATACCAATGAATAGCCCATGGCCTTCTTCCTCATTGCTTTTGTCTCCGTTAATGTTCGTACCTTGCCGTGAGCGTACTGTGAGCTACGTTACTCCATTTGCAACGTTCTACATATGCATTTGCATCGATTTTGCATGAAGCATTCATATTTTCCATGATCATGCATGTTCAAATAACTAAACTTGAGGTTCTGTCCAGAATACTAAAGAACTTAATAAATGCATGAGAAACATGACTAGATTAGGGTTGCCATGTTAAATACTTCAAATGGATCATGGATCATCTTGTTTGTGCATTGCACCTTGTTTGTGTGTTTATTTGGTGCTGTTTCTCTTGGGTAGACGCGAGTGTTGAGCCTGAGTACGAGGATCCAGGAGAGTACAACTACGAGGAACCAGCTCTTTGCCCCTCTGAAGACCCAGCAGGCAAGATGATCATACCCGGATCCCGACACTATTTTTTCCTTGCTAGATATCTCGCTTTTACCGTTATGTTTTCCGTTACCTACCACGTAAACTGTCAGCCTCCTATATTGCCATGAAAGCCTCTAACCCCTTCACTACCTAGCAAACATTGATTGGCTATGTTACCGCTGCTCAGCCTTATCTTTTAGCGTTGCTAGTTGCAGATGCAAGATTTCCGTGTGTCAACATGGATATTTTGGTTATATCACTCTATTTACTGTTATTTAAATTAATGCACATATATATCTAGCAACGGTGGAAGGCTTGGCCTTTTGCTCAGTGTTTTGTTCCGCTTTTGCCGCACTAGTTCCGAGTACCGGTCTTATATTCCATATTTTGCGCTCCTAACATGCTCGGGGTTGTTGTGGGGACCCCCTAGACCATTCATTTTAGATTAAAACTTGTCTGGCAAGACCAACTTTGGTACTACATTTGCTAAACAACTTAATAAAATTGCATAGGGCATAGCTACCCCGTGGATAATTAATCAACAACCCGGGCCAGTGCTCCTCATGAGTGTTGGTCCAAACTAGAGTCGTGTGCGGGGCCAACCCGGGGCAACTCGGGAGATGTCTATCAGGCCACTATACGCTGTGCTCATCCGGTCGTGTCCTGAGAACGAGATACACGGCTCCTATCGGGTTCGTCGACACGTCGGGCGGTCTTGCTGGACTTGTTTTACCTTTCTCGAATATCTTGGGCGAGGAATTCCGATTTTTCTTCGGGGTATCTCGAGGTTGCGGTTTTCCGGTGGAATTCCCTAGGAAGATCACGAGATTCGTGGTCGAGGTTATTCCCGCGGCATGTCGTTAGTTTGTGATCGATGAGTTGGAGCACCCCTGCAGGGTTAAATCTTTCGGAAAGCCATGCCCGCGGTTACGTGGCAACTTGGAAATTTGTTGAACACCCGGTAATAGTTAACTTGAAGTAAACTCAATAAAATACACGAAATGTGTGGGTAACCGTGACTCTCTCTGCTTGTGAACATGAACCGAGAGAGAACACGGTGGGGTTATGATTGACGTAAGTAGGTGTTCAGGATCACTTAGTGATCATGCTAGTTCACGACCGTCTTTCGTAGGCCACCATATTTACATTCATGTTCTCGTAAGTTAGCCAGCAAATACATGCTTAGCGCTTGCTGTAGCCTCACCACTTAACCAATTCCTCACCCAAAGGCTTACATAGTTTCGGTACCCGGGTTTTGAGATTGCTGAGTCCCTGTGGCTCACAGATTACAACAATACAGGTACAGGTGTTGACGAGTACGTGTCAGATGACGTGTCGCAGCTCCAGTGGGAGTATGATGAAGAATGTGGTCGGATGTATATTATGTATCCACATGAGTAGGGAGCTTCGTGCTGGTGATCCTGGGATAGCAAGACAGTTTATCATTGCTTCTTTTATCATTTGTTTTCATCCGTAGCCGGACCCTGCCTTCTGAATGATGCATGAATAATTTGTGTGGACTTGTAAGATAGCTTGTGGCGAGTGTAAGCCAACTCATATACTCATCTCTTCCTACATGTATGCAATGTTTTACTGTACTTGCGAATGACGAGATGCGCTTCTATCCCCGTCGAGGCCGCAAGCCTTAATAGGGATAGGGCCGCATCTTGGGCGTGACAGGTGAACCGTGCTGCCTTTTCTTCTCTCGAGCTCAAGGCTCGCGCGGCCTTCAGTTCCCTCTGCCGGGAGGGTTTTGAGGCTCCCCTCGCTGCCCCTGACGCTGGCTATGCCAAATTTTCTGCCAGGCTCATGGGGAAGCTCGAGGACACAATGTGAAAGGTGGAAGACATCCTGTAGGAGGAATGCCGAGACATGTTCTCTGTGGCAGCGACCCAAGTCTTCAGCCACCTCCTTCTCCGTGATCCGAGCTTCAATTTTGACGAGGTGATAGGCCCCGTCCCTGAAGAATCTCGTGATCACCTGGCGAAAGCTGTGGAGGGCCATGTGAGGGCGCTACTTGGGAAGTTCTCCCACGACAGCAGCGACGACAGCGGTGGCGGCGTCGACACTTCTTTCATCGTCCTGCAGGACTGAATCTGCCTTGCGGCACTGTAAGGCGATGGTTTTAATTTATGGAACATTCTAGGCTTGTAATGAGTGCTTGTTGCCGGCTGGTTTCCCTTCCGTGCTTGGTTTTTCTCTAGCTTGCCTTCGTGCTCTCCATCGACAGGGCCCAGTCCCACGCATACCTCAGCCATCGCTGGGTTGTGAGGTCGCGGTGCCTAGAGAAGGCCAGGAGGTGAGGGGCTTCGAGAGCTAGTGAAGGCTCCTGAGGCGCGGTGCTCAAGAGCCCCCCTTTAATGTACGGGTGGCCCGCGTGAGGGAGGAAGCCAGCAATGGCAGGGCTATCCCGGGGGAATTCTCATACTTAGCTCTTCGCGATACCAGTAAGTTGTATTTAACAGGGCGCGTTCTACGAGATCCTTCCGACGACCCGTCCCGTGGAGTGTTCCTGCGCACAGAAAAGCTTTGTTTCAGAAAAACTAAACACGCGCTTGCCAGCTTGTGCTTGGGCGTCACGCGAGGAAGCTAGGCACCAAGGGCCTCGGTGGGGTGACGTGCACGGGGGCAGGCCCGCAAGTTAGAGCCCGGTCCATTGGGTTTTTCAGCGCTGTTGGGACTAACCCGAGCACAGGCACCGTGCCCATCCCCCGCTCGCATGAGGCTCAAGGGGAAACTGATTAGCGTGTGTCGCGGGAAGAGGTGATGCCCTCAGTTGACCGTCCACCAGCGCGGACCGTGGGGCTTCCACTGGGGCATGGGCATAGTCGCGGTTCGACAGTTCCGCCAGCGCTGAGCATGGGGCTTCCACTTGGGCGTGGGCATAGTTGTGGTTCGACAGTTCCGCCAGCGCTGAGCATGGGGCTTCCACTTGGGCGTGGGCGGGAGTCCTCCCAAGGCCAAGGGGTGGCGCTCCGAGAGGCTCCGGGGCGTGTACATGCCCAACCTCATTCTTACGTGAGATGGTCACATGCGGCGATAAAAGGAGGGTTCGAATATTCCAGTCACTGGGCTCAGGAACTTCTTCCTCAGTCTTTAGGCAGTTTGCGCCTAGCTCTTCTGGCACAGCTACGTACTCATGTAATCCTGGGACATGGGGGCGATGCGCGTTGGGCGGTTGTCCCGAGGACACCATATGGAGAGGTTGGACACCGCGAACCCACGGAGGTGACGTGTGCGGGTCTGGCCCGCCAGACAGAGCTCCATCGCTCGGGTTTGGCGACGTTGCAGGAACGGATCCGAGCAGAGACGCCGTGTGAAGTTCCTCCATAGGATGCCCAAGGGAGAAGTCGCCTGACGCGCAATGCCCGAGGTGGCAAAACACCTCACTGGCAGTCATACAATATCGGGTCGCGCCCTTACTTGCCTGCTCGCAGTAGCTCCATGAAAGGGCGAGACACCAAGGACCTCTGTGAGGTGACGTGCACAGGAGCAGGGACGAACCCAAACACAGACACCGTGTCCAACCCTAGTCATGGGGCGGCCGGGAGAAGGGTCGCGAGGGCATGGCAAATGCAGGTGGTGACGAAGCACCAGGCGCAAGGCTTAAGCAAGAGTCATGAATTCATCGAAGGATAACAAAATTCGCTACACAACCTAAAAGTGCGGAGGCTATAGGGGGGAAACCTTGCCCGCTTGAGGATAATGCAGCCCGGGGGGCCCCTCAATTTTAACAAACCAAAAAGTCACCTCGCAATTACGCTGCCGCAGGAGCGTCCGGCTGCTTAGCGAAGCGTGCCGCGAAGGTCCACCTCTCAAGGATCAGTTGGCCCCTGAGGTCTCGGGGGCTCGCGAGGGCTCGACACCTCCTGAGGCGCCATCGTGAGCCGCATGACCCTTTGGAAGTTGGCGCCGGCATTCTCCAGGCCAAAGGGCATACGTGTGTAGCTAGCGACGACTCCCCTGCCTCGTCCAGCGTGCGGTGGCAGGAAGAGGCCATGCGAACTGGCCCTGTTGAGGCCTGCGATGTCGACCCTCATGCGCACCTTGACATCATCCTCAGGAGCCGCGGCCGGACTGATGGGTCATCCTGGATGACTCTCACCGCGCATGGCCCGAGCCTCTCGCAGCTTGCCGATTTCTCGGGTGATGAACTCTTGCGCCTCTGGTGCTTGGCGTCACCTCCCTTGCTCGCGGGGGCGCGCGTCAAAGAACGCCTCCAAGTGGTGCCCGAGCACCTCCCTCATCACACGGGTCAGGTCAGACGCTTTCCAGGTGGAAGCCCCCGAGCCTGGCCTGAGGGAGGCGCCGGGCGCGCCTTCCTATGCTGGGGGGAGGCAGGCGCCGGCGACGGGAACGGGGCTTGTGGCGCTGGTGCCGGGCGCCGCATTCTTCGCATCGGTAGGGCCATGGACGGGCAGCAGCTGCTTCTTCCTTGGGGGCGCGGCCTCACGTGGTCTGACATTTCCCTCATCATCACAATGCTCAACCGTAGCAGCTTTGTTGGCACACTCAAGGGAGAACAGCGCATCCTTCTCATCGCAGGCGATGATGATGACGCCGCTGCAGCCAGGCATCTTGTGGACGTTGTAGCCATGGTGAGTCACCGCCATGAACTTGGCTAGCGCCGGGTACCCCAGGATTGCGTTGTACGGGCCGCCGATGTGCGTCACATCAAAGTCAATGAGCTCAGTGTGATAGTTGTCGCGTGTGCCGAAAGTGACCGGGAGGCGAACCTGCCCCATGGGAACGGTGGAGCCTTCGGTCACCCTGGAGAGCGGTCTGGTAGGCATCAGCTGGTCATAAGGCACCTGGAGTGTCTCGAAGGTCTCCATGGAGAGCATGTTGAGGCCCGCGGCTCCGTCGATGGGGGTCTTGGTGACCATGACGTTGCTGATGGTGGGGGTGCACAGCATGGGAAGCGCGCCCGTGGCTGCCGTGGACTTGAGGCCGTCCCTGGCATCGAAGGAGATGACATACTGCGACCACTTGAGGGGCCGCGTGGCCTCTGTCTTCGGGAGGGCAGCATTCACCTCTCGAGAGAACTGCTTGAGCAGGCAGTTGGACGCCGGTGAGTGAGCTCCGCCGAGGATACATGCTCTCGCGCGAGCCTCCTGATAGCCCCCAGCCCCTTCATCCCGCTGGTTGTTGTCGTTCCTCCTGGATGGTGGTGGCAGCGGCGGGAGAGCAGCGTTATCCTGAGGGTGTGCCTCGCAAGGTTGCTCACGCTAGGCGCACTGGCGAGGCTGCTCGCGCCAGCCCTGGCGGGGGTTGCCGCTGCGACTGTCCCACCTGTCGCCGCCGTGGCCGCCTCTGCGGCCGGCGCTGCGGTCGTTGTGGTCCGGACGCCGTCCGACACGCTCGTCACGGAGAGACTTGAGCTCCTAACAGTCTTCAGTGTTGTGGGTGTGCACGTCGTGGTAGATGCAGAACATGTGACGGTCCTTCTCGGGCACATCGTGGTCGCGGCCGCGCTTCTTCTCGGGCTCCGCCGCGAGAACGGCTGGACCCTTCCGTTTCACCTCCTTGGCCTTCGCCTTGCTATCGTCCGGTGCAACGTCGGGGTCGTTGCGGATGAACATGCGACCTTCCTCAGCCTTGGCGCATTTGTTGGTGATGTTGAAGAGCTCCAGAGCTGAGTTGAGTCCATCGTTGATGGCGAGCTTTTCGCACATCCAGGCGTCCTTGACGCCATTGGAGAATGCCATGATGATGGCTTCATCCGAGGCGCGTGGGATCTTGTTGCGCACCTGGCGAAAGCGTTGGATGTACTTGCGCGGTGTCTCTCCATGGCGCTGCTTCAAGAGCCGCAAGTCGTTGACGGAGAGGGGGCGGCCATGCGTGCCCTTGAAGTTGGCGATGAACAGCTTGCAAAGCTCACTCCAAGAAGAGATCGACTCCTCGGGCAGGTTCATGAGCTAGGAGCGCATGCCATCCTTGAGGGCCATGGGAAACCAGTTCGCCATGACCTTGTTGTCGCCATTCGCTGCCTCGATGCTCAACGTGTAGAGTTGGAGGAACTCCGTGGGGACGCTGTCGTAATGCGGGGGAAGCTCAGGCTTGAACTTGACGGGCCAAACCACCCGGTGCAACTCGCGAGTGAAGGCCCGACAGTCCACGCTGCTGGTAGGGACGCCCCGTGCGAGGGCAGCCCGGTTCTGGTGCCCGGCGGCTGCGACGTCCTGGACGATCCGGACTTGGTGCAGGCGCCGCTACTAGAGGATCACCCGCGCGTCAGGCAGCACGCGGCGGATGATCTGACAGCTGGCCTCGTCTTGGGCTGGTGGAGGTTCCCCGTGGGGCGGGTCGCGCGGGTGCACGTCGCGCCGAGGCTCGACCGGCTCGTCATGCAAGGGAGGTGGCGGTGGCGCCCTATGTGCCACATCCCCAGCTCGAGACGGTGGGGGGCGAAGCGAGCGAGTGGGCGCCGGGGCTTCTCCGACGGCAGTGACGAGTTCGGTGATGCGACCCAACCAGGCGTCGTAGCCAGCGTCCACCGGACGGTAACGAAGCAGCTCGCGCGCCATGAGCAGCGCGGCCTGCGCGTTCACGTGCTCGAGGCGAGCGTGGAAGGAGGATGCGGTGGCCGTGCGTCCGTCCCACTGCACGGAAGGGTGCAATGAGGAGTCTTGCTGTTCGCATGCAACAGGGTCGGTGGCGGTAGCAGCTTCTGCGCCGGCAGAGTGATGGCGGCCGTCGCAGCCCACGGGCGCGGTCTAGACGACGCAGGCTGCTCGGCGCTCAGCACGCACACAACGGTCTTTAACCATGTGGTTGGCAAGGATGGAGCCGAACGGAGCCGGAGAACAGCGGCCCACCCCTACCTGGCACGCCAAAATGTTGGAATCGGGGCTCCGGGGACCCAAAGAGGTTCGAACTCTGGTGTGCGCCGGTTCTCGAACCCTACTCTACCCTGCTAACCTAGGGCGATGCTCCGGCGTGCTTGAGATTGGGGGAAGCATAAAGAACATGGTGGTTTACCTAGGTTCGGGCCACCTCGCCATCTAAGACCCTACTCCTACCTGTCTAGATTTCTGGGAGATGAGAGTGAATACAGAGGGGGCCTATCCGTTCTACGGTGGCTGCCCGGTCTCCTTTATACCGGCTCTGGTCCTCTTCCCCAGAAAATATCCGGCGGGAAGGGTTGCCACAAGCGCCAGTTTGAAGGGGGACATGACTGCAGCTTATCCTGACAAAAGTAGTCTTTGCCTACTAAAGCCTCCCTTCGTGACGCGCTGGTGGGCTCGAGGATGACCTCCGTCCTGGCGAGCCCCCAGCCTTGGCCTTCTTACACCAAACTGGAAACGTTTGGGGGTTGCTTTGGTAACCGACGCGCTGTCCCTGCTCCCTGAGCACCAAAGGCGAAAGTCTTTCCAACGAAGCCTGCTGCCACGGCTCCAGACGTTGCTTGGTAGGGCGCGCAGTGCCCTCGTGACGGTACAGGGCTGCATGGCCCCATTGAACCACCTTTGACCTAACTGCTCCACGAAGTCCCCGGGGGGCAGCCCCGGGAGGCGACCTCACGAGGGCGTCCTCATGAAGCTTGCGGAGACGCCTTTGGCTGAATGCCTCGTGAGTCGGGGGCCCTCGCGAGGGCCTCGCTCGTGAAGCCTACGGTGTGCCGTACTGGGCCCAGGTCGTGCGTCGTGTCTTTGGCCTCAGGCAGACAGGCCTGGGTACCCCCAGTCCCAGGGGCCCGACAACCACAGACCTACGGGTCCATAGCTACTAGCTAGATGGCTTCTTCTCTCTCATTGATCTTCAATACCATGTTCTCCTCGATCTTCCTTGAGATCTATCCGATGTAATCTTCTTTTGCGGTGTGTTTGTTGGGATCCGATGAATTGTGGGTTTATGGTCAGATTATTCATTAAAATTAATTGAGCCTTTTCTGAACTTTATTATGCATGATTGTTATAGCTTTGTATTTCTCTCCGATCTATCCGTTTGGTTCGACCAACTAGAATGATTTATCTTCAGTGGGAGAGGTGCATTGTAGTGGGTTCAATCTTGTGGTGCTATATATCCTAGTGACAGAAGGGGACAAGACACGAATTTGTATTGTTGCCACTAATGATAAAATGACGGGGTCTGAACATAATGCTTGTCTTACTTTGTCTACAGCATGTCATCTTGCTTACCGCCTTACTCTGTTTGTCATGAACTTAATACCATAGATGCAGGAACGAGTTTGTCGATTGGTGGAGTAATAGTAGTAGATGCGGGATCATTTCGGTCTACTTGTCAGGGACGTGATGCCTATATACATGATCATTGGCATGGATAACATCATAACTATGCGCTTTTCTATCAATTGCCCAATAGTAATTTGTCTACCCACTATATGATATGCCTTCGAGAGACACTAGAAAAAAACCACTTTCATAATAATACGTATTTGTCACAGTAGGTCACGTTTTCTGTCACGCATGTACATCCATGACGATTATAGTAAAGAATGAAGATAGTCATACCTGTGCTAACGTAGAAGTGTTCCATGACAATACTCATTATCATCATGGAAGTGTCCACCTGCATGTCGTTAAATGGCATGTCCTAGAAGTGATTTCGTCAAGGGTAACCGACACATGGCAGCCACCATAATGGGTCACTGTTAAGCTATAAGGTGCCGGTTTTGGATCCGATAACCGTTAACAGCCCCGACCAATGATGATTTTCCACGTGCCATTTTTTCCATTCGCCAACGAAACCACGTGTCAGCTCCACGATCTGACAAATGTCATGCCCTAATGTACGACACACGCCTATCAATCATCGACAAGTGGCAAGGCCCAACAGTGACCCATTTATGTTAAAAGGGTCGACCCAGTCAAAGGCCCCCAAACCAACCCATTAACAATCATCCACGTTTTGGTCAATTTACGACACATATCAGATCTTGCCCATTAACATCCATCCATATTTTGGGCTAATTTATGGCCCATATCAGATCCATCCCTTACAGACCAGTCTATTTCTAGATCCATTGAAGGCCCGATTTATATTACAGCCTACTAAAGGCCAATTTAACAGTTTGACCCAATTCAGCCTGACGTTTGTTTCGGCCTGTTAACGGCCCTTTGTGCAACTGGGCCGTTTTCATCACGGTTTCATTTTCGGCCATTTAACGGCTCGTGCTACATTTGCCCTATTTCTGGTCCGAACTGACTTTTGACCTCTTAATGGCCCATAAACTTCATGGACAAATTTCAGCCCAACCTGACTATCGGCCTGTTATAGGCCTGTGATAAAGTTGGGCCAAATTATGGCCCGGTTCGCATGCGGCCTGCTTACAACCCATAATGTGACTGGGCCAACCTAGGCCCAAGCTAAATTTTGGCTTGTTAACGGCCCGTTATGTAGTTGGGCCGACATAAATTATGCGTGTTGTCGGCCCATTAAATGTTCTTCACAATTCAACCCAATCTAAATTTTAGCTTTTTAAATGCCCAAGGTTGTTTCTGGCCCAATTAAGGCCCGTAGTTTACTCGGCCTATTAAAGGCCCAAATCGACTTTAAATTTAGGCCTGCTAATGGCGCGAGATGATTACATGCCCACGATTCAGCCCATATATAGCGAGTTAAGGATCGGCCCGTTTGCGTAGCATAATTTCTTTTTATATACCGCTGACGGACCGATAACATTTTGGTCGTTTACCTCCCTCAAAGCTTTTAGCCTAAACTACAACATACTGACTAAGAGCAAACCTAGACTATAAAATACACAAATTACGACATATTATATCAACCGGGCATCAAAGTTCGCCACCATTGATAATAAAGCGCAACCAGACCACATATTACATACACTGGGCATCAAAGGTCGCCACCAATGCAAATAAATGCGCTAACAAAATAATATACAAAACCAACATCACTTCAACACAGTTCAAGAAAACTCGACACATGGCAAGGCCCAACAGTGACCCATTTATATTAGAAGGGTCAGCCCAGTCAAAGGCCCACAAACCAGCCCATTAACAACCATCCATGTTTTGGGCCAATTTACGTCCCATATCAGATCCAACCCATTAACATCCATCCATATTTTGGGCCAATTTACGAGCCATATCAGATCCGGCCCATTTACATTCTAGTCTGTTTCTGGACCCATTGAAGGCCCGGGTTTATATTACGGCCTGCTAAAGACCAATTTAACAGTTTGACCCAATTCGGTCGGACATTTATTTCGGCGTGTTAACGGCCCTTTCTGCAACTGGGCCCCTTTCAACACAGTTTCACTTTCATCCAATTAACGGGTCGTGCTGCATATGGGCCCATTTTTGGTCTGAAGTGACTTTCAACCTTTTAATGGCCCATAAACTTCATGGATAAATTTCAACCCAACCTGACTATCGGCCTGTTATAGGCCCGTGATATAGTTGGGCCTAATTATGGCTCGATTCGCATCTGGTCTGCTTACAACCCATAAAGTGACTAGGCCAACCTAGGCACAAGCTAAATTTTGGCCTGTTAATGGCCCGTTATGTAGTTGAGCCGATGTAAATTCTGCCCACTGTCGGCCCATTAAATGTTATGCACAATTCAACCCAAATCTAAATTTTAGCCTTTTAAAAGCCAATGTTTGTTTCTATCCCAATTAAGGCCCGCAGTTTACTCGGCCTATTAAAGGCCCAAATCGACTTCAATTTAGGCCGGATAATGGCCCAAGATGATTACAGGGCCACGATTGGGCCCATATATAGCGAGTTAAGGGCCGGATCCTTTGCGTAGCATAATTTCTTTTTATATACCGCTGAAGGACCGATAACGTTTTGGCCGTTGACCTCCCTGAAGCTTTATGCCTAAATTACAGCATACTAACTAAGAATAAACCTAGACTATACAATAAAGAAATCACAACATATTACATCCACTAGGCATCAAACTTCACAACCGATGATAATAAAGCGCAACCAGACCACATATTACATACACTAGGCATCAAAGGTCACCACCAATGCTAATAAATGCGCCAACAAAATAATATACAGAACGAACGACACTATAACACAGTTCAAGAAACGTCGACACGTGGCAAGGCCGAACAGTGACCCATTTATGTTAAAAGAGTTGGCCGAGTCAAAGGCAAACCGGCCCGTTAACAACCATCCATGTTTTGGGCCAATTTTCGACCCATATCGGATCCGACCCATTAACACCCATCCATATTTTGGGCCAATTTACGGTCCATATCAGATCCCGCCCATTTATAGTCCAGTCTGTTTCTGAACCCATTGAAGGCCCAGTTTATATTACGACCTGCTAAAGGCCAATTTAACATGTTGACCCAATTCGGCCCGACGTTTGTTTCGGTCTGCTAACGGCCCTTTGTGCAACTAGGCCGTTTTCATCACGGTTTCACTTTTGGCCATTTAATTGACCATGATGCATTTGGGCCCATTTTTGGTCTGAAGTTCGGCCTCTTAATGGCCCATAAACTTCTTGGATAAATTTCAGCCCAACCTGACTATTGGGTTGTTCTGGCCCATGATAAAGTTGGGCCTAATTATGGCCCTGTACGCATCCGACGTGCTTACAACCCATACTGTGACTGGGCCAACCTAGGCCCAATCTAAATTTTGGCCTGTTAACGGCCCATTATGTAGTTGGGCCGACGTGAATTCTGCCTGCTGTTGGCCCGTTAAATGTTATGCACAATTCAACCCAATCTAAATTTCAGCCTTTTAAAAGCCTATGGTTGTTTCTGGCCCAATTAATGCCCACAGCTTACTCGGTCTATCAAAGGCCCAAATCAACTTCATGTTTCGGCTTGCTAATTGCCCAAGATGATTATAGGCCCACCATTCGATCCATATATAGTGTAATATCATTTCACCCACAAAGGTGACATGTTCCCTATCAAGACCATGATGATTTTTGTGAGAAGCTCCGGTTTGTAAGATACTTGCCCTAAAAGTTGTCCCAAATTGGTCAATTCTGTTACCACGGTGTAAATGTGCCCTATCATGACACCAGGATAATTTTCATGAATTTCAGACAAGTTTTGGATTTACAGGAATTTAAAAACCAAGATTCTCAATGTTTGCGGCCTAGCCACGATGCTGGGATGTATGGAATTCATTCCCATTCCTTGCATGGGGCCTAAACATGCACCCAAGGACACAAATATGATTTTTTAGCCCATTTGGGTGCACTGGAGCATGCGTTTGTTGTTCAAATTTGAATTGTGCGAATTAAATGCATAGAAAACTCGATTGATGCATAAAAAAAGGCCAAAACGTACCACGAATAATTCCATATTTAAGCACGACACTCGCAATGTTCTATGTTGCCTCTAGATAAACTTCAAGGCGAGAAGAGGCATTGAATGTTGTTTCTCCCACAAAGGTGACACATTCCCCATCGAAACCACGATGATTCTTATGAGCAGCTCTAGTTTGTAAGATGCTTGCCCCAAAAGTTGTCCCAAATAGATCAATATTTTACTACGGCGTAAATGGGCCCTGTCATGACACCAGGATAAATTTCATGAATTTCAGACGAGTTTTGGATTTATGGGAATTTAAAAACCAAGATTCTCAATGTTTGTGGCCTAGCCACGACACCGAATGTTTGAAATTCATTCACATTCCTTGCATGGGATCTAAACATGCACCCAAGGACACACATATAATTTTCCAACCCATTCTGGTGCACCAGATCATGCGTTTGTATTTCAAATTTGAATTATGTGTATTAAATGCATATAAAACTCAATTAATGTATAAGAAAGGCCAAAAAAACCACGCATAATTTAAAGCAGTCCGAGACAACCGCCTGGCACCCGTACGTGTGTAAGCACTGTGTGCGCACATGTCGTGCTAGCTCGAGCTTCCTTCTTTCCTAAGTTCTTCTTTTTTATATTAATGGTGTTTTTTCCAAACACGCTTCTCCCGCCACTCCCCCGAATAGTCTCCCGTTGATAACCCACAAGTATAGGGGATCGCGACAGTCCTCACGGGTAGTATTTCACCCTAGTTTATTGATTCGACACAAGGGGAGCCAAAGAATATTTATTGGCCTTGACAGTTGACTTGTAAATTCAACCGCACCTTGGATATCTCTCTGTAGCAAAGGTTTAGTAGCACAGCAAATAGTAGTAGCAAAGTAACAGTTGTAGTAATAGCAGCAATTTTGTAGCAGTTGTGACATTAGCAATAACAATAGTAAGGTAGGAAGATTCAGTGTATGTAAAGCATATGCACGTGGATCGGTGATGGATAATGGTTTAGATGACATTGATCTTATAATGGTTACATACTAGGGCGACATAGAACTAGCTCCAATTCATCAATATAATGTAGGCATGTATTCCGTATATAGTCATACGTGCTTGCGATAAGAACTTGCATGACATCTTTTGTCCTACCCTCCCGTGGCAGCGGGGTCCTATTCGAAACTAAAGGATATTAAGGCCTCCTTTTAATAGAGAACCAGAACAAATCATTAACACATGGTGAATACATGAACTCCTCAAACTACGGCAATCACCGGAAAGAATCCCAATTATTGTTGTTGGAAATATGCCCTAGAGGCAATAATAAATTGGTTATTATTATATTTCCTTGTTAATGATAATCGTTTATTATCCATGCTATAATTGTATTGATTGGAAACTCAAATACATGTGTGGGTACATAGACAACACTGTGTCCCTAGTAAGCCTCTAGTTGACTAGCTCGTTGATCAAAGATGGTTAAGGTTTCCTAGCCATTGACATGAGATGTCATTTGATAACGGGATCACATCATTAGGAGAATGATGTGATGGACAAGACCCAAACTACGAACGTAGCATATGATCGTGTCAGTTTATTGCTATTGTTTTCTGCATGTCAAGTATCTGTTCCTTTGACCATGAGATCATGCAACTCACTGACACCGGAGGAATACCTTGTGTGTATCAAACGTCGCAACGTAACTGGGTGACTATAAAGGTGCTCTACAGGTATCTCCGAGGGTGTCTGTTGGGTTGGCATGGATCAAGACTGGGATTTGTTACTCCGTGTGACGGAGAGGTATCTCAGGGCCCACTCGGTAATACAACATCACAATGAGCCTTGCAAGCAATGTGACTAAAGTGTTAGCCACGAGATCTTGTATTACGGAACGAGTAAAGAGACTTGCCGGTAACGAGATTGAACTAGGTATAGTGATACCGACGATCGAATCTCGGGCAAGTAACATACCGAAGAACAAAGGGAACAGCATACGGGATTAACTGAATCCTTGACATAGAGGTTCGACCGATAAAGATCTTCGTAGAATATGTAGGAGCCAATATGGGCATCCAGGTCCCGCTATTGGTTATTGGCCGTAGAGGTGTCTCGGTCATGTCTACATAGTTCTCGAACCCGCAGGGTCTACACACTTAACGTTTGGTGACGATTAGTATAATTGAGTTATTATGTTGGTGACCGAAAGTTGTTCGGAGTCCCGGATAAGATCCCGGACATGACGAGGATCTCCGGAATAGTCCGGAGGTAAAGATTGATATATGTGATAATAGTGTTTTGATCTCTGGAAGGGTTCCGAAGTTCACCGGAAGAGGTTCCGGATGTTTACCGAAGCGTTCGGGTGCAGCAACACTTTATATGAGCCAAAGGGATAAAGCCCACAAGGTATTGGAAAGTGCAAAAGTAGTTTTGCTGCCGCGTAAGCGGTACTACCGCTTGTTGAAGCGGTACTACCGCCCGAGCGGTACTACCGCTTGTGTGAAGCGGTACTACCGCCCAAGCGGTACTACCGCTTGTGTGAAGCGGTACTACCGCTTGTGCGCGGCTGTGCACGGTTCGGCAGGGATCCGAGTTGGACTCTTTCCCTGCGGGCCAAACCGACCTGGAGGAGGCTTTTACTCCAAGTTTAGACCCCAAGGCTCAACATATAAATAGAGGGGCAGGGCTAGCACACGGGACACATCAGGATTTCCCAAGCCGTGTGCCGGCAACCCTAGCCCTCTAGTTCCTCCGTCATAATCTCCGTAGTGCTTGGCGAAGCCCTGCAGAGATTGTTCCTCACCACCATCACCACGCCGTCGTGCTGCTGGAACTCAACCACTACTTCACCATCGCTCGCTGGATCGAGGAGGTGAAGGCGTCATCAAGCCGTACGTGTGTTGAACGCGGAGGTGCCGTCCGTTCGGCACTAGATCGGAAGGATCGTGATTGGATCGCGGGACGCTCGGCGATTTGGATCGCGAAGACGTTCGACTACATCAACCGCGTTTATTAACGCTTCCGCTTAGCGATCTACAAGGGTATGTAGATTCACTCTCCCTCTCGTAGATGCTCATCACCATGGATAGATCTTATGTGTGCGTAGGAAAATTTTTGTTTCCCATGCAACGTTCCCCAACAGTGGTATCAGAGCCAAGTATATGCGTAGAT
This sequence comes from Elymus sibiricus, assembly GCA_039707655.1. Taxonomy (NCBI): domain Eukaryota; kingdom Viridiplantae; phylum Streptophyta; class Magnoliopsida; order Poales; family Poaceae; genus Elymus; species Elymus sibiricus. Next base: position 245,159,677 of record CM077669.1, read on the forward strand.
GAGATCTCGAGTAGAACACAAACGAGTTGTGGGCGTGGGTGTATACATATTGCTTGCCGTTACTAGTTGATACTTGATTCAGCGGCATTGTGAGATGAAGCGGCCCGGACCGACATTACGCGTACGCTTACGCGAGACTGGTTTTACCGCTGCGTGCACTTGTTGCATAAAGGTGACTGGCGGGTGTCTGTCTCTCTCACTTTAGTTGAATCGGTTCAATGAAGAGGGTTCTTTTAGAAGATCAAAAAGCAATCACTACACCACGTTGTGGTTTTGCGTAGGTAAGAACGGTTCTTGCAAACCCGTAGCAGCCACGTAAAATTTGCAACAACAATTAGAGGACGTCTAACTTGTTTTTGCAGGGTATGTTGTGATGTGATATGGCCAATTACATGATGAGATATATGTGATGTATGAGATGATCATGTTTTGTATAGAATATCACGACTTGCATGTCGATGAGTACGGCAACTGGCAGGAGCCATAGAGTTGTCTTTAATTATTGTATGACCTGCGTGTCAATCATTAAGCGCTATGTAATGCTTTACTTTATCGCTAAACGTTAGCTATAGTCGTGGAAGCAACAGTCAGCGCGACAACCTTATGGCGACACGTTGATGGAGATCAAGATGATGGAGATCATGGTGTCATGCCGGTGACGATGGAGATCATGCCGGTGCTTTGGAGATGGAGATCAAAAGCACAAGTTCATGGCCATATCATGTCACTTATGATTTGCATGTGATGTTAATCCTTTTATGCATCTTATTTTGCTTAGGACGACGGTAGAATTATAAGGTGATCCCTCACTTAAATTTCAGGATAAATTGTGTTCTCCCCAAGTGTGCACCGTTGCGAAAGTTCGTCGTTTCGAGACACGCCGTGATGATCGGGTGTGATAGACTCTACGTTCGCATACAACGGGTGTAAGCCATGTTACACGTGCGGAACACTCGGGTTAAACTTGACGAGCCTAGCATGTACAGACATGGCCTCGGAACACAAGAGACCGAAAGGTCGAACATGAGTCATATAGTAGATATGATCAACATGAAGATGTTCACCATTGAAACCACCTCAACTCACGTGATGATCGGACTTGAGTTGGTGGATTTGGATCATGTTGCACTCGAATGACCGGAGGGATGTCAATTTGAGTGGGAGTTTTTTAAAATATGATTAACTAAACTCATTATCTAAGAACAATAGTCTAAGTTGTCTTTGCTATATTTATGTTGTAGATCATGGCTCGCGCAGTAGCACCCCTGAATTTTAATGCGTTCCTAGAGAAAGCTAAGTTGAAAGATGATGGAAGTAACTTTGTGGACTGGGCCCGTAATCTAAGGATTATCCTTACGGCTTCCCAGAAGGCTTATGTCCTTGATGCACCGCTTGGTGATCCACCCGCTCCAGTTGAGTCTCTAGACGTTGTGAACGCCTGGCAGGCTCGTTCTGATGATTACTCAATAGTTCAATGTGCAATGTTGTATGGCTTAGAACCGGGACTTCAAAGACGTTTTGAACGTCATGGAGCATATGAGATGTTCCAGGAGTTGAAGTTTATCTTTCAGAAGAATGCCCGGATCGAGAGATATGAGATCTCCGATAAGTTCTATGCTTGCAAGATGGAGGAGAACGGGTCTATCAGTGATCACGTGCTCAGAATGTCTGGGTACTCCACCCGTCTGGCTGAGTTAGGGATGCCCCTTCCGCCAGAGGCTATCACTGACAGAGTTCTTCAATCATTGCCACCTAGCTACAAGAGCTTCGTGTTGAACTATAACATGCACGGGATGAACAAGTCAGTCGCCGAGCTGTTTGCGATGCTGAAAGCCGCTGAGTCTGAAATTCAGAAGGAGCATCAAGTGTTGATGGTCAATAAAACCACTAGTTTCAAGAAAAATGGCAAGGGTAAGAAGGGTAACTCCAAGCAGAGTGGCAAAGCAGTTGCTCCTCTCGTGAAGAAACCCAAGGCTGGACCCAAACCAGAAACTGTGTGTTTTCATTGCAAGGGAACTGGACACTGGAAGCGGAACTGCCCCAAGTATTTGGCTGACAAGAAGGCGGCCAACAACAAACAAGGTATATATGATATACATGTTATTGATGTGTACCTTACCAACTCTCGTTGTAGTGCCTGGGTATTTGATACCGGTGCGGTTGCTCATATTTGCAACTCAAAAACAGGAACTGCGGAATAGACGGAGGCTGGCAAAGGACGAAGTGACGATGCGCGTGGGAAATGGTTCCAAGGTTGATGTGATCGCCGTCGGCACGCTCGCTCTTCGATTACCGTCGGGATTAGTGATGAACCTAAATAAGTGTTATTTGGTGCCTGCGTTAAGCATGAACATTATATCTGGATCTTGTTTATTGCGAGACGGTTACTCATTTAAATCAGAGAATAATGGTTGTTCTATTTATATGAGTAATATCTTTTATGGTCATGCACCCAATGTGAGGGGTTTATTCTTATTGAATCTCGATAGTAATAATACACATGTTCATAACATTGATGCCAAAAGATGTAGAATTGATAATGATAATACCACTTTCTTGTGGCACTGCCGTTTAGGTCATATTGGCGTAAAACGCATGAGGAAGCTCCATGCTGATGGACTTTTGGAGTCACTTGATTTTGAATCACTTGACACATGTGAGCCATGCCTCATGGGCAAGATGACTAAAACGCCGTTCTCTGGAATAATGGAACGGGCAAGTGACTTATTGGAAATCATACATACTGATGTGTGCGGTCCGATGAGTATTGAGGCGCGCGGTGGTTATCGTTACTTTCTCACCTTCACTGATGACTTAAGTAGATATGGTATATTTACTTAATGAAACACAAGTCTGAAACATTTGAAAAGTTCAAACAATTTCAGAGTGAAGTTGAGAATCATCGTAACAAGAAGATTAAATTCCTACGATCTGATCGAGGAGGAGAATATCTGAGTTATGAGTTTGGCAGTCACTTAGGACAGTGTGGAATTGTTTCACAATTAACACCGCCTGGAACACCACAGCGTAATGGTGTGTCCGAACGTCGTAATCGAACTTTATTGGATATGGTGCGATCTATGATGTCTCTTGCCGATTTGCCACTATCGTTTTTGGGGTTATGCATTAGAGACAGCTACATTCACTTTAAATAGGGCACCATCGAAATCCGTTGAGACGACGCCTTATGAACTTTGGTTTGACAAGAAGCCAAAGCTGTCGTTTCTTAAAGTTTGGGGATGTGATGCTTATGTCAAAAAGCTTCAGCCTGAAAAGCTGGAACCCAAAGCGGAGAAATGCGTCTTCATAGGATACCCAAAAGAGACAATTGGGTATACCTTCTACCTCAGATCCGAGGGCAAAGTGTTTGTCGCTAAAAACGGAACATTTCTTGAGAAAGAGTTTCTCTCGAAAGAATTGAGTGGGAGGAAGATAGAACTTGATGAGGTTGTTGAACCTTTACTTCAACCTGAGAGTAGCGCAGCGCAGAAAATTGTTTCTGTGGAGCCTACATTAGCTGAAGAGGAAGTTAATGATGATGATCATGAAGCTTTGGATCAAGTTGCTATCGAACCTCGTAGGTCGACAAGGACGCGTACTGCTCCTGAGTGGTACGGCAACCCTGTCTTAGAGGTCATGTTGTTAAACAACGATGAACCTACGAGCTATGGAGAAGCGATGATGAGCCCGGATTCCGAGAAGTGGTTAGAGGCCATGAAATCCGAGATGGGATCCATGTATGAAAACAAAGTATGGACTTTGGAAGTATTACCTGAAGGGCGTAAGGCCATTCAGAACAAATGGATCTTTAAGAGGAAGACGGACGCGGACGGTAATGTCACCGTCTATAAAGCTCGACTTGTGGCAAAGGGTTTTTCACAAGTTCAAGGAGTTGACTACGATGAGACCTTCTCACCCGTAGTGATGCTTAAGTCCGTCAGAATCATGTTAGCAATAGCTGCCTTTTTCGATTATGAAATTTGGCAGATGGATGTCAAAACAGCGTTCCTTAACGGTTACCTTAAGGAAGAGTTGTATATGATGCAACCAGAAGGTTTTGTCGATCCAGAGAATGCTGACAAAGTTTGCAAACTCCAGCGATCCATTTATGGACTGGTGCAAGCATCTCGGAGTTGGAATCTTCGTTTTGATGAGGTGATCAAAGCGTTCGAGTTTATACAAGTTTACGGAGAAGCTTGTATTTACAAGAAAGTGAGTGGGAGCTCTATAGCGTTTCTAATCTTATATGTGGATGACATATTGCTGATTGGAAACAATATAGAAATGCTGGAAAGCGTAAAGGAATATTTGAACAAGAGTTTTTCAATGAAGGACCTAGGAGAAGCTGCTTTCATATTAGGCATCAAGATCTATAGAGATAGATCGAGACGCTTAATAGGACTTTCACAAGGCACATACCTTGATAAGATTTTGAAGAAGTTCAAAATGGATCAGTCCAAGAAGGGGTTCTTGCCTGTTTTGCAAGGTGTGAAGTTGAGTAAGACTCAATGCCCAGTGACTGCAGAAGATAGAGAAAAGATGAGTGTCATCCCCTATGCTTCGGCCATAGGCTCTATCATGTATGCAATGCTGTGCACAAGACCCGATGTCAGCCTTGCCATAAGTATGGTCGGAAGGTTTCAAAGTGATCCAGGAATGGAACACTGGACGGCGGTCAAGAATATCCTGAAATACCTGAAAAGGACTAAGGACATGTTTCTCGTTTATGGAGGTGCTCAAGAGCTCGTCGTAAAGGGTTACGTCGATGCAAGCTTTGACACTGATCCGGATGACTCTAAGTCGCAAACCGGATACGTATTTATTCTTAATGGGGGTGCGGTTAGCTGGTGCAGTTCCAAGCAAAGCGTGGTAGCAGATTCTACATGCGAAGCGGAGTACATCGCTGCCTCGGAGGCGGCGAAGGAAGGTGTCTGGATGAAGGAGTTCATGACAGATCTTGGAGTAGTGCCTAGTGCGCTTAACCCAATGACTCTGTTTTGTGATAATACTGGTGCCATTGCTCTAGCCAAGGAACCAAGATTTCACAAGAGGACCAGACACATAAAGCGACGTTTCAATTCCATCCGCGATTACATCAAGGAGGACGACATAAATATTTGCAAAGTACACACGGATCTAAATGTTGCAGATCCGATGACTAAACCTCTTCCAAGGGCTAAACATGAACAACACCAGAACTGCATGGGTGTTCGATTCATTACAATGTAAATCACATAGTGATGTGAACTAGATTATTGACTCTAGTGCAAGTGGGAGACTGTTGGAAATATGCCCTAGAGGCAATAATAAATTGGTTATTATTATATTTCCTTGTTAATGATAATCGTTTATTATCCATGCTATAATTGTATTGATTGGAAACTCAAATACATGTGTGGGTACATAGACAACACTGTGTCCCTAGTAAGCCTCTAGTTGACTAGCTCGTTGATCAAAGATGGTTAAGGTTTCCTAGCCATTGACATGAGATGTCATTTGATAACGGGATCACATCATTAGGAGAATGATGTGATGGACAAGACCCAAACTACGAACGTAGCATATGATCGTGTCAGTTTATTGCTATTGTTTTCTGCATGTCAAGTATCTGTTCCTTTGACCATGAGATCATGCAACTCACTGACACCGGAGGAATACCTTGTGTGTATCAAACGTCGCAACGTAACTGGGTGACTATAAAGGTGCTCTACAGGTATCTCCGAGGGTGTCTGTTGGGTTGGCATGGATCAAGACTGGGATTTGTTACTCCGTGTGACGGAGAGGTATCTCAGGGCCCACTCGGTAATACAACATCACAATGAGCCTTGCAAGCAATGTGACTAAAGTGTTAGCCACGAGATCTTGTATTACGGAACGAGTAAAGAGACTTGCCGGTAACGAGATTGAACTAGGTATAGTGATACCGACGATCGAATCTCGGGCAAGTAACATACCGAAGAACAAAGGGAACAACATACGGGATTAACTGAATCCTTGACATAGAGGTTCGACCGATAAAGATCTTCGTAGAATATGTAGGAGCCAATATGGGCATCCAGGTCCCGCTATTGGTTATTGGCCGTAGAGGTGTCTCGGTCATGTCTACATAGTTCTCGAACCCGCAGGGTCTACACACTTAACGTTTGGTGACGATTAGTATAATTGAGTTATTATGTTGGTGACCGAAAGTTGTTCGGAGTCCCGGATAAGATCCCGGACATGACGAGGATCTCCGGAATAGTCCGGAGGTAAAGATTGATATATGTGATAATAGTGTTTTGATCTCTGGAAGGGTTCCGAAGTTCACCGGAAGAGGTTCCGGATGTTTACCGAAGCGTTCGGGTGCAGCAACACTTTATATGAGCCAAAGGGATAAAGCCCACAAGGTATTGGAAAGTGCAAAAGTAGTTTTGCTGCCGCGTAAGCGGTACTACCGCTTGTTGAAGCGGTACTACCGCCCGAGCGGTACTACCGCTTGTGTGAAGCGGTACTACCGCCCAAGCGGTACTACCGCTTGTGTGAAGCGGTACTACCGCTTGTGCGCGGCTGTGCACGGTTCGGCAGGGATCCGAGTTGGACTCTTTCCCTGCGGGCCAAACCGACCTGGAGGAGGCTTTTACTCCAAGTTTAGACCCCAAGGCTCAACATATAAATAGAGGGGCAGGGCTAGCACACGGGACACATCAGGATTTCCCAAGCCGTGTGCCGGCAACCCTAGCCCTCTAGTTCCTCCGTCATAATCTCCGTAGTGCTTGGCGAAGCCCTGCAGAGATTGTTCCTCACCACCATCACCACGCCGTCGTGCTGCTGGAACTCAACCACTACTTCACCATCGCTCGCTGGATCGAGGAGGTGAAGGCGTCATCAAGCCGTACGTGTGTTGAACGCGGAGGTGCCGTCCGTTCGGCACTAGATCGGAAGGATCGTGATTGGATCGCGGGACGCTCGGCGATTTGGATCGCGAAGACGTTCGACTACATCAACCGCGTTTATTAACGCTTCCGCTTAGCGATCTACAAGGGTATGTAGATTCACTCTCCCTCTCGTAGATGCTCATCACCATGGATAGATCTTATGTGTGCGTAGGAAAATTTTTGTTTCCCATGCAACGTTCCCCAACAATTGTCACCTTGGGGTATGCGGATCAAGACACATAATAGGTGCATACAACTTGCAAGATAGGATCCAAATCAATCTTATATTCGTGAAAAAAAATATGTTCAGATCTGAAATCATGGCACTCGGGCCCTAGTGACAAGCATTAAGCATAGCAAAGTCATAGCAACATCAATCTCAGAACATAGTGGACACTAGGGATCAAGCCCTATCAAACTTAACTCGATTACATGATCAATCTCATCCAATCCCACCACCATCCATCAAGCCTACAAAGGAATTACTCACTCCCGGTGGTGAGCATCATGGCGGTGTTGATGGAGAAGGGTTGGTGATGATGACGGCGACGATTTCCCCTCTCCGGAGCCCCAAACGGACTCCAGATCAGCCCTCTCGAGGAAGAACAGGAGGTGGCGTCGGCTCCGTCTCGTGAAACGCGATGAAAACTTCTCTCTAATTTTTTTCCCCGAAGATGTGATTTTATAGGACTAGAATTAGGGTCGGAGGAGCCACGAGGGCCCCACAAGCCATCAGGGCGCGGCCTAGGAGGGTCGCGCCCTGATGTGTGGTGGCCCCTGGCACTCCCCCTCCGCTAGGTCTTCTCTCCATAATTCATTATAATTCTAAAAAATAATTCACAAAAAGTTTCGTCAGATTCCGAGAACTTTTATTTATGCACAAAAATAACACCATGGTAGTTCTGCTAAAAACAGCGTCAGTCCGGGTTAGTTTCATTCAAATCACACAAATTAGAGGTCAAAACCAGAGCAAAAGTGTTTGGAAAAGTGGATACGTTGGAGACGTATCAATTCCCCCAAGCTTAACTCATTGCTTGTCCTCAAGCAATCAAGTCGTCAAACTGAAAGTGATAAATAAAACTTTTACAAACTCTTTTGTTCTCGTTGTTATACACATGCTTAGCTAGCGTTCAAGTTTTCGGCATAAATTATACATAACCACATCCATGATAGCAATTAGACATCACATCAACTCATGGCACTACATAACCAACTAGCAAGCAAATAATAAGATATCTCACATGCCAAAGGTTTATCAAAATGATCATGATATAATATAGTGACATGGTATTTCGCTAGCCCTTTCTAAGACCACAAAACATAAATGCAGAGCACCTCTGAGGTTCAAGCAGCGACTAAACATTATAATTCAGAATAGAAAAGATCCAATCATGCTCGTATCCAACATTAACTAAACTCAATGCATAAAAATGACAATAGTGCTCTCTGGTCTGGTGCTTTTAGTGAGAAGATGATGACTCAACATAAAAATAGATAGGTCCTTTGCAGAGGGAAAAATTGATTTGCAGAGGTGCCGGAGCTCAAGTTTTAAAACAGAGTAGGAATATGGTTTTTGAGTGGTGCACTTTTCCTGTCAATGTCACGACAAAGGTTTTCAATATCTTCCATGCTAAACTCATTATTGGCGGTTCCCAAATAGAATAGTAAAGTTTACTCCTATCCACCATCCATACACAAACCATGGCGGACCGATTCCACGGATACCTGCCAACATATCAACTGTGCCAAGGAGTTTTGTTTAATTAGTTTTTGATTATACAGGACTGGGCATCCTTTTAGCAGCCTCTCTCGTGCAATGACGACAAATAAACGACCGTCTTGAGAATAACTCATTTAGCATGGAAAATACTGACCGCCTCGTCGCTCCATGAGCGAGATGCGTGCACAAAATAGATGTTTGTTTGAATGTTTAGAGATGGCACATGCAAATTTACTTGGAACGGCAGTGTAATAACGCATATAGGTAGGTATGGTGGACTCATGTGGAAAAAATTGGTTTAAAGGTTTTGGATCCACAAGCAGCATTTCCGCTTAGTACAGGTGAATGCTAGCAATAGGTTGGGAAGCGACCAGCTAGAGAGCGAAAACGGTCATCAACATGCATTCCGAATAATTAACATTGGACATAGCATGAGTAGGATATGAACGCCCTATATTTAAACATCATGAAGGCTGCATTGGTTCTGAATCAACTACATGTTTGCACATGGGTCAAGTCAAGCTGCTTGAATTTCTCAGAAGAAAATACCATACTACCATACCACATCATAACCATTTTAATGCATGTTGATCTATAAGATAAATCATTATTCACTACTAGCTGTTTAAGCATGGCATGGGAAGCTATAATCTCTAATTGTCATCATGAACATGTTCACTCATAATATACTGAATCGAGATCGAACGAGCTAAACATAGTTACAAAAACGGAAAACAAGAAGAGTTCATACCAGCTTCCCTTGCCACGATCACTTCGTCAAATATCATCATTATTGCCTTTCACTTGCATGACCGAATGATGTGATAATAATAATAGTGCAAGAATACCATGGACTAAGCTGGAATCTGCAGGGCAGTTTTGGGCAAAGGAGGAGACAAGCTAATATTGGCTCTGTGTTAGGTAAATGATAAAGCATATAAGAGCCTCTCAACATTTTCATCGTGGTCTTCTCCTTTCAAGAACTCAACAAAAACAAAAAGAAGAGAAATTCAGAGAAACACACTGAAATATTTTTGGAGTTTTGTTTTCTCAAGCAAGCAAATAAACTAAGGGAAAACAAGAACGGGAAAAATTATTTACACGGGAAAGCTCCCAACATGCAAAGGAAATCTTTTTGGGTTTTCTTTTTAATGCGGAAGATAATTAAACGTGAAAAGAAAACTAAAAAGAAGTGAGAAATATTTTAGGGTTTTCCAAAGTTTTTCAAACACATAAGAAGAAAGCAGAAAAATAAATCTAACATGGATATACAATGAAAGAGGATGACCACCGACAATTTATATGAAGTGTGTGAACATGAATGTAATGTCGGTGAGAAATACGTACTCCCCCAAGCTTAGGCGGTTGCCTAATTTGGTGATCACCACTGATAGTCTAGAAAATGGTCAGAGTGATAGCTTGCGGCGGCGTTCCTGGCCGCCTACTTTACTAAACGAGTAGCCTCCACTGCAGCTTTTTATTCCAGCACTTCCTCCTCGAGGACATAATAACGCTGTCGAGCCTGAAAATCAAAGAGGGCAGGTGCAGGCAAAGTGACAGACACATGCGTATATTTACCAAATATTAAGTTCTATTCATAACCCCTAGCGCGGTTTACAATAAACTCATGATAACGCATAGCGTCAAAGTCTGAATATCTTTTAGGCAGGATAGGATCATTAAGTTGAGGCTACACTGCCAGCTTTGCAGCTACGCGGGAGGCATAAATCCCTCCATACAAATCACCGTTGCTAGAGTTAGAGTTCAGACTTCGGGCAACAATTGCACCAAGGTTATAGTGTTGTCCGCCAGCTACAGCTGTGTGAATAAGACTTAAATCAGGGGCACATAAAGCACTACAATCTTATTTCCCTACTACGCATTTCCCATTAAACAGTGCAAAGTAACGAATAGAGGGAAACTGTATACTTTTAATTCTTGCCTGTGTTACCCCCTATCTTCTCCAACACATAGACTCTTGAGAAACATATCATAATCAGTTTTCGAAGGTTTCTCAGTTGAGCCCCAAAGTGGAAGTTTGCAAGCAATAGAGAAATCTTCTAGAGTCATGCTAAATGATTTATCATACAATTTAAATAACACTCCAGAAGCATGCGATTGTTAACGAAAACCGTAGGTAAATGTACGGGTAAGGTCATAGTTTTGGACACACTTATCTGCGAGGAAATCAGTGAGGCCGGTATTATAAATGAACTGGTCAAATTCATCCTTAATGCCTGCACCTATCATGAAATCTTCACTTGGCCATCGACATGATTTGGCATCAGCCTTGACTATTTGGTTGTCTCGAGGTGTTGGGGAACGTTGCATGGGAAACAAATTTTCCTATGCACACGCAAGATCTATCCATGGTGATGAGCATCTACGAGAGGGAGAGTGCATCTACATACCCTTGTAGATCGCTAAGCGGGAAGCGTTAACAAACGCGGTTCATGTAGTCGAACGTCTTCGCGATCCAAATCGCAGCCGTCCCACGATCCGTCCCGATCTAGCGCCGAATGGACGGCACCTCCGCGTTCAGCACACGTACAGCTCGATGACGATCTCCGCTTTCTTGATCCAGCAAGAGGGGGGGTGGAGAGATAGATTAGTTCTCTGGCAGCGCGACGGCGCGGCGGCGGTGGTGGTGGAACAATTCCGGCAGGGCTTCGCCTAAGCACCGTCGGAATCTATTTGGTGGAGGAACTAGGGAATAGAGAACTAGCACGTGGACTTGTGTCTTTGGGGCCTCTATTCCTCTAGTATATATAGGAGGGAGGGGAGGAGGTAGCCTCCCGAGGGTTTCCCCTAGGGGTTCAGCCGAAGGAGGTGGAGGTGGAGCCTCCCACCAATCCTACTCCTAGTAGGATTCCTTCTTCCTACTTGGAAACCTTCTCCACTTGGGATTTTTTTCCTTTCCCACCTTTCCTAGCCGCATGGGCCTTGTGGGGCTGGCTTGCCCATCCCACTAAGGGCTGGTGCAACACCCCTCAGGCCCATGTGGCCTCCCGGCGTGGGTGGCCCCTCCCGATGGCCCTCCGGTACTCCCGGTACACTACCGAAAATACCCGAAACTTTTCCGGTGACCAAAACATGACTTCCTATATATCAATCTTTACCTCCGGACCATTTCGGAGCTCCTCGTGACGTCCGGGATCTCATCCGGGACTCCGAACAACCTTCGGTCACCACCATACATAACTCAATACTACCGAAACGTCAGCGAATGTTAAGTGTGCATACCCTACGGGTTCGAGAACTATGTAGACATGACCGAGACACCTCTACGGTCAATAACCAATAAGCACAGTTCCTACATATTCTACGAAGATCTTTATCGGTTGAACCTCTATGTCAAGGATTCAGTTAATCCCGTACGTTGTTCCCTTTGTTCTTCGGTATGTTACTTGCCCGAGATTCGATCGTCGGTATCTCTATACCTAGTTCAATCTCGTTACCGGCAAGTCTTTTTACTCGTTCCGTAATACAACATCACGTTGCTAACACTTAGTCACATTGCTTGCAAGGCTTATTGTGATGTTGTATTACCGAGTGGGCCCTGAGATACCTCTCCATCATACGGAGTAACAAATCCCAGTCTCGATCCATGCCAGCTCAACAGACACCTTCGGAGATACCTGTAGAGCATCTTTATAGTCACCCAGTTACGTTGTGACGTTTGATACACACAAGGTATTCCTCCGGTGTCATTGAGTTGCATGATCTCATGGTCATAGGAACAGATACTTGACATGCAGAAAACAATAGCAATAAACTGACACGATCATATGCTACGTTCATAGTTTGGGTCTTGTCCATCACATCATTCTCCTAATGATGTGATCCTGTTATCAAATGACATCTCATGTCTATGGCTAGGAAACCTTGACCATCTTTGATCAACAAGCTAGTCTACTAGAGGCATACTAGGGACACAGTGTTGTCTATGTATCCACACATGTATCAGTGTTTCCAATCAATACAATTATAGCATGGATAGTAAACGATTATCATGAACAAGGAAATATAATAATAACTACTTTTATTATTGCCTCTAGCGCATATTTCCAACAGTCTCCCACTTGCACTAGAGTCAATAATCTAGCTCACATCACTATGTGATTTACATTGTAATGAATCTAACACCCATACCGTTCTGGTGTTGATCATGTTTAGCCCTTGGAAGAGGTTTAGTCATCGGATCTGCAACATTCAGATCCGTGTGCACTTTGCAAATATTTATGTCATTCTCCTTGATATAATCGCGGATGGAATTGAAACGTCGCTTTATGTGTTTGGTCCTCTTGTGAAACCTTGGTTTCTTGGCTAGAGCAATGGCACCAGTGTTGTCACAGAACAGAGTCATTGGGTTTAGTGCACTGGGCACTACTCCAAGATTTGTCATGAACTCCTTCATCCAGACACCTTCCTTCGCTGCCTCCGAGGCAGAGATGTACTCCGCTTCGCATGTAGAATCAGCTACCACGCTCTGCTTGGAACTGCACCAGCTTACCGCACCCCCATTAAGAATAAATACGCCTTGTAAAAATCTTGGAGTCATCCGGTGTAACAGCCCAAGTGCATTCCTTGCCGCCATTGTAATATATTCCATGTGGGAACCTTCATGTTGTGTCTCTTGTGTCTTGAGCTAATAAAAATTGCTTCATGTCATTGAGCATCATGGCATCACATCATCATCTCTTGTTTGCATCTTGTTTGTTGTGTCATGTTGAGTGTGAGTGTGTGATATGAAGTGGTGTGCTTGCAAGCAAGATCTTGTCTCTATTCTTTCAAACAAACTATGCCTCCACTCTTCTAATTCCAATGCTAGTATTGTGGAGTTTTTCTTGCCTTTTCACCTCAAGTAAAATGTTGCACTTTCAACTATTATTCTGTATAGCATTTTAAAAATAGCTCTTTGCCATGTGTTGTTGTGTTTCTTTGTGTGTCTTTTGCAAACTGATTCCTATATTATATATATATATATATATATATATATATATATATATATATATATATATATATATATATATATATATATATATATATATATATGTAATTAATTTGTTTGCTCTAAAGATGCCAAAACCATTTTTATCAGTTAGGGTATATTTTTGTGACTTCAAAATGTATTTTGTTCCACCCCAAAACCTCTCCTCTTTTCTCTATTTCATTTTTTGCAACCTCTTGTTTTATTAAAAAGGGAAACCTTTTATTTCTCGGGTGAGAGAGAGCCTCAGCCCACCTGGGCCTTCTTCCTCCCACAGGCCCAGCAGCAGCAGCCAGCCCACAAGCACGACCGCGTCGTCCTCCTCTGTACGGCGCGCATCGACAACAGCCACGTCGGCGTCCTTACCGATTTGACGGCCGGAGAGAATCCTAGCTCCCTTTATATCACGCCCTAGACCTCCCCTAGGGTTCCTCGACCCATTCCATCCCTCTCCCCCTCGCGCCCCCGCTCAGGTAAGCTCCACTTGCCATGCCATCGCCGCGCCCGCCGTGCTCCGGCCGAGCAACAGCTCGAGCCCGGAGTTGATCTCTCCGACGCGCCTCCGCTCTTTTGGTGTGCGGGAAGGGAGCCCCCGTCGCTTCTTCTTCTTCCCCAACGGACGAGGGAGCACCAAGGTTTGCAATTTTGGGAGATATACCAACAGGAAGATAGGCATGTGACATATGATTTTGGGGTAGAAAAATGCAGTGAATCCAATGGTGTGGTTGGTTTTGTCATTTGGAAAAGTTTGTAAAAATGTTGTTTTGTGACAATATGTCATTTTGTCTTTTTCACATGAATTAATCCTTGCATGATTTGATGAACTTGTCAACATGAAAGTGGTAGTGTTTTGTGGGCACTTGGCCCTGGTATTTTTCCTTGCCATGATAATCTTGTGGTTTAGTGGGTTTCTTGCTGTAAACATGCTAAGAAAATATTCTGTTTTCACATGCCCAAATATTCTAAGTGTTGGAGATCTGTTATTTTGTTGCCATGTTCTCTAGATGATTCCCATGCATATACTGTTCCTTTGGGGTTGGTCCAATGCCATGAATTGTTGTGCTTGTTCCCCTCTGTCATTTGGTGTCTTCACCTTGCCAAAGAGATTTTGCATCTTAGAGTTATTTGCTGTCAAAGATTCTATGGTGTTATAAACTGCTGCTATTCACTTAGTAAAATTTGACCAAGTCTGAGAATCTGTATTTATTTTCATGCCATGTTTAGGGGATGCTACCAAGTGATCTGTGATGTTTTAGCTCATGCTCAGTGCTAGTGTTTTGTAGTAGTTGATGCCCTCTATCATCCTGTTAATTTTCAGGCCATGAAATGTCCTCTAGCATATATAAAAGTTGCTGTCAAGTTGCTGTCATGTTAACTAAGATTCTATAAAACTAGAATTTTCACTAAGTCCCTAAAAACTGATTCAACATGCCATCTTGTGAGCTTCATTGTCATTGATCCATGCTTCCTTTCATGTTGCTGTAGAAAGATGATTTGTTAAGCTTGCTAGATGTCTCGCTTTTACTGTTATATTTTCTGTTACCTACCACTTAAACTGTCATCCTCCAAATTGCCATGAAAGCCTCTAACCCTTCCACCACCTAGCAAAACATTGATTGGCTACGTTACCGCTGCTCAGCTTTACCTTATAGCGTTGCTAGTTGCTGGTGCAAGCTTTCCATGTGTCAACATGGATATTTTGGTTATATCACTCTATTTACTGTTATTTAAATTAATGCACATATATATCTGGCAACGGTGGAAGGCTTGGCCTTTTGCTCAGTGTTTTGTTCTGCTTTTGCCGCACTAGTTCCGAGTACCGGTGTTATGTTCCATACTTTGCGCTCCTAACATGCTCGGGGTTGTTATGGGGACCCCCTTGACCATTCGTTTTAGATTAAAACTTGTCTGGCAAGACCCAACTTTGGTACTACATTTGCTAAACAACTTAATAAAAATGCATAGGGCATAGCTACCCCGTGGATAATTAATCAACCCCCCCCTGGGCCAGTGCTCCTCATGAGTGTTGGTACACCTACCTAGCAGTCGGCGGTGCCACCTCGGGGCAACTCGAGGCATTTTCTAGGCAACCGTCCACTTCGCATAGACGGATGATGCCCGTTGATAGAGAGCGCACGGCTCTAGAAGCGGATCTGGCTCACCGGGAGGTCTTGCTGGACTTGTTTTACCTTTCTCGAATGTCTTGCGCGAGTAATTCCGATTTTTCTTCGGGCTATCTCGAGGTTGCGGTTTTCCAGTGGAATTGCCTAGGAAGATCATGAGATTCGTGGTCGAGGTTCTTCCCGCGGCGTGTGGTTAGTTTATGATGGATGAGTTGGAGAACCCCTGCAGGGTTAAATCTTTCGGAAAGCCGTCCCGCGGTTACGTGGCAACATGGAAATTTGTTTAACAACCGATAATAGTAAACTTGAAGTAAACTCAATAAAATACACCAACTGTGTGCGTAACCGTGACTGACTCTGCTCGTGAACACGAACCGAGAGAGAACACGGTCGGGTTATGTTTGACGTAAGTAGGTGTTTAGGATCACTTAGCGATCATGCTAGTTCACGACCGTCTTACGTAGGCCACCATATTTACATTCATGTTCTCGTAAGCAAGCCACCAAATACATGCTTAGTGCTTGCTGCAGCCTCACCACTTAACCAATTCCTCACCCAATGGCTTACATAGTTTCGGTACCCGGGTTATGAGATTGCTGAGTCCCTGTGGCTCACAGATTACAACAATACAGGTACAGGTGTTGACGAGCACGTGTCAGATGACATGTCGCAGCTCTAGTGGGAGTATGATAAAGAACGTGGTTGGATGTATGTTACGTATCCAGACAAGTAGGGAGCTTCGTGGTGGTGATCCTGGGATAGCAAGATAGTTTATCATTGCTTCTTTTATCGTTTGTTTTCGTCCGTAGCCGGACCCTGCCTTCTGAATGATGTATGAATAATTTGTGTGGACTTGTAAGATAGCTTGTGGCGAGTGTAAGCCAACTCATATACTCATCTCTTCCTACATGTATGCAATGTTTTACTGTACTTGCGAACGACGAGATGCACTTCTATCCCCGTCGAGGCCGCTAGACTTAATAGGGATAGGACAACATCTTGGGCGTGACAAGTTGGTATCAGAGCCAGGTTGACCATAGGAGCCCCTTGCTTGATCGAACTTGGCCGAGTCGAGTCTAGTGAAAAACTATTTTGAGTCTAGTTATATCGGAGAGTAGGATTCTTTTACTCCTCTTCTATACTTTGGTGAGGTATTCGACTTAGGAATTTTAATTCTACTCCTCTTCTCGCTCAAATTTTTTTTGGATCACGCGGGTATTTTGGAAACTATATGATGCCGATGTGAAGGAATTCTGTCTTGGTGCCTCCTGTTATCGAGGAGGAGAGCTCCGAGGGATTTTTGCACATTGTTATCATTTAGTTTCCTTAGTATCTCAGGACGGAGGATGTTCGAAATTGCTTCAATACTTTTCGTGGCGAGATAAGTTTGGAGTCACCCAGTACTGGGGAGAGCGTCCAGGGTAGTGCCATGTTTAGTATCATTGTGATTACGAGTGTCTGAGGTAGACGAGTTTGCGGAGTTTCTTGGTTTATGGTGTGGAAGGTTGCGGGTGCAGTTGTAGCTGATTACCTTGGGTACGTTCCTGGGTCCGCAACCCGAATTGCATAAACAAGAAAGACTTCGGAAATTCTTAGGTGGGAATTCCAGTAGTTCTTAGGATCATCTTTCGACAGATGTATACTGGTTGTACATTTGTTCCGAGCAACCTTAGCTCAATACTTTTGTGTTATTTCAAGTGGCTTCATGTTCTAGTGGTGTTATCAAGATCCTGCAGAAAGTGTTCTTACTACTTGCAGTTTGAATGCAATCGATGATATCCGTTGCAAATTCTTTCAAGCCATTGATTCAGCTTATTTCAATCATCTTTATCAATGGTATGCTGATAATTCTGTCCATCTTCACGATGGCTCCGGCAACTCGTGGGAACGCAGGTCGTGAGGGGGAGCAGTCTGATCCTCCACCACCCCCACCACCACCTCCACCTCCAGAAGCTTGGCAAGCTGTGATGGCCGCAACCAATGCAAATACCCAAATGTTGCTCAGGTTGCTGCAGGAAAGAGAGCAAGGACAACAAGGTCATCAAGGGAATTTTCATAATCAGCCGCAGTTTGCCACTCTGAACCAGTTCCTCGCAAATCAGCCCAAGTCCTTCACCTGTTGTGAGCAGCCTCTCGATGCAGACGATTGGCTCCGTGACATGAACAAGCAATTTGAGTGCAGCAATGTCAGACCTGCGGACTATGTCAAGTTCACGACTTTCCAGCTCAAGGGTTAGGCAGCAGATTGGTGGCAGCAGTACAAGGATTCCAGAGGTGATCGTGCAATTAGTTGGGATGATTTCTGCCGCGACTTCAGAGCTCAACATATCCTGACGATCTTTGTCGAGGAGATGCGTGAGAAGTTCAGGAATTTGAAGCAAGGAAGCAAGTCTGTCTATCAGTATAATATCGAGTTCCAGAATCTGGCCCGCTATGCTAAGCAAGATGTTCCTGATGAGAAGTCAATGATTTACCAGTTCAGAGGTGGTCTCAAATATGAACTTCAGCCGGGTCTAGTCCTGCACGAGCCTCGTGAGTTTGATCAGTTCTACAACATGGCTCTAAAGGTCGAGGCAACTCAACTCAGGTTATAGAACTCGAGGAAGCGGTTTAGAGACTCCAACTCTTCTTCTTCCAGCTCTCAGATTGTTCCTAAGCAGCAAAAGTATTGGGTTCCTCCGCCTCCTCCGTTTCGTCCCCCTCAGCAGCAGAAGCAGCACAGTGGTCATGGTCCTTCCCACCCACCCAACACAGGTTTTCAGCAGAGGCCTCAGGCACCCAAGTCAGCAAATGCTCCTCCTCCAGGCAACTTCCGTCCGCTCTCAGAGGTTACTTGTCACAAGTGTGGTCAGAAGGGCCATTACTCCAACAAGTGCACCAACCAGCGGCGTCTTCCACCTCCTCCTCCTATCAGGCCCCCAGGCAGTGCGATGGTGAAGCACAATCCCAAGGCAGCAAGAGTGAACATGGTTAATGCAGCTGAAGCAGAGGATTCTTCTAATGTCATAATGGGTTATCTCTTGGTTAATTCTATTCCTGCAAAAGTTTTGTTTGACACTGGTGCATCGCATTCATTCATTTCATGGCCGTTCACCGAGAAGCATGATTTGTGTCCCGTTAATTTTTCCAAGCCTCTATCAATAGTTTCTCCTGGCAAAGTGATGAATTCTCGTTTGGTGGTTCCGGATGTTTCTATCAAAATAGGCAACTATTCCTTTCTGGCCTCTCCGATTGTTCTCGGCAAGTCGGATATTGATCTTATTCTTGGCATGGCTTTTCTGGCAATGAACAAGGCTTATGTTGATTGCAAAGCTAAAGAAGTCCAATTGACTCATCCTTCTGAAGATGTGATCATTTTCGCTGCTCGCGATGACACGATTCGTCTATTTTCTCTCAATGAGAAGGGTGAAATTTCTGCCATCTCTCAAATTCCCGTTGTCTCGGAGTATGAAGATGTCTTTCCAGAAGAGTTGCCAGGAATGCCTCCTCACAGGCCAGTTGAGTTTGTGATTGAACTCGAGCCTGGAACTGAACCGGTGTGCAAGCGTCCTTATAAGCTTGGCCCCGAAGAGCTGAAAGAATTGAAGAAACAGCTAGATGAACAAGAGCGTCTGGGTCTGATCAGACCAAGTTCTTCACCTTGGGGTTGTGGTGTTCTTTTTGTCAAGAAGAAAGATGGCACGGACCAACTATGTGTCGATTACCGTCCATTGAACAAGAAGAAAATCAGGAACAAGTATCTGCTTCCCAACATCAATGAGTTGTTTGAGCAATTGAAAGGTGCCAAGGTTTTCTCGAAGTTAGATCTCCGTATGGGCTATCATCAGATCCGTATTCGTGAAGAAGATATTCCAAAGACTGCTTTCAGGATGAGTTTTGGCTCTTATGAGTACACCGTCATGTCTTTTGGTCTAGCAAATGCGTCTCCGACCTTCTCCAGAATGATGAACTTCATATTCTCTCCTTTCAAGAATGAGTTCGTCTTGGTGTATTTGGATGACATCGTTGTGTTCTCGAAGACTGAAGAAGAGCATGCAGAGCATCTCCGACTTGTGCTGGACAAGTTAAGAGAGCATTGGTTCTATGCTAAGTTCTCGAAGTGTGAGTTTTGGCTCAATGAAGTGGTGTACCTTGGGCATGTTATCGCTGTCGAGGGAATTAAAGTGCACCCTGAGAAAGTTGAGGCGATTGTGAAGTGGGAGCCTCCTTAGAATGTCAAGCAGCTTCGTAGCTTCCTCGGCCTTGCAAGTTACTGCAGAAGATTCGTTGAGAACTTCTCTAAAATTGCTAAGCCTCTGTCCAACCTCCTTCAGAAGAATGTCAAGTATGTGTGGTCTCCTGAGTGTGATGTGGCGTTCAATACACTCAAAGAGAAGCTGACTTCAGCTCCAGTTCTTGTTCCTCCCGAGCAATCCAAGCCTTTCCAAGTATTTTGTGATGCTTCCCTCCAAGGTCTCGGTGGTGTTCTCATGCAAGATAAGAAGGTTGTGGCTTATACCTCGAGGCAGCTGAAGCCTAGCGAGAAGAACTACCCCACTCATGATCTTGAGTTGGCGGCAGTTGTTCATGCTCTAATGAAATGGAGACATCTATTCTTGGGAACACCAGTTGAGGTGTTCACCGACCACCAGAGCTTGAAGTACATTTTCACTCAACCCAATCTCAATCTTCGGCAAACACGTTGGGCGGAAATGATCGAGGAGTACAACCCAAGCATTGAATATACTCCTGGAAAAGCAAATGTCATTGCAGACGCGCTGAGCAGGAAGGCGTACTGCAACAGTCTTATTCTCAAGCCTCTTCAACCCAAGCTTTGTGAAGCATTCCGCAAGCTCAATCTCCAAGTGGTTCCTCAAGGATTTCTTGCCAATCTTCAAGTCTCTCAGACTCTAGAAGACCAGATTCACCAAGCTCAGCTTCTTGATGCTATGGTGAAGAAAGTGAAGAAAGGTGTGGCCAAGAGCATTCCAAAGTATAAGTGCTTCCGTGTTGATGACAAAGATACCTTGTTCTTCGAGGACCGTCTGGTGGTTCCGAAAGGTGATCTCAGGAAGGTTATCATGGATGAAGCACATAATTCCCTCCTCTCAATTCATCCAGGAAGTTCCAAAATGTATCAAGACCTCAAGCAAACCTTCTGGTGGACTCGTATGAAACGTGAGATTGCTCAGTTTGTGAACGAGTGTGATGTTTGTCGCAGAGTGAAGGCGGAACATCAATGTCCAGCAGGCCTCCTTCAGCCTTTGCCCATCCCAGAGTGGAAATTCGATCATGTTGAGATGAATTTCGTCACTGGGTTTCCTAAGTCCAAGAGAGGGAACGATGCCTTCTTCGTGGTCATCGACAAGCTCACCAAAGTTGCCCACTTCCTTCCGGTCAAAGAATCTATCTCGGCAGCTCAGCTAGCAGAGTTGTACACGTCAAGGATAGTTTCTTTGCATGGTGTTCCTAAGCTCATATCCTCAGATCGTGGAAGCATCTTCACTTCCAAGTTTTGGGATTCCTTCCAGACTGCAATGGGGACCAATCTCCGTTTCAGCACAGCTTTCCATCCTCAGTCTAGTGGTCAAGTTGAGAGAGTCAATCAAATCCTCGAAGATATGCTCAGAGCTTGTGTGATTTCTTTTGGCATGAAGTGGGAAGATTGTCTCCCGTTTGCTGAGTTCTCATACAACAATAGCTTCCAAGCAAGTTCCGGCAAAGCTCCTTTTGAGATTCTCTATGGCAGGAAGTGCCGCACCCCGCTCAATTGGTCTGAAACTGGTGAGCGTCAAATCCTTGGTAATGACATGATCACTGAAGCAGAAGAAATGTGCCGTGTCATTCGTGAAAATCTCAAAGCAGCTCAATCCCGTCAGAAGAGTTATTATGATAGCAAGCATAGTGACATGACCTTTCAGATCGATGATTTTGTCTATCTCAGAGTGTCTCCCATGAAGGGCACTCAACTTTTTGGCATCTAAGGAAAGCTTGCTCCACGCTTTGTGTGTCCTTTCAAGATTGTGGGCAAGAGGGGTGACCTTGCCTACCAACTCAAGCTTCCTCCCAATTTCGCAAATGTGCATGATGTGTTTCACGTCTCTCAGCTCCGGAAGTGCTTCAAGACTCCCGAGCACACCGTTGATCCCCAAGAAGACCTATCCTATCATGAGCATCCAGTTGCTATCCTTGAAGAAACTGAGCGTAAGACTCGCAACAAGTCAATCAAGTTTCTAAAGGTGAAGTGGTCACATCACTCCGACAAAGAAGCCACTTGGGAACGAGAGGACCATCTCCGTTCCGAATTTCCCGAATTCTTCCGTTCCTAGATCTCGGGACAAGATCCTCATGTAGTGGGGGAGAGTTGTAATAGACCAAGTGCATTCCTTGCCGCCATTGTAATATATTCCATGTGGGAACCTTCATGTTGTGTCTCTTGTGTCTTGAGCATAAAAAATTGCTTCATGTCATTGAGCATCATGGCATCACATCATCATCTCATCTTTGCATCTTGTTTGTTGTGTCATGTTGAGTGTGAGTGTGTGATGTGAAGTGGTGTGCTTGCAAGCAAGAGCTTGTCTCTATTCTTTTAAACAAACTATGCCTCCACTCTTTTAATTCCAATGCTAGTATTGTGGAGTTTTTCTTGCCTTTTCACCTCAGGTAAAATGTTGCACTTTCACCTATTATTCTGTATAGCATTTTAAAAATAGCTCTTTGCCATGTGTTGTTGTGTTTCTTTGTGTGTCTTTTGCAAACTGATTCCTATATTATATATATATGTAATTAATTTGTTTGCTCTAAAGATGCCAAAACCATTTTTATCATTTAGGGTATATTTTTGTGACTTCAAAATGTATTTTGTTCCACCCCAAAACCTCTCCTCTTTTCTCTATTTCATTTTTTGCAACCTCTTGTTTTATTAAAAAGGGAAACCTTTTATTTCTCGGGTGAGAGAGAGCCTCAGCCCACCTGGGCCTTCTTCCTCCCGCAGGCCCAGCAGCAGCAGCCAGCCCACAAGCACAACCGCGTCGTCCTCCTCTGTACGGCGCGCATCGACAGCTGTCGGCGTCCTTACCGATTTGACGACCGGAGAGAACCCTAGCTCCCTTTATATCACGCCCTAGACCTCCCCCTAGGGTTCCTCGACCCATTCCGTCCCTCTCCCCCTCGCGCCGCCGCTCAGGTAAGCTCCACTTGTGATGCCATCGCCGCGCCCGCCGTGCTCCGGCCGAGCAACAGCTCAAGCCCGGAGTTGATTTCTCCGACGCGCCTCCGCTCTTTTGGTGTGCGGGAAGGGAGCCCCCGTCGCTTCTTCTTCTTCCCCAACGGACGAGGGAGCACCCAGGTCGAGCTCGTCGCCGTCCTTGCCCCCATCCGCTTCCTCTTCTCGGACCAGAGACGCGCCGGAGTTCGCCCGCTCGTCGCCGTCTCCTCGTCGAGTCCCGCGCAGCCTCTTCGTGTGATAGGTAGTCGAGGTAGTCCTCTCTTCCTCTCTGATCCTTTCCGTAGGCTGTAGATCCATGTGCATGCCGCTGCATCCGTGCCACGATCATGATGTCCGTGCTCTGGAGAGCTGTAGTTTTTCTTGCGTATGTTAGAACAACCCTCGCTCACCGTGCTCGGACATTTCGCCTTGTCGCTGTCGTGGCAGAGTCGATCCCTAGCTTGGCCTCGAGGCGTCCCGCGCTGCTAGCCGTCCATGCGTCGCGCAAGTGTCATCGTGCCTCTGTCCGTAGGAGGAGACCACCATGGCCGAGCCGGCCCAGCTTCTGCTTTGCGCATGCATGCTTCCTCGGCGACCTCCACATGCAGTAGGGTCCGGCCTTGTTCCCGCACCCCCGTAGCACCTTGCACACGCGCACACGCACGCGCATGTTGCCCCTGGCTGCTTCAGCTCCGCAGCGACCTCGCCATGGCCGGAACGAGCTCGAGCTTGAGCTTGAGCCCCTTGATTCGGTCCTCCTCGCCGCGAAGCGAGGGCGGGAATGGATTCCCCCGCCGAATACGCACCCCCGCCGGTGGTTTTGCTCTCTGGAGGTCGCTGCCGTTGCCGCCGGCGTCGTCGTTGACTTCTTCTCCGGTCAGTAGTTGGAATCCCGACCTGCCCGTGGGCTTGGCTCATATGGAGCAACGCCCCTCCAATGTCAAGCCCCCCCTCCTAGCCCAGCGGTGGAGCACCTGCTCCTCCACCGGGGAGACCCGGGTTCGATCCTCGGCTCCTCCCCTTTTTCCCATTTAATTGTTTCAGCCCCTAGGCCCACATGTCATACCCA
This sequence comes from Elymus sibiricus, assembly GCA_039707655.1. Lineage (NCBI taxonomy): Eukaryota > Viridiplantae > Streptophyta > Magnoliopsida > Poales > Poaceae > Elymus > Elymus sibiricus. The sequence goes on from CM077669.1 coordinate 245,183,679, forward strand.
CAGGGGCCCCTAGCTCACTGCCAGGTAGGCCCCCTTTTTTTGCATTTTTTTATGATTCCTGTGAAATTTCCTGTTAAGGAAATAAGCTATTTTTGTTTTATTACCAAATCTGGCAACATCCTAGGACATGCCTTATTAGGAATATAAGTGGCTATAAGTGTCTAGTTGTTTTTGTGTTTGCAATTTTGGGAGTTATACCAACAGGAAGATAGGCATGTGACATATGATTTTGGGGTAGAAAAATGCAGTGAATCCAATGGTGTGGTTGGTTTTGTCATTTGGAAAAGTTTGTGAAAATGTTGTTTTGTGACAATATGTCATTTTGTCTTTTTCACATGAATTAATCCTTGCATGATTTGATGAACTTGTCAACATGAAAGTGGTAGTGTTTTGTGGGCACTAGGCCCTGGTATTTTTCCTTGCCATGATAATCTTGTGGTTTATTGGGTTTGTTGCTGTAAATATGCTAAGAAAATATTCTGTTTTCACATGCCCAAATATTCTAAGTGAGATCTGTTATTTTGTTGCCATGTTCTCTAGATGATTCCCATGCATATACTGTTCCTTTGGGGTTGGTCCAATGCCATGAATTGTTGTGCTTGTTCCCCTATGTCATTTGGTGTCTTCACCTTGCCAAAGAGATTTTGCATCTTACAGTTATTTGCTGTCAAAGATGCTATGGTGTTATAAACTGCTGCTATTTAGTTAGTGTAATTTGACCAAGTCTGAGAATCTGTAGTTATTTTCATGCCATGTTTAGGGGATGCTGCCATGTGATCTGTGATGTTTTAGCTCATGCTCAGTGCTAGTGATTTGTAGAAGTTGATGCCCTCTATCGTGCTGTTAATTTTCATGCCATGAAATGTCCTCTAGCATATATAAAAGTTGCTGTCATGTTAACTCAGATTCTATAAAACTGGAATTTTCACTAAGTCCCTAAAAACTGATTCAACATGCCATCTTGTGAGCTTCATTGCCATTGATCCATGCTTCCTTTCATGTTGCTGTAGAAAGATGATTTGTTAAGCTTGCTGTGTACTTAATGTCCATTCCTTGGTTGTGATTTAAAACTTTCTGTAGCTCTGGATATATGTGTGGCAAGTTGACATGTTGCTGTTTGTGGACAGATTGTGTGTTTGAATGTTTTGTGACTTGTGGGGGCTATACTCCATTGTTTTGCATGATCTTTAGCTCTATTCTTGCTAGATTTTCTTTTCCTATCCAGTGGCAAGCTTGGAGTACCAAGGAATAGCCCATGGCCTCCCTCATCTTGTGTTTTGTCTCCGTTAACGATCGTACCTTGCCGGGAGTGTACCGTGAGCTACGTTACTCCGTTTGCAACGTTCTACATATGCATTTGCATCGATTTTGCATGAAGCATTCATATTTTCCATGATCATGCATGTTCAAATAACTAAACTTGAGGTTCTATCCAGAATACTAAAGAACTTAATAAATGCATGGGAAACATGACTAGCTTAGGGTTGCCATGTTAAATACTTCAAATGGATCATGCATCATCTTGTTTGTGCATTGAACCTTGTTTGTATGTTTATTTGGTGCTGTTCTCTTTGGGTAGACGCGAGTGTCGAGCCTGAGTACGAGGATCCAGGAGAGTACAACTACGAGGACCCATCTCTTTGTCCCTCTGAAGAACCAACAGGCAAGATGATCATACCCGGATCCCGACACTATTTTTGCCTTGCTAGATGTCTCGCTTTTACCGTTATATTTTCTGTTACCTACCACTTAAACTGTCAGCCTCCAAATTGCCATGAAAGCCTCTAACCCCTCCACCACCTAGCAAAACATTGATTGGCTACGTTACCGCTGCTCAACCTTATCTTATAGCGTTGCTAGTTGCAGGTGCAAGCTTTCCATGTGTCAACATGGATATTTTGGTTATATCACTCTATTTACTGTTATTTAAATTAATGCACATATATATCTGGCAACGGTGGAAGGCTTGGCCTTTTGCTCAGTATTTTGTTCCGCTTTTGCCACACTAGTTCCGAGTACCGGTGTTATATTCCATACTTTGCGCTCCTAACATGCTCGGGGTTGTTATGGGGACCCCCTTGACCATTCGTTTTAGATTAAAACTTGTCTGGCAAGACCCAACTTTGGTAATACATTTGCTAAACAACTTAATAAAAATGCATAGGGCATAGCTACCCCGTGGATAATTAATCACCCCCCCGGGCTAGTGCTCCTCATGAGTGTTGGTCCACCTACCTAGCAGTCGGCGTAGCCCCCTCGGGGCAACTCGAGGCATTTTCTAGGCAACCGTCCACTTCGCATAGATGGATGATGCCCGTTGATAGAGAGCGCACGGCTCTAGAAGCGGATTTGGCTCACCGGGAGGTCTTGCTGGACTTGTTTTACTTTTCTCGAATGTCTTGCGCGGGGAATTCCGATTTTTCTTCGGGCTATCTCGAGGTTGCGGTTTTCCAGTGGAATTGCCTAGGAAGATCACGAGATTCATGGTCAAGGTTCTTCCCATGGCGTGTGGTTAGTTTGTGATGGATGAGTTGGAGCACCCCTGCAGGGTTAAATCTTTCGGAAAGCCGTGCCCACGGTTACGTGGCAACTTGGAAATTTGTTTAACACCCGATAATAGTAAACTTGAAGTAAACTCAATAAAATACACCAACTGTGTGCGTAACCGTGACTGTCTCTGCTCGTGAACATGAACCAAGAGAGAACACGGTGGGGTTATGTTTGACGTAAGTAGGTGTTCAGGATCACTTAGTGATCATGCTAGTTCACAACCGTCTTACGTAGGCTACCATATTTACATTCATGTTCTCGTAAGCTAGCCACCAAATACATGCTTAGTGCTTGCTGCAGCCTCACCACTTAACCAATTCCTCACCCAATGGCTTACATAGTTTCGGTACCCAGGTTATGAGATTGCTGTGTCCCTGTGGCTCACAGATTACAACAATACAGGTACAGGTGTTGACGAGCATGTGTCAGATGACGTGTCGCAGCTCCAGTGGGAGTATGATGAAGAACGTGGTCGGATGTATGTTACGTATCCAGACGAGTAGGGAGCTTCGTGGTGGTGATCCTGGGATAGCAAGACAGTTTATCATTGCGTCTTTTATCGTTCGTTTTTGTCCGTAGCCGGACCCTGCCTTCTGAATGATGTATGAATAATTTGTGTGGACTTGTAAGATAGCTTGTGGCGAGTGTAAACCAACTCATATACTCATCTCTTCCTACATGTATGCAATGTTTTACTGTACTTGCGAACGACGAGATGCGCTTCTATCCCCGTCGAGGCCGCAAGCCTTAACAGGAATATGACCGCATCTTGGGCGTGACATCCGGATCAGTGTCAAAGCTTGCATTGACGTAACCCTTTACGACGAGCTCTTGATCACTTCCATAAACGAGAAACATGTCCTTAGTCCTTTTCAGGTACTTCAGGATATTCTTGACCGCCGTCCAGTGTTCCATTCCTGGATCACTTTGAAACCTTCCGACCATACTTATGGCAAGGCTGACATCGGGTCTTGTGCACAGCATTGCATACATGATAGAGCATATGTCTGAAGCATAGGGGACGACACTCATCTTTTCTCTATCTTCTACAGTCACTGGGCATTGAGTCTTACTCAACTTCACACCTTGCAATACAGGCAAGAACCCCTTCTTGGACTAATCCATTTTGAACTTCTTCAAAACTTTGTCAAGGTATGTGCTCTGTGAAAGTCCTATTAAGCGTCTCGATCTATCTCTATAGATCTTGATGCCTAATATGAAAGCAGCTTCTCCTAGGTCCTTCATTAAAAAACTCTTGTTCAAATATTCCTTCACGCTTTCCAACATTTCTACATTGTTTCCAATCAGCAATATGTCATCCACATATAATATTAGAAATGCTATAGAGCTCCCACTCACTTTCTTGTAAATACAAGCTTCTCCGTAAACTTGTATAAACCCGAACGCTTTGATCACCTCATCAAAGCGAAGATTCCAACTCCGAGATGCTTGCACCAGTCCATAAATGGATCGCTGGAGTTTGCAAACTTTGTCAGCATTCTCTGGATCGACAAAACCTTCTGGTTGCATCATATACAACTCTTCCTTGAGGAAACCGTTAAGGAACGCTGTTTTGACATCCATCTGCCAAATTTCATAATCGAAAAAGGCAGGTATTGCTAACATGATTCTGACGGACTTAAGCATCACTACGGGTGAGAAGGTCTCATCGTAGTCAACTCCTTGAACTTGTGAAAAACCCTTTGCCACAAGTCAAGCTTTATAGACGGTTATATTGCCGTCCGCGTCCGTCTTCCTCTTAAAGATCCATTTGTTCTGAATGGCCTTTCGCCCTTCAGGTAATACATCCAAAGCCCATACTTTGTTTTCATACATGGATCCCATCTCGGATTTCATGGCCTCTAACCATTTATCGGAATCCGGGCCCATCATCGCTTCTCCATAGCTCGTAGGTTCATCGTTGTCCAACAACATGACCTCTAAGACAGGGTTGCCGTACCACTCAGGAGCAGTACACGTCCTTGTCGACCTACGAGGTTCGATTGCAACTTGATCCGAAGCTTCATGATCATCATCATTAACTTCCTCTTCAACTGATGTAGGCTCTACAGAAACATCTTTCTGCGCTGCGCTACTCTCTGGTTGAAGTAAAGGTTCAACAACCTCATCAAGTTCTATCTTCCTCCCACTCAATTCTTTCGAGAGAAACTCTTTCTCAAGAAATGTTCCGTTTTTAGCGACAAACACTTTGCCTTCGGATCTGAGATAGAAGGTATACCCAACTGTCTCTTTTGGGTATCCTATGAAGACGCATTTCTCTGCTTTGGGTTCCAGCTTTTCAGGCTAAAGCTTTTTGACATAACCATCACATCCACAAACTTTAAGAAATGACAACTTTGGCTTCTTGCCAAACCACAGTTCATATGGCGTCATCTCAACGGATTTCGATGGTGCCTTATTTAAAGTGAATGCAGCTGTCTCTAATGCATAACCTCAAAACGATAGTGGCAAATCGGCAAGAGACATCATAGATCGTACCATATCCAATAAGGTTCGATTACGACGTTCGGACACACCATTTCGCTGTGGTGTTCCAGGCGGTGTCAATTGTCAAACAATTCCACATTGTCTTAAGTGATTGCCAAACTCATAACTCAGATATTCTCCTCCACGATCAGATCGTAGGAATTTTATCTTCTTGTTACGATGATTCTCAACTTCACTCTGAAATTGCTTGAACTTTTCAAATGTTTCAGACTTGTGTTTCATTAAGAAAATATACCCATATCTACTTAAATCATCAGTGAAGGTGAGAAAATAACGATATGCACCGCGTGCCTCAATGCTCATCGGACCTCACACATCAGTATGTATGATCTCCAACAAGTCACTTGCCCGTTCCATTGTCCCAGAGAACGGGGTCTTAGTCATCTTGCCCATGAGGCATGGTTCACATGTGTCAAGTGATTCAAAATCAAGTGACTCCAAAAGTCCATCAGCATGGAGCTTCTTCATGCGTTTTACACCAATATGACCTAAACGGCAGTGCCACAAGAAAGTGGTACTATCATTATCAACTCTACATCTTTTGGCATCAATGTTATGAACATGTGTATCATCACTATCGAGATCCAATAAGAATAAACCCCTCACACTGGGTGCATGACCATAAAAGATATTACTCATATAAATAGAACAACCATTATTCTCCGATTTAAATGAGTAACCGTCTCGCAATAAACAAGATCCAGATATAATGTTCATGCTTAACGCAGGCACTAAATAACAATTATTCAGGTTCATCACTAATCCCGATGGTAATCGAAGAGCGAGCGTTCCGAAGGCGATCACATCAACCTTGGAACCATTTCCCATGCGCATCGTCACTTCGTCCTTTGCCATCCTCCGTCTATTCCGTAGTTCCTGTTTTGAGTTGCAAATGTGAGCAACCGCACCGGTATCAAATACCCAGGCACTACAACGAGAGTTGGTAAGGTACACATCAATAACATGTATATCATATATACCTTGTTTGTTGTTGGCCGCCTTCTTGTCAGCCAAATACTTGGGGCAGTTCCGCTTCCAGTAACCAGTTCCCTTGCAATGAAAGCACTCAGTTTCTGGCTTGGGTCCAGCCTTGGGTTTCTTCACGGGAGGGGCAACTGCTTTGCCACTCTTCTTGGAGTTACCCTTCTTACCCTTGCCATTCTTCTTGAAACTAGTGGTTTTATTGACCAACAACACTTGATGCTCCTTCCGAATCTTAGACTCAGCGACTTTCAACATCGCAAACAGCTCGGCGACTGACTTGTTCATCCCGTGCATGTTATAGTTCAACACGAAGCTCTTGTAGCTAGGTGGCAATGATTGAAGAACTCTGTCAGTGATCGCCCTGGCGGAAGGGGCATACCCAATTCAGCCAGACTGGTGGAATACCTAGACATTCTGAGTATGTGTTCACTGACAGACCCGTTCTCCTCCATCTTGCAAGCATAGAACTTATCGGAGGTCTCATACCTCTCGATCCGGGCATTCTTCTGAAAGATAAACTTCAACTCTAGGAACATATTATATGCTCCATGACGTTCAAAACATCTTTGAAGTCCCGGTTCTAAACCATACAACATTGCACATTGACCCATTGAGTAATCATCAGAACGTGCCTGCCAGGCGTTCACAACGTCTGGAGACTCTACTGGAGCGGGTGGTTCATCAAGTGGTGCATCAAGGACATAAGCCTTTTGGGAAGCCGTAAGCGGATAATCCTTAGATTACGGGCCCAGTCCACAAAGTTACTTCCATCATCTTTCAACTTAGCTTTCTCTAGGAACGCATTAAAATTCAGGGGTGCTACTGCGCAAGCCATTGATCTACAACATAAATATTGCAAAGACAACTTAGACTATTGTTCAAGATAATGAGTTAAGTTAATCATATTACTTAAAAAACTCCCATTAAAATTGACATCCCTCCGGTCATTCGAGTGTCACATGATCCAAATCCACCAACTCAAGTCCGATCATCACGTGAGATGAGGTGGTTTCAATGGTGAACATCTTCATGTTGATCATATCTACTATATGGCTCATGTTCGACCTTTCGGTCTCTTGTGTTCCGAGGCCATGTCTGTACATGCTAGGCTCATCAAGTTTAACCCGAGTGTTCCGCACGTGCAATACTGGCTTGCACCCGTTGTATGTGAACGTAGAGTCTATCACACCCGATCATCACGAGGTGTCTCGAAACGACAAACTTTCGCAATGGTGCACACTCGGGGAGAACACAATTTTATCATGAAATTTAAGTGAGGGATCACCTTATAATGCTACCGTCGTCCTAAGCAAAATAAGATGCATAAAAGGATTAACATCACATGCAAATCATAAGTGACATGATATGGCCATGAACTTGTGCTTTTGATCTCCATCTGCAAAGCACCGGCATGATCTCCATCGTCACCGGCATGACACCATGATCTCCATCATCTTGAGCTCCATCAACGTCTCGCCATGAGGTTGTTGCGCCAACCGTTGCTACTACGACTATTGCTAACTCATAGCGATAAAGTAAAGCAAAACGGCGAAAATAAATTAAGACAACCCTATGGCTCCTGCCGGTTGCCGTACTCACCGACATGAAAGTCGTGATATTCTATACAAAACATGATCATCTCATACATCACATATATCTCATCATGTAATTGGCCATATCACATCACAACTTACCCTGCAAAAACAAGTTAGACGTCCTCTAATTGTTGTTGCATGTTTTACATGGCTGCTACGGGTATCTAGCAAGAACAATTCTTACCTACGCAAAAACCACAACGGTGATACACAAATTGCTATTCAACCTTCTCAAGGACCGCCTTTGTTGAATCCGATCCAACGAAAGTGGGAGAAACAGACACCCGCCAGCCATCTTTATGCAACAAAGTTACATGTCAGTTGATGGAACCGGTCTCTCGTAAGCGTACGAGTAATGTTGGTCCGGGCCGCTTCATCCCACAATACCGCGGAATCAAGAAAAGACCAAGGGAGGAAGAAATTTGAATATCAACGCCCACAAACTCCTTTGTGTTCTACTCGTAATCTCATCTACACATAGACCTAGCTCTGCTACCACTGTTGGGGAACGTTGCATGGGAAACAAATTTTCCTACGCACACACAGGATCTATCCATGGTGATGAGCATCTACGAGAGGGAGAGTGAATCTACATACCCTTGTAGATCGCTAAGCGGGAAGCGTTAAGAAATGCGGTTGATGTAGTCAAACGTCTTCGCGATCCAAATCGTAGCCGTCCCACGATCCGTCCCAATCTAGCGCCGAACGGACGGCACCTCCGCGTTCAGCACACGTACAGCTCGATGACGATCTCCGCCTTCTTGATCCAGCAAAAGGGGGCAGAGAGATAGACGAGTTCTCCGGCAGCGCGACGGCGCAGTGGCGGTGGTGGTGGAACAATTCCGGCAGGGCTTCGCCTAAGCCCCGTCGGAATCTATTTGGTGGAGGAACTAGGGAATAGAGAACTAGCACGTGGACTTGTGTCTTTGGGGCCTCTATTCCTCTAGTATATATAGGAGGGAGGGGAGGAGGCGGAGGTGGAGCCTCCCTAGGGTTTCCCCTAGGGGTTCGGCCGAAGGAGGTGGAGGTGGAGCCTCCCACCAATCCTACTCCTAGTAGGATTCCTTCTTCCTACTTGGAAACCTTCTCCACTTGGGTTTTTTTCCTTTCCCACCTTTCCTAGCCGCATGGGCCTTGTGGGGCTGGCTTGCCCAGCCCACTAAGGGCTGGTGCAACACCCCTCAGGCCCATGTGGCCTCCCGGCGTGGGTGGCCCCTCCCGATGGCCCTCCCGATGGCCCTCTTGCATATCTTCAGGGTTGAGGAATAGAATACCTCTCTTCTTTTGAATAGGGTCCGAAGGTGGTTCATGAAGTTTCCAATCATCGGCATTTTGCAATATGTTAATCAGTAATTCTTCAGCTTGACCGATAGTTCTTTCCCTGAAAACACAACCTGCACAACTATCTAGGAAGTCCCTAGAAGCATCGGTTAGTGCATTATAAAAGATATCAAGAATTTCATTTTTCTTAAGAGGACAATCAGGCAAAGCTCTAAGTAACCGGAGAAGCCTCCCCAAGCTTGAGGGATATTCTCTTCTTCAATTTGCACAAAGTTAAATATTTCCTGTAAGGCAGCTTGTTTCTTATGAGTAGGAAAATATTTTGCAGAAAAATAATGGAGCATATCATGGGGACTAGGCATACAACCAGGAGCAAGACAAAGAAACCATTCCTTGGCCTCGCCTTTTAGCGAGAAAGAAAAAAAGCTTAAGGATATAATAGTAGCGTATCTTTTCATCATTGGTAAACAGAGCAGCAATATCATTCAGTTTCGTAAGGTGTTCGACGACAATTTCAATTTCATAAGCATGTAAAGGATCAGATTCTACTATAGGAATTAACTCAAGTTCAATAGAGAATTCATAATCCTTATCAGTAACAAATATAGGAGAGGTAGCAAATTTAGGATCATATTTCATTTTCTCCATCACAGATTTTTCTTTCCGTTTGCATAGTAGTTTTTTCAAATCATCTCTATTTTCGCAAGCAAAGCAATCACTAGCTATTTCCTTATCCATAACATAACCTTCACGCACATGAGGCAATTCATATCTAATAGGAGAGCGAGGTGTAATAGGTGATTCAAAGTCCTCATCAGTTTCAGCATTTTCAAGTTCTCTAGCTTTAGCAAGATGAGCATCAAGTAATTCATTCAGAGGCATAGTTTCAGTTTCGACATGTGTAGCAATAGTATCATCATTAATTTCATGTTCATGTGACATATCAGGACGATCAACAGGTGGTGGTGTAACAAGCTGATTCAAAACAGTAGGTGAATCAAAAGCAGAGCTAGATGGCAGTTCCTTACCTCCTCTCGTGCAAGAGGGGACGATCTTAGTTTGAGTATATTTCAGATTCTTCATAGTAGCAATTGGATATCCTCAACTTAACACCATAAATAAAGCTATGCTCCCCGGCAACGGCGCCAGAAAAAGGTCTTGATAACCCACAAGTATAGGGGATCGCGACAGTCTTCACGGGTAGTATTTCACCCTAATTTATTGATCCGACACAAGGGGAGCGAAAGAATATTTATTGGCATTGACAGTTGAGTTGTCAATTCAACCACACCTGGGATATCTCTCTATAGCAAAGGTTTATTAGCACGGCAAATAGTAGTAGCAAAGTAACAGTAGTAGTAACAGCAACAATTTTGTAGCCGTTGGGATAGTAGCAGTAACAATAGTAATGTAGAAAGATTCAGTATATGTAAAGCATAGGCACGGGGATCGGTGATGGATAATGATTTAGATGACATTGATCATATAACAGTTACACACTAGGGCGACACAGAAGTAGCTCCAATTCATCAATATAATGTAGGCATGTATTCCGTATATAGTCATACGTGCTTGCGATAAGAACTTGCATGACATCTTTTTTCCTACCCTCACGTGGCAGCGGGGTCCTATTGGAAACTAAGGGATATTAATGCCTCCTTTTAATAGAGAACCGGAACAAAGCATTAACACATGGTGATTACATGAACTCCTCGAACTACGACAATCACCGGAAAGAATCCCAATTAGTGTCACCTTGGGGTATGCAGATCAAGACACGTGATAGGTGCATACAACTTGCAAGATATGATGCAAATCAATCTTACATCCGTGAAAACATAATATGTTCAGATCAGAAATCATGGCACTTGTGCCCTAGTGACAAGCATTAAGCATAGCAAAGTCATTACAACATCAATCTTAGAACATAGTGGACACTAGGGCTCAAGCCCTATCAAACTTAACTCGATTACATGATCGATCTCATCCAACCCCACCACCGTCCAGCAAGCCTACAAAGGAATTACTCGCTCCCGGTGGTGAGCATCATGGCGGTGTTGATGGAGAAGGGTTGGTGATGACGACGATGACGATTTCCCCTCTCCGGAGCCCCAAACGGACTCTAGAGCAGCCCTCCCGAGGAAGAACAGGAGGTGGCGGCGGCTTCGTCTCGTGAAACGTGATGAAAACTTCTCTCTAATTTTTTCTCCGAAGATGTGATTTTATAGGACTGGAATTAGGATCGGAGGAGCCACGAGGGCCCCACAAACCATCAAGGCGTGTCCTAGGGGGTCGCCCTGATGTGTGGTGGCCCCCTGGCACACCCCCTCCAGTAGGTCTTCACTCCATAATTCATTATAATTCTCAAAAATAATCCACAAAAAGTTTTGTCCGATTCCAATAACTTTTATTTCTGCACAAAACTAACACCAAGGTAGTTCTGCTGAAAATATTGTCAGTCCGGGTTAGTTTCATTCAAATCATGCAAATTAGAGGTCAAAACTTAAGCAAAAGTGTTTGGAAAAGTAGATACGTTGGAGACGTATCACCCGCCACTCGCACAATCGCTTACCCGCTGAAGCATCGGCCCCATCATCAACCTCCTCGACGAGGAGAATGAGACGGAGCAGGCTAGAGAGCAAGAGCGGTACCGCGCCACCGAGCAAGAGCGAGACGTCATCATCAGTATCTATAGATGTTGGCTACGCCGCCATGCCAGAATCCCACACAGTTTTTAATTCCAGAAACGTATGCGATATGTAGCTGGTCCCACAAGGGGACCATTGGGGCAAGCCTTATAAATGCGAGGAGGCAACCCTTATCAGCAAGGTGCAACTTCCCAGCCCCCAGCCCATTCGAATGAAACTCATTAGTTAAGCGTGTTGTGACTAGAGTAGTCCAAGGATGGGTGATCGGGTGGGAAGTTGCTATATCGCAAGGTTCATTTAGGCGGTGTGATAAGATCATTACAGGCATTTTGCACTAAATGCTTGTAGTGATCTATCAATCCGGCGAAATAAATCTTGTGGTCCTTGTTTTGTAAATATTGAGAATGATTTTTAGTTATTTTCTGTTTTGAAATTTGTTATTTCACCATATAGTGTCCCTTTTTATTTATTTCAATAAGATTTGTTGTTTTCTAAATATTGAGAATGATTTTTTTTGTAAATTTCAAGTTTTGTGCCATTTTTTATTATTTGTTGTGAAAAATTGTTATTTCAACATATGGTGTGCCCTTTTATTGATTTCAATAAGATTTGAAGTTTTCTAAATATTGAGAATGGCATTTTTTTTGTAAATTCCATATTTTGTGCCTTTTTATTGATTTCAATATGATTTGTTGTCAACATATAGTGTGCATGCATTTTATTTCAAAGAGTTTTTATTGCATGAATTCTTGACAAACTTTTGAAGGCACACATTAAAATTAACTAAGTTTGCTATGGTCTATCTCTTTGACCCACAACGAGAAGGGTTGACAATGACTGGCTCCTCTTGGTGTGTGTTACGATAGGTGGTGGCATGCACACGGCTAAATAAATCTTGTGGTCCTTGTTTTGTGAATATTGAGAATGATTTTTTGTTATTGTTGTTTTGAAATTTTGTTATTTCACCATATGGTGTGCCTTTTTATTGATTTAAATAAGATATGTTGTTTTCTAAATATTGAGAATATTTTTTTGTAAATTCCTTGTTTTGTGCCATTTTTTGTTATTTGTTGTTTTGAAAAATTGTTATTTCAACTTATGGTGTGCCTTTTTATTGATTTCAATAAGATTTGTTGTTTTCTAAATATTGAGAATGTTTTTTTGTAAATTCCATGTTTTGTGCCTTTTTATTGATTTCAATAAGATTTGTTGTTTTCTAAATATTGAGAACGTTTTTTTTGTAAATTCCATGTTTTGTGCTTTTTTATTGATTTCAATAAGATTTGTTGTTTCAACATATAATGTGCATGAATATTATTTCAAAGAGTTTTTGTTGCATTAATTCTTGACAAACTTTTGGAGGCACACATTAAAATTAACTAAGTTGGCCATGGTCTATCCCATTGACCCACAACGAGAAGGGTTGACCATGACCGGCTCCTCTTGGTCTCTGTTACGATAGGTGGTGGCATGCACATGCGTTGGTTGCCCTCCTGTCGGCCTTAATTAGGAGAACCGACACCCTATGTATTTCAACTAGCTGGTGTCACGTTAGAGTTGTGCATTAGGGATTTGAACACATCACGTCACATGTACATCTATTTGGGCTGCATGAAGGTGGTGGTGGTCTTCTGATCGACCATGCATGTCTCCCTTGTGCGGTTTTCGACGACACACCTATCGATGGAGAGGGCTACTTGAACGTGAATGTATTGGTCTTGGTTTGAGTTACGGTGGGTCATGTTGACATGGCTGAGCAAACTTCGAGCTCACGCGTTCTCATGATTAATTCCCTCCCACGTGCTCGAAGTGGTGGGTGGGCCGATCGACACTCTATGTGCGTCGTCCTTTATTTATTACCTAGCTTCCATGGGGGTGGTATGATTCGTGAGGTAGGCGCCACATCAAAGTTGTACATTTGGGTAATTAAAACACACTGCACACATAACCGCTTCATATATACACGGAAGATGGCGGTGCTGGTGTTTTGGCCCCTCTCATGTGGTTTGCGATGATGCGCCATCTGTGGGCCGGCCCGTGTTGTCTATCCCTTTTTGACTCATAACAAGAGGGCCCAGTTTGACCAACATAGATTCCCTCGGTCCGTGTTATGGTAGGTGATGTTGTACATGTCCGACCTAAGTATATATGACTGCATGAGTCCCGCTAACACGAAGTGTGTGTGTGTGTGTGAGTGGGTGGGTGGGGGGAGGCACCATTCGGCCTTAACCAGCTAGCTAGTATATGTATGTATGTATGTATGTATGTATGTATGTAGGTATGTTTGTATGTATGTACATATCCAAGGGGGCCTGTCCAGTTTTGTGAGTCACGTGCATGCCACATCAAAGTGTTGTGCATTGTGTATTTAAACACCTCACCACCCTTTTTCTATATACATTTCGCCACATGCAGGTGATGCTGTTCTTATAGTCCCTCTCACCTGATCTTCGACGACGTGCAAACCCATGGGCCCGTGCAGTCTATATCCCTCTTGACCGACGACAATAGGGGCTGGTATAGATTCTCTTGGTTGTCTTACGACAAGACATGCATGGCTAAATGTGTGACAAAGTTTGAGCTAGGTCATTCGTTCATAGGATTCCCTCCTCCGGCACATAGTGGAGGGGCTAACACCCTACGTTTATGTCATGAACCCTTTTCTCTTGCTCTTGATGCTTTTAGGCATGCATATGCATCATGTGCCACATCAAAGTTGTGCATCGGGAATTTGAACATAACACCACTATCTTTGTACATATATGTTTGGGCAACTAGCATGTGCCATTGTGTTCTGAACCTATCTCGCGTTTCTTGCCTTTTTCCCCAAAAGATGGTATATAAATAGCAATCAAATATGATGAAACAACTGTCTGCGATTGTATCCACATCAGACACGGGGTGCGCCAGACTAACAGTGTGTGATGTCTGTGCCCTGTAAAATCGGCATAAGGGTAATGTGCACAGTAAAAGTTGTCGGTCCAGTGAAACCAGGGTACCACGGCCCATCTACTCCCGGCCGAGTCAGCTACGCGAAGAAGGCCCAGCCTGGCAAGCGGCCCAGTTCTTGACTCCGGAATCACCCGCGAGACTCTGGCTCCGCGAGGCTTTTTCTCTCTCTGAGAAGGGCCCCCCAGGACACATGTCCACATGTTACGAGAGGCCCCGCAAGGCCTTACCCGTCGAGGCAGCTTCTTGCAAAGCTCTCCGCCTGGAGGTGCCATGCGGTGCTGACCACACAGTCGCGCGCCCACCACGTGGGTGACGTGGCAGGGCGGTAGAGGCTACAAGGACAACGCAAGTGGTCCCATGCAGAGAATCTTTACCGTTTACGATAAAAGGGCAGCGAGCAGTTGTCCTCCTCCAAGATGAGTCCCAAAGCTTACCTCTTTGGTGCAAGGAGACCAACATGACGCTGGTCACCTGGACGGACGTCATCGGCAAGCCCACGAGCACGTCATGGATGGCCCCTTTGCATGATGAAGACCAACTTTGTCAGGGAAGACTGGGCGCTTGTCCCCCTTTGATTTCCGCTCTGTGGTCGCCCTTTTCCTCCCAATCTTTTGGAGAAAGAGGCCCGAGGCAAGGATAAGAGGGACAAGCCGCCACGGTAGTAGGGGGTCAAAGGACTGAGCCTTCACTCTTCCCCAAGAGCTCTTCTTCCTCCCAAAGCTTTGTAGCCCTTGTTCAAACTAGAGAGCAATCCATCTAGCAGGAGTAGGGTTTTACACTGCAAGGTGGCCTCAACCTGGGTAAATCGGCGCGTCTCCTTCATCTTTGTGCACATAGCTTCACCTTGGTCGAGGGGTGGATTGCAGCCAGCTCCCCAGTGTTCAAACCGGGTTCTTGAGAGGTTTCCCGTAGGCCCAAAACCGATCTCCGACATTTGGCGCGCCAGGTAGGGGGGCTGCTTATGCGCCTTCTTCCTCGACTCCGCTTGTCATCGACATGGCCGAGGCGCGCCGCAAGAGCTACGTGCACATGGCCCAGATGATCCGCATGGAGCTCGTCGTCAACGCCAATCACCGTTGGAACCCTCGCGCCGCCAGTGAGCCCGGGGTCGGGGAGGCGAAGGCCGCCTCCATCCATCCCTCCATGCAGGCGAACCCTCTGCCCACGCAGACCGCCAAAGAGTCTTCGTGCAGTGGCCACGCCCCGCCAGCTCTGCAGGCCGCGCTCCTGTTGGCACAAGAGCTGCTGTGGTACCGCCCGACTCCAGCCGCCTACGATGCCTAGCTTGCGCACATCACCGAGCTCTTCAACACCGCCGGAGACGCCCTGGCTCTCACCCACTCCCTACCTCCTCCTCCTCCTCCGTTGAATGGTGCAAGGGCAGGGCAGGACACTCCTCCTCGACCTCCTCTGCCCAGCGAGGGCAATGGGACACATTGTGGTGCGCACGCTCTAGTACCGTCCCACGGAGCATCTTTGCCGCCCCATGCAGATCCAAGCCAGATCATCTGCCGTTTGGCCCCCGACGCGTGTGTGATCCTCGATTGACAGCGCGAGCGCCAGAACCGCACTCTCTAGGATGTCATCACGGCCGGGCGCCAAAATCGTGTCGCTCTTGCTGTTGGCGTCCCATCCAACAGTGGGGGCTGCCATGCTTTCGCCCCCGAGCTGCACCGCATGGTGTGGCCCACGCCTTTTAAGCCGGAGCTGCCTCCACGCTACGATGGCACCCCGAACCCCACAAACTTCCTGCAGCTCTACGCCATCGGCATCGAAGCCGTGGGCGGTGACGACAAGGTCATGGCGAACTAGTTTCCTATGGCCCTCAAGGACAAGGCGCGCTCATGGATGATGAACCTCCCCGAGGGTTCCATCTCTTCTTGGTCCGAGTTGTGCGCACAGTTCATCTCCAACTTTAAGGGCACGTACGAGTGTCCCCTCACTCTCAACGACTTATGCATCATGCGCCAGCAGCCTGGCAAGACCCTCCACAAGTACATCCAGCGCTTCAGCCTGGTGCGTAACAAGATCCCGTGTGCTTCTGATGCTGCAATCATCTCCGTGTTTTCCGCGGGCGTCACAAAAGTCAAGATGCACGAGAAGTGCGCCATCAATGACAAGCTCGACACCGTCGCCATGACCTTCGACCTCGCCGACCGATGCGCCAAGGCTGAGGAAGGTTGTCTCTTCGCCCACAATGATTCAGACGTGGCTCTTGATGCCGCCAAGGCTAAGAACAAGGACGCAAAGCGCAAGGGCCCCGGTGTGCTTGCAGCAAAGCCTGAGTAGAAGCGTGGGCTCAACCGCGACGAGCACACGCCCAGGAAAGATGGTTGTCCCGTGTGCGCCTTACACAATGTGAACACTCATTGCACCGAGGACTGCCACGAGCTCAAGATGCTCCAGCAAGACCGCCAAGGCAAGCGCAACGACCGCAACGATCGTGCTGGAGGACGCGGCGGAGGCCGTAGCGGTACCCGCTGGAACGATCGCAACATCAACAACGACCGCAATGACAACAACAACAACTACCGGTAGGGCTGGCGGAATCAGCCTCAGCAGGCCAATCCTCCTCAAGTGAACGTCACCCCGCCTCGCGCAAACAAGAACAATTTGCCCAATGAGGCCGCTGGGGGCTACCAGGAGCCTCGCGAGGTGGCATGTATCCTTGGCGGAGCTCAGGCTCCCGCCTCCAACCGCCACTTCAAGCAGTTCTCCCGTGAGGTTAACGCCGCCCTCCCCGGAGTTGACGTCTCCAAGCCCCTCAAGTGGTCGCAGTTCCCGATCTCCTTCGGCATCACCGACCACCCCAAGTCCACAAGGGATGTGGGGACGATCCTTCTACTATGTACAACCACCATCAACAACGTCGCAGTCACAAAGACACTCATCGATGGCGGCGCATGCCTCAATGTGCTCTCTATGGAGACCTTCGAGGTGCTTCAAGTGCCTTACGAGCGCCTCATGCCCACGAGGCCTTTCTCATGCGTAACTGACGGCTCCACTCTACCACTGAGGCAAGTGCATCTTCATGTCACCTTCCGCAGTCGCAAGAACCACCACACCAAGCTCATCGACTTTGACGTGGAACACATCGGCCTACCTTACAATGCCATCCTGGGCTATCCTGTGCTCGCCAAGTTCATGGCAGAGACCCATCATGCCTACAACACCATCAAGCTCTCGGGCTGCTGTGGCACAATCACCATCCGCTGTGATGAGAAGGACGCGGTGTGCACCCTCGAGCGCACCTACAATGCTCCCACCACCGCCCATCCTGCCGACGAGGACCACATCAAGCCTACACCCTCCAAGAAGAAGCCAATGTTCGCGCAGGCACATGCAGAGACAAAGAAAGTGTCACTAGACGGCAGTGGCTCTAGGCCCACTGTCACCATCGGCAACGGCCTCTCGGCCAAATAGGAAGGCGAGCTCGTCACCTTCCTTCGGGCAAAAGCTGATATGTTGGCCTGGACACCATCAGACATGCCCGATGTGCCAAGGGAGGTGATCGAGCACCACCTAGACGTGTGTCCAAACGCACGGCCCATGAAGCAAAAGGCACGACGCCAGGTGATAGAGAAACGGAAGTTCATCATTCAAGCGACTAAGAAGCTTCAAGAGGCAGGCTTCATCCGTGAGGTACTCCACCCCGAGTGGGTTGCCAATCCCGTCGTTGTCCAGAAGCATAGCGGAGATGGGCAGATGCGCATTGACTTCATTTATATCAACAAGGCCTTCCCCAACGACCACTTCCTGCTGCCACGCATCGATCAAATCGTGGACTCCATAGCCGGGTGCAAACTGTTGTGCTTCCTGGACGCCTTTTCTGGCTACCACCAGATCAAGATGGCCAAACAACATGAAGAGAAGATTGCCTTCCTTACTCCCTACGGAGTGTACTCCTATGTCTGTCTGCCCTTCGGCTTGAAGAGTGGAGGAGCCACCTTCCAGAGACTGATGCACAAACGCCTGGGGCCTCAAATGGGAAGGAATGTCAAGGCCTACGTCGACCACATCATCATCAAGATGCACGAAGAGAGTTCCCTCATCACGGACCTCGAGGAGACCTTCTCCAACCTAAGCAAGATCAACCTCAAGCTCAACCCCGCCAAGTGTGTCTTCGGAGTCCCCTCAGCCAAGCTCCTGGGCTTCCTGGTCTCCCACCACCGAGAAGATCCAAGCCATCGAGAAGATGCGTCCTCCCCGCAACCTCAAGGAGATGCAGAAGATGACTGGATGCGTAGCCTTGCTCGGGCGTTTCATATCAAAGTTCGATGAAAGGGCTCTGCCTTTATTCAAGGTCTTGAAGAGAACGGACCCCTTCAAGTGGACTCCTAAAGTCGACGCATCTCTTGAGGACCTCAAGAAGTACATGACAAGCCCTCTCGTCATGGTTGCCCCGTGACATCGCAAGCCTCTACGCTTATACCTGGCAGTCACCCCCCAGACGACCAGCGCGGGTGGTGGAATGAGAGGAGCAAGTCCCTGTCAAGATGAAGCCTGCATCATCCGAGCCACCTGAGACCGAGCCGATGCCTCCCGAGCCGGCACCTCCTGAGGTCAGTCCTCCGGCGCCTGCCGAGGGCCCCTTGGAGCCTCACGAGGTTGCAGCAGCACCTGCCGAGGCTCCCCTTCAAGAGATCCCAGAAGAGCCACCTGATGAGCTCCCTGAAGCCCCAACTATGGCCACCATAGTCACGCACCTCGTTGAGCATCCCATATACCTCGTGAGTACTGTGTTGCCCAGACATGCGCGAGTGATACCCCATGCAACCGAAGCTTCTCTTCGCGCTCCTCATCGCCTCCAGGAAGCTGCGACATTACTTCCATGGACATCTCGTCAAGGTGATCACATCATACCCCCCCTGGGGCAAGTACAGCGCAACCCTAACGCCACATGCCGCGGCGCGGAGTGGAATGTTGAGCTGCAGCCTTTCAAGCTGGAATTCCTCACTACAAGGAGAATTAAGGCCCCGACTTTGGTTGAGTTAATGGCGGACATGCACCAAGATGCGCCTCGCAAGGCCGAGTCCCTCCTACCTGGGAAAGATGCCCCTGGCGGCTGGACCGTCCACTTCAATGGAGCATTTTCCCGACGGGGCGCGGGGGCTGGCATGATGCTCACTTCGCCGACAGGAGACAAGCTCTACTACGCAGTACAAGTCTGCTTCAAGCATAATGCCAAGGTCTCCAACAACATTGCTGAGTACGAGGGCCTCATCGCTGGACTCAAGACTGCCATCGCGCTCGCGTCAAGAGCGTACCCATCAAGGGCGACTCACAACTGTTGGAGATATGCCCTCGAGCCAATCATGTATGAGGATATTTCCTATGTGTTTATGAATAAAGATAGTCCTTGGGCATTATGAATGATGTGTATTAACAAGTATGTGACTTGTTTGTGAGACTATGCATTGTATGATGACTGTCCTAAATGGTCCCTAGTCGAAAAGGCTGTGTGGACACGCAACCAATTAGACTAGAATATGACATGGTGGATGGTTCGGTTACACTGACCATGTAGCACTGGATGTTAGCCGGATTATATGGACTCAGAAAGATCTGATCAGATTCGACGTAGTCAGATCTGAGTCGAGATACGGTCTGAGTTGGACAGACCCGACTATGAGAGGCAACGATAAGTTATCTATGAGTCTCTAGTACAACATAAATTCTACGTCCTAAGACCTGAGCTGACGCATGTACTCGGGATGGTGATAGACCCTCTTTGGGCCGGCCTAACTGGGTAGTTATAAAGGTAGGTTTCGGGCTTGTCCGGACCCATGTTGTGAGACATGGTTGAGCAAGATGGGATTTGCCCCTCCGATCAGGAGAGATATACTCTGGGCCCCTCGGGTGATCCGACCTGGATTAGCATGGCCATGCGATAAGGATTATGAGATAATCCGAAGTGTTGGTCAGATTCATCGGAACGAGAAAGAGGTCGTGCTGCAACAAGGATGACCATGTCGCCTTGAGCATGAAAACATATATCATGTGGCAAAGGGATCAGAAGATTGAAGTACAGGTTCGCCTAACTAGCTTCATCGGACACTTGGAGTCAGCACACTTTGCTAGAGGCCGCTACTGACTAGCGAGCCGGATGTGATCAGACTCGCGACCAAGTGAACGAGAACCTAAGGGGTCGCACGCTTAAGGGAAGGAACTTATGGTCTTTAGGATCCATGCGAGGCCCAAGTGTTCAACTTGCGATGGATGCCTATATATAGTGGAGGTGCGGCACACTTATTTAGTTGATTGCTTCGGCGTCGTCATTAGGGCTTTGCATGTGTTGCAAGTAGCCACCTCCACTCGCCGCCGACTGTGTGATCGGACCTAGAAGTCCACTGCATGATGTTCCTCCTGCAAGCACGAATACTGTTAGAGGCGATGCACTTGCGCCGCTCTGGCGAACCTGTATGTGGGATTCGACGATCGGTTGTTCGAAGGAGATCGGACAAGGAGGAGACGACTCTGGACGTGCTGCCCCAACTCTACTTCCGCTGCACGACATTGCGCGTCTAGTGGTAACTATTTGTGATCCATCTCTGTAGCATGATGTTGGTCCAGTGGACCTTGGGTACCACGGCCCATCTACTGCTCGCCCATTCGACTATGCGAAGAAGGCCCAGTGCGGCATCTAGCCCACTAGAAAACTCTACAGGCCATCTCGTGAAACCCCGGCTCCGGGAGGATACCTCTCTCTAAGAGGGACTCACCGGACGTTCGTCCACCAGCAACAGGCTGCCTAGCAAGGTCTCCCCCGTGTGGCTGCTTCCCGCGAAGCCCTCCACTTGGAGGGGCTATTTAACACTGGCCCTACAACGGTCCGCCCTCCACGTGGGTGACATACAACGGCAGCAGAGGATGTAAGGACGACACCAGCGGGCGCCACAGAAGAATCTTTCCCCTTTGTGATAAAAGGATAGCGAGCAGTTGTCCTCCCACAAAGCGAATCCCAACACTTACCCGTTTGGGGCAAGGAGACCAACGTGACACCGGTCGCCGGGATGGACGTCATCGATGAGCCCACGAGCGCGTCATGGACAATGCCTTTGGCAGGATGAAGACCAACTTTGTCACGGAAGACTGCGTGTTTGTCCCCCTTCGAATTGCCGCCCTGTGGTCGCCCTTTTCCCGCCAATTTTTGGGAAGAGAGGCCCATGGTAAGGATAAGAGGGGCAGACAACCACCGTAGCTAAGGATGGATGATTGAGCTCCCATTCTCAAGAGAGAGAGCTCATCTTCTTCCTCGTAGCTTGTAACACTTGTGCAACCTAACAAAGAAACAAACACACAAAGCAGGAGTAGGGTTTTACACGCAAGGTGGCCCGAACCTGGGTAAACTCTGGTGTCCTTCTTGTGCTCTGCGTGCGTGTCTTGGTCGTAGTTGAGGCGAGGTTGTAGTTGCGTCCATCTCCCTAGTGTTTGAACCGGGTTCTTGAGAGGTTTCCCCGTAGGCACAAAACAAATCTCCGGCATTTGGCGTGCCAGGTAGGGGAGCTGCCTTCACATATTTGTCTTCGCCTCCGCTCGACATCGACATGGCTGAGGCGCGCCGCGAGAGGTCCGCACGTCAGGCTCATATGGTCCGCACCAAGCCCATCGTCAATGCCAACCGTAGCAGGGATCGCCGTGCTAGCACCGAGCCCGCGGTCGGGGATGCACAGGCCTCCTTTGCCCTCCCTTCTGTGCAGGTGAATCATCCATCTGCGCACACCACAACCGAGTCCTCGCACTGTCGCCGCGGTGTGCCGGCTCCCCAAGCCGCACTCCTCATGGGATAGGAGCTGCTCTGCTACCGCCCGACTCTGGCTGGCTAGGACGCCTGGCTTGCGCACATCACCGAGCTCGTTGACCAACTCCCTGCCTCCTCCTCCTCCCCCATCGTAGGGAGAGAGGGGGCGGGACATGCCTCCTTCTCCTCCTCCACCCAACGAGGACGGAGGGCATCGTTGTGGTACGCACACTCTAGAGCCGTCCCACGGAGCTTTATCCCCACCTCAGGCTGAACTGAGCTGCCAGATAATCCGTCATGCGGCCCCTAACGTGCACGTAATCCTTGAGCGGCAGCGTGAGCACCAGAACCGCACCCTCCAGGATGTCGCCACGGCCGGGCGCCAGAACCGCGCTGCCCTAGCAGGTGGCGCCCCGTGCAGTAGCCGGGGCTGCCGAGCCTTTACTCCTGAGCTGCGCCGCGAGGTGTGGCCTACGCCCTTCAAGCCGGAGCTACCTCCTCATTACGACGGCTCCCCCCAACCCCGCGGAGTTCCTACAGCTGTACGCCATCGGCATCGAGGCCGTTGACGGCGACGACAAGGTTATGGCCAACTGGTTCCCCATGGCCCTAAAGGATGCGACACGCTCATGGATGATGAACCTCCGCAAGAGTTCCATCTCCCCGTGTTCCAAGCTATGCACGCAATTCGTCTCCAACTTCAAGGGCACGTACGAGGGTTCTCTCACCCTCAACGACTTGTGTGCCTTGCCCAGCAGCCTGGCGAGACTCTCTATAAGTACATCTAGCGCTTCAGCCAGGCTCTTCGACCTCGCCGACCGATGCGCCTAGGCTGAAGAGGGCCGCCTCTTCGCCTGCAATGACCCAGACGTGGCCCTCAACGCCGCCAAGGCCAAGAACAAGGACGTCAAGCACAAGGGCCCCGATGTGCTTGTGGCCGAGCCCGAATAGAAGCATGGGCGCGACCGTGACGAGCTTCTGTCCAGGAAAGATGGACAGCCCGCGCGTGCCTTCCACAACGTGAAAACTAGTCGCACCGAGGACTGCCAGGAGCTCAGGATGCTCTAGCGTGACCGACCAGGAAGGCGCAACGACCGCGGTGGAGGCCACGGAGGCGGCCGCAGCGGAGGCTGCTGGAACGAACATAACACCGACAACGATCGCAATGGCAACAACAACTTCCAGCAGGGCTGGCAGGGTCAGCCCCAGCAGACCGCTCCCCCTCAAGTCAATGCTGCCCCGCCTCACGCCAACAGGGACAATATGTGTGATGAACACGCTGGGGGCTATCAGGAGCCTCGTGAGGTGGCGTGCATCCTTGGTGGAACTCAGGCTCCCACCTCGAACTACCACTTCAGGCAGTTCTCCCGGGAGGTTAATGCTGCACTTCACGGGTCGATGTCGCTAGGCCCCTGAAGTGGTTGCAGTTCCCGATCTCCTTTGATTCCACCGACCACCCCATGTCCACAAGAGTTGTGGGGACAATTTCTCTACTGTGCACACCCACCATCATTAAGGTCGCGGTCACCAAGACTCTCATCGACGGCGGTGCGGGCCTCAACGTGCTTTACGTGGGCACCTTCGAGGTGCTCCAGGTGCCTTACGAGCGCCTCATGCCCACGAGGCCGTTCTCGGGCCTAACCAATGGCTCCACACCGCCCCTGGGCAAGTGCGTCTCCATGTTACCTTCGGCAGCCACAAGAACTACTGCACCGAGCTCACCGACTTTGACGTGGTGCACACCAGCCTGCCCTACAACGCCATCTTGGGATACCATGCGCTTGCCAAGTTCATGGCGGCGACTCACCATGCCTACAACATTGTCAAGCTTTCGGGCTGTAGTGGCACCATCACCATCCGTGTGATGAGAAGGACGCGGTGCGCACCCTTGAGAGTGCCTACAAGGCTGCCACCATCGCCCATCAGACGAGGACGATATCGAGCTGGCGCCATCCAAGAAGAAGCCAATGTTCTCTCAGGACCACGCGAAAACCAAGAAAGTGTCGCTGGACGACAGTGGCTCCGGGCCCACTGTCACCATCGGCAGCGGCCTCTCCGCCAAATACGAATGCGAGCTCGTCACCTTCCTTCGGGCAAATGCTGATATGTTCGCTAGGACACCATCAGAAATGCTTGGACTGCCAAGGGAGGTGATCGAGCATCATATGGCCGTGTGCTCAAATGCACGGCCCGTGAAGCAAATGGCACGATGCCAGGCGATAGATAAACATAATTTATCGTTCTAGAGACTAAGAAGCTTCAGGGGGCAGGCTTCATCCATGAGGTACTTCACCCTTAGTGGGTTGACAACCCTGTTGTGGTCCAGAAGCATAGTGGAGAGGGGCGGATGTGCATCAACTTCACTGATCTCAACAAAGCCAGCCCCAAGGACCACTTCCCGCTGCCGCGCATTGATCAGATCGTGGACTCCCCAACGTGGTGCAAGCTGCTATGCTTCTTGGACACGTTTTCAGGCTACCACCAGATCAAGATGGCCAAGCAAGATGAGGAGAAGACCGCCTTCCTTACTCATTGCGGAGTGTACTGCTACATCTGCCTGCCTTTTGGCCTGAAGAGTGGAGGAGCCACATTCCAGAGACTCATGCACAAAGGTCTGGGGCCTCTGATGGGAAGGAATGCGGAGTCCTACATCGACGAGATCATAATCAAGAAACGCGATGAGGACTCCCTCATCACAGACCTCGAGGAGACCTTCTCCAACTTGCGTAAGATCAACCTCTAGCTCAAGCCCGCCAAGTGCATCTTCGGAGTCCCCTCACGCAAGCTCCTTGGCTTCCTGATCTCCTACCGCGGCATTGAGGCTAACCCTGAGAAGATCCAAGGCATCGAGAAGATGCAGCATCCGCGCAACCTCAAGGAAATGTAGAAGCTAACCGGATGCATGGCCTCGCTCGGGCTCTTCATCTCCATGTTCGGCAAAATGGCTTTGCCTTTCTTCAAGCTCCTGAAGAGGACAGGTCCCTTCAAGTGGACCCCTGAAGCCGATGTAGCTCTCGAAGACCTCAAGAAGTATCTAACGAGCCCTCCTGTCATCGTTGCCCCGCGACCTCATGAGTCCTTGCGCTTGTATCTGGCAGCCACCCACAGACGGCCAGCGCGGCCCTGGTGGTGGAACGAGAAGAGCCAGTCCTTTTCAAGAAAAAGCCTGTTGCTCCCGAGCCACCCGTGCCTCATGAGCCTCCTGAGCCTCCCGAGCCTCCTGAGCCTCCCGAGACTCCCGAGCCTCCCAAGCCTCCTGAGCCCACACCTCCCAAGGACCCTTCAGAGCCTCGTGAGGCCGCAATAGAGCTTGTCGAGGCACCCCCTCAAGAGTTCCCCAAAGAGCCACCCGATGAGCTTCCTGAAGCCCAAGCTGCGGTCACTACAACCACACGCCTCATCAAGCATCCCGTCTACTTTGTGAGCATGGTGCTACGAGATACCCCATGCAACAAAAGTTACTCTTCGCGATCCTCATCGCCTCCAGGAAGCTGCGGCACTACTTTCAAGGGCATCCCGTCAAGGTGATCACGGCATACCCCTTGGAGCAGGTACTTCGCAACCCCAATGCTACGGGCCGCATCGTGGAATGGAATGTGGAATTACAGTCGTTTGAGCTGGAGTTCCTCACTACAAGGACGATCAAGGCTGCGGCTCCAGCTGACTTCATGGTGGAATGGACAGACCCGCATAAAGATGAGCATCGCGAGGCAGAGTTCCTCCAACCTGGGAAAGTTGCCCCTGATGGTTGGACCATTCACTTCGATGGAGCGTTCTCCCGGCAAGGCGCGGGGGCTGGCGTGGTGCTCACCTCGCCTACAGGGGACAAGCTATACTATGCAGTGCAGCTCTACTTTAAGCATGACGACAAGGTCTCCAACAACATTGCTGAATACGAGGGCCTCATCGCTGGACTCAAGGCCGCCTTCGCGCTCGGCGTCAAGCGGGTGCTCATCAATTGCGACTTGCAACTTCTCGTCTACTTCTCCAACATGATCTAGAAACCCAACGATGAGCACATGCCCGCCTACCTCGAGAAGGTGCGCAAGCTCGAGAAGTGTTTCCTGGGCATGGAATTTCTACATATCTCCCGCAGCTGCAACCAGGGAGCCGATGATATCACCAAGAGAGCATCGTCCCGCGAGCCTCAAGACCCGGGTGTCTTCGAAGAGCGGCTCCTGAAGCCGTCTACCAAGCCACCTGCCGTCAGCACCATGGCACCTCAAGAGAAGCCCCCCATGCCTTCCACAGGAGCACCCAACTGCGGCCCACCCTCAGGCGCTCGCCTGCTGCTGGCGCTCGAGCCTTAGGAGGAGAACTCGTCGACAAAGTTCACGATCTACTTGGAGAATGACACTCTCCCAGTAGACGATGCCGAGGCTGTTTGTGTGGCCCGCCAAGCCGCATCCTATTGCCTCATGTATGTAGATCTCTACAGGAGACACTCCAACGACACGGCGCTGCGCTGCATTTCTGAGCAGCAAGGTCGCGAACTGCTTGCTAACATCCACGGTGGCGACTGCGGCCATCACTCTTCATCGCGCACCCTTGTGGGCAAGGCTTTCCGCGGCGGTTTCTACTGGCATATAGCACTTGAAGATGCCATGGAGCTAGTCTACTCCTAAGAAGCTTTCCAGTTCCATTCTAAGCAAACTCATCAACCAGCACAAGGGCTCCAGACCATCCCCCTCATGCGGCCCTTCGCGGCCTGGGGGCTGGACATCTTGGGTACATCCCTTCCCACGCGTAGCTGGAGGCTACCGCTATCTATTATGTCGCCATCGACAAGTTCACCAAGTGGGCGGAAGTGGAGCTTGTTCGATCTATCCCAGTGCAGTCCGCTATCAAGTTCATCAAGAGCCTGGTGTGCCGCTTCGGCGTCCCCAAATGCATCATCACCGACAACGACTCACAATTCACCAGTGGCCTCTTCAGGTCCTACTGCGACAACCATGGCATGCAGATCTGCTACGCTTCTGTGGTGCACCAGCAAAGCAACGGCAACGGCTAGGCCGAGTGAGAAAACGCTGAGGTCCTCAAAGGCCTCAAGACAAGAAGCTTCAACAAGATGCTCGCTGCCTGTGGCAAAGGATGTCTCAACCAACTCCCGTCCGTGCTATGGTCAATACACACAACAACGACCAAGCCTACCGGTGAAACTGCCTTCTTCCTCGTCTATGGGGCGGAATCGGTCCTTCCCACTGAGCTCAAGCATGGGTCCCTGTGGGTTTTGGCCTTCAACGAAGACAACCAGGCCAGCCTGCGGGAAGCTGATATGCTCCTCCTCGAGGAAGCGCGTTACCAAGCTGCCCTCCATGTAGCTCGATATCAGCAGACATTGCGTCGCTACCATAGTCGCAACATACACCCTCACACCCTTGAAGCTGGCGACCTTGTCCTGCGATGGATCCTCTCTAGAGAAGGACTCCACAAGCTCTCGCCCATGTGGGAAAGCCCGTACAGGGTCGTCCACGTTTCCCGGCCTGGCGCAGCATGGCTCGAGATGGGGGAGGGTGTTCCGGTACAAAATACATGGAATATCCAACATCTCCGCAAGTTCTATCCGTGACCTCACGGAGTACAGAACGACTGGAGGTTGTACACGCCCCGTGACTCTCTACAGCGTCGCCACGAGGCTGCATGAGCTCCCTGCCCACGATCCAGTGGGGCCCCATGTTTAGTCATGGCGGATTTTTGACATGAGGGCGCTTTTCAGTTGCATCATCCTCAGGCTGACATGTGTTCATCATGGCAGTGTTTTTGTCATCTTTTGAGGGCTGCCTCTCGGCCACAGCCTTAAGCCGACCCGTGTCCAACACAGTAGCACTGTCCCTTTTTTGGTTGTGTAATGAACTTTTCCATGCAGTAGTAAAGCTTATGTTTCTTCAAGCATGTTGTGTGTTTGGTAAGTATTGTCTTCTGTCTCCTGGAGCCGTCCGCGCTCGCGATTTCCCTCGTGCGTTTCATACGAGCGGGGCCTAGACACGGTGCATATGTTTCGGTCAGTCCCAACAGCACTGCAAAACCCAAGTGATTGAGCTCTGGCTCGCGGGTCTGCTCCCGTGCACGTCACCTCACCAAGGTCCTTGGTGGATTTTCTCCTCGCGTGACACCCACAAGTGAATTAGCGAGCGCGCATGGCTCGACTATTTGTTGGTGTGTTACTACCGCAGGTATAAAGGCTCAAGGAACTTCATGAGCACTGCCTCACGAAGCTAATTACAACGGCCGCCAGCGCCAAGTGGCACCCAAGGTCTCGCGGGTCCAAGCCTCGCGAGGCATCTACCCCGCAAGTCACTGCACGCCAGGCGTCGGGCTCCAAGGAAGCTAAGTCCAAACACTTTGCGAATTCATTGCAACCTCTTGACCTTTTCTCCATTGTTATCTTGCTGGGCATCTCTGTTTCCTCCTTGGCACGAGCCGCTTGCACGTCAAAAGGGGGCATTCTGAACATCGCGCCTCAGGAGCCCTTACCACCCCGTAGAGCCCTACACCCTCTGGCCTTGTTGGACCACGTCACAACATACCAACGAAGGTCGTAGCATGCTAGGGGGCTGGGTCTAAGCGACGTGGAGCAATAAGGCAATGTAAAACGGGAAACAAATCTCACAAGAAAAACGGCGGATAAACGACAAGGGATTAAAACATAAAGTTGCGATTGCAAAACGAAATTGTCTTTACGCCCCCACGGGGCCTTGCAAATCATGGCGCAACAGGAAAATAAAAGATAAGGGCCTCAGGCCGAGGAAGTCCATCTTCGTCATCGTCAGGAAGGGCCGCCTCAGGTTCGCCACCTTCTTTGGAGGGCTCGGCAACGTGAGCGAATCGCTCAATCGAAGAGTCCTCGTGCTAGCGCACCTCCCTCATGAGATCGTTCCGAAGCTCCTCCGACACAGGGTCCACCACGTGGGCAAGGTCGAAGGCGGGGTCGTAGTGGATGAGGTTGTTGAAGACGCGTGTGACCGCCTGATCCATGAGCTCGCGGGCCCCTTCCTCGATGACGGCGTCCTACCTGGAGACGCCCACCTCCATCATCTCCACTATCTTGGTGAACAAGTCGAGGTAGCCGCCATCGTACACCGTGATGGGCAGACTCGGGGCGTCCTTGACGAAGCGGCTGAGCGCCCCACGAGTTCACGCCGCAAGCCCCATGTATAGCTTGGCGTGTTGCCATTCCATTGTCCGCACCCGCGCGACCTCATCCTGGGCCTTCTTGACGGCTTCAGAGGCGCCATCGACCTGCGCTTCGAGTGAGTGTAGCTCCCCTTCAGCTTCTTCCTTGCCCATGAGGGCAAGATGGAGGTCGGCCTCGACCTGTTGGAGCTGCTCCTTGAGCTGGCTGATCTCTTTCTAGAGCTCATCGTGCTTCGACTGGAAGCGGGCCTCCTGCTGCACCATCTTGCCGCGTTGCTCCTTTAGGAGGTCCGCCCTCTCCTTGGCGACCCTGGTATCAACGTCGGCGTTGATCTTGGCCTCCCTCTTCTCGAGCTGGGCATTGGCCTTGATGCGCGCCTTCTCAAAGGCAGCCCTGTCAGCAGAGACCTGGTTCTCTAGGGTCGTGAGGCGCTCATGCTCCGCCTCCTAGTCGGAGGTGGTCCGAGCGGCCTCCCACTCCCGGATGGCCATGAACCCCTAGCAAACTACGACGGTCTTGTCCCTCTTGGACATCTCCTCCTCATGGGCGGCATATCGCTGCTCTCGTGCAGCAGCCGCGTCCTCGTGCGCCCGGACCTCCTGCTTTCGAAGGGAGATCTACTCCTCCACCTTCTGGGCGCGGGCTTCGGTCTCCTGGCTCCGTAGGTCTGTCGCCTCCACGTCGCGGACGGCATTCTCTTAGAGCTCCTTCGCGCCATGGGTGCTCTTGTTCCTCATCTATTGGGAATCCTCGTCCTGTCGGTGGCCCAACCTTACGGCCACCTGAAGCTTGCACCATCCAATGGCTAAGCCGAGGCACTCATCTGCA
Organism: Elymus sibiricus; assembly: GCA_039707655.1. Classification (NCBI taxonomy): domain Eukaryota; kingdom Viridiplantae; phylum Streptophyta; class Magnoliopsida; order Poales; family Poaceae; genus Elymus; species Elymus sibiricus. The sequence goes on from CM077669.1 coordinate 245,213,901, forward strand.
AGGCGTGCCTCCTCTGCCCGGAGGTCGGCCTCGAACGCAACAAGGGTAACACCGGCATTCACGAAGGCCCCACGCCTGACCAAAGCGCTGCAACTAATCCTTTGAAGGACTAGGCACGGGCGCGCACCGGCGCCGCTTCCTGAGGCGGCTGCCCTCGAAGTCCCTGCGGAGGCTTCCTCCTCCGAAGGCCCCTTGCCCTTGATAAGGGCCTCCTCTCTAGCCGTGCACTGGGGGCTGCGCGCGGGCTCCTCCTCGTCCTATCACGGCTGTGGAGAGCCTGCCGCAGCCTCTCGGTGGGCATCATCCCCCCCGGCAGGTGCAAAGCTCGCTTGGGGGGTCCGCCATGGTGTCCACCTCCATTTCGATGGCGCCTTCGGTGTTTGGCGCCTCCGGAGGCACCTCCTCCTCCTTTGGGGATTTCTCCCAGGCTGGCCCTCATTAGGGGGAGGAGCACGTCTTCGCGTGGGGCAGGAGGTGCGTTGCGCTTCTACTCCACCGCCTCGCGCTCCACCTCGGCCTCCTGTCGGCGGGCAACTTAGTCAAGCCCCGAAGGGCCTGGTGGGGGCGCGCTGGCTCCCCCGGCATGCGCTGCGGGTGAGGGCGACGCATATGTTGCAGCCCTCTGCCTCTTGTGTGCGGGCGCCCTAGCGATTAACCGACTTAGCCCCTGGGTCCACAAGCAGAACAAACAGAATGAAAGAAAGGTGGAACAAGAAGTACTCACTCATCCCTGGTGACCCGGCGCTTCCTCCTCTGGAGGGGGTTGGAGCGGCTGTTGCTGCCACTCCCTTGAGGCTCGCCTGACCTCCCTCCATTGTCCCGTTGCGGGGGTCCTCCACCACCATCACCTCGTCGTCGTCGTCGTCATCATCATCGATGTCCCCCAGCAGCAGCTTGCGGCGGCTGGGCATGTGATCCCCCTGCTGCTACCGGCACCGACACGGGAGGAGGGCCCGACATCCTCGAAGTCCCTTGAGGCGGGAACCACGAGGATTGGGTTCTCCCCAGGCCGCACGTGGCCATCGGGGACCAGTCCCCACTGGTCAAAGACAGGCATCTCAGCCCGAATCTCGGCCCCGTTGCCGCGGCGGTGCAGAGGGAGCGCCTCGTCCGACATCTCCTCCGGCGTGGGGGTCCATGAAGAGGATCTGCATGATCGCCTCCAGCGTCTCCTCCTGCAGGGCATCGGTGCGGAGGCGGGTCCTGTCGGCGCGGCCCTCGTACTCCCACACAGGGTGAGAGCGCTTCTGGAGCGAGGTGAAGCGGATTCGCAGGAACTCCCGAGCCACCATGGCGCTCATGAGCCGAGCCGCCCGCAGCGCCCGTAACCTAGCTGTGACGGGCCCAAGACTCGGGTCCGTCAGCTTGGCGTGCTCCTAGCCGGAACTCTTCACGGCTGGCCTGGTAGGAGGTGCGAACAAGGGGCTGCACTGGCCTACCTTCATGTAGATCCCTCGCGCTTGGAAGGTCTCCAACTTCATGAGCGTCAGCATCTCAATGAACCGCTCCGAAATGCGGTCCACCATGTGGAAGGAGGCACACCGCACGGTCAACCCCTGCTTGCACCTGATGATGAAGAAGGTACGAAACTGGGCCACCGAGGGCATTACATCCAGGAAGGCCTCGCGGAGGAAGGCGAAGGTGGCAAGGAGGAAGACGGAGTTGGGGTGGAGGTGAAGTGCATGGATCTGATAGTGCTCCAGCACGACGCTGAAGACATCAAAGAAAGGAGGTAGCAAACAACTCTCTTGGTTCTTGATGGTGGAGGGCAGCATGGAAATCAAAGAAAGATGCTGTGGAAGAAGAACGGGAACGTCATCGCCGACAACTCCCTTGCCGGCTTCGAGCCCGGCCAGATCTTGGTTGCCCCGTGCGCATTGTGAGCGTTGGCCGTCACGTGCGCGAGCTTGTCCAGCCCCTCTTGGTTCTTGATGGTGGAGGGCAGCAGGACCGGCTCCCTGCGCTCCAGTGGAGGGGGCTGTCGGTGTACTAAAGAACAGGGCCCTTAGTAGCCGGACTTGTGCACCAGAAGACCGCGGCCTCCGGACCGGGAAGACCCTGCCAGGCTGAATCTGAGTTCAAGCCACATCAAACAAGGGTTCAAGCGAACCGACAAGTCCTCCTTGCGAGAGGACTCGAATGCTAATGCACCCGCCAAGGCCTCCGCCCGCCAGGCCATCACTCCACGTTGTCAGGCTGGTTGTCTACATCGACTAGGTGTCGAGCGGGCAGGCGGTTAGGTGGAGCTGGTCGGTGCGCATGGCAGCTTACCAGATTTACAGCAGCTTTAATGACACCCGTCCTATAGCGTGGTAAGGTAATAAGAGGTAGCTAGGCGAACAACACAAAAGGAGAGGCAATCCTTGCCGGGAGACGTCGCCAGCACGCCACCTCACGACGCATTAAATGCGCATGTCCTAGTCCGCCAGAATTAGGTATTTCCCACTATAGCTATTGCCGGTGATTTTGGCAGGTAGGATATACATTGTTTATTCTATGTAATGACCATTTTAGCCACTATGGTAGCCCCTTGGATTATAAAAGGAAGTCCATGGCTACCTTTACAAGGGTCGACACCCTGTTCATTTACACGCGTAGCGATGCTCCCTGGGCATTCTTTGCTGGGCTGTGATGCTCCTGTACGGTGAACTCATATAATCCACAAAGACACATGACGTAGGGTTTTATGCTCTGGTGGCCCGAATCTGTCTAAACCCTTGCGTGCATGTTCCAGTGATGCTCTTTGCACTCGAGGATCTCTCCAGCCGAACCATGAAAGGGGCCTTGCCGGCCCCATAGATTGTCGTCCCCTGACATCTTTGGCATGCCAGGTAGGGGGTACTCCCTTGCATGAACCTTCACCGACTCCTGCGCGTCGTTGTCAACATCTTCCTCGATGCCCATGCCTCCCAAGAAAGCTAAGGGTGCAGAGACACCCGCTCCGTCCGCGTGCAGGCTACCCTTGCAAGTGGTCGACATCAACGCCGATGGAGGCGCCGCCCACATTCACCACGCAGGCGAACGCAACCACAACACCCGCGGAGCTCGCCGTCATGGAGACACGGAACGCGCCTGTAGTGACCGGGGCCGACACCGCGGAAGCGGTGGCCGCAGCAGCAACAACGGTGACAGGACCCCCGACGCGATCGTCACAAAACAACCGTGACCAACACCCCCAGGATGGCGACCCTAGGCGGCACGCGGACAAGACACCTGCGCGTCCCTCTCAAGACATGCAGGGCCGAGATCGACAGCGACCTCTTGGATGGAATGAGCAGCGTGCGACGACGCAGGGAAACGCTCCTCCTGACACTGTCAGGAGTAACAGTGCCACCCACGCCTTGCACCGCTCCATGCCCAAGTCCCTGGAGGAAGCTCTAGCGCAGGCCCAACTGTTGCTGAACTTCCCACCCGTGCCAGAGAAGATGGAAGACTAGAGAGCGACTATCCAAAGTTTGCTGAGCTTCACGAACCACGACAAGCCGGAGGGGGCAGGCCCGTCATGCGCCCGCCAAGTGGCTACGGGGGGTCCCACCACCGGACGCGATGCTGGCGGGGCGCCTGCGGTACAGTCTCCCCCACAACAGCAACAACCTACCTGCCAGACCAACGTACAAGACGAGGTGTCGTATGCGTCGATGGATCCACGGTAGAATAAAGATCAACGCCAAGTCTTGACGGATAGACGCAAGGAGGACGCCCGCACCACCATCGAGAGGTGGCGATAGGCACGCCACCAGTCCGATGGTCGCACGGACCCATCCATCGACGGGCCTACGCCAGGGGTGACCGACAGCCTGCCTTACAAGATAGGCTGCCCGACGTTCACCCACGAGCTACGGCAAGTCCTATGGCCCTCCATCGGACCCTTCAAGCCTGAGCAGCCCAACAAGTACGACGTCAAGATCAGTCCTTCCGAGTTCCTCGACATCTACACCATCGCCGTCCAAGCTGCCGGAGGGCACAATGAAACAGTATTCGCCAGCTACTTCCCATTAGCGCTCAAGCCCAATGTGAGGAGTTGGTTGATGAACTTGTTGGAAGGGTCCATCTCCTCTTGGGCGAATCTGTGCAACCAATTCGTTGGTGTATACCATGGAGGCCACAAGCTTCCAGGGTAGCCCAACGACTTGCACGTGCTTCCCCAGAGAGAGGGCGAGTCGCTCCGCAAGTACATCCAGAGGTTCTGCCGCGTGCAGCACAACATCCCTGGCATCCACCCTGCTGCAGTGATCGCCGCGTTCCACACGAACGTGCCCAACCGGTTGACGCGTGAAGAGATGAGTATTAATAAAGTGCGGGATGTCACTGAGCTATTTGCTTTGGCTGACAAATGTGCGCGAGCTGAAGAGGGGAGGAGGCTCCCCCGAGAGGACGCTGGCGCAGAGGTCGATTCAGACGACGATGAAGATGCGCCAGCCTCCAAGAAAAAAGGCCGGAAGCGCAACCGGAAGCTAAAGGGAAAAGCAGTAATGGCTGTCAAAGGGAATGGAAACCCTGACTCCGGCAAGAATGCCAAGTCCGAGGGGTCCGGCAAGGACGCGACAACATGCTTTGGAGACGACAAGGCCAGGACAGCAGAAAAAGACCGGCAGGCCATACTAAAAGATCCACCTCACCAAGAGACACGACATCACCGAATGCCGCCAAGTAGAACAACTTGCTGAGAAAAAAAAGCAAGAGTACAAAAGGTGCGACAAGGAAAAGGGCCATGATGGTGCAGGTGGCTCCGGCAAGAAAAACAGCGGTGGCCATGGAGGCCGTCGTGGCAAGCCCAAGCAGCGCAAGGAGAAACCTGCTAGAAGTCGAGAAAAAAAGTCTGACGACGAAGACGATGATGACGACGGAGATGAAGAGGAATCTGAAGGCCATGAGTTCCAGAAGGCTATCGATGCCATGTGTGTTGATGGAGGCGCATATTTGCACTCCTCTCACCGGCATGTCTAGCAGTGGGACCATGAGATCAACGCGGCAGAGCCAGCAGCAGAGGCATGGAAACCCCTCAAGTGGTCCAACACTCCCATCATCTTCGACGCTGAGGATCGCCCTGACTGCATCACTGCCGTCGGGTGCGTGCCACTGTTGGTATCACCAACGATACGCAACCTCAGGATCACAAATATGTTGGTCGATAGTCGAGCCGGTCTGAATCTGATATCACTAGACGTAATCAAGCGTCTGCAGATTCCGGACTCGGATCTCAAGCCGACAGGGACTTTTCAAGGGGTTAACCCGGGAAGGTCTCAACCCAAGGGGAAGATTACTCTGCCGGTTACGTTTGGCAGTGAGCTCAACTTCAGGACAGAGAGAGTAGTCTTCGACATCGCGAAGATGTTTGCTGTCGTACAATGGGATTCTGGGCCGACCGGCGCTGGCGAAGTTTATGGCGGCGTCCCACCATGCCTACAATACCCTCAAGATGCCAGGGCCGATGAGCGTCATCACCGTCCCCGCTGACAACAAGGATGTAGTCTTTTGCGTCGACAAGCTCTTCCGGGAGGTAGTGGCATCATCTGCTGACGAGGCACTCGCTATTGCCGGCAAAGCTCCCAGGGGGAAGAACAAGAACAAGAATTCTGGTGAGTCTCGTAAGGACTTCGGGAAGTGCACCAAAGAGTGCAGCACGCCCTTCGAGGACTTACCAGAGACCTCTGCCGCCAGGAGCAAGAAAGACAAGGTGACCATCCCCAAGACGAAACAAGTCGATGCACGGGAGAACGGGGAGGGCGGTAATTTCACTATAAGTGCCACCGTCGACAACAAATAGGAAAGCGCGCTTGTCACCTTCCTGCGGGCGAATGTCGATGTGTTTGCCTGACAACCATCCGACATCCCCGGTGTTCCCAGGGAGGTGATCGAGCACCACTTTGCCGTTTGTCCCCATGCATGCCCCATCAAGAAGAAGGTCCGAAAGCAAGCCCTAGAACGGAAAGAGATTATTTCCGAAGAAATCAAGAAGCTAGAAGCAACAGGTCTAATCAGAGGCGTGATCCACCCAACTTGGCTAGCGAATCATGTGGTAGTGAGCAAGGCGAATGGGAAATGGAAACTTCGCATTGACTTCACCGATGTTAATAAGGCTTGCCCGAAGGACCCATTTCCCTTGACACGCATCGATTAGATAGTGGACTCGATCGATGGCTGCGATCTGATACGTCTCCAACGTATCTATAATTTTTCCTTGTTCCATGCTGTTATATTATCATTATTGGATGTTTTACAATCATTTTATAGCAACTTTATATCATTTTTTGGGACTAACCTATTGACATAGTGCCAAGTGCCAGTTGCTGTTTTTTGCTTGTTTTTAACTTTGCAGAATATCAGTACCAAATGGAGTACAATTGCGACGAAACTTTTTGGAGAATTATTTTGGACCAGAAGAAGGCCAGTGGGCCGAAGAAGTAACCAGGAGGGAGCCCGGGCCACCCACAACACACCAGGGCGCGCTAGGGGCCCCGGGCGCGCCCTGCTGGGTTGTGGCCGCCTTGGGAACCTTCTCCACCGCCTCTGAGCTATATAAATATCCAAATATTCCAGAAACCCTAGAGGAGTCAACGAAAAATACATCCAGCCGCCGCAAGTTCCAGAACCGCGAGATCCAATCTAACACCATCACGGAGGGGTTCATCATCCTCATAGGTGCCTCTTTGATGATGCGTGAGTACTCCACATTAGACCTACAGGTCCATAGGCAGTAGCTAGATGGCTTTCTGTCTCTCTTTTGATTCTCAATACAATGGTCTCTTGGAGATCTATTTGATGTAATGACTTTTTGCGGTGTGTTTGTTGGGATCCGATGAATTTTGAGTTCATGATCAGTTTCTATCCATGAATATTATTTGAGTCTTCTTTGATCTCTTATATGCATGATTACTTATAGCATCGTATTTCTTCTTCAAATCTTTGGTTTAGTTAAGCCAACTAGATCGATTTTTCTTGCCATGAGAAGAGGTGCTTTGTGATGGGTTCGATCATTCGGTGTCCTCTCCCACTGATAGAAGGGCAGCGAGGCACACATGTATCGTTGCTATTAAGGATAACAAGATGGGGTCTATTCCTACATGAATAGATCTTGTCTACGTCATGTCACCATTCTTATTGCATTACTCCATTTTTCCATGAACTTAATACACTAGATGCACGCTGGATAGCGGTCGATGTGTGAAGTAATAGTAGTAGATGCAAAATCGTTCCGGTCTACTAATCTTGGACGTGATGCCTATATAATGATCATCGCCTTGGATATCGTCATGATTATTTGATCTTCTATCAATTGGCCAACAGTAATTAGTTCACCCACCATGTGCTATACTCATGAGAGAAGCCACTAGTGAAACCTACGGCCCCCGGGTCTACTTTTCCAACATATTGCTTTCCGATCTATCTTTTGCCGCTTTTGTTTTCATATCTATTATTCCAAAAACCCAAAAATACCTTGCTGCACTTTTTATTTGCCTCTTTTATTTTGTGTTCTTCCGAGATCTATATATCCAATCTACCACAACCTAATCTATCTTTTTACCATGGAGAGATTGACAACCTCTCTTTCTCGTCGGGTTGCAAGTATTTGTTCTTTGTGTGCAAGTGCTGTTTACATAGTGTTGCATGATCCTCCAACTGGTTCGATACCTTGGTTTCATAACTGAGGGAAATACTTACCGTCGCTATGCTGTATCATCCCTTCCTCTTTGGGGAAATAACGACGCAGTCTCAAGCCACGTCACGATCTCTTGTCTTTCCTTGACGCATACTCTGGCTACCACCAGATCTTCATGGCCGAGGAAGACGAAGAAAAAATGGCGTTCATTACCCCTTGCGGCGCGTAGTGTTTCAGACGCATGCCATTTGGGTTGAAGAGCGCCGGTTCAACATTTGCAAGAGCAGTTCAGATTGGTTTGGGGCCGCAGCTACATAGGAATGTGGAATCATACTTGGACGACATAGTGTTCAAAACCAAGAACAAGGAGACACTGATCCAAGACCTAGAAGAAACCTTTGCAAACCTGCGCAAGATCAATTTGAAGCTTAACCCCGAGATGTGCGTGTTTGGAGTCCCCTCCGGCATGCTCCTCGGGTTCTTTGTGTCACATCGCGGGATCGAAGCCAACCTAGCCAAGATTATGGCAATTGAACAGTTGGAGGTGCCAAAGCGCATCAAGGACGTGAGCCGTGTGGCGGGCTACATTGCCGCCCTCAGCAGGTTCATTTCCAAATCTGTAGAGCGAGCCCTGCTGTTTTCAAGATCCTAAAGAAGGCAGACCCGATGATATGGACCCCAGAAGAGGAGGCAGCACTGCAAGGTTTAAAGAGATATCTATCCTCAACGCCAGTCCTAGTCGCACCTAAACTAGAGGAGCCGTTGTTGCTATACTTGGCGGCAACGAACTAAGTGGTTAGTACGACACGGGTGGTGGAAAGGGAAGCCAAAGGGGGGTGAGGCGGAAACCCTCGAGCCTACAACCGGCGAGCCAGGGTTAGCCCCGGCAAGTCGAAGAGCTAATGATGCAAGTATGACACATTGGCCAGAGGAGCAAACCGTGCGGAAGAAGAAAGTGGTGCAGCGGCTAGTGTATTTTGTCAGCTCTCTCCTGCAGGGGGCTAGATCAAGATACTCTGGGATGCAAAAAAGCTTTTCGGCCTCCTCATGGCCTCCGGGAAACTGTGCCATGACTTCCAAGCACATCACATCATCGTCGTCACTCGGTTCCTGCTCCAACGCGTCTTGAGAAATCTAGAGGCAACCAGTAGGATTGTCGAGTGTACGTTGGAGCTGGCTAGCTTTCACTTGAGCTTTGTAAGCACGGCAACAATCCAAAGAAGAGCCCTGGCGGAGTTCATAGCAGAATGGACACCAACGCCAGATGAAGAAATCCCGGAAACAGCCCTCCACAGCAAAGAAACACCTCAAGAATGGGTCATGTACTTTGACGGAGCCTTCTCGCTACAAGGCGCTGGTGCCGGAGTGCTACTCGTTGCACCCACCGAAGAGAACCTCAAGTACGTGATCTAGATGCATTTTTCTAGGGAGGAATCAACAAACAACACAACTGAGTACGGAGGATTGCTTGCCGGACTACGGATAGAAGCCAATCTCGGCATCAGGAAGCTGATAGTCCGGGGAGACTCATAGCTTGTTGTGCGCCAAGTGAAGAAAGATTACCAGAGTCCCCTTATGGAGGCATATGTTGAAGAAGTAAGGAGATTGGAGGAACTCTTTGATGGTCTGCAAATGGAGCACGTCCCCCGTGCCGAAAATAGCATTGCTGACGACCTGTCAAAGAGAGCTGCGCAGAAGATGCATGTGGAACCAAGCACTTTTGTACTCCGATTAACCCAACCTTCAGTCACCCCATCAGGACGGCAGAACAGGAAAAGGAAGGTCAATTCCAGCGACTATTTGCCGGCAGAGCAATCAGTGGCCGCCTAGAGGGTTGCCAGAAGAGACAAACCGCCTCCCGGTGGACCTCGAGCTCCGGCAGACCCGATGGTCTTTGCCGTAGAAGCTAGCGTCCTGGTAGCAGAAGAGAGGCCTTGGGTCCTTGTCGTCGAGCCACAGGCTCCGGCATGGGCACAACAGATTATCCGGTACCTCCAGCAGGAGATTTCCCGAGGAACCAGAAGAAGTTGAAAGAGTAGCCCGACGGTTGAGCATGTACCAGTTCGTGGACAACATCTTATACAAAAGGAGGCCGAATGTTGTGAAATTGAAGTGCATTCTCCAGAAGAAGGACGTCAGCCATTGGCACAGATACACGAAGGGATCTGCGGCTCCCACATCGGAACACGGGCCCTTGCCGGGAAGGCATTCCGCCAAGGCTTCTATTGACCGACAACCCTTCAATATTCGTTGGTAGTGGTGACAACGTGTGAAGCATGCCAGCACAACGTTTGTACCACTTTGCCATGATATGATTTTATAAAATTTGGATCCATTTAAAACTTTTTGAGTGCTTGTGATGATTGACTTGAGTGCTATTTGCTTAAGTTCTTGCTTGAGTTTTAATTCACAAAAGATTCTTCTTCTCTCAAAGCTCATCTACTTGATCCAAACTCTCTGCCCAATGATCATGCCATGTGTATAAGACCTAAAACTATTTTTATAAAGTATTATTTTGGCCAAAAGGTATTTATTCAATTTAGGTTTTCAAAACCGCCTGAATTGAGGTTTGTACTACAAGTCCACAAATTAGGGTGAATGCTTTTCTCCAAAGACTTTATTTGGAACCTACCATATATAAGACTTCCCAAAACCACCAAATATTATTTTTAAAGATTATTTTCCTATTTTATTTAAAGGATTTTTCTTAAGGCCAGAAATGGTCTTTCATAGGGAAAAATTATTTTTCTGCTTTAAAAATATTTGAGAAAATTTAGGGAAACTCAGTGGACATATATTACCAGTATATATGAGTTTCAACACATGGTCATGTTCGAAATATTGGAAAAAAACCCTCCAAAACCCTTTCTGCATAATTCAAGCATTTGAAATATGTCTATATGAAATATTCCTAAATAAATCCAGGAAAATTGCCATATGGGATTATCTTGCCAAGTTTCTTATCAAATCTCACGTGTTTTGATTCATCAAAATATCCCAAAACCATCTCTGTCCAGATCCAAACTTGAGCAACTTTGCACTATCAAGTTTCTCCAATTGGTCGCAAACTTTGTGGGCATGCTCTAATCCCCAAATAATGCCACCACACCAAGTAGTGCATTCGTGAGAATAGATTTGAATAGCTAGATCTAATGAAACCCATTTCTGCCCATTTCTAGGGTTTACCAAGTTTTAATTGGCAATTTCTTTCAAATGAGCTCAAACTTGGTGATCCACCTTATTTTTACCTCCCATTTGATACTGTTAAATCTCACGTTAATTGGGGAACAATATCTTTCCCAAAACAACATCAAACACCATGTGGTGATTTCATAAAAACCATATTTTGACCCCTTCCATTGTTCTCCTTGCTCTCAACTTTTTACCACAGTGCCTACCATGTCTCTTTTAGCCACAGTAAGAATTCCACGGCACCAGATCAATCATGGAGGGGTGAAAACCCACTTTTACTCCTCTGGACATCCCCATTTCTCTCTTCTCTCTCTTCTCTCCCTCACTCATAGCCATTCCAGAGCATCCAAAACTCCTTTTCAGTTGTTTACTCCCTCCTGTAGTGCATGGACACTAGTGGACGCGCCAGAGCGCGCCAAAAGTGCCATCATGCCGGCCAAAGTCGCGCTCCAGAGAGTTGACCTAAAAGTGAGTTATATCGACTAGAGGGGGGGTTAATAGGCGATTTTTACAAATTCGTCACTGAGGAATTACTAGATGAGGAATTTGCTAACTGACGAAATACTAGCAGCGGAATAAGTACTAAAGTACATGCGAAACATTGCAGTAGCATAGTCATCATGATGAAATGAAACATACACAGGGTACAAGTAGCGTGAACACAAGATAAGCAGGCGACAGACAAAGTGACTGAAGAAATTGAGATGTGGAAATTGAGAAAGTCTTCAGTCAAAGTCTTCAAACAGTAACGATCAATTTCATCAACAAGTTAATGAGGAAATGAAAGGGTTGAGGAAATAGAGCCATAAGCTCGGTGAAGACAATGATTTGATGACCCAGTTCCAACTGCTGTGATAGTCGTACGTCTGGTTCGGAGCGGCTTGGTATTTAAACCAAAGGACACACAGTCCCAGGACACACGGTCCTTTCCATATTCTCCTTGAGCTAACGTCACACAGACCTGGCCCAACACTCGTGGTAAGTCTTCAGGGTAAACTTCCAAACCCTCACAAACTCGGTCACCCGGTGATCCACAGTTCCCTCTTGGATGCTCTAGACCATGAGGCCTAACCGTCTGGAAGATGCACAGTCATCAAAGGTAAAAAGCGTCGGTTCCACACAGGAACAATCTCTTAAGTGATGCTCAATCACTTTGGGTTTTGGTTGTTTGGGTTTTGGGTTTTTCCTGACTAATGATTTTCTCTCAAAGTACTCAGAGGATGGGTTGCTCTGAAATGACACTTGTCAATCTATCTCGGAGCAGCTAACCAGCTAGTGGTTGTGGGGGGGCAGCTATTTATAGCCAGGGTGCAACCCGACATGATATGACATAAATGCCCCTAATGATATGACCGTCATGTGGATAAGATATCTGGACAGCTGGCGCAAGGCACATCAATGGTCGGAGATTTGAACTTTCAAATTCCTCAGGGCTATCATATTCCTCATGGTAGGCAATTCGCACTGGCAAAATCCTAACTCGTCAGTCAGGACAAATTCCTCAGAGAGCAGAAGAACTTCGTCTCTTTCACTGAAGAAATTGATTGAACTGCAAGAGATTTCTAAAGGCTTCACTTGAAGGTTTTGGGTATGTGTAGGCTTTGATATGAGAACCACTATGAAACTTTTCCTTAGTATTACCTCGACCCCCTTTAACAGTACAATGTTTCCTATGACTCAAAGAAAGGAAATGAAACTACGAAAACAAAAGTCTTCACGCTTCATAGTCCTCGTATCAATATCTTCAAGGTCACACCAAATTCTTCATTTTCAAAGTCTTCAAGAAAGCATCAAAGTCTTTAGTTGAAGACATTCATTTTTAGGGGTTGACTTTCTTCGAATATATCAAACCCCTTAGCGACTTATAGACCCTATGTATACTCACAATAATATTAGTCCCTTAACCTATAAGTCTTCAATACACCAAAATCACTAAGGGGCACTAGATGCACTTACAATCTCCCCCATTTTGGTGATTGATGACAAATAGGTTATGTTTTCAATGGGTTAAACATATGAAGTGTAAGTACTCTGTTTGAGGAATTTGATTGCAAGATAAAGAGGAACTCCCCCTGAAGATGTGCATATTTGAGGAATTTGCTTTGGACTGCAAATGCACATGGCAGGATAAAGTCTTCGAGATCTCCCCCTATATCTTGTAATCCATACACGCATTTAACATATATCATGAGGAAATTGAAATTCATGATGGAAAATGGTGACTGACGAAATTCAGCATGCGTGCATTAAGGTACTTGAGGAAATAAGCATGCGGAAAACAGTTCAAAAGAGTCAGACCACCATCGGACTTAAGTTTACAACTCATCAAACAAACACTTTAGAAGAGCAAGACTTGTAACTTAAACAAAAACGGCCCATATATAGAGACCCGCTTGAACAATAACTCAAATTTCTCCCCCTTTGTCATCAAGTGAACAAAAGGGGCAAAAATTGAGGACTAACGCCCGTGAAGAATTTCATCCTGAGGTTTGTGGAGGAGTGCCAGTGTTGTTGTCGGGGTCGTTTGTTGATGCAGGGCCCGCAACAGTGTCATCAAGATCCTCAGCTTCATCCGTCTCGCGTGATGAAGAATATCAACTTATGACGAGAAGAGGAACTTTCACCTTCTTGAATTTCTTCTCAGGAAGATGAGACCAGTCAAAGTTCTGCTGAAAATCCATCTCCTTGAGTTCTTCAGTAGTATTGAGGTGTGAGAGCATGGCCCAAGTGCGGTTGAGGATTTCATGCACATAATAATGATTCTTCCTCACTGAGTTCTGCGTCACTGTCATGTTTTGAACAATGGAACCAAACTAACGCTTGACCCACTTGTGGTTGCGATCGATCTTCTGATGAAGACTTTGTAGAAGCTCACGATCTGTCATCACACGAGGGGCAGAACCTTGAGGATTTTGAGCTATGGCCTTGGTTGCAGAATCTTGCGTGGCTGGGTCATCAATGGTGGAGTAGGATGTAGCTTTGCAGAACTGACCATCCAATGGACGACAGCCTTCTTCAACAACAGTTTTGCCTTTTCCTTCCACTCAGGAAAATGTCCTTTTGAGGACTTCAATCGGAGGTAGAAAACTGAAGTGATTCTGAAAGTCAGCCTTGTAAGAAATTGAAGACCTTGATCTGATGAATTTCATGATCCAGGGAGCATATGGCTTCAATTCAAATGGTGACAGAGCAATATTGGCCAAAGTCCTTATCAGAATCAGGGCTCCGCAGACCCAAGAAAGGTTCAAACACAGGGGTGCGCTCGCCCTCCGATTCTACTCAACCTCGCAGCTACACCACAACAATTCCCCCACAGCTCTTACCCGGGAAAATAAACAAGGACACACGATCTACCCAGGTTCGGGCCACCTTGCGGTGTAAAACCCTACTCCTACTTTGGTGGATTAGCCTCACGAGGAGGTTTGTGGATGAACTAGTATAGTGGTTGAGCGTCCTCGCGAGGGCTCGTCGGTGAGGGTGGATCTCCTCTCTCTCTACGGTGGTGGCTAGTCCCTATTTATAGCAGGCCTTGGTCCTCTTCCCTTATCGCACAGGCGGGAAGGGATCCCACAACGGCCAAATTTGAAGGGGGACAGGAGGTATAGATTATCCTGACTAAAGGTGGTCTTCGCCTGCAAAGCTCCTGGCGTGACGCAGAGGTGGGCTCGGTGATGACATCCGTCCTGCCGAGACCGTGGTCTTGGTCTCGTTGCACCGGAATGGAAACCTTTGGGGGGTTCCTTGGGAACCCGCGTTCGTCCTTGCCTCCTTAGCACGAAAGAGGAAGCTGTCTCTGCTGCACCCGCTGGCGTCCGCCTGCCTTGGTCGTCATGGCTCACTTTATCGAGGCTTCCTGAGGCCGGGCACTGTATAGGAATCTCCGCACCTCTAGAGACAGCGTGGGGGGCCGCTCCCCTGGAGGTCTTGGCGCCGTTCCCCTCGCGAGGCTGGGGCCCTCGCGAGGGTCTTGTCTTGAGGGGTGTGTTGCCAGGCCGTACTGGGCCGTCGAGGTGGGGCACGCGCTAGGCCGCAGGCAGGCAGGTCTGGGTACCCCCGATCCCAGAATGCCGACAGTAGCCCCCAGGCCCAAGGCGTGCTCTGGCTGGCTTCGGGGTGAAGCCAAAGAAGGGAGGCCAAAACGCCGGGGCCCCAACCGCCTGCGGGCCAATCTTGACGCGTGGCGCACGACGGGGCGCGGACGCTTCCACTTCCCCACGCCGCCTCGGGAACCGCCCCGAGTCAAGTTGACGCGAAGCCTGAGCACTGCGTCGGCCATCATTGCCCTTCCTTGATTGACGCTGCCGTCTTGCATTTTCCTTCCTCTCCAGCCTACGCTGAAGTGACCCGACAGGGTAACGAGGCGACGTGAGGCAGGGCTGCCCGCGGGTCGAGTTTGACACGAGACGCCCGAGGAGCGCGCGTCGCCTCCACTCCCCACGATGCCTCGGGGACCGCGGTTGCGCTTATAAACCCCGCCTCACCCGAGGGGCGGTGCCATCCTCCCACACCTTCCCGTTCGCCACCTTCGCAGGAACACCGTCCTCTTCACTCTTTCTCCTTTCCATGGCGTCCGGGGGAAACACTGCCAGCGCCAGAACGCAAGCGGAATCTTTGTCGCTGCCACCATATCCTGGGGGCGGCGGGGGTCAGCCCCCGAGGCCGGTCCAGGCGCATCGGCGCTGGACCGCCACCGACGAGTAAGTGTGCCATCGCCTCCACCATTTCTTGCGAATCCTGCCTGGCTCGTCGAGTCTGATCACCAACCCCTTTCAGGGCGCCCACGCGCAAGAGGCGCAGGCTTGACGCGCTTCAGGGTGAGGTGGACATGCTCAGGACCAAGTTGCGGGGCGCCGAGGCTGTTCTCCAGACCGCGCTTCAGGGCGAGGAGGACGCCAAGGCGGAGCTGGCATCCCTCCAGGCCCAGGTCGAGGGGCCCGCCAATGCCGTGCAGGCAGCCAGGGACGACGTGGTGCATGCGAAGATGTTGGAGGCGTAGCGCGCCAAGCAATACCTGGACATCGCCCGTCGTGCGGGCAGCGCGGTCCGCCGGTTCGTCGGGGAAGCCCCCGCGCTGCCGTGTGCACACGGCGATGGGGGCTACCTTAACTTCTTCCACAAGGCGGTGGAGGCGCTGGAGTCTGGTGTCTCCCGGGTGGATAAGGACATCGAGTCCAGCGCGCATGACCTTCTGGATAGCGCGATGACGCGCGTCTTCTCCAACTTGCGCCGCCACGCCCCTGCACTCGACCTCTCCCGCGTAACGGAGCCGGTGCCCGAGGAGCTCCGGAGGCCCCTCAGGGACGAGGTGCGTGAGCATGTGGAGTCTCTGGTCGAGCGGTTTGCCCAGGCGGCGTCCTCCGAGGAAGGCGGCAGCTCCGGCGCCGAGATCTTCAGGAGCCACGACGGAGACAGCGCCTCCTCTTCCTGAGCTCCTTTTTCCTCATTCCTGTTGCATCAAGAACCATGGAGAGCCCCGTGGGGGCGTGTAACGAACTATGGCGCTTGCGCGTTTATGTTAGCCTTTTGTTCTTATCTCGTGCTTTGGCGTTTATATTGCTACCAATGGAAAGTTCCTTCTCGTCTCGATTAGGATAACTTAGCTTGGCATACTCGTGGCGGCTTCCTGCGTCGCGAGGTGTAGCTGGGGCGCCGGGGAAGCTTGGGGTTATTGCCGAGAGGGCCTCTTCCTTGCGGTCCAGGCAGCTTTGCAGCTTCCAGAGGTGCTCGACGCTCGCGAGGCTCCTTGGGTGGGTGGCGAGGTGTTAGGGCCTCCGGAGGTGCTTCCTCAGGGC
Organism: Elymus sibiricus; assembly: GCA_039707655.1. Taxonomy (NCBI): domain Eukaryota; kingdom Viridiplantae; phylum Streptophyta; class Magnoliopsida; order Poales; family Poaceae; genus Elymus; species Elymus sibiricus. Next base: position 245,230,485 of record CM077669.1, read on the forward strand.
ACCGCCTCCCTCGAAGGTGCTGAAAAGTGCTTTATGTAGGGTTAGAATTCCTTGATAACGAGCCGAATCGTGACTTCCTTTTCCTTGGTCGTCCTTCTCCCAGCAACCATTTTCAGTTAGAGCCCCCGAGCAAGGGTCGATCGTCGCTGGTATGTCGGGTCGCGATGCCCGGCAAGGCCAGGGGATGAGCGCTCCTGAGGCCAGGGGCCTGAGGCAATATGCGCCTGCTGGCGCGCTCAAGAGCGTCGCGCGAGGATCAGAACGCCAAAGCTTTGGCGAGGTGCACACCGTGTCCAGCCCCCGCTCGCGGGCGCAAGAGAGAGAGGAACTGGCATGTGCCAAACCTTTTAAAACGGGATGTCAAAACGAGATGCACTACAACGAAGGAAATTAACACCCCTTTTTTTGAATAAGACGCGAAAACTTCAACTTCATTCAAAAAGTGGCAAATTCGGGTACAAAAAGGAGCAAGGAACAGCCGCGTCCGGCACCTAACCTAGTCTTTGTCTTCCCCCAGCGCGGAGCATAGGGCTTCCACTAGGCGTGGGCATAGTCATTGGAGGACCGTGTCGTCCACCAGCGCGGAGCATGGGCTTCCACTTGGGCGTGGGTGGGAACCCCTCCGCGTCCTCGGGGTGCTCCGGGCGTATACAACCCACTCATTATTACGTGAGAGTATCATGGTTGTAAATAGCTGGGCGAACACCCAGGCACAAGGCTCAGGAGTTCCCAACTTGGTTCTTGAGTTAACCCATGCATTTCGGCGCGGTTGCGCGCCCCTACATCCCAAAGATGAGTGCATTGCTCCCCGCGTGACCGCGGGATTGTGCTCCCGCGGCCCAAACATGAGCGCAACGCACCCCGCGCGACCATAGGAGTATTGTGTTGATCTTGCCGCCTCGAGAGGCGTCAGGGCGCCAGCCAAGCCGCATCTCTGAGGCCTCGCGGGGCCCTACCTCCCGAGGATTGCACAGGCACCCCTTGAGCCGTGGGGCGTACGGGGCCCTTAGGAGCGTGAACCGATTGGCGCGGTGCCCTCGCGGCGCCTGCCGCGCGTGGCCCGTGCCTCTCGCATCCTGCCGATCTCCTTGGCGACGATTCATGTGGCCCTGGCGCCTGGTACAGCGTTCCCTTCTTGCGGGGGCGCGCCTGTGGCGCGCCCCCACACGCCCCCGGGCACACTCTTCGTTGCGCTGACCGAGCCAGGTGCTTCCATAGTGGGAGCCCCCGGGATCGACTTGAAGAGGGGCGCCGGGAGTGTCCCCCTACGCCGAGAGGGTGCTGGTGCCTACGGCGAGTGCGAGACTCGCGACGCTGACGTCTGCCACGGTGCCACCTGGAACATAGGCTGCCGTGTGAGGGCTTTGATTTCCCTCCGGCCCTTCACTGCGTGCCTCGTAGCTTGCCTCCCCGGGTAACGGGGCGGCACCATCCTGGGCGTCTAGCCCGCGAACCCGCCTGCGCCGAGTATCTGCCTGAAGTTGGCTGCCTCCGCCGCCACCGCGAGGTTGGCCGCGTCCATCTTGACGAGGGTTGTTGCCGTGGCCATCCTCCGCGGCTCCGCCGTGATTACCCCCATGTTCGGCGGCTCGAGCTGCCCGATCCCTGCGTCGATTGGCGCACTCTAGCCGGGAATGCCCAGGCGGTAGGTGATCTGCCGGGTCGTGGGCGCGCGCGTTGTGGCATGCGCGGAACATCCCGCCACTTCCTTCGGGCGTGCCTCCGCAGGGGTCGAGCGGCGGCCCGAAATCAGTCACTGGGACCCTGAGGAGAAGGAGTACAATGCGGGCCGGACCCTGCTTGGGCTCCCCGGGTTGGGAGCCGGGCGCGTCGTACATCGCCTCGTTCCTTGCACCAGTCGAGCCCCCCGCTCCTTACGCCGGTGGTCGGAGAGGGAGGTATGGAGCGAAGGCCCTTCTCGCAAAAGCGACAAGCTCGGCGATGTGGTCGGCCCAGGCGTCGTAGCCCCCGTGCATCGGGCGATGGCGAAGCAGCTCGCTTGCCATGAGCAGCGCATCCTGCGCGTTCAGGTCTCCCACGTGGGCACGGGCTGAGGAGGACACTGCAGGAGGCGCGGTGGGGTGGGCGCTCTGCCGCAGAGGGGGGCGCGAGAGGCCAGACGGCGCATGGGTGGCACGAGCAGCGACGGTGGTGGCGACGACGCTGGTGGCCCGGTAACGGCCGTCCGCAACCGAGCCCTCGAGGCGTGCGTGTTGGGAGCCGGCCATGGGGTTGGTGAAGTGGGAGTCGTCGGAACCGAAGTACGTCGACGCACCCCCTACCTGGTGCGCCAAATGTCGGAATCAGGGCTCCGTAGACCCAAGAAAGGTTCGAACAGAGGGGTGCGCTCGCCCTCCGATTCTACTCAACCTCGCAGCTACACCACAATGATCCCCCCACAGCTCTTACCCGGGAAAATAAACAAGGACACACAATCTACCCAGGTTCGGGCCACCTTGCGGTGTAAAACCCTACTCCTACTTTGGTGGATTGGCCTCACGAGGAGGTTTGTGGATGAACTAGTACATTGGTTGAGCGACCTCGCGAGGGCTCTTCGGTGAGGGTGGATCTCCTCTCTCTCTACGGTGGTGGCTAGTCCCTATTTATAGCAGGCCTTGGTCCTCTTCCCTTATTGCACAGGCGGGAAGGGATCCCACAACGGCCAAATTTGAAGGGGGACAGGAGGCATAGCTTATCCTGACTAAAGGTGGTCTTCACCTGCAAAGCTCCTGGCGTGACGCACAGGTGGGCTCGGTGATGACATCCGTCCTGTCGAGCCCGTGGTCTTGGTCTCGTTGCACAGGAATGGAAACCTTTGGGGGGTTCCTTGGGAACCTGCGTTTGTCCTTGCCTCCTTAGCATGAAAGAGGAAACTGTCTCTGCTGCGCCCGCTAGCGTCCGCCTGCCTTGGTCGTCATGGCTCACGTGATCGCGGCCTCCTGAGGCCAGGCGCTACATAGGAATCTCCGCCCCTCGGGAGGCAGCCTGGGGGGGCGCTCCCCTGGAGGTCTTGGCGTCGCTCCCCTCGCGAGGCTGGGGCCCTCGCGAGGGTCTTGTCTTGAGGGGTTTGTCGCCAGGCCGTACTGGGCCGTCGAGGTGGGCCACGCGCTAGGCCACAGGCAGGCAGGTCTGGGTACCCCCGACCCCCGAATGCCGACAGTCCTCATGAAGAAATCGTGAAAATTGATGGGAATCCCATGAATGATATTGAACATCAGATTCTTCATGATGCCAACAACCTCTTCTTCTTTAGAGTTGTGGCCTTTGATTGGACTGAGGGTTTTGGTCAATATGCGGTATACAGTCCTAGGCACATATAGCAAGTTCTTCATGAGGAAGGTGGTTCTTGGAGGTTGGCCTGGCGCCAACGGCTTCATCATCACTTGCATCATATGATTTGGAAGTTCAGGTTCATCATAGATGCATCGTGCTCCTTCTGAGGGAATGCTAACTGGGACAACACGAAGCAGTTCAGTTGCAGGAGCAGTGTAGTGTGTCTCCTCAGTCATCCAATCGAGGATCCATGAGTTGGCATCAGAAGCTTCACCAGATATGTGCAAGGTTGCATAGAATTGAAGAGTTAGCTCTTCATTCCAATCACAGATGTCAACACAGAAGGATAGGACCCCTGCTTCATGAAGAACATTGAGCACTAGGGTGAAACATGGAATAGACTCCATATCCACATGAGGAATTTGCTGGTGCTCGAAGACTTTGTTATTGTCAAATAGTACAGCAGCATAGAAATTCATCTGTGTAGCAGTGCAGAACCTCTTGCGCCTGATCTTCGAAGAATCATAAGGATTTTCTCCAGTGAAGAAATGATGTTCATCGAAGAAATTCTCCTTGTTGAATTTGGGCCTCTTTGTGACTTTAAGGGGTAGCAGAGGCTTAGGCTGAAGATTTGGCTTGTATCGACCAACAATCTCCCTTAGCACAATTGCAGCTTCTTCAGTTTGAGGAATTTGAGTGCCATGTTCCTCGGGTGCAGTTTGGGTAGAATTTTCTTTAGCTGATGTAGCTGGAATTTCTTCAGTGATAGACTGGAGTGGCGTATGAAGTCCTTCAGACCCTGTTTGAATTTCTTCAGTCTGAGTAGGCGGCTGAGGAATTTGAGTAAGAGGAGCTGTCATTGGTGAATTGGGGCATGCATCTTCCCAATATTCATCATTGATAAGTGGAGTAGTCTTTCCAATATCCACATCCTCATCCATTTCTTCAACTCCAGCCTCTTCAGGAGTTAACTGAGGCTGGGGCGATGATACTAGAGGGGTTGAAGCATTTGCTTCCACCTGTATTTCTTCAGCAATCTACTTTGAGGAAGTAGCAGAGTGATTTTCTTCATCGTCATCATTTGGGATTTCATAGTCTTCACCAAATGGAATAATTTCATAGGTAGGCACGGCTGAGATAGGGGTTGCATCCATGGGTTCTGTTGAAGCACTAGGGAAAGTCTTCAATTTCTTTGCAGCGGAGGAATCTACAGATGATGATGATGCAGAAGGAAGTGTTACTTTCTTCCCCCTTGAAGAATTTGTTGGGGGAGCTTGGGGTGAAGGAGGAGCATTTTCTTCAGGCTCGACTGATGCAGTTGCCCTGGTAGTTTCTTTAGGTGCAGCAGATGCTTCAGCTGGCCTGGCAATTTCTTCAGGGGCAATAGTGGATGTTTCCCTAGAAGATTCTTCAGTAGCATGAATTTCTTCAGCTGTGCTTGCAGTTTCTTCAGCAGTCTGAGCAGATGTTTCAGCCTGAGGAATTTGCAGTTGCGATCATGCTGCAACCCTTGTGTTGTGATCCTTGATGACTTTGTCAGCCACATCGACGAACCTGACCTTGGCGCCTTTCCAATTAGTGTAGTATCGGTCATATTCATCGCTGAGGCTTTGAATTTCAGCTTGAGTGGTCACAAGTTGGTTGGGAGTTAATCTCAGAACATTGTTCTTCAAGAATCGCTCCTTCTTGTACTGATCTTTCTTGGCCTTTCTAGCCTTCTCATATTTCCATTTTTCCTCACCTATGAAGGCAGTCAACACATGACTTGGGCCAGGGGGCAGCTTCAAATCATAAGTTGGAGTGTTAGGATCATTGTGCCATATGTCGATGAAATCGAGCACAGTCTTTGGATCCAGCAAGAGAGGAATTTGAGTGCCCTTTTCTTGAGCCACTCTCTCTTGCTTGTTTCTGATGATATCAGCAACTTCATCATCATTTCCTTCATTTTCCTCAGATTATGAGGGAATATGGAACACCACTTGCTTCTTGTGAGGACTTGGCCTCCTGCCTTCCAGCTGTTGCCTTCACTTTCAGCAAGGTTGGACTGTTTGATGAACGTCCTTGGGCTGAGGAATTTGAACTTTTGAAGATTCTGAAGATGTATGCAATTTTTCTTCGAGGAAGGCTGCAAATGAGTTAAGTTGATGAGAACCTAGAGATTCATCAGCAGACATTTTGTACCTGTGAACAGAGTATAGGTGCGAAGAATTTGACGAGGTCATATGCGTTCTTAGAATTTTTTCAAAAGGTATCCAATTGAGGAATTTGACCATAGATGTCTTGATGAATTTCACTAAGTGTTCTTGACTTTAGTTTCCAGAGTTGTGCAGATTTGAAGATCCACACAATTGTGGAATCTTGAAGAAAATCATAACTTAGAGAAACAAATCAAGAGAAAGAAGTTCGGTGTTTAGGAAGTGGATTGCTGAAAAGTAAACACCTTTTGAGGATTTTGTGAAAATCATAAGGATCAAAATTGGGCAGTAAAATCAGATTTTAATTACCATGATGAAGAACATGACGAACTGGGAATAAGAACAGTGAAGTTCGTCAGTCCAGATCTCCCACGCCCTAACTTGGCGGTGGAAGACAGCTACAACGGCGATGGAGTGAATATTTAGTGGCCGATGCGAGTACGACGATGAGGAGGTCGAGGCAGTGAAGCTCTTCCTCTCCAGCGATGATGAAAATTAGCAGCGGAGCTAGGTTTGAGCTTGAGTGGGGAGATGAGATCGAGTGGAGTAATGGAGAGAAGTGAAAGGGAGGGGGTTATTTATAGCCGCAGTGAAAAACTAACCAGTCCAAAAACATTGGACAGGTATACCCCTGACCCTTGCTCTCCACGCAACATGTGTCACCCATGTACTGAGAAGGGGAGATAGTGGGGGATCATGGGTTATCCAGTCGTGGGAATCGGAATCGATTTGAGCGGCAACCACCAAAAATTGAAATCGAAAATTTTAACGTTTTGTTCGCAATTTCTTCAGGTGACAAGGAAACAATGAAGATTTTTAATGGGTTTCAAATAGAACGCATATGAAGAATTTGTGAACAGACTGGGTTGAGTTTAGCATAGAGGGGGAACGGGTCCGATCACATTCACGTAGAAGAAAATCAACTTGAAGAATTAGCAATAAGTGAATGCTATTGAGGACATGAAAACTCATATAGATATATATAGTCAATGAAGAGAAATTCAAATGAAGAACACCAGAAATGTTTGAATAATTTAAAATTTTGAGGAATTTGCAACCTTGAGGAATTTGAAAATTTGAAGAATTTGCAAAATGATAAAAAACTTGATTTTGAAGAGTTTCAACTATGGTTGCTGGTGTGTCCCACCGTATAAGAATGATGATTTCAGACAACGCGTACAATTGTCGTAGGGTTGTGAGAATCAAATTCTTCATTAATTTCTTCACACTTAGAGAGTTAGTCTTCATTGATTGAAGAAAAATGTTACTTCGTGTGTTGCACATCTAAGTTATCAATTTTGCATAAGTGTTAGGATGTGTGTTCTTTCAAAGAACATTCGAAGATTCTAAGATATTTAGCTCACGCCGCAACTTGCAAAATCTCTTCTCATCCAAGGGCTTTGTCTAGATATCAGCCAGTTGTTCTTCAATCTTCACATGGTCGATGAAGATGTCGCCCTTCAACACATGGTCACGAAGAAAATGATGACAAATCTGGATGTGCTTAGTCTTCGAGTGCTGAATGGGTTGTGAGCAATCTTGATGGCATTCCCATTGTCGCGGTAGAGATGGACATTCTTCACATTGATTCCATAGTCCTTGAGGGTTTTCTTCATCCATAGCAATTGAGCACAACAAGAACTAGCAGCAATGTACTCAGCTTCAGCAGTAGACAGTGACACGCAGTTCTGCTTTTTCGAGGACCAAGAAACTAAGAATCATCCGAGGAAATGTCATGTGCCTGATGTTGATTTGCGGTCCACACGATCACCAGTGTAATCAGAATCAGAATATCCAATGAGGTCAAGATCTGAGCCCTTGGGGTACCATAATCCTAGTGTTGGTGCGTGAGCTAGATATCGAAGAATATGCTTCACAACTTATGGTGTGATTCCTTCGGTGTTGCTTGAAAACGGGCACACATGCAAACATTAAGCATAATATCCGGCCTAGATGCACATAGATACAATAAAGAGCCAATCATGGAGCCCACGCGGTGCACCGCACCCCGTCTATAAATAGCCACCCCGGGCTCTCTCGTACCACCCTTCGGCTCTCTCTCGCCTGCAATCACACTCCCACACCAGCCAAAGCTCTCCAAAGGCTCCCGAGCTCGAGATCGAGCTCGGGCTCCGCCGCGTCGGGTCACCAGAGCTCACGCGGTAGGGAGCTCCTCCACCCCCGTTTGCTCCCGATCTGGAATCCCCCCTCCCACCTGATCATTTTCCATTCGCCTCCCATGCGTTTTGCAGCCCGAGACGACATCTTGGAGCACGCCCGAAGCTTCTCCGCCATGGCTTCTCCATCGCCGGCGACCGGGACCTCTCCGGCGTGCAACTCCACCTCCACCCGAATGACGGGAGCCTCCTGATTCCATCCCCTCCATCCTAGAGCGCTTCCGTGGCCCCAATCATCGTCGGTGAGCCCGCGCTCCTCCCTGTCACGAGGTTGAAGATGACAGGCGAGGACTGCCTGTCATCCTCACCTCCCTCTCCCTCCTCTCTCTGTCGCTGGCCTTCGGGCCCCAGCCGTCAGGTTTGAACGCGGGCGCGCACGCGCACCGGTTCGCCTGGGCTGGCGCGGTTTCGGGCCGGCCCAGCAACTGGCAGATCTAGCCCAGCCAGTATGCTGGCATTTTTCTTTTTCTTTTTCTGTAGATTTTTGCAAAAATCCTACATATCCAAATATTGGTCCAAGTGCAATAATTCTAATTTCTAAAATATTATAATATTACAACCTATTAATTGATGCCTGTAGTGCAGCTTTTTGAAAATTATTTATGTACTGTTTGTATTTAAAACCTTGTTTTGAATATTCAAACCACTGCTAAAATGAGTTTCACCACTTTTGACACTTCAAACCCAGGAACTAATTATTTTTCGTATTTTTAGTTTTCACCCTAGTATTTTACAAAAATGGTTTGCCATTTTTATGAGTGCTTTTATTTTCCTGTTTTATGCTATTATCTTATTGTGTGCCCGTTACTTGCGACGTTAGATTACGAAGTTGATGAAGGAGCTGGACCAGAGGCATATGAAGAACCCGAGGAATTTGTTGAGCGAGGCAAGCAGCCCTTTGACCATGTCTAAGAACCTTTTTATGCATGTCATATAGCACTTGATATTAATGCATCAGAATCACGATGTTTTAGGTGACCACATTTATGGATTGCCTCCATTACACTCCCTCGTTGATACTTGCATGACATGACTCTACTTATGCTTAGAGTTGTGTGGGTGGGAAGTAGATAGGTTGCCAAGTAGTTGCCACGCGAATGCGACGGGAATATGCATGGTGATGGAAACAAAAGTACTTTCAAAGACTTTTCAAAAACCCCGTTGGGTGACACTAATGCCCGAGGGGGATGTTGAGCTAGGTGACCTCTTGATAAAGAAGTGGTGCACCGAGGCAAGTGAGTATGTTGTTTTCGAAAATGGTTTGGTTTAAGTTGCGACCGTTACTCCAACCTTACATGTACAACCATGATACCCCTTATGTGATGGAGCTTTGTTGATTACTTTGGTCGATGCTAGCATAGAGCCCGCATTACTAGTGGCGGGAGTGATGTGGTCACTCTCGACACGGGGTCGTGCCTGAAAGCACGACCATGGACTGTTTTCATAGACACCGGGCACACCTTTGGTCCCTTCATGGATGATACTTGTGATGTACATCATGCGGGCTGTGTGCTAACGAGTGGACTCTTTGTTTAGTGTCGTCAAGGGAAAGGCATTGTTCGGGTACTTACCTCGGGTATGCAAAATGCTACGAGTCGTGGCTTGACACAGAAGTTTCCCGAGTCAAGTGGGTAAAGTGTGCAACCTCTGCAGAGTGTAAAACTATTCGAATAGCCGTGTCCACGGTCAAGGGCAGTTGGATGACCGCTCTTGGGCTACGTCATTTGTTTACAAAACATGGGTCGTGTGTGTGGAAAATGGGAGATACATGACTCGAGTCGATGAATCGACGTGATGATGGAACATGGGATGTTCAAACCTTGTTTATATTGATATATGTGACCTGTTCATCTAGATACTTGTGACCACATGATGCATGCTTACAAGATGATAGGGCATGTCATTGCATTCCAAAAAAATAGCTTTCTACAAAATTACCTACTTAGTGCTATATCATGCATTGTTATACCTTGTTGCAAAACATGGGTTGCTTGCAAGTACATTCAAAGTACTCATTGGCTTGCCACAGGTTATTTCATTGGCCAGGCATGGAAGAGCAGGAATATGGTGAAGATTTCGTTGGTGATGATCATGCGAATTAGGATGCTTCCCATTCAGAATGCATGTAGGGTTAAGGCAGATGACATGGGTCTACGCTATCTTTCAAGATTTCCGCTACGAGTTTATGTTTGTTGTTTGGCCTTCATGGCTTTATCTATGTAAAACTTGACCAGGATGGTCTTTATTTGTGTAAGACGGTATGTATGGATGTAAGACTCTTGTTATTCAGCTTCTATGTGTTCAGTGAGCATTGATCTCTGCAATCACTGTACACGTGCATTCTCGGTGATCATGACTTATGAGTCAGGGTCCCCACAAAGATGGTATCAGAGCCATCCTGATTGTAGGAAGCCTTAGTTAGCATGGACGTTAGTTAGGATAAAACCCTTTTCAAAAAGTATACCTAGTACATATACTTAGGAGTTTATGCACCTCGTATCTCTTCTAGCCTCATTTCAAACTTTACTGACTCCCCTCCCCATAAACCTTTTAGATGGTCGTCGTACCCGAGGACCTCCTGGCATCTGGCTTAACCCTACTCCTTGAGGACAGCCTGGAGAAGTGCCAGTTTCGCTGAGCTCCCGTTTTCCTATACCACGAGCACTGGGTCGATGCCACCATGAAGGAGTACCACGTTGATGTGGTCGTGAGGGCAAACGACTCCCCGATGAGTTGGTTCTTTGAAGGACCGCAGATGGAGACCCTGGTGATCAAAGTTGAGACAGCTACACGGAAGGCACCTATCCACCTTCGAGACATTATCCCCGAGATGGCTGACATGCCAGCTACTCGCCACCTACCTTTCAGGAAGGATGATATTGGCGAGAGTTGGACATTGGTCCCATGACTCGCATCCAAAGAGGATGGCACACCACTCAGGTTCCAGACCTACTTCAGCCTCTCCGCCGACAGTATGGCCCACAACCTTATTAAGGAGTCCGTGAAGCTCCGCAAGGAACTTCACCACACCCATGAGCTACTTCGTCAGGCCAAGATGAAGCCAGACAGGATCAAGAAGGATGGAGCCCCCGAGGGACGACCAGCTATCGCTTACAGAGGAGGAGTACCCCCAGTCAGAGATGCACCCACTCGTTGTCGTCGCATGAGTGCGAAGGAGTACCGTGCACTCTTCACCGACCCACCGGTGAAGCATCGTCGGGATGGACCTCCTTGTTCTCCGACCCCCTCGACCGGAGGCGACGCCCGTACGGATGATGACAAGGAGGAAGATCCTGAGGAGCGTGGGTATGAGACCGAACACTCCACCACTTGAGTCCGAGAACCGCTAGGGTAGGATAAGTCATGTGTCCCTCATGCAAAGTTGAGTCCATGTAATGGTTCATACGAAACCATGTGTGTTCGTTGTTTGTTTTTGTTGTTTGTGTCTCGATGTAAGTCACACTTTTGCCTTAGGCAACATCTAAGCGACTACATCGTATATCTTGTCTTAATATTATGAGTTGGTCTTTCGACCTCTGTTTGATCACACTTGCACTATACCAACCCCCTTAGGCGCGCTTTTTCTATTATTGCTCCCCCGTATCTTCTGTCCCAGTTGTTTGACTTGGCTGCTCCAAACAGGATGTTGACTGCAACCCGTGCTAGCACTTTTGGCAACCCCGACCCCGGCAACTCTAGCCAGCAGCAGGGAGCTGGTGGGTCTGCTCACGCTAGAGATTACCAGGAGCAGCCACATGGCGACATTCCCCCACCACCACCTCCACCAGAGAACATGACCATAGCACAGTTTCTCCAAGTTCTCTGGGCGGAGAGCCAAGCCAACACTGCCGTTATTCAGCAGATAGCTCAGGTTCTTGTGAACAACCAGCAGCAAGGAAGGAACGCCAATGGCCGCTCCACTCTGTCTGAGTTCATGAGGAATTCGCCCCCAACCTTCACTGAGACTGCCGAACCTCTCGAAGCCGATGACTGGATCCGCACCATCGAGGACCTCTTTGCACTGGTAAATTGCAGTGAGGATCGTGAGAAGGTTCTTTATGCCTCTCACTGCCTCGGAGGTACCGCCAGAGCTTGGTGGGATGGATTCAAGGTCATGCAAGGTGACCGTGTGACCACTTAGGCTGATTTCAAGGAAGATTTCCGCATGGCCCACATTCCTTCTGGGATCATGCCTATAAAGAAGAGAGAGTTTCGAGCGCTGAAGCAAGGAAGTGGCTCTATCAAGGAGTACATGCAGAAGTTCAACCTCCTGTCGAGGTATGCCCCTGAAGATAACACTGAGGCCGCTAAGATGGAACACTTCATGGAAGGACTCTAGCAAGCCCTACAATATCAACTCATTGTCTGTGACTGTCGGGCCTTCTTCGACCTGGTAAACAAGGCCCTCATGCTTGAAGACAAGCATCATGCCATGGAAGACACTCGCAAGCGCAAGATGATCAACAAGGGTAGTTCCAGCAACCAGAAGCCTCACCCCTGGCAGCCAGCCCCAGCCAGGCCAACCTATCAGCCTCAGCAAGCCAGGACTCCCACACCTCGTCCGAGCTACCAGCCTCAGCAGTACGCCAATCCCAGGACAACTTACAACAACAATGGTGGTAACAAAAACAACTCAGGCCAGGTCACTTTCTTTGGATGTGGTCAGTCAGGGCACATCTCTTGGCAGTGCCCCAACAAGAAGCCAGATGCACCGCGCCCCAATGTGCAAAACCAAGGTCAAGGCCATGGAGCACCACCAAGGAACCCAGCTCCCTGCAACCAGCCAAACAATGGCAAGGGTCGTGTGAATCACATCACTGCTGAGGAAGCCCAGGAAGACCCAGACGTCATACTGGGTATGTTCCCCGTATACTCAACCCAGCAACCGTTCTGTTTGATTGTGGAGCTTTGCATTCTTTTGTTACCCAAAAGTTTGCACTAGAGAGTGGTCTGAAGCCTACACCCCTGGGTAGTCATATGTTGGTACAGACCCCGGGATCGTTCATGAGGACCAAGATAGGATGTAAGGGAGTTGGGATTGTCATCAACGGAGTAGAATTCCTAGCTAACCTTATCATCCTGAAGTCACAAGGCTTGGATGTGATCCTAGGCATGGACTGGTTAACCAAGCACCAAGGCTTCTTAGAATGCATCATAGAGACGCGTCCTTTGGCGACTCTGATAGCTGAAGAAATTGACATCATGAAATATCATGCTGCATATACCGATGATAATGAGCGTATTAACCCGCACAAGGATGTTCCGACGGAGTTGGTTCCCCCCCGACGTAAGAGATCTTTTGCTCTAGATGTTGATGCATCATCTCTTATTGAGGGAATATCAAATTTGAATCATTGAACTCAATTCGATGGCAACAGAAGGGCCAGTGGGTTGATGAGGATGATGAGCCGGCGGATGCAGATCCAGAGGCGGCTGAAAAAGCATGAAGGCATCCCTAAAGATGAATGAGTCACCATACTGAGTTAGCCCCCAAGTAATTAGAAAAAACATGAGTATTTTGGAGCTCAATTGTGGGCTTGTAATAGTGGTAGTCTGAAAAACTTCCTTGAAATCCTTGGTCATGCCATCGTGCATGTGTGTACCTTTGTTGGTGCAGAACTCCAATCTTTTGAGCTCGTTGCTTTGATATAATTGTGCCACTCTTTTCAATTTCCCTTGTATATCTTCTGTTGTTGTGCTCAATGAGTTTACTGATTGAGACAGAAAAACATGTCAAGAAATAAGCCAGCAAAAGAACTTGGTTTTGACGACTCAAGTCTGTTGAATCTTTCTTCAATAGTATCGAAGATATAGGACTTTGAACCCGGCCATAATACGACCGGAGTTGTTAACCCGGTTACTCATATAGATTTTATTAGTAATCCGGCTCAATGAGACTCGGCAAAAAAGAGACTGGCTTTCGAGGCTCAAGTCTTGCTTCAATGAAGCGGGTATGATAACCCATGGTTTATCCTAGCTTTCTGTATGCCGGCTCTCACATGACTCAAGCCAGTGTCTTAACCTTGAGAAGTTCAGGGTCCTAAAAAGGATTGACTTGCAAGAGTACACGGGGTCACCTGATTGGAGTCGTATCAAGCATATAGGCAGGTTTAACCATATATTGTGGCATTTTTGCCGGGTCAAAAGGGTGAGAAAGCTAAACTCAATGAGTTGGAAGCCCCCAAGTGACCTATGTTGCAAACAATAAAGTCCCATGCTCAATTTATAGGCCGAAACGACAGAGACTCCGAGTTCCAAGGGTGCCGGCTTTATTATATTTGAACATAAAGAAGTATATACAGAATTTGTAGGGGGGGAAATTACAAAAAGGGAGTCGGTGGCTCTTCTAAGTATAATAAGGCCTTAGGTGAGCGATGTTCCAGGGCCGGCTTGTTTCCACCTCTTAAGTGTATGATCTTTCCCGTAAGTCCACCAGATAATATGATCCGTTGTTAAGGTTTCTGCTGATGACGAAAGGACCTTCCCAAGGTGGAGAGAGTTTATGCATTCCTGTCTGATCTTGAATCAGACATAGCACTAAGTTGCCCTGTTGAAAAGTACGGCTTCAGACTCTACGGCTGTGATAGCGGCGTAGGTCTTGCTGATAAATAGCAGATCTGGAAGCTGCCAAATCACGCTCTTCTTCCAAGGCATCTAGGGAGTCTTGACGTGCTAGCTCATTATCTGCCTCAACATAGGCAGCAACCTGAGGCGAGTCATGGCGAATATCACTTGGTAGAACTGCCTTGGCTTCGTACACCAAGAAAAAAGGCGTGTATCCAGTGGATCTATTTGGAGTTGTGCAAATACTCCAAAGTACTGCCGATCTATTTGGAGTTGTACCATAAGCCGTGGTTTGATCCCTCTGAGGATCTCCTGATTGGCTCGTTCGGCTTGTCCGTTGGACTGTGGATGGGCAACTGCTGCCAGGTAAGCCGAATGTGTTCTCATTGACAAAACTGTTCCATGGCTCCCTTGGATAAATTGGTACCATTATCAGTGATAATGCTATGGGGGTAGCCAAAACGAAAAATTAACTTTTTCAAGACCTTGACCGTAGTCTCTGCATCACAACTACTAACTGGCTCTGCTTCAACCCACTTGGTGAACTTATCAACCGCCACCAAGAGGTGGGTCTTCTAGTCAGAAGACGGCTTGAATGGGCCAACCATGTCGAGCCCCCAAACCGCAAATGGCCAAGTAATTGGGATCACATGCAATTCCTGAGCCGGGACATGGGCCTGGCAGCCAAACTTTTGACATCCATCGCACTTGCGCACAATCTCTTCTGCATCTGCGTGAGTCGTCAGCCAGTAGAACCCATGTCGAAAAGCTTTTCCCACCAAGGACCGTGAGTTGGCATGATGCCCACAATCACCAACATGAATTTCATTAAAATATTCCTGGCCTTCCTCAGGGGAAACACATCGTTGAAACACGCCAGTGCTGCTTCGTCGGTGTAACTCGCCATTAATGATAGTCATTGATTTGGACCGTTGAATTATCTGTCGAGCCATGGTTTCCTCAGCTCGGAGCTTGCCTTGAGTCAGATAAGCTAGATATGGAATAGTCCAGTTCGGAGTAGCGTGGAGAGCCGCCACCAACTGTGCCTCCGGGTCAGGGATAGCTATATCCTCCTCAGGCGACAGTTTGACAGAAAGATTATGAAGGACGTCTAAGAACACATTGGGGGGAACCGATTTCCTCTGTGAGCCGAGTCGTGACAGAGCATGAGCCGCCTCATTGAGCTGGCGACCTATATGATCGACCTAATAGCCTTGAAAATGACCCGCCACATCAGAAACCGCCCGCCGATAAGCCGCCATCAGGGGGTCCTTAGAATCCCAAGTCCCTGATACCTGTTGGGCCACCAAGTCTGAGTCGCCCAAACACCTGACCCGGCTCAGATTAATCTCTTTAGTTATTCTGAGTCCGTGCAGGAGGGCCTCATATTCGGCTGCATTGTTAGTACAAGGAATCATGAGCCGCAAAACATAGCAAAATTTGTCACCTGGTGGAGAATACAATATGACTCCAGCCCCCGAGCCCTCCAACTGTCTAGACCCATCAAAGTGTATAGTCTAGTAGGTGTTGTCTGCCTATCCTCTGGAATCTGCAACTCTATCCAGTCGTTGATGAAATCTACAAGTGCCTGGGACTTGATGGCGGTTAGAGGTACATACTTTAGATGGTGATCACCAAGTTCAATCGCCCACTTAGCAATTCGTCCAGTGGCCTCCCGATTTTGTTTGATATCACCAAGAGGTGCCGAACTAACCACCGTGATTGGATGCTCCTGGAAATAGTGTTTCAACTTTCGGCTCGCCATAAAAATTCCGAAGACTAACTTTTGCCAATTCGGGTACCGCTGCTTGGACAAGGTTAAAACTTCACTGACGAAGTAAACTGGGTGCTGAACCAGATATTCCTTCCCTTCCTCTTTCCGCTCGACGACAACTGCTACACTCACCACTTTTGAATTTGCGGCAATGTACAGGAGCATCGGCTCTTTCTCGGCAGGGGCGGCTAAGACGGGCGGATTAACAAGCTGCTTCTTGAGTGCTTCAAAGGCCACATTAGCGGCGTCAGTCCACTTAAAGTCACCTGTTTTCTTCAATACTTGATAAAAAGGGAGAGCTTTCCCCCCAGGCGGCTTATGAAATGACTTAAGGCAGCGATGCGACCCTCCAGGCGCTGAACCTGGTTTATATTTGCCGGCTCAGCCAACGAAGTTACATGCGCCAAGTGTCATTCTTCTTCAAAACAAGCACCGGGTTAGCCAACCACTCAGGGTGAAAAACTTCAATGATAAACCTGGCAGCTAGGAGCCGGGCTACCTCTTCTCCAATAGACTTGCGTCTCTCCTCGTTAAAACGACGAAGATATTGGCGTACTGGTTTCATCTTTGGGTCTACGTTAAGGTGGTGCTCAGCGAGTTTTCTCGGGACACCAGGCATGTCACAAGGCTTCCATGTAAAGATGTCCCGATTCTCACAGATAAACTCGATGAGCGCGCTTTCCTATTTGGGATCCAAGCCGGTCCCTATAGTGAACTGCTTGGATGAGTCGCCTGGCGTGAAATCTATCTGCTTAGTATCTGCAGCCGGCTTAAACTTGAGTGAAGGCTCCGACTCAGTATTGGGATTCTGGAGCGGGCTCATATCAGCCGGGTCAACATTGGCAGTATAGAACTTCAGTTCCTCAGCCGCGCAAGCTGACTTGGCATAAGCTATATCTCCTTCTTCACTCCTGGGATATCTTCCGGCTTCCCCTCATGGTAATAGTACCTTTCGGTCCCGGCATCTTGACCTTGAGATAGATATAATAAGGCCGGGCCATGAAACGAGCGTAAGCTGGTCGTCCAAAGAGAGCGTGATAGGGGTTCTTTATCTGGACTATCTCAAACATCAAGGGCTCACATCTGTAATTATTCTCATCACCGAAAGCAACATCGAGTTTGATCCGCCCGATCAGATAAGCCGATTTTCCAGGAACAATCCCGTGAAACACCGTCATGGAAGGGAGTAGCGAGCTCTCAGGCAGGTTCATCCGGCGGAAAGTTTCGTAGTACAAATATTTATGCTGCTACCCCCATCCATAAGGACTTTGGTCAAGGTGTATCCGCTGACCTGAGGCGCCACCACCAAAGCTAACCCGCCAGGGTTGTCAACCCAGGGAGGATGGTCCTCCCTACTCCAGGTGATCGGGTGCTCAGACCAGCTGAGGTACCTAGGCATTGCTGGCTCTACCATGTTGACTGCCCTGCTTTTGACCTTGCTGTCTCGCTTGCAAGTGTTAGTGGTGAAAACATGATATTGGCCATGACTCAACTGCTTAGACTTGCTTTGATGAGCTTGGTTACTGTGCTGATGCCGAAACTCAGCCCCCAGAGCGCCCTGTGACAGGCCTGATGCACCTGATCCGCCATCCACAGACGGGTTTCGAGCCATCGTGCTCCCTGTTGTAGAAGTAGCAGCCAGATAAGGCGACTCACGAAACTTACCGCAAACTTTAGTTTCGTGATATTGGTCGGGTTGAGGCCGGCCGGGTTGGGTGCGCCAAGCCGGCTCGACGAGGTTGGTGCAGATGTCCGACTCGGGCACTGTCGCGCCGATCTGGCCGATGAAGACGTGGATCTTGCCGAAGGGGACCCGGTACTCATACTCAATTGAGTCGGCCTCGGGGCCCCAGCCTGAATCGTCGATGTAGATCTTGCTCCGGCGACTCTTGGTCATACGACCCATCACGTAGATCCCGAAACCTGGAAGGGCTCCTTTGAGAACTTAACTCCACCAGGTGAGAGCCCCACAGTGGGCGCCATCTGTGGTGGTTTTGTCACGGAAGATGTCCTCGTGCAAGGGCATAGGTGTGAGGCCATCGCCGCTATGTGGCGACTCAAAGGGGTTAAACGGGAACGGGAGGCGAGTTTACCCAGGTTCGGCCCCTCCGATGGAGGTAATAGCCTATGTCCTGCTTTGTGTCTATATTGATGGTGATCTCAATTACAAGGGTGTGGAATCGCTAACCTAGCTTTCGAGGGTGTCTAACTTAAGTCTTTCGGTCCTAGGGGCTTGCCTTTATATACAGGTCAAGACCCTAGGGTTTACAACAGAGTCGGACACTAGAGGAATCAGGTACTTTGCCGTCCTCCAGGGCAGACAACAAAGGATAGGTAAGTAGACGGCAAACTCCTTTGTCGTCTGCCAGCAGACGGCCCCACTTCCAGCAAAGAAAATCATGGTAAAGGGGTACTTTGCATCTGCATAAGTAAAGCGAACGGCAAACGCCTTTGTCGTCTGCCCCTGTAGGCCCCGCAGACGGTACAATGTGAGGACGGCATAGCGGTGAGGTTAACCCCGTTAGGTGGCTAACGGCAGCCTTTACCGTCTGCCCGCAGAAGGCAAAGAGACAAGCTCCTTTGTCGTCTGCCAGAGACGGCAACGTTTCCAAATGGGTCAGCTGGCCTCAGGTGGCTACTAGCATACTTTGCCGTCTGCCAGCCGACGGCAAAATGTCATACTTTGCCGTCTGCCAGCCGATGGCAAAGTGACCAAATGGATCAGACCTAGTGCTCCCAGGTTGCACAGGTTTCTGCCACATGTCACCTTTGCCGTCGGTGGCAGACAGCAAAGTGCCTGTATTGCCCCTTTTTATTCTATTTCTTGTTATATCCAAGCATTTTCACAGGCAAATATATGATATATATATATTTCACAAGGCAAACAATGTGTGCAAGTTTCGCAGCAAATATATGATATCCAACACATAAGAACTATATCCCTGTCATATGGATATGATCATCCAACAAACATACCAAATCAAAAGTGCAAGTTTCACCATATTACAATAGTTTCATCCATGCATACATAGTTTCATCCATATTACAATAGTTTCATCCATAGGTAGCAAATTTCACATTGTTCATCGATACAAAATCAAAACATAAAGTAAACACAAGCACTCCATCAATACAAGCTTTTGTGAAGTGAATCAGATCTGCCAAATGGGAAATAAGAAAGTTAGAAGAAGAAGACTAGAAGAAGAAGAAGAAGAAGAAGATCTAGAATAACAAGATGAAGAAGAAGAAGATCTAGAAGAAGAAGAATAAGAAGAAGAAGAAGAAAAAGAAGAGTTTTTCTTCTCATTCTCTTTCTCCTCCTCTGGTTTTTCTTCTTCTTATTGCTTATTTGTGTCATTTTATAGCTAACCTAGGTAATTATGCCATTTTTTGACCTAACTAAGCTTATTGTGTCATTTCGGAAGAAAATAAGCTAAGTATATGACATTTATGAAGTTACCAAGGTTCTTATGCCATTTTGGAGCTAAGTAAGCTAATTATGCCATTTTTGACATAATTAAGCTAAGTACATGTAATTATTGAGCTAACCTAGGTAATTATGCCATTTTTGCGTTAACTAAGCTTATTATGTCATTGTGGAGGAAACAGAGCTAAGTATATGTCATTTTAGAGCTAACTTAGGTAAAATAGGTCATTTTGGAGCTAAGTAAGCTTATTATGTCATTTTGGAGGAAACAAAGCTAAGTATAGGTCATTTTAGAGCTAACTTAGGTAAAATAGGTCCTTTTGGAGCTAAGGAAGCTTATTATGTCATTGTGGAGGAAACAAAGCTAAGTATATGTCATTTTAGAGCTAACTTAGGTAAAATAGGTCATTTTGGAGCTAAGGAAGTTTATTATGTCATTGTGGAGGAAACAAAGCTAAGTATATGACATTTTTGAGCTAAATTAGGTAAAATTGGTCATTTTGGAGCTAAGTAAGCTTATTATGTCATTTTGGAGGAAAATAAGCTATGTATATGACATTTAAGAGCTAACTTAGGTAAAATAGGTCATTTTGGAGCTAAGTAAGCTTATTATGTCATTTTGGAGGTAAATAAGCTAAGTATATGACATTTATGAGCTAACTTAGGTAAAATAGGTCATTTTGGAGCTAAGTAAGCTTATTAGGTCATTTTGGAGGAAAATAAGCTAAGTATATGAAATTTATGAGCTAACCAAGGTTATTATGCCATTTTTGACTTAAGTAAGCTAATTATGTCATAAATGAACTAAATAATCTAAGTATAGGTCATTATGCATTTGTTAAGAAAAAACCTAGAGAAAACTTACCGTCATCACGGAGGTGAAGGACCGGTGTTGCTCGTGTCGGTTACACCTAGAGAAGGTTCGTGTGATGCTTGTCTGGAGTTACGCTGCACCAAAGATGATTTGCAATGTCTCGTTAGCATGATGACACTCAAATGTTAAGACTAGTAACTAATGACCATTCAAATGAAACTCACCGTGGTCACCGGAGCAATGACTGGCATCGGCGGAGGGGTCTGACCGGTCTTCTCGCACACAAACTACACATTTGGTTTTGACGAGTCAGTCATATTAGTTAGTAATGAAACGAACATTACGTGCATGATTTGGCTAACATGCAAAAGAAACTTACCACGAGGAGCTCGTACATGGCCCGGTGAGCCGCGTCATTCCGTGCCCTCTCCTCCTCCAACAACCTAGCCGTCCTCTCCTCCAACTCCCTCTCCTTCTCCACCGCATGCCGGTCCCTAACCTCCAGAATCGCCTGGGTAGTCTCTCTCTGTGAGAGCCTGGCTTAATAGGAATGATAGACTACTCATATCAACATGAAATTCCTTCTTTTCCAGGAGCCCACTCGAAAAGAACTCCAAAGTTAAGCGTGCTTGACTTGGAGCAATTCTAGGATGCGTGACCGACCGGGAAGTTGGTCCCGGGTGCGCACGAGTGAGGACAAAGTGCGCAGGAAAGACTAGTGTTGGTCTGTGGGGCTAGGCTAGATCCCGCCAGGCGTAACGGGGTGTTACAATTGGTATCAGAGCCGACCCTTGCGGTTACATGGGCATGCGCGGGTCAGGTGCATGGGCTTGTGGCGCATGGCGCGTGTGGCCCGTTGTGGCACACGGCATCGCACATGTGCCGGACTGGACGTGCATACATGTGTCAAGAGGGAACGTTCCTGATGGGCCCATGAGGACGTCGGTTCCTTTGATTGGGGGTGAATGTGAGAGCCTGGCTTAATAGGAATGATAGACTACTCATATCAACAAGGAATTCCTTCTTTTCCGGGAGCCCACTCGAAAAGAACTCCAAAGTTAAGCGTGCTTGGCTTGGAGCAATTCTAGGATGGGTGACCGACCGGGAAGTTGGTCCCGGGTGCGCACGAGTGAGGACAAAGTGCTCGAAAAGAACTCCAATGTTAAGCGTGCTTGGCTTGGAGCAATTCTAGGATGGGTGACCGACCGGGAAGTTGGTCCCGGGTGCGCACGAGTGAGCACAAAGTGCGCAGGAAAGACTAGTGTTGGTCTATGGGGCCAGTCTAGATCCTGCCAGGCGTAACGGGGTGTTACACTCTCTTTCTGAAGAGCAGCCTGCAACACCAC
This sequence comes from Elymus sibiricus, assembly GCA_039707655.1. NCBI lineage: Eukaryota > Viridiplantae > Streptophyta > Magnoliopsida > Poales > Poaceae > Elymus > Elymus sibiricus. The sequence goes on from CM077669.1 coordinate 245,252,055, forward strand.
TCCTCATTAGCATTGTAATCATCTTTGTTCGCACACACAATGTAATGGAGGAAAGATATCTGAGTCCGTATGACTAACCTCGATGGCGAGCTCGACTGGCCGTGGACGAGGCCTTATCTCAGGACAGGAGCTCGTTTGGCGCGCCTTGATCTCCCGGAGGTTGCGAGGACAACGTATAAGTCCATCTCCAATGGCTATCGAGCCATGGGGCCTCCCGCCACCAGCTATCATCACCAGCTATGGATCAATTGGATGCTGGCTCGGGTTAAAGTCCACCCCTTTCCTCTTCTTCCCCTCATCTATGTACCTCACGAGCTTGTGGTGGGAGGAGATGTTGGTGAAGTTCTCAGGAAGATCGAGGTCAGACTCAGAGAATGCCTTGGCCTTCTTGTACGAGCCAGTATGGGCCATGACATAGAGGTCGTACACCCCTGGCACCTCCGTGTTATTGTGTTGCGCCTAAAAGAGAGGAACACATTATTAGTAAAGGGTGCAAGCTAGCATCAAGAATGAATTGCATGAATCATGAAGCAAGCCACATACCCAGTTCTGCCCGAACTGATATAAGTTGGCGCTGCCTTGATGGTGTGGCACACCAACCATGTTGGCACGCCGGTCCTTGGCATTGTTGTGGACGACTAGCCATTCGTCTGAGCACCACTCATCCACCAACGCCTCCCAACAATCCATCTTATCCGCACACCATCTCGGGGGCACCTAAGTTAGTTAAGAGAAATTTGAGCGTTACGCCTACGAATCAAATCAAGGAAACTAAGTACAAGGCCTTAAGAATAGGTAATTACCTTCATGTACTGCTCCTTCTGCAGAAACTTTCCGCGGCACGACGACTTGTCCTTAACACCACGCAAGGCGTAGTAGTCTCGAACAGCCTGTGGCCGAGCCTCGTGTCGTAAGTTATGTAGTAGGCGCCTGCACTCGGCATCGATAACCTTTGCCGCGGCCTCCTCGTATCCCTCCTCACACATGTAGAAGGTCTGCAATCAAACGAGACAACACTGATTAGTACAATAACTAGCTATTGTTGATTTTTAATTGTGTAAAGGAGAAATTACCAAAAACTTGCTGATCACCATGTCGGCCCTCGTGTGGCACAAGACACCGACGATCGTCTCCTCCGGCGGGGCCGGGGCAGCCAAGTAGTGCTCCCAGCTCAATCCTAGCTCTGGAAGCTGACCCTCACCGGGCAACGTGACAAACCCCGGGAAGTTTTGCCGGCAAGTCACACCAAGGACGGTGTTGGGCCTGCGGACATCCCTGGCGTGTTTCCAACCCCTGAAGTATGACAAAGCCAACACATTAGATATTTGAAGAAACATGAAGGCAAAAGGTTAAAAAAGTGTGAATGCACTTACTTCTCCCCATCAGGCCTAATCACCGGCCTCCACTCGCAGTTCGCCGGCACAGGTGGGAGCCGTGTACTACTGTCGGGGTACACAAACAGGGGTGTTTATTTCCCCCTGACTTGTGCACGGACGATAAGTCTCCGACCTGGTGGCCTAAGCCAGCCGGCGAAAGCTACTGCCCCGTCAAGACCCAGTCCAAGCCAGACAAGCCGCTCTACATGAGATCAAGGAGCGCATCAAGAAGACAAAGCCAGCATCCAAGACCAAGACCCCGGCAGAAGCAGCCTACGCTGGCTAGCAACGCCGGCAAGATCGATGCAACGTCCCGAGCCGCGCCAGTCGCCTCCCCAGTGCCTGTCGGGGATCGAAGCGTACGCACCTTCAAAATGACCCGGCAAGCCATCCCCCGGCAGGCGCGAGCCGATCGGCCACCGCTCCACTGCATCGGAACGCCAGTCAGTTGTTGATGCGGTGTCAAGCCCTCAGGTGGCTAAGTGGCTCTCGCTAAGCACGTGGCGACGCACCGGAAGGAAGATTATGCCCATTTGACACCCGTCCCGAGGCGTGTCAAGATACTAAGCAATAGTCAGATAAGCGGTGGTAAGAGCTTGCCGAGGATGCACCCCCGCACGCCACCGAGACTAGCATTTATGGCATTTTGTCCTAAGTGCCAGAGTTAGGTATGATAGCACTTTTAGCTATCTAATCACTAGATAATGTCTATTTTACCAGTATGGTTGCCCCTTGAGCTATAAAAGGAGGCCCAAGGCAACCTAACTAAAGATTCAGACCTTTGGATACTTGTACTAGCGTAGCAGCTCCCCCGAAGGCAACCTTGCCGGGCTTGAGCGTTGTGTGTGCTCCGTGTTCCCCCGATCAATCCACCAAAGCAGGAGTAGGGTTTTACGCTTCTCAGCGGCCCGAACCTGGGTAAAACACTAGCGTCTCATCGTCGTGCTGCCTCATGACCTCCGCTCTTTGTGCAACGTGACCTCACCCCCGCCGAACCACAAAGGGTCTCGTGGCCCCATAGGTGATCATGTGCATCCTGCCCCAACATCTTTGGTGCGCCAGGTAGGGGGTGCGTTGATGACCCACAAGTATAGGGGATCAATCGTAGTACTTTCGATAAGTAAGAGTGTCGAACCCAACGAGGAGCAGAAGGAAATGACAAGCGGTTTTCAGCAAGGTAATTTCTGAAAGCACTGAAATTGTAGGTAACAGATAGTTTGATAGCAGTATAATTGGTAACGAGCAAGTAATGGTAATGGTAAGTAAGGTGCAGCAAGCTAGCCCAATCCTTTTGTGGCAAAGGACAGGCCAGAACAATTTCTAGTATTAGGCAAAGTGTTCTTCAGGGTACACGGGAATTTCATCTAGTCACTTTTGTCATGTTGGTTTCATTCGTGTTCGCTACTTTGATAATTTGATATGTGGGTGGACCGGTGCTTGGGTGCTGTTCTTACTTGAACCACCTCCCACTTATGATTAACCCCCTCGCAAGCATTCGCAACTACGAGAAAAGTATTAAGATAAAATCTAACCATAGCATTAAACGTTTGGATCCAAATCAGCCCCTTACGAAGTAGCGCATAAACTAGGGTTTAAGCTTCTATCACTCTATTAACCCATCATCTAATAACTACTCCACAATGCATTCCCTTAGGCCCATGAATGGTGAACTGTCATGTAGGCGACGTTCACATCACACCACTAAGGGAATCACAACGTACATATCATCAAAATATCGAACACATATCAAATTCACATGATTACTTGCAACATGACTTCTCCCGTGACCTCAAGAACAAAGGTAACTACTCACAAATAATAAGCATGCTCAAGATCAGAGGGGTATTAAATAACATAATGGATCTAAACATATAATCTTCCACCAAATAAACCATATAGTAATCAACTACGCAAGGTAATCAAGACTACTAGTCACCCACAGCTACCAATCTGAGGTTCTGGTACAAAGATTGAACACAAGAGATGAACTGGGGTTTGAGAGATGGTGATGTTGTAGATGTTGATGAAGATTGGCCTCCCAAAGATGAGAGGGGTGTTGGTGATGACGATGGCTTCGATTTCCACCTCCGGGAGGCAAGTTCCCCTGGCGGAATCGCTCCGCCGGAGGGAAAAAGTGCTCCTGCCCAAGTTCCGCCTTGAGGAGGCACCGATTTGTCCCGAAAGTCCTCCTCTTATTTTTTCTAGGTCAAATGTGACTATATACCAGAAGATGGGCACCGGAGGTGGGCCGAGGAGGCTACAACCCATCAGGGCGAGCCCAGGGGGCGTGGCACACCCTGGTGGGTTGTGCCCACCAGGTTTGCCCCCTCCGGTAGTTTTCTGCTCCAGTATTTTTTTATTTATTCCAAAAATAATCTCCGTAAAATTTCAGCTTCATTGGAGTTGTGCAGAATAGGTATCTCTAATGTCCTTTTCTTGGGTCCAGAATTCCAGCTGCCGGTATTCTCCCTCTTGTGTAAACCTTGCATATTATGAGAGAATAGGCATTAGAATCACTCCTTAAAGCATTATTATTCAACACAACATAATAAATAAAAGTTGGAAATCATGATGCAAAATGGACGTATCAACTCCCCCAAGCTTGGACCTTGCTTGTCCTCAAGCGAAAGCCGATATGGAAAAGCATGTCCACATGATTTGAGAGAGAGGTGTCGATACAAACAAAATACGGACATAGAAGCATCATTCTTATTATTATAACAGCAACAAACTCTATCATAAAACTTATTAAATACATTTTTATCATATAACTTCTCATGAACAAGTAACAATTCATCACAACATAGAAGTATGAAGCATAAACCTTATTGAAAACCAACAAACTATGTTCTCAGTCAACTTTGCAACTACAATTCATCATATTTTCAGGAAGGGTCTCATGTCGGAACCTTTTGGCAAGTCCACATACTCAACCATCATTTAGTCTTCTATGATTGCTAACACTCACGGCATGCCCATGAACCAAAAGTTTCAACCGGACACGTCGGAAGATAGGGGCTTATAGTTTCGCCTCCCAGCGTATTCACCTCAAGGGTGATGTCAACAATAATAACTCATGCCCACTCATATCCAACTGGATATATGTGCCAAGATCTTTCCTCTCCACATGATGCTTGCAAAAAGAAAAAGTAAAAAGGAATAGGGAGGAATACTTTGACTCTTGCATAAAAGTAAATACATAAAAGTAAAAGATAGTCCCTTCGCAGAGGGAAGCAGAGGTTGTCATGCTCTTATTGGTTTGTATGCCCGATCGCTTAATGTGAAAGAACGTCACGCTATATTGCCCCCTATGATAGCAACCTTTATTATGCAGTCCGTAGCTTTTATGACTTTGCCATCATAAGTTCATATAGCGCTCAATTTTGTCTTACACTAATTGATCAAAACACTTTTAGAAGCAATTTTTATTGCCTTAATGCACCGATGACAACTTACTTGAAGGATCTTTCCCATTCCATAGGTAGGTATGGTGGACACTCAAAGAATGAATTTGGGTTTGGGTTTTTGGATGCACAGGTAGTATCTCTACTTAGTGCGGAATTTTTGGCTAGCAAGGATATTGAGAAAGCACCACATGTTGAAGGATCTATGACAATATAACTTCTATGTGAATATGAACAAACATAAATCATTACGTTGTCTTCCTTGTCCAACGTCAACAATTTTGACATATAATATTTGATGGGGGCTCACAATCATAAAAGATGTCCAAGATAGTGTATTTGCATGTGAATCTTCTCTTCCCTTATTAGTTCTTTCATGAATTGCATCATTGACCAATTCTATGTTTGTCAATCTCCAATAAATTTTACTACTTATACTTTTCCTTATGTGATGTCATTACTCACCATAAGATTAGCATATGATTCTTTTCATTTATTTCTCTTTCCTTTATTTTGATTGCAACAAGAAAGTAGAGAGGCAAAAACTCAAACTAAACTTTATTATATAACTCTCACTCGATTACATAGATAGATAGGCCACGAAACTAACACACGAAAATAAATTATGCTAAACTTTTATTCAACTAAAGCAAAGGAAAACTAAAGATGAAACTAAAATAGGTAAAGGTGAATAAAAGTGATGGTGATACGATACCGGGGCACCTCCCCCAAGCTTGTCTCCAGCCAAGGGGAGTGCCCATACCCGTGTGCTCAAGTCTCCTTTGGTGGTGGTGATGAAGAAGGTGGTGGTGATTATGTGGCCTTCTTCTTCAACTTATATTTAAGCATAAAATTTTCCTCCGTTAGATCATCATTCTCCAACTCGAGCTTTAATATCTTTTTGCATAATGCCGCCTTGCTCTCCTGCAGAAAACGAGATGGGATAAATTGGACTTCATGTTTGTATCTTCTAGGGAGGCTTGACTTCTTTAATTCCTCATGCATGTCTCCGCGTTGAGGTAATGGCTCATCCTCTTCCTCAGAGCTATCATCCTTTGTTTCCTTCATGGCAGCGTCCTCCTCCTCATCTGACGTCCATAGATAGGGGTAAATTTCCCTAAAGATCTTTGGGTCTGCAACATAGTGATCAACATGGCTCTCCCCGTCCGAATCTTGAGACGGCATATTTTCAGATCTGTCAGGAAAACAACACGAAACAAGAATAGAGGATTTTTCTGTGATGCGGTCGTCAAAACAGTCGGGGGTATATATAGAGAATTTTTATTCTTGGGAAACAAGCATATGGAAGGAAAACGGAGTCGGGAAGGTGTCCGAAGTGGGCACAACCCACCAGGGAGCGCCCAGTGGTGCCTGGCGTGCCCTGGTGTATCGTGCTCACCTCGATCACATTCCGGTTTATTTCTTTATTTCCAAAATTTTCTAATATTCCAAAACTAACAATAAATATTTTTGCGGATTTTTCGTAGTCCGTTTACTTACCGTATCACGTACCTCCTATTTTTTTAGAATTCTGGAGTGTTCCGGAAGGTTTCTTTTATGTGTTCCTCCGGTGTCATGGTTTGGATAACATTGCTTTCAACGTTAATAGGCGTACCTGAGATGTAATGCTTAATTATTTGTCCATTGACCACCTTCGGGTTAGTACCTTCGGCGTTATTAATCTTGATAGCTCCAGAACGATAAACCTCTTCAATAATATAAGGTCCTTCCCATTTGGAGAGAAGTTTACCTGCAAAAAATCTTAAACAAGGGTTGAACAAAAGAACATAGTCTCCTATTTTGAATTCCCGCTTTTGGATTCTTTTGTCATGACATCTTTTTACTTTTTCTTTAAATAGTTTGGCATTTTCATAGGCTTGGGTTCTCCATTCATCTAGTGAGCTAATATCAAATAGCCTCTTCTCACCGGCAAGTTTGAAATCATAGTTGAGTACTTTAATTGCCCAAAATGCTTTATGTTCTAATTCTAGAGGCAAATGACAAGCTTTTCCATACACCATTTTGTATGTAGACATACCCATAGGATTTTTATAAGCTGTTCTATAGGCCCAAAGTGCGTCATCTAATTTCTTAGACCAGTTCTTACAAGACCTATTGACAGTTTTTTGTAATATTAATTTTATTTCTCTATTGCTAAGTTCAACTTGACCACTAGATTGAGGATGATAGGGTGATGCAATTCTATGGTTAACATCATATTTAGCAAGCATCTTATGGAAAGCACCATGAATAAAGTGTGAACCACCATCAGACATTAAATATCTAGGGACTCCAAACCTCGGGAAGATAACCTCTTTAAGCATTTTAATGGAGGTGTGGTGATCAGCACTACTAGTTGGAATAGCTTCTACCCACTTAGTGACATAATCAACAGCAACCAAAATATGAGTGTATCCGTTAGAGGAAGGAAAAGGCCCCATATAATCAAAACCCCAAACGTCAAATGGTTCGACAACAAGTGAATAATTCATAGGCATTTCCTGATGCTTACCGATATTACAAATTAGTTGACATTCATCACAAGACAAGACAAACTTACTGACATCCTTGAAGAGAGTAGGCCAATAAAAACCAGATTGCAATACCTTATGAGCAGTTCTATCTCCCGCGTGATATCCTCCATAAGCTTTCGAATGACATTTCCGTATGATTTGTTCCAGTTCATGCTTAGGTACACAATGTCTAATAATACCATCTACGCCTTCTTTATAAAGATGTGGCTCATCCCAAAAGTAATGTCTTAAGTCATAGAAGAATTTTTTCTTTTGTTGGTATGTGAAGCTAGGTGGTATATATTTAGCGACCATGTAATTAGGATAATCAGCATACCAAGGGGTGTTTTGTGAAACACTTATTGCAGCTAACTGTTCATCAGGAAAACTATCATCAATAGGTAGTGGGTCATCAAGAATATTTTCTAACCTAGACAAGTTATCAGCTACGGGGTTCTCAGCTCCTTTCCTATCAACGATGTGTAAATCAAATTCTTGAAAAAGAGAACCCACCTAATGAGTCTAGGTTTTGCATCTTTCTTTTCCATAAGATATTTTATAGCAGCATGGTCGGTGTGAACAATAACTTTTGAGTCAACAATGTAGGATCTAAACTTATCACACGCAAACACGACCGCTAATTTTTTTTCCTGTAGTAGGATAGTTTCATTGAGCACTGTCTAGAGTTTTACTAGCATAATGGATAACATTCAATTTCTTATCAACTCTTTGTCCTAGAACAGCACCAACAGCATAAACACTGGCATCACACATAATTTCAAAAGGCAAGTTCCAATCAGGTGGTTGAACGATAGATGCAGAGGTTAAGGCTTTCTTGAGTGTTTCAAAGGCATCCACACAATCATCATAAAAAATAAAAGGAATATCCTTTTGCAAAAGATTAGTAAGAGGCCTAGAAATTTAAGAGAAGTCTTTAATGAACCTCCTATAAAAACCAGCATGACCAAGGAAACTTCGAATACCTTTAATATCTTTAGGACATGGCATTTTCTCAATTGCATCAACTTTAGCTTTATCCACCTCAATACCTCGTTCAGATACTTTATGCCCCAAGACAATGCCTTCATTAACCATAAAGTGACACTTCTCCCAATTCAAGACGAGATTAGTTGTTCACATATCTGCAAAACTCGATCGAGGTTGCTTAAGCAATCATCAAAAGAAGTTCCGTAAACGGAAAAATCATCCATGAAAACCTCCACAATCTTTTCACAAAAATCAGAGAATATAGCAGTCATACATCTTTGAAAGGTAGCAGGTGCATTGCATAAACCAAAAGGCATACGTCTATAAGCATAGGTTCCACAAGGGCAAGTAAAGGTGGTTTTCTCTTGATCGGATTGTGACACAGGTATATTAGAGAAACCAGAATATCCGTCTAGGAAACAAAAGTGTGTGTGCTTAGATACTCTTTCTAGAATTTGATCAATGAAACGTAGAGGGTAATGATCTTTTCTAGTAGCTTTATTTAATTTTCTAAAATCAATTACCATTCTATAGCCAGTGACAATTCTTTGTGGAATGAGTTCATTTTTATCATTAGGAACAACGGTAATACCTCCTTTCTTAGGGACACAATGAACGGGACTTACCCATCTACTATCAGCAATAGGATAGATTATACCTGCTTTCAGAAGTTTTAATATTTCAGTTCTTACCACTTCCTTCATCTTAGGATTCAGTCGTCGTTGGTGATCAACAAAGGGTTTGGCATCAAGTTCCATATTAATCTTGTGCTGACATAGAGTGGGACTAATGCCCTTAAGATCATCAAGAGTATATCCAATAGCAGCCCGGTGCTTCCTTAGAACTTTTAATAATCTTTCTTCTTCATGTTCTGAAAGGTTAGCACTAATAATAACAGGATATATCTTTTTCTCGTCAAGATAAGCATTTTCAAATTGTCAGGCAATTGCTTTAATTCAAACACAGGATCACCTTTAGGTGGAGGAGGACCTCCAAGAATTTCAATAGGCAAATTGTGTTTCAGGAGAGGTTGTTGCTCAAAGAAAATTTGATCTATTTCGTTTCTTTCACGCAAGTGCATATCATTTTCATGGTCAAGCAAATATTGTTCTAATGGATCGGTGGGAGGCACAACAATATAAGCAAGACCAATTATTTCATCCTTACTAGATAACGCTTTATCATGAGGTTGTCTACTAAACTTGGAAAAATTAAACTCATGGGACACACTACCAAAACTAACACCGACAGTTTGTTTTTCACAATCTATCTTAGCATTGACGGTGCTCAAGAAAGGTCTACCAAAGATAATGGGACAAAAGTCATCTTGTGGGGAACCAATGACTAGAAAATCAGTAGGGTATTTTACTTTCCCACACAAGACTTCAACATCTCTAACAATCCCAAGTGGTGTGATGGTGTCTCTATTAGCAAGTTTAATAGTAACATCAATGTCTTCTATTTCAGCAGGTGCTATTTCATCCATAATTTCTTGGTATAAAGTGAAAGGGATAGCACTCACACTAGCACCCAAATCACATAAACCATGATAGCAATGTTCTCCTATTTTGACTGAGACAACAGGCATGCCTTCTATGGGTCTATGTTTATCTTTTTCATCGGGTTTAGCAATTCTAGCAGCTTCATCACAGAAGAAGATAACATGCCCATCAATATTTTCTACCAAGAGATCTTTAAGCATAGCAACACTAGGTTCTACTTTAATTTGGTCAGGGGTCTTAGATGCTCTTATATTACTCTTACGAACCAGAGTTGATACCTTAGCAAGTTCCTTTATCCTAACAGGGAAAGGTGGTTTTTCAATATAAGCGGTAGGCACAGCTGGATCAACATTATAAATGATGGTTTCTTCTTTAGCTATGACCGGTTCTTTAATTTCTTCTTTAATAGGGGAATGATATTTAAACCACTTCTCCTTAGGGAGGTCAACGTGAGTAGCAAATGCCTCGCAGAAAGAGGCTACGATCTCAAAGTCAAGTCCATATTTAGTGCTAAACTTGTGAAAAGCATCGGTATTCATAAAAGATTTAACACAATCAAACTCAAGCTTTATACCTGACTCATTACCTTCGTCGAGTTTCCAACATTCAGAGTTGCGTTTAATTATTTCTAAGAGATCCCACTTGAATTCAATAGTCTTCTTCATATAAGAGCCAACACAAGAAGTATCGAGCATGGATTGATCATTATGAGAAAGCCGAGCATAAAAATTCTGAATGATAACTTCTCTCGGAATTTCATGATTGGGGCATGAATATAACATTGACTTAAGCCTCCCCCAAACTAGAGCGATGCTTTCTCCTTCACAAGGCCAAAAATTATATATATAATTCCGATCACGATGAACTAGATGCATGGGATAAAACTTTTGGTGGAATTCCAATTGCAAACGATTCCAGTTCTACGATCCAAGATCATAACATAGCCTATACCATGTCAATGCTTTTCCCTTCAAAGATAAAGGGAAAATATTCCTCTTAACTTCATCTCTGGGTAAATCTGCAAGCTTAAATAATCCACAAATTTTGTTCACATATAATAGATGCATATCAGGATGTTCAGTTCCATCTCCTGCATAAGGTTTAGCAAGCAGTTGTTCTACCATACTCGAAGGAATTTCATAACCAATATTTTCAGTAGGTGCAGTAGGTTGAGGGGCAACTAATTGTGGTTCCGGTCGAGGTGAAGATACTCCGAACAAACCACTCAAAGGATTGTTTTCCATAGTAGCAAGTAGCAATAAATTTCGGCACGTAGTATAAGTTTTTCCTTACCGATTTCCACTTACCAAGAGCGCTTCACTCCCTGGCAACGGCGCCAGAAAAAAGTCTTGATGACCCACAAGTATAGGGGATCAATCGTAGTCCTTTCGATAAGTAAGAGTGTCGAACCCAACAAGGAGCAGAAGGAAATGACAAGCGATTTTCAGCAAGGTAATTTCTGCAAGCACTGAAATTGTAGGTAACAGATAGTTTGATAGCAAGATAATTGGTAACGAGCAAGTAACGGTAATGGTAAGTAAGGTGCAGCAAGGTATCCCAATCCTTTTGTGGCAAAGGACAGGCCAGGACAATCTCTAGTAATAGGCAAAGTGTTCTTGAGGGTACACGGGAATTTCATCTAGTCACTTTTGTCATGTTGGTTTGATTCGTGTTCCCTACTTTGATAATTTGATATGTGGGTGGACCGGTGCTTGGGTGCTGCTCTTACTTGAACAACCTCCCACTTATGATTAACCCTCTCGCAAGCATCCGCAACTACGAGAAAAGTATTAAGATAAAATCTAACCATAGCATTAAACGTTTGGATCCAAATCAGCCCCTTACGAAGTAGCGCATAAACTAGGGTTTAAGATTCTGTCACTCTAGCAACCCATCATCTAATAACTACTCCACAATGCATTCCCTTAGGCCCATGAATGGTGAAGTGTCAGGTATTCGACGTTCACATGACACCACTAAGGGAATCACAACATACATACCATCAAAATATCGAACACATATCAAATTCACATGATTACTTGCAACATGACTTCTCCCATGACCTCAAGAACAAAGGTAACTACTCACAAATAATAATCCTGCTCAAGATCAGAGGGGTACTGAATATCATAATGGATCTGAACATATAATCTTCCACCAAATAAACCATATAGTAATCAACTACGCAAGGTAATCAACACTACTAGTCACCCATAGGTACCAATCTGAGGTTCCAATACAAAGATTGAATATAAGAGATGAACTAGGGTTTGAGAGGAGATGGTTCTATTGAAGATGTTGATGAAGATTGGCCTCCCAAAGATGAGAGGGGTGTTGGTGATGACGATGGCTTCGATTTCTACCTCCGGGAGGGAAGTTCCCCCGGCGGAATCGCTCTGTCGGAGGGCAAAAGTGCTCCTGCCCAAGTTCCACCTCGAGGCGGCGGCGCTTCATCCCGAAAGTCCTCCTCTTATTTTTTCTAGGTCAAATGTGACTATATACCAGAAGATGGGCACCGGAGGTGGGCCGAGGAGGCCACAACCCATCAGGGCGTGCCTAGGGGGGCCTGGCGCGCACTGGTGGGTTGTGCCCACCAGGTTTGCCCCCTCCTGTAGTTTTCTGCTCTAGTATTTTTTATTTATTCCAAAAAAAATCTCCATAAAATTTCAGCTTCATTGGAATTGTGCAGAATAAGTATCTCTGATGTGCGTTTCTTGGGTCAAGAATTCCAGTTGTCGGTATTCTCCGTCTTTGTGTAAACCTTGCATATTATGAGAGAAAAGGCATTAGAATCACTCCTTAAAGCATTATTATTCAACACAACATAATAAATAACAGTTGGAAATCATGATGCAAAATGGACGTATCAACTCCCCCAAGCTTAAACCTTGCTTGTCCTCAAGCGAAAGCCGATATGGAAAAGCATGTCCACATGATTTGAGAGAGAGGTGTCGATAAAAACAAAATACGGACATAGAAGCATCATTCTTATTATTATAACAGCAACAAACTCTATCATAAAACTTATTCAATACATTTTTATCATATAACTTCTCATGAACAAGTAACAATTCATCACAACATATAAGTATGAAGCATAAACCTTATTGAAAACCAACAAACTATGTTCTCAGTCAAGTTTGCAACTACAATTCATCATATTTTCAGGAAGGGTCTCATGTCGGAACCTTTTGGCAAGTCCACATACTCAACCATCATTTAGGAAGGGTCCACATACTTAACCATTATTTAGGCGTCGCCGCTCAGTTCGCCTTGAGACCCTCCCTATCGCAATCATCGAGCAAGCCCGCCTAATCCTAGGGAGGTGCAGCTCGGTCCGATAGGTAAAGAAAAGGTACACGGCTATACCCCTCTCTTCTCTCCTTCCCCGCCTACGACCAGTTCTGCATGGCGGTGGTGCCGCCAGTGTCGATAAGCTCGCATGAGTCTCGGTCCTGCATTTATTCCATCAAGGATAAATCCCAAGCCAAATGCTAGAGCGAATCCATCGGTTGGCATCCCCGGCAAGCGAACCACGGCAAGGCCCCGTTCGCCAACGCCTCCATCGCATTGGTCGCTGTGGGACCGTTGGACGCGAAGGAAACTAGAGAAGGCTCGGCCGATCATATTTACTCCCCCGTTTTTTGTTAGTTGTGAATGTTTACATTAACCCGGAAGGCTTGTGTCGAGGGTTGTACTCATAACTAACGGCCCTCCCAAATTTCTCCATTTTCCCCGCTTCGCTTTCCCTTTATCTCAGGACAAAGGCAGGTACACGCGCAAGTGTTCACCGGGAAACGCGAAGGGGAGGGGGCAGCCTTGAATGGAGGAAGGGACGATATGCGCGAATAAATACGTGCCAGGACGGAAGGGGAGCCATGATGAAAAGCTAAGTTGACATGATTATCAAATTTCATTAGAGCTTGCATTTGTGTATCCCCCCCGCTATCAACCAAGGTTTCGTATGTCAAGTCTTGTGCGCGATGGAACCTTACTGTATTTGTTTGGGCCCTTGCTTTGTTTCGAGTCCGCTCAACAAAACATGCGGCAGCATCAAACACCGTCAAGGAAAAACTCACCGGCAGCGTGTCCTTGCCAGCATAATGCTAAGGACCCGTTCCTCAAAGCAACCGCGGCAGCACGTTGTTGGCGGGTGACGAGAGCGCACAAAAGAAAACGACTATACGAATGCCAGAAGGAAAGCGAGGGGGATAGCATGCGTTTACATAAAGACATCAGTTCAACAAACATTAAAGCAAAGATAGTGCATAACCTAATACGGGATACATATTGTGTCTTAAGTACAGGACAGCACAGCAGCAAGGGTGGCTCAAGGCTAACCCCGATGACTCCCCTGGGTCCTTGGGACTGAGAGGACCCTGTCACCAAGGGGACCAGCCTTCTCCACGACAGCAGAGGTGTCGGCGCCCGATGGCAGCTTCTGCAAACCATCGGAGAGGTCGAGGTCCGGGTGAAAGAAGGCGAGGTTGCTCAGGACTAGGAAGAGAGCGTCGCGAGCCAGCTTCCGGGATTCGTTGGCAAAGCAGACAGCCCTGTCGTCCTCATACATCTTCAACCCCTCGATCAATCCTTCAGAGAAGAGTGTCAGCTTGATGCTTGGAAATTCGTGCTTGCCTATGGAGAAGGCCCAGCTCTTCATGTCCATACTCGCAATCTGAGCAGTGAGGCGCTCGGAGATGTCGATCATGCTCTTGATCCAGAGGTCGCGCTGCTGAATTTGGTTCTCCAGCTTGTCTTCTGCATCTTTCTGGAGGGTCTTCACATTGTTCAAGTCTGACAGCAGCAGCTTCTTGCGGACACCGGCAGATTCAATGTCTTTTTCCTAGGAGGCAAGCCTGGATTTCATGTTGGAGATGGTGTCATTAGCGGCGTCGAGGTCTTGGCTCTTGGAGGAAAGCTGCGATTGCGCCTCTTCCAGAGTGGCTTTCACTTTCCGCACTTCCTCCTTGAGGGCCCCGATCTCCCTGCTACTCCCGGCAAGGTCTTCCGTCAGCTTGCTCAGTTGGGCCTCGAGATTGGTCTTGGCGGCAGATGCGGCAAAAAGTTCGTCGGCTACTTTCTTCAGTTGGGTTGAGGACTCTAGAGAGAGCGCGTCAGAGTGGCCTTGTGGCCGTCCTCCAGCTCTTTGGTGCGTTGCTGAACACGGGCCTCCAGCTCCTCATCCTTGCCGAGGAGAGTGGCTTCGAGGGCCCCTTCCCGGGAGGAGATGTTGGTCTCTCTAGTGATCAGAAGCGCTTCGCGCTCCACCAGTCGAGCCTCCTGGGCTGCAACGTCCTCCTTGGCCATGGCTAACATCTCATACTGCCTCTTAAGAGAAGAGACCTGCCGGTTGTACCACCCTCGCAGCTCGTTCCTTTGTCCCTCGGATGCTGGCCCACGAGCTTGCCGAGTCGCGCTACTCCTTGGCTGCCTACCATTTGAGGTTGTACCTGCTCTGCACATCCTTGAGCCCTGCTGCCATGGATTCCAAGAAAGCCAAATCTTTTGCGCCATCAGTGGAAGCGTCAGCTTATTCAACCGTCTGAGACAGCGACGCCAGTATCCTTCTGATTTCCTCATCAAGGTCTGCGCACGCTGAGAAGGGTGAGCCAGGAGTTGTGGGACCAAATTGAGCAGTGACTAGCGCCAGTTTGCTCAGGGGAGATTGCAGGGCTGAGGCCAGAGGATAGCTCGCAGTGAAGGGCCCCATGGACTGGAGAGGAGTCTTCTCCTCAATAACTGTATCCGGGCCAGATGCGCTTCTGGGGGCTGGTTCCGTCCCTTCTGAGGATTCCTGAACTTCCCCGGCAACCTGCCCATGGCCCTCCGCGGCAGCAATCTTCATTGCCTCCTCAGCAGCATCTTTCCCAATGCCGGCCACTTCTTCCAGCAACTCAGATGCTTCAAACGGCGAAGCTGCGGACAAAAACGGTAAGCAGAAAAATGAAAATCATGAATCAACGAAACAGACAAGAAGAGAGAATAAGGGGTAGTGAAGACGCAAGCAAGTGGGATACCCGATGGAGGTTGCTGAGGAGGGACATCCCCTCCCTCGGCAACATCAGTTGCCGGCGTGCGGTCCATCACCATCCCTTCGGTGGTGGCCTCAGCACGGGCAAACCCCTCGGTGGAGGCCCTTGCCGGCGACTCCTCCCCACGGGCGATGGTCGACGAAGGATCTTGGAAGGAGGACTCCCCCTGGCGAGTCCCTCCTTGATAGATCTCTCCCATGTCCCTGTCAGGTGTGGGAAGATGCCCTTTCTCATCCCTGCCAGCAGTCAAGGTCAGCCCTAGAGTTTCGCGAAGAGGGCTGGACCTAGGGCTAGGGCAGGATCTTCCTCCGCGCCTCCTGCCGGGCTCGTGCCTGCCGCGGAACCCAGCTCTGCCGCGTATTTGACCCACTTGGCTCGAGGCGCAAGGGTCTCCCTATCCCTGTTAGATTCATCTATACAAGATCAGTCAAGAAATCAAGGACATAAAACATTTGACAAGGATCGTAATTGAGTAACTCACTCCGAGGCGATGAGCATGGAGCCCAGCTCGTATGAAACAGGCGGCGGAGATGAGCTGCCCCTTTTCAAAATTGGAGGAGCGGGGCTTGGTGGAAGGACCGGGACCTCCGGCAGGGTCAAACTTGGCGGAGAAGTTGGGCTTGCCAGGGGGCTAGGGTCCACCCCCGTTACCGTCCGTCGCTTGGCGGGAGGAGGCTTAGACTGAGAAAGGCGGAGAGACTGGCGGCATGCTGAGTCGTGCTTGCCTCCCCTGGTGGTCGTCTTCTTCACCTTCTAGGTGCTCTGCGAAGATGCAGGGGCCGCTGACTCTCGGTTGACGCGCTCGCAGAGGCGGCGCCCTGGCTCTGGAGCTTGAGGGCCCATTTCGAGCCCTTCCTCCTACACCTCCGGCTCCTTCACCTCCTTCACCTCACCCCTCTCTTGCATTCCTGTGGCGTGCTTTTCGCTCTCCTCTTCAGAAGAATCATCACCCTTGGGCTCCTCCTCTTCCTCTTCCTCGGAGCCCATTCTCTTGGCGGCTGTGACCTTCTTGTCCTCTGCAATTCGAGGGGCAATGAATGCTTCCTCCGCCATGGTGGTTGGCTTGATCAGATTGTCCTCCGCCTTGGAAGCTCTTTCTTCCAAGCGAGAGACTCAGTCTATATCGTCATCCAGGGCATGCAGCTCCCAATCGGGCTTGACCCCGGGGGCATTGCAGTCAGGCATCCATTGCAGAATCTGGCTCCGGGCGGAATTGAGATGCAGGGGAACAACTCTTGCCGGCAAGTGGAACGGCCCAAGATGGACGAACAGCTGCTCGCACAACCAACCATGGCCGTAAACCGTCAACTTGTTGGCGGGGCCCGGGTACAGCAGCATCTTGTAGGCAGAGCCATTGTACTCCCATGCAAATCTGTCCATCTTCTGCAGCGGCGCATTGCGGTGCCAGAGGAAGTCAGCCCCCACATGTTCGATGGTCATCCTGACAGCTTTCAGATGAGTAATCCTGTTCAGCGCCGGGCGGAGCCTGTCGTCAGTGAGGCCCAACTTACTCCAGTCGCTTCCGTGCGTGACACATCCAGTCGGCGTCGAGCAGAACTCGGGGGCTTTTTCACCCTTCATCCAGCACCAGTCGGCCCTCCACTCTTCCCACTTCCCGCGTTGCTGTCCAGGGAGATAATCCCAGTCTTCCCTTTTGCACCGCGGAATCCAGCTTATGTTCCCTGTGCGGTGGGATTTGTCTTCTATCCGAGGGACGAAGAAGTGCCTAAACAAATCCAAATTAGGGGCGACTCCAACAAAATTCTTGCACAGATGGGCGAAGATCGCCATGCACGCCATTGCATTGGGCATGAAATCCATACACCATCATCATGGGGCAAAACAAATCGAAGAAGGGGGAGGAGAGGCCACAGAGAAAGTATGCGCAGAAGAAGCGGTACGAATCTGATGGTGTCTTCTCTTTGGGGCTGTCTGGGAGAACTACGGGCGCTCCATGCCCATTTGTGTCCCTCCCCCACATATAGGCATACCTTGCGATCAAGGCGTTGCCATCCAGGTTCGACGGGGAGAAAATGACATCTTTTTGTCGCCGCTTCTCTAGTTCTTCCGCTTTCCTCTTCCTCTCTTCAACCGCTGGGTCCGACGGTGCGGCCGCCTGCTTCCCCTTCACGGCACTCGTCTTCTTCCCCATCTCTTGGGCTCACAAGGGCAGCGGAGGATCTAGCAGCGTTTGGTGGGCGGGTGGCGGCGGCGGAAGTGGTTTCTTGGCTTGAGGAGGAAGATGAAGGAAGGAGAAACGGACGAGGATGAGCAGCGCCCCTGCGCGTTACCTTTTTATTGGGAACTCACGCGGGGGCTATCTCTTCGCGATCTTTTCGGAAAAATGCCATTTCTTTTACTAGCAACGGCTACTGTTCCACGACCCCACGACCTGCAGTAATTACGCGGAGTGGACGTGGGTTTGACAAATCATCAGAACCAAGTACGTGAGGGCAACATTTCTTCGATGCGTGTCCGTGTACTATATGGGGCCTAACCCAACGATGCCTAGCGACACGTATGGCTTAGGCCCGGGGGCTTCTGTCGGGGTACAGAAATAGGGGTGTTTATTTCCCCCTAAGTTGTGCATGGACGATAAGTCTCCGACCCGGTGGCCTAAGCCTGCCGGGGAAAGCTACGGCCCCGTCAAGACCCAGTCCAAGCAAGAGAAGCCGCTCTACGTGAGATCAAGGAGCGCATCAAGAAGACAAAGCCAGCATCCAAGACCAAGACCCCGGCAAAAGCAGCCTACGCTGGCTAGCAACGCCGGCAAGATCGATGCAACGACCCAGAGCGGGCCCGAGCCGCGCCAGTCACGTCCCCGGTGCCTACCGGGGACCGAGGCGTACGCACCTTCAAGAAGACCCGGCAAGCCATCCCCCGGAAGGCGCGAGCCGATCGGCCACCGCTCCACCGTATCGCAACGCCAGTCAGTTGTCGATGCGGTGTCGAGCCCTCAGGTGGCTAAGTGGCTCTCGCTAAGCATGTGGCGACGCACCGGAAGGCAGATTATGCCCATTTGACACCCGTCTAGAGACGTGTCAAGATACTAAGCAACAGTCAGACTAGCAGTGGTAAGAGCTTGCCGGGGATGCACCCCCGCACGCCACCTAGACTAGCATTTATGGCATTTTGTCCTAAGTGCCAGATTTAGGTATGATAGCATTGTTAGCTATCTAATCACTAGATAATGTCTGTATTGCCACTGTGGTTGCCCCTTAAGCTATAAAAGGAGGCCCAAGGCAACCTAGCTAAAGATTTGAACCTTTGGACACTTGTACTAGCGTAGCAACGCCCCCGAAGGCAACCTTGCCGGGCTTGAGCGTTGCGTGTGCTTTGTGTTCCCCCAATCAATCCACCAAAGCATGAGTAGAGTTTTACGCTTTTGAGCAGCCCGAACCTGGGTAAAACACCAGCGTCTCATCGTCGTGCTGCCTCATGACCTCCGCTCTTTGTGCAACGTGACCTCACCCCTGCCGAACCACAAATGGGTCTGTGGCCCCATAGGTGATCGTGTGCATCCTGCCCCGACAACTACCACGCTAGTAGACGGTGGCCCCCTCAACCACCTCATCCTCGCTATCAGAAAATTGATCCCTGCCACCATCAGCATGGCCACGCGGCTCCTGCTGACGCAGATCTGGCCAGGTATCCTATGGGGTCTACTGGGACGTAGCCTGATCCCTGCTCTGCTCCAGAGTCTCATGGGACGAAGCGTCTGGGACAGGAGCCTCATAGGTTGAAGGCTTGTCGACCCGAGGCTCCTGGACAGGAGTCCGCGTAGCCTCCACCTCAGACGGGTCCACCCTAGCAGTCCTATGCTCGGGTGAATTAGTTGGGGGTGGCTGCGAGGAAGGCGTAGCAGCCTGCGTACCTCTCCTGCGGGCACGTGTACCTCTACCTCCTCCTCTCTTCTTCCCCCGACCTCCTCTCCCGGTGGGCAAGGACGCCGACGAAGAAGCGCCCGGCTGTGTCTGCAAACTTTCGAGCAACGCTCTCCGGAGAGAATAGGGTGGAATGGAAGTACCCCTCCCACCACGCGCCGATGAAGAAGGAGCCACAGATCGCTCTGGACCCACGCCTACCATCTTTCAACACCTGCCATGACAAAGAGTAAACGAAATTAGTACAACAAAAAAAAATTGAATACCGACATGAATAATAATATGTATATAGTTTAAGTGCATCATCATCATGTATATAATAAAAATTGAATACCTGACATGAACTAATAATAATCTTGATCGTCTATATATGCTCCGGGATCAAAAAATGCACCATCATCATCACTATCATGAATGACGTGCTCATCAGGAACATCAGGAACAACATGTGGAAGGCCTCCTTTATGTAATCGGTCATGCATTGACAGGTCATCCGCAACAGTAACCTCTTCTTGTTCCGGCTCACGGGTGAAGTCGGATTCACTGTCGTTGTCTACTTCAATGTTCTGGAGTGAAGTAGAGCGGTTCTTGAAACTTTTTTTGGAAAGACGTGTTTCTTGGAAGAAGTCTCATTCATATGTGTCTGGGATAATGTGAGGTTCATAATCCTCTTCATTGGGCGGAGGTGGTCTAAAATGTGGCGACACTTCATAAACGACATCCCAACCATTCAGATTTGGATCAGTTTGGCAGGCCCACGGTAGATATAAAACTTGGGTCGCCTGTTGAGCCGTAATATAGACATCGGGAACATCTAAATGGGTGCTTTGTTTGATTTTGACTAGCCCTATATGTTCATGAGTCCTTCTAGTCTCCTTCGGCTGGAACCAATAACATTTGAAGACTATGGCGTTCGGTGGGTTTTCACCATCAAATAGAAGTTCATAAATTGCTTCAACTCTTCCATAATAATTGGTACCTCCGTCGCCGATAGCAGAGACACAACAATTTGTAGACTTTCGGTCGGCCATAGATAGCTCTTTGCCAAAGGTACGAAAGCGATACCCGTTGATGTCGTATTTGTCAAATGAACAGACCTTATAGTCAAAACCATTAGCGACTTGTCTCAATTCGGCATCCATAGACTCTAAATTAGCCTACAAGTTTAATACGAAAGGATTGTTGCATTAGCCGCAAATTAGACGAAGAAATGAAATGGTCTAATGGAAATTACCATTTGTTTGAACCAAGAGATGAAACCGGGATAGCCGCCTCCATGCTTTGCCAGAAGCTCATACTATTTGATGGAATCCTTTTGGATCACCGCTCCATCTATGAATTTTGCCACGTATCGATTGTATCAAATATCCGGGAATAAGAGCAGTTCAAAGGAATTAGAAGTTGCGAAACAATGTACCGAGAACTTACTCGATGTACGGCCGCACTTCTGTTAGCTTGGTGAAGATATACAACGAAATGGGCTGCCATTCTTCGACATCCAACGCTATTGCTTTCGAAGCACCGGCTGGTGCGAGCTTCCCTTTGAATAGGCTGAGGTTGGATTGACCTTTTTTAGGGTTGCCAGCATTGTACTGAGGATTTGGATTATGCAAATGGTGATTTTTGGCTTCGTAGTGTGCTGTCACGAAGTTTGCCGCCTCCTCAGTAATGAATGCCTCGGCCATCGATGCTTCAGTTCTACGTTTATTTTTACATTTTGGTCGAAGCGTCTTTTGTGTCCTCTCAGTTGCGTAGCACCAACGATTTTGCACGGGCTCTCCCAATCCTTCCTTGGCCGGGAGATGCAAAATCAAATGCTGCACTGGATTAAAGAAGCCCGGTGGAAAGATCTTCTCTAACTTGTAGATCAACTCCTGCGCCAACTCTACCAGTTCATCTAGCACGCCAGGCGATAGTTCTTTCACACAAAGAGCACGGAATAAATACTCAGCTCTGCCAGTACTAGCCATTCATCCTCAGGGATAAAGCCATGAAACATCACCGGCATTACCCGCTCAAGCCATTTTTGTCAATCATGACTCTTGAGACCAAATATTTTCAATTTGTCAAGACTCGCTCCCCTCTTTAGATTCGCTGCATACCCATCGGGGAACATCAACTGTATTTTACCTACAAGATCATTTCCCTCATAGCTGGCCTTCCAAGATTGAACCATGCAGGAGGTCTTTGAAGTAAGGCAGATCCCACAAGCATGTCTTGTGAGTCCAGGTGTGTTCCGAATTATACCCTTTGAAATACCCTGGACGCTCTGGATCAGGCTCGAGAGCGTTTAACTGATCCAGGGTTTGTTGGCCTGTCAACGCAGGTGGTGCAGAATTTTTGACAACTCTACCTTTGATGAAATTCTTCTTGTCTTTTCTGAACTTATGGCGAGGATCCAAGGAACTGTCTATGCAAGTCGAATCAAGAAAACTTGCGACCCGCCTGCAGCCAAAACTACTGAAGAGCTGCCTTGCATGTGGGGCACAGGAACCTTCCATGCACACACCAGCCAATGAATAGCGCATACGCCGGCAAGTCATGCATCGAGTACATGTACCACACATGCATTGAGAAGTTTTGTTTTGTAGCGGCGTCGTATGTCCTGATCCCATTATCGCAAGCTTATTGGAATTCATCCTTAAGCGGCTGCATGTACACATGCATATTCTTCCCCGGATAGTTGGGTCCTGGAATTATCAACGTCAGGAAAATGTTCTTTCTTTGCATAATCTGTCCGGGGGGTGGAGATTGAGTGGAATGACAAATACAGGCCAACAACTGTATTGGGTTGCCGTCATACCAAACAGATTGAACCCATCCGTGCTGATGGCGACTCGAGGATGCCTTGGATCTGCCGCTTTATCCTTATGTAATGCATCGAAGTGCTTCGTACCTCCCTTCGGGACTCTCTCGCCTCCTATCGCACTCCCACTCGAGCCAAAGCTCTCCAAAGGCTCCCGAGCTTGAGATAGAGCTTGGGCTCCGCCGCGTCGGGTCATTGGAGCTCACGCAGTAGGAAGCTCCTGCGCCCCCGTTTGTTCCCGATATGGAACCCCCGCTCCCTCCTGATCATTTTCCCTCCGCCTTACATGCGTTTTGTAGCCCGAGATGATGGCTTAGAGCACACCCGAAGCTTCTCCGCCACGACTTCTCTGTCGCTGGCGACCGGGACCTCTTCGGCATGCAACTCCACCTCCACCCGAACGGCAGGAGCCTCCTGATTCCATCCCCGCCATCCTAGAGTGCTGCCATGGCCCCGGTCATCGCCGGTGAGCCCGCGCTCCTCCCTATCGCGAGGTTGAAGATGACAGGCGGGGCGCGCATGTCATCCTCACCTCCCTCTCCCTCCTCTCTCTGTCTCTGGCCTTCAGGCCCCAGCCGTCATGTTTCAACACGGGCGCGCGCGAACCGGTTCGCCTGGGCTGGCATGGCTTCGGGCCGGCCCAGCAGCTGGTAGATTCAAATATTGATCCAAATCCAATAATTCCAATTTCTAAAATCTTTTAATATAACAACCTATTAATTGATGCCACTAGTGCAGCTTTTTGAAAATAATTTATGTATTGTTTGTATTTAAAACCTTGTTTTGAATATTCAAACCACTGCTAAAATGACTTTCTCCACTTTTGACACTTCAAAACCAGGAACTAATAATTTTCATATTTTTAGTTTTCACCCTAGTATTTTACAAAAATGGTTTGACATTTTTCTGAGTGCTTTTATTTTCCTGTTTTGTGCTATAGTCTTATTGTGTGCCCGTTACTTGCAACGTTAGATTATGAAGTTGACGAAGGAGCTGGACCAGAGGCATTTGAAGACCCCGAGGACTTTGTTGACCCAGGCAAGCAACCCTTTCACCATGTCTAAGAACCTTTTTATGCATGTCATATAGCACTTGATATTGATGCATCGGAATCACGATGTTTGAGGTGACCACCTTTATGGGTTGCCTCCATTACACTCCCTCGTTGATACTTGCCAAGTAGTTGCTATGCAAATGGGGAAGGAATATGCATGGTGATGGAAACAAAAGTACTTTCAAAGACTTTTCAAAAACCCCGTCGGGTGAAACTAATGCCCGAGGGAGATGTTGAGCTAGGTGACCTCTTGATAAAGAAGTGGTGCACCGAGGCAAGTGAGTGTGTTGTTTTCGAAAACGGATTGGTCTAAGTTGCGACCGTTACTCCAACCTTACATGTACAACCACGATACCCCTTATGGGATGGGGCTTTGTTGATTACTAATGGAGAGAGTGACGTGGTCACTCTCGATACGGGGTCGTGCCTGAAAGGAAGACCATGGGCTGCTTTCACAGACACCGGGCACATCGTTGGTCTCTTCATGGATGATACTTGTGATGTACATCATGCGGGTTGTGTGCCAACGAGTGGACTCTTTGTTTAGTGTCATCAAGGGAAAGGCATTGTTCGGGTACTTACCTCAGGTATGCAAAATGCCGCAAGTCATGGCTTGACACGGAAGTTTCCCGAGTCTTGTCGGTAAAGTGTGCAACCTCTGCAGAGTGTAAAACTATTATAATAGCCGTATCCATGGTCAAGGACAGTTGGATGACCACTCTTCGGCTACATCCATTGTTTACAAAACTTGGTGTGCGCGTGTGGAAAAAGGGAGATACATGAGTTGAGTCGATGACTCGACGTGATGATGGAACATGGGATGTTCAAACCTTGTTTATATTAATATATGTAACCTGTTCATACGGATACTTGTGACCTCATGATGCATGCTTACAAGATGATAGCGCATGTCATTGCATTCCAAAAAAGTAGCTTTCTGCAAAATTACCTAGTTAGTGATATATCATGCATTGTTATACCTTGTTCCAAAACATGGGTTGCTTGCAAGTACATTCAAAGTACTCATTGGCTTGCCACTAGTTATGTAATTGGCCAGACATGGAAGAGCAAGAATATGGTGAAGATTTCGTTGGTGACGATCTTGCAAATTAGGACACTTCCCAGTCAGAATGCCGGTAGGGTTAAGGCAGATGACATGGGTCTATTGTATCTTTCAAGATTTCTGCTGCGAGTTTATGTTTGTTGTTTGGCCTTCATGGCCCTATCTATGTAAGACTTGACCACGATGGTCTTTATTTGTGTAAGACGGTATGTATGGATGTAAGTGATGGGGAACGTTGCATGGGAAACAAAAAAAATTCCTACTCACATGCAAGATCTATCCATGGTGATGAGCATCTACGAGAGGGAGAGTGGATCTACATACCCTTGTAGATCGCTAAGCGGGAAGCATTAAGAAACGCGGTTGATGTAGTCGAACGTCTTCGCGATCCAAATCGCCGAGCGTCCCGCGATCCAATCACGATCTAGTACCAAACGGACGGCACCTCCGCGTTCAGCACACGTACAGCTCGATGACGATCTCCGCCTTCTTGATCCAGCAAGAGGGAGTGGAGAGGTAAATGAGTTCTCCGGCAGCGCGACGGCGCGGCGGCAGTGGTGGTGGAACTATTCCAGCAGGGCTTCGCCTAAGCACTGCTGAAAAACTAGAGGAATCAATCTATCGGGAGAGAGGGCTGCACTATGGCCTTTTGGGTTGAAGTGCTTTTGCCCTCTCTCCCTCTAGTATATATAGGAGGGAGGGGAGGGAGGCCGGCGCCCTAGGGCTGCCCCTTTGGTGCGGCCGCAAGGAGGAGGAGGTGGAGGAGTCCACCTCCAAACCTACTCCTAGTAGGATTCCTTCCCTTCCCCCACTTGGACTTTCCTTTCCCTCAAGCCCAGCCGCATATGCCTTCTTGGGCCGGCCGCCCAGCCCACCAGGGGCTGGTGCGCCACCCTCAGGTCCATGTGACCCACTTGGGGTGTGGTGGGCCCACTTGGTGGACCCCCGGAACCCATTCGTCACTCCCGGTACACTGCCGGAAATGCCCGAAACTTTTCCGGAGTTCAAACAGCACCTTCCTATATATCAATCTTTACCTCCGGACCATTCCGGAGCTCCTCGTGACGTCCGGGATCTCATCCGGGACTCCAAACAACCTTCGGTCACCAACATACATAACTCAACTATACCGAAATGTCACCGAACCTTAAGTGTGCAGACCCTACGGGTTCGAGAACTATGTAGACATGACCGAGACACCTCTACGGTCAATAACCAATAGCGGGACCTGGATGCCCATATTGGTTCCTACATATTCTACGAAGATCTTTATCGGTTGAACCTCTATGTCAAGGATTCAGTTAATCCCGTATGCTGTTCCCTTTGTTCTTCGGTATGTTACTTGCCCGAGATTCGATCGTCGGTATCTCTATACCAAGTTCAATCTCGTTACCGGCAAGTCTCTTTACTCGTTCCGTAATACAAGATCCCGTGGCTAACACTTTAGTCACATTGCTTGCAAGGCTTGTTGTGATGTTGTATTACCGAGTGGGCCCTGAGATACCTCTCCGTCACACGGAGTAACAAATCCCAGTCTTGATCCATGCCCACTCAACAGACACCCTCGGATATACCTGTAGAGCATCTTCATAGTCACCTAGTTACGTTGCGACGTTTGATGCACACAAGGTACTCCTCCGGTGTCAGTGAGTTGCATGATCACATGGTCATAGGAACAGATACTTGACATGCAGAAAACTATAGCAATAAACTGACACGATCATATGCTACGTCCATAGTTTGGGTCTTGTCCATCACATCATTCTCCCAATGATGTGATCCTGTTATCAAATGACATCTCATGTCTATGGCTAGGAAACCTTGACCATCTTTGATACAGTGTTGTCTACTAGAGGCATACTAGGGACACAGTGTTGTCTACGTATCCACACATGTATCAGTGTTTCCAATCAATACAATTATAGCATGGATAATAAACGATTATCATGAACAAGGAAATATAATAATAACTACTTTTATTATTGCCTCTAGGGCATATTTCCAACAGTATCCCACTTGCATTAGACTCAATAATCTAGCTCACATCACTATGTTATTTACATTGTAATGAATCTAACACCCATGCAGTTCTGGTGTTGATCATGTTTAGCCCTTGGAAGAGGTTTAGTCATCGGATCTGCAACATTCAGATCCGTGTGTACTTTGCAAATATTTATGTCATCCTCCTTGATGTAATTGCGGATGGAATTGAAATGTCGCTTTATGTGTCTGGTCCTCTTGTGAAACCTTGGTTCCTTGGCTAGAGCAATGGCACCAGTGTTGTCACAGAATAGAGTCATTGGGTTTAGTGCACTAGGCACTACTCCAAGATCTGTCATGAACACCTTCATCCAGACACCTTCCTTCGCCGCCTCCGAGGCAGTGATGTACTCCGTTTCGCATGTAGAATCAGCTACCACGCTTTGCTTGGAACTGCACCAGCTTACCGCACCCCCATTGAGAATAAATACGTATCCGGTTTGCGACTTTGAGTCATCCGGATCAGTGTCAAAGCTTGCATCGACGTAACCCTTTACGACGAGCTCTTGATCACCTCCATAAACGAGAAACATGGCCTTAGTCCTTTTCTGGTACTTCAGGATATTCTTGACCGCCGTCCAGTGTTCCACTCCTAGATCACTTTGAAACCTTCCGGCCATACTTATGGCAAGGCTGGCATCGGGTCTTGTGCACAGCATTGCATACATGATAGAGCCTATGGCTGAAGCATAGGGGACGACACTCATCTTTTCTCTATCTTCTGCAGTCACTGGGCATTGAGTCTTACTCAACTTCACACCTTGTAACACAGGCAAGAACCCCTTCTTGGACTGATCCATTTTGAACTTCTTCAAAACTTTGTCAAGGTATGTGCTCTGTGAAAGTCCTATTAAGCGTCTCGATCTATCTCTATAGATCTTGATGAATAATATGAAAGCAGCTTCTCCTAGGTCCTTCATTGAAAAACTCTTGTTCAAATACTCCTTCACGCTTTCCAACATTTCTATATTGTTTCCAATCAGCAATATGTCATCCACATATAATATTAGAAACGCTATAGAGCTCCCACTCACTTTCTTGTAAATACAAGCTTCTCCGTAAACTTGTATAAACCTGAACGCTTTGATCAACTCATCAAAGCCAGGATTCCAACTCCGAGATGCTTGCACAAGTCCATAAATGGATCGCTGGAGTTTGCAAACTTTGTCAGCATTCTCGGGATCGACAAAACCTTCTGGTTGCATCATATACAACTCTTCCTTAAGGAAACCATTAAGGAACGCTGTTTTGACATCCATCTGCCAAATTTCATAATCGAAAAAGGCCGCAATTGCTAACATGATTCTGACGGACTTAAGCATCGCTACGGGTGAGAAGGTCTCATCGTGGTCAACTCCTTGAACTTGTGAAAAACCCTTTGCCACAAGTCGAGCTTTATAGACGGTGACATTACCGTCCGCGTCCGTCTTCCTCTTAAAGATCCATTTGTTCTGAATGGCCTTACGCCCTTCAGGTAATACTTCCAAAGCCCATACTTTGTTTTCATACATGGATCCCATCTCGGATTTCATGGCCTCTAACCCTTTCTCCGAATCCGGGCCCATCATCGCTTCTCCATAGCTCGTAGGTTCATCGTTGTCCAAAAACATGACCTCTAAGACAGGGTTGCCGTACCACTCAGGAGCTGTACGCGTCCTTGTCGACCTACGAGGTTCGATAGCAACTTGATCCGAAGCTTCATAATCATCATCATTAACTTCCTCTTCAACTGATGTAGGCTCTATAGAAACATCTTTCTGCGATGCGCTACTCTCTGGTTGAAGTAAAGGTTCAACAACCTCATCAAGTTCTATCTTCCTCCCACTCAATTCTTTCGAGAGAAAATCTTTCTCAAGAAATGTTCTGTTTTTAGCGAGAAACACTTTGCCTTCGGATCTGAGATAGAAGGTATACCCAACTGTCTCTTTTGGGTATCCTATGAAGACGCATTTCTCCGCTTTGGGTTACAGCTTTTCAGGCTGAAGCTTTTTGACATAAGCATCACATCTCCAAACTTTAAGAAACGACAACTTTGGCTTCTTCCCAAACCACAGTTCACATGGCGTCGTCTCAACGGATTTCGATGGTGCCCTATTTAAAGTGAATGCAGCTGTCTCTAATGCATAACGCCAAAACGATAGTGGCAAATCGGCAAGAGACATCATATATCGCACCAAATCCAATAAGGTTCGATTACGACGTTCGGACACACCATTACGCCGTGGTGTTCCAGGCGTTGTCAATTGTGAAACAATTCCACACTGTCTTAAGTGACTGCCAAACTCATAACTCAGATATTCTCCTCCTCGATCAGATCATAGGAATTTAATCTTCTTGTTACGATGATTCTCAACTTCACTCTGAAATTGCTTGAACTTTTCAAACATTTCAGACTTGTGTTTCATTAAGTAAATATACCCATATCTACTTAAGTCATCAGTGAAGGTGAGAAAATAACGATATCCACCACGCGCCTCAATGCTCATCGGACCGCACACATCAGTATCTATGATTTCCAACAAGTCACTTGCCCGTTCCATTGTTCCAGAGAACGGGGTTTTAGTCATCTTGCCCATGAGGCATGGTTCACATGTGTCAAGTGATTCAAAATCAAGTGACTCCAAAAGTCCATCAGCATGGAGCTTCTTCATGCATTTTACACCAATATGACCTAAACGGTAGTGCCACAAGAAAGTGGTATTATCATTATCAATTCTACATCTTTTGGCATCAATGTTATGAACATGTGTATCATCACTATCGAGATTCAATAAGAATAAACCCCTCACATTGGGTGCATGACCATAAAAGATATTACTCATATAAATAGAACAACCATTATTCTCTGATTTAAATGAGTAACCGTCTCGCAATAAACAAGATCCAGATATAATATTCATGCTTAATGCAGGCACTAAATAACAATTATTCAGGTTCATCACTAATCCCGATGGTAGTCGAAGAGCGAGCGTGCCGACGGCGATCACATCAACCTTGGAACCATTTCCCACGCCCATCGTCACTTCGTCCTTTGCCAGCCTCCGTCTATTCCGCAGTTCCTGTTTTGAGTTGCAAATGTGAGCAACCGCACCGGTATCAAATACCCAGGCACTACAACGAGAGTTGGTAAGGTACACATCAATAGCATGTATATCATATATACCTTGTTTGTTGTTGGCCGCCTTCTTGTCAGCCAAATACTTGGGGCAGTTCTGCTTCTAGTGACCAGTTCCCTTGCAATGAAAGCACTCAGTTTCTGGCTTGGGTCCAGCCTTGGGTTTCTTCACGGGAGGGGCAACTGCTTTGCCGCTCTTCTTGGAGTTACCCTTCTTACCCTTGCCATTCTTCTTGAAACTAGTGGTTTTATTGACCATCAACACTTGATGCTCCTTCTGAATCTCAGACTCAGCGACTTTCAACATCGCAAACAGCTCGGCGACTGACTTGTTCATCCCGTGCATGTTATAGTTCAACACGAAGCTCTTGTAGCTAGCTGGCAATGATTGAAGAACTCTGTCAGTGATCGCCTCTGCTGGAAGGGGCATCCCCAATTCAGCCAGACGGGTAGAATACCCAGACATTTTGAGTATGTGTTCAGTGACAGACCCATTCTCCTCCATCTTGCAAGCATAGAACTTATCGGAGGTCTCATACCTCTCGATCCGGGCATTCTTCTGAAAGATAAACTTCAACTCCAGGAACATATCATATGCTCCATGACGTTCAAAACGTCTTTGAAGTCCCGGTTCTAAGCCATACAACCCATTGAACCATTGAGTAGTCATCAGAACGAGCCTGCCAGGCGTTCACAACGTCTAGAGACTCAACTGGAGCGGGTGGATCACCAAGCGGTGCATCAAGAACATAACCCTTTTGGGAAGCAGTAAGGATAATCCTTAGATTATGGGCCCAGTCCACAAAGTAACTTCCATCATCTTTCAACTTAGCTTTCTCTAGGAACGCATTAAAATTCAGGGGTGCTACCGCGCGAGCCATGATCTACAACTTATATTTTGAAAAAACAACTTAGACTATTGTTCAAGATAATGAGTTTAGTTAATCATATTACTTAAAAACTCCCACTCAAATTGACATCCCTCCGGTCATTCGAGTGTCACATGATCCAAATCCACCAACTCAAGTCCGATCATCACGTGAGTTGAGGTGGTTTCAATGGTGAACATCTTCATGTTGATCATATCTACTATATGACTCATGTTCGACCTTTCGGTCTCTTGTGTTCCGAGGCCATGTCTGTACATGCTAGGCTCGTCAAGTTTAACCCGAGTGTTCCGCACGTGCAACACTGGCTTGCACCCGTTGTATGCGAACGTAGAGTCTATCACACCCGATCATCACGTGGTGTCTCGAAACGACGAACTTTCGCAACGGTGCACACTCGGGGAGAACACAATTTTATCTTGAAATTTAAGTGAGGGATCACCTTATAATGCTACCGTCGTCCTAAGCAGAATAAGATGCATAAAAGGATTAAAATCACATGCAAATCATAAGTGACATGATATGGCCATGAACTTGTGCTTTTGATCTCCATCTCCAAAGCACCGGCATGATCTCCATCGTCACCAGCATGACACCATGATCTCCATCATCTTGATCTCCATCAACGTGTCGCCATGAGGTTGTCGCGCCGACTGTTGCTTCCACGACTATTGCTAACTCATAGCGATAAAGTAAAGCAAAACGGCAAAAATAATTAAAGACAACCCTATGGCTCCTGCCGGTTGTCGTACTCATCGACATGCAAGTCGTGATATTCTATACAATACATGATCATCTCATACATCACATATATCTCATCATGTAATTGGCCATATCACATCACAACATACCCTGCAAAAACAAGTTAGACGTCCTCTAATTGTTGTTGCGAGTTTTACGTGGCTGCTACGGGTATCTAGCAAGAAGAATTCTTACCTATGCAAAACCACAACGGTGATACAAAAATTTCTATTCAACCTTCTCAAGGACCGCCTTTGTCAAATCCGATCCGACTAAAGTGGAAGAAACAGACACCCGCCAGCCATCTTTATTCAACGAAGTTACATTCAGCTGATGGAACCGGTCTCTCGTAAGCATACAAGTAATGTTGGTCCGGGCCGCTTCATCCCATAATACCGCCGAATCAAGAAAAGACCAAGGGAGGAAGCAATCTGAATATCAACGCCCACAAACTCCTTTGTGTTCTACTCGTGATCTCATCTACACATAGACCTAGCTCAGATGCCACTGATGGGGAACGTTGCATGGGAAACAAAAAAAATTCTATGCACACGCAAGATCTATCCATGGTGATGAGCATCTACGAGAGGGAGAGTGGATCTACATACCCTTGTAGATCGCTAAGCGGGAAGCGTTAAGAAACGTGGTTGATGTAGTCGAACGTCTTCGCGATCCAAATCGCCTAGCGTCCCGTGATCCAATCACGATCTAGTACCGAACGGACGGCACCTCCGCGTTCAGCACACGTATAGCTCGATGACGATCTCTGCCTTCTTGATCCAGCAAGAGGGAGCGGAGAGGTAGATGAGTTCTCAGGTAGCGCGACGGCGCGGCGGGGGTGGTGATGGAACTATTCCAGCAGGGCTTTGCCTAAGCACTGCTAAAAAACTAGAGGAATCAATCTATCGGGAGAGAGGGCTGCACTATGGCCTTTTGGGTTGAATAGCTTTTGCCCTCTCTCCCTCTAGTATATATAGGAGGGAGGGGAGGGAGGCCGGCGCCCTAGGGCTGCCCCTTTGGTGCGGCCGCTAGGAGGAGGAGGTGGAGGAGTCCACCTCCAATCCTACTCCTAGTAGGATTCCTTCCCTTCCCCCACTTGGACTTTCCTTTCCCTCAAGCACAGCCGCATAGGCCTTCTTGGGCCGGCCACCCAGTCCACCAGGGGCTGGTGCACCACCCTCAGGTCCATGTGACCCACTTGGGGTGTGGTGGGCCCACTTGGTGGACCCCCGGAACCCATTCGTCACTCCCGGTACACTGCCGGAAATGCCCGAAACTTTTCTGGAGTTCAAAGACCACCTTCCTATATATCAATCTTTACCTCCGGACCATTCCGGAGCTCCTCGTGATGTCCGGGATCTCATCCGGGACTCCGAACAACCTTCGGTCACCAACATACATAACTAAACTCTACCGAAACGTCACTGAACCTTAAGTGTGCAGACCCTACGGATTCGAGAACTATGTAGACATGACCGAGACACCTCTACGGTCAATAACCAATAGCGGGACCTGGATGCCCATATTGGTTCCTACATATTCTACGCAGATCTTTATCGGTTGAACCTCTATGTCAAGGATTCAGTTAATCCCGTATGATGTTCCCTTTGTTCTTCGGTATGTTACTTGCCCGAGATTTGATCGTCGGTATCTTTATACCTAGTTCAATCTCGTTAGCGGCAAGTCTCTTTACTCGTTCCGTAATATAAGATCCCGTGGCTAACACTTTAGTCACATTGCTTGTAAGGCTTGTTGTGATGTTGTATTACCGAGTGGGCCCTGAGATACCTCTCCGTCGCACGGAGTAACAAATCCCAGTCTTGATCCATGCCCACTCAACAGACACCCTCGGATATACCTGTAGAGCATCTTTATAGTCACGCAGTTACGTTGCGACATTTGATACACACAAGGTACTCCTCCGGTGTCAGTGAGTTGCATGATCTCATGGTCATAGGAACAGATACTTCACATGCAGAAAACTATAGCAATAAACTGACACAATCATATGCTACGTTCATAGTTTGGGTCTTGTCCATCACATCATTCTCCCAATGATGTGATCCTGTTATCAAATGACATCTCATGTCTATGGCTAGGAAACCTTGACCATCTTTGATCAACAAGCTAGTCTACTAGAGGCATACTAGGGACACAGTGTTGTCTACGTATTCACACATGTATCGGTGTTTCCAATCAATACAATTATAGCATGGATAATAAACGATTATCATGAACAAGGAAATATAATAATAACTACTTTTATTATTGCCTCTAGGGCATATTTCCAACAGTAAGACTCTTGTTATTCAACTTCTGTGTGTTCAGTGAGCATTGATCTCTGGGATCACTGTACACGTGCATTCGGTGATCATGACTTATGAGTCGGGGTCCCCACGGTGTTCCCAAAAGATCGTCACCGACAACGGCATGCAATTCACCAACAACAGCTTCATGCAATTCTGACGTGACTTGAGACTGCATCGGTATTTCCCCAAAGAGGAAGGGATGATGCAGCACATCGATAGTAAGTATTTCCCTCAGTCATGAAACCAAGGTATCGAACCAGCAGGAGGATCACGCTACACTATGTAAACAGCACCTGCACACAAAGAACAAATACTTGCAACCCGACGCGAAAGAGAGGTTGTCAATCTCTCCACGGTAAAAAGATAGATTAGGTTGTGATAGATTGGATATATAGATCTCGCAAGAACACAAAATAAAAGAGGCAACTAAATAGTGCAATAAGGTATTTTGGTTTTTTTTGGAAAAATAGATCTGAAAACAAAAGCGGCAAAAGATAGATCAGAAAGCAATATGTTGGAAAAGTAGACCCGAGGGTCATAGGTTTCACTAGTGGCTTCTCTCATGAGTATAGCACACGGTGGGTGAACAAATTACTGTTGGGCAATAGATAGAAGATGAAATAATCATGACGATATCCAAGGCGATGATCATTATATAGGCATCACGTCCAAGATTAGTAGACCGAAACGATTCTGCATCTACTACTATTACTCCACACATCGACCACTATCCAGCATGCATCTTGTGTATTAAGTTCATGGAAAAACGGAGTAATGCAATAAGAATGGTGACATGATGTAGACAAGATCTATTCATGTAGGAATAGACCCATCTTGTTATCCTTAATAGCAACGATACATGCGTGCCTGATTGCCCCTTCTGTCACTAGGAGAGGACACTTCAAGATCGAACCCATCACAAAGCACCTCTTCCCATGGCAAGAAAAATTGATCTAGTTGGCCTAAATAAACCAAAGATTCGAAGAAGAAATACGAGGCTATAAGTAATCATGCATATAAGAATCAAAGAAGACTCAAATAATATTCATGGATAGAAACTGATCATGAACTCAAAATTCATCGTATCCCAACAAACACACCGCAAAAAGTCATTACATCAAATAGATCTCCAAGAGACCATTGTATTGAGAATCAAAAGAGAGAGAGAAAGCCATCTAGCTACTGCCTACGGACCCATAGGTCTATGGTGGACTACTCACACATCATCGGAGAGGCACCAATGAGGATGATGAACCCCTCCGTGATGGTGTTAGATTGGATCACGCGGTTCTGGAACTTGTGGCGGATGGATGTATTTTTCGTCGACTCCTCT
Organism: Elymus sibiricus; assembly: GCA_039707655.1. Taxonomy (NCBI): domain Eukaryota; kingdom Viridiplantae; phylum Streptophyta; class Magnoliopsida; order Poales; family Poaceae; genus Elymus; species Elymus sibiricus. Next base: position 245,287,101 of record CM077669.1, read on the forward strand.
AGGGTTTCTGGAATATTTGGGTATTTATAGAGGTCAGAGGCAGTGGAGAAGGTTCCCGAGGCGGCCACAACCACCAGGGCGCGCCCGGGGCCCCTGGCATGCCCTGGTGTCTTGTGGGGGGGGCCTGGGCTCCCTCCTGGTTACTTCTTTGGCCCACTGGCCTTCTTCTGGTCCAAACAAATTCTCCAAAAAAATTCGTCGCGATTGGACTCCGTTTGGTACTGATATTCTGTGAAGTAAAAAACAAGCAAAAAACAGCAAATGGCACTTGGCACTATGTCAATAGGTTAGTCCCAAAAAATGATATAAAGTTGCTATAAAATGATTGTAAAACATCCAAGAATGAAAATATGACATCATGGAACAAGAAAAATTATAGATACATTGGAGACGCATCAGCATCCCCAAGATTAATTCCTACTCGTCCTTGAGTAGGTAAATCATAAAAACGGAATTTTTGATGTGGAATGCTGCCTAACATGTTCATCACATATTCTTTTCTTTTGTAGCATGGACATTTGGACTTCTAGATGGTTCAAAGCAATAGTCTAGTTTTGACATAAAGACTTTAATACTCAAGCATGCCAATAAGCAACCATGTCTTTCAAAATATCAACACTAAAGAAAGTTATCCCTAGCCCATCATGCTCAATCATTGATCCATTCATGAAACACACTCAAATATTAACTACACCCATTGCACAAGTATGATCATAGTGCCCCCTAGTTTGTGCTTTATAAGAGAAGATGGGGACTCAAATTAAAAATAAAAATTGCATAAAGTAAATAGATATATAGGCCCTTCGCAGAGGGAAGTAGGGATTTGTAGAGGTGCCAGAGCTCAAAGTTTAAATTGAGAGATAAAAATATTTTGGGTGGCATGCCTTTCCTGTCAATGAAAACAACAAAGTAGTTCTCAATACTTTCCATGCTAGATATATCATAGGCGGTTCCCAAACATAAAGTAAAGTTTATTCCTTTTTCCACCATTATTTCACAATCCATGGCTAGCCATATCCACAGTTGCCTTCCATACCAACACTTTCCAAGGAATTTATTATTTGACAACATAAAGTAAATTTCTTTTCCATTTCGGGACTGGGCATCCCTATTACCACCGTACTCTCGTGCAATCACAAGTGAATAAACACTCATCTTGAGAATAACACATCTAGCATGGAAAAATATTGGATACGCCCTACCGTTTCATGAGCGGTACGAGCACACAAAAAGGAAATTTATTTTGAAAATTAGAGATGGCACATACAAATTTGCTTAGAACGACATGGAAATACCGCACATAGGTAGGTATGGTGGACTCATAAGGCAAAACTGGGTTTAAGGATTTTGGATGCACAAGTAGTATTTCTACTTAGTACAAGTGGAGGCTAGCAAATAGATTGAGAAGCAACCAACCAAGAAACGAAAATTCTCATAAGCGGGCATTGACCATAACTAACACTGAATAATGCACCATAACTAGGATGTAATTTCATTGCATAACTATTGACTTTCATACTTGCATAGGGAACCACAAACCTTAACACCAATATTCTTACTAAAGCATGATTACTCACCAACATGACTCACATATCACTATCATCATGTCTAAAAACTATTACAAGGAATCAAGTTTAATTTTTCCAATGATCTTCATGATTTTTTTTATTATATCCCTCTTGAATATCTATCACTTTGGGACTAGTTTCTTATATTGCCATTGCTTTTGACAAACTCAAATAAATTTAAGTGAAGAACATGAGCATAAAAGTTTCATCTCTCAAAATAATATAAGTGAAGGATGAGAGGATTTCTTCAAAACTTACTAACTCTCAAATTGATATAAGTGAAGCATGAGAGTTTTTCTTCAAAATTTCAAAGCACACCGCGCTCAAAAGGATATAAGTGAAGCACTAGAGCAATTCCATATCTCAAAAATTTAAGTTAAGCATAAAGAGCAATTCTAACAAATCAAATCATAATTTTGGCTCTCTCAAATAGATGTGTCCAGAAAGGATACTAATGACAAACTAAAAAGCAAAGCAAGCAAATACTCAAATAATACAAGACGCTCCAAGCAAAACTCATCATATGTGACGAATAATAATATAGCTCCAAGTAAAATACCGATGGTCGTTAGAAGAAAGAGGGGATGCCACTCGGGGCATCCCCAAGCTTAGTTGCTTGTTTATCTTTGGATATATCTTGGGGGTGCTATAGCATCCCCAAGCTTAGGCTCTTTTCACTCCTTATTCCTTCATCCATCGTGATCTCACCCAAAACTTGAAAACTTCAATCACACAAAACTCAACAAAATCTTCGTCAGATCCGTTAGTATAATAAAGAAAATCACCACTTTAAGTACTGTTGCAAACTAATTCAAATTTTATTATTTCATTATATCTACTGTATTTTCACTTTACCATGGCTTATACCCTTCAATACAACCCATAGATTCATCAAAACAAGCACACAATGCAACGAAAAAGAATATGTCTTAAACAGAACAGTCTGCAGTAATCTGTACTCTAACCATACTTATGTAACTCTACAAATTCTGAAACATTAAGATAACTTAAATAGTTTGTATAGAAATACTGTGTTAAAATTTCAGCTCATTATCATGCTCCAGTAAAAAATGAAAATTCACGCACTGGAGTTAAAGTTTCTGTTTCAGATTCAACATTGTTTCTACTCATCTCATGAATAATCCTAAAGGCTTTACTTGGCACAAACACTAAAAAAACATAAAAACACAATAATAACAGAGGCATAATTGTGTCAACACTCAAGAACAGAAAGAAAAAGGTAAAAATAAATTTTATTCATTGGGTTGCCTCCCAACAAGCTCTTTCTTTATAGCCATTAAGATAGGCTTGAGATTTCAATGATGCCCTCATGGAAGATAATAATAGCAAAACAAATAGAGCATCATGAAGCATATGGAAAACACACTTAAGTCTAACATACTTCCTATGCATAGGCATTTTATAAGCAAACAAATTATCAAGGCAAGCAAAAACTAGCATATGGAAGGAAGAAGAAAGAGACAAAAGCAATCTCAACATGAAGAGAGGTAATTTAGTATCGTAAAAATTTCTACAACCATAATTTCCTCTCTCATAATAATTACATGTAGGATCATAATCAAATTCAACAATATAGCTATCATAAACAATACTCTCTTTATGATCAACATGCATAAAGTTTTTATCATCTTCAAAAATAGTGGGATTATCATCAACTAAAGTTATGACCTCTCCAAACCCACTTTTTACAAAAAATTCATAAGATTGAACACTCTCCAAATATGTGGGATTATTTTTACCTAAAGTTGACGCTCTCCCAAACCCACTTTCGATACTATTGCAAACATTATTATCAATAACATATTCAACATGAGGTTTAAATAAATTTTCAAGATCATAAGAAGCATTATCACCCTAATCATGATCATTGCAATAAGAAGTGGACATGACAAAATTATCATTGTCATAAGAATTTATAGTTTTGCATATCATTAACATAATTGACATTAATAGAATTGCTTGTAGTTTTGCATATCATTAACATAATTGACATTAATAGAATTTATAGTAACATCATTGCAATCATGCTTTTCTATCAAGGAGCTATCATGAATCACCTTATAAATTTCTTCTTTCAACACTTCATCAAAATTTTCAGATTCATGATTTTCAAACAAAACTTCATAGAGATAATCAAGTGAACTCAAGTCACTAGCAATTAATTCATCATAATTTGGTCTTTTGAAAAGATTAGCAAGTGGATGAGGATCCATATCAATAGATTTTTAGCAAGCGAAGATGCAAGCAAATAGAAGGCACATGGCAACACAAGCAAAGATAGAAAACAAGAGATCTGACGAGAAAAAGGCAAACGAAAAAGAGGGCGAATAAAATGACAAATTTGGTAAAGTAGGGAGAGGAAAACGAGAGGCAAATGGCAAATAATGTAATTCCAAGTAGATGAGATTTGTGATTAGGAACCTGATAGATGTTGATGATGTCTCCTCGGCGCCAGAGATTGGCACGTTGAAGAGACTACTTCCTCCCCGGCAACGGCGCCAGAAATTCCTTTGGTGTGGCTTGAGACTGCATTGGTATTTCCCCAAAGAGGAAGGGATGATGCAGTACAGCGACGATAAGTATTTCCCTCGGTTATGAAACCAAGGTATCGAACTAGTAGGAGGATCATGCAACACTATTTAAACAACACCTCCACACAAAGAACAAATACTTGTAGTCCGACGCGAAAAAGAGGTTGTCAATCTCTCCACGGTAAAAAGATATATTAGGTTGTGATAGATTGGATAGATAGATCTCGCAAGAACATAAAATAAAAGAGGCAAATAAAAAGTCCAGCAAGGTATTTTTGGGTTTTTGGAATAATAGATCTGAAAACAAAAGCGGCAAAAAGATAGATCGGAAAGCAATATGTTGGAAAAGTAGACCCGGGGGCCGTAGGTTTCACTAGTGGCTTCTCTCATGAGTATAGCACACGGTGGGTGAACAAATTACTGTTGGGCAATTGATAGAAGATCAAATAATCATGACGATATCCAAGGCGATGATCATTATATAGGCATCACGTCCAAGATTAGTAGACTGAAACGATTCTGCAACTACTACTATTACTCCACACATCGACCACTATCCAGCATGCATCTTGTGTATTAAGTTCATGGAAAAACGGAGTAATGCAATAAGAACGGTGACATGATGTAGACAAGATCTATTCATGTAGGAATAGACCCATCTTATTATCCTTAATAGCAACGATACATGCGTGCCTCGCTGCCCCTTCTGTCACTGGGAGAGGACACCGCAAGATCGAACCCATCACAAAGCACCTCTTCCCATGGCAAGAAAAATCGATCTAGTTGGCCTAACTAAACCAAAGATTCGAAGAAGAAATATGAGGCTATAAGTAATCATGCATATAAGAGATCTAAGAAGACTCAAATAATATTCATGGATAGAAACTGATCATGAACTTAAAATTCATCGGAAACCAACAAACACATCGCAAAAAGTCATTAGATCAAAGAGATCTCCAAGAGACAATTGTATCGAGAATCAAAAGAGAGAGAGAAAGCCATCTAGCTACTGCCTACGGACCAGTAGGTCTATGGTGGACTACTCATGCATCATCGGAGAGGCACCAATGAGGATGATGAACCCCTCCATGATGGTGTTAGATTGGATCTCGCGGTTCTGGAACTTGCGGCGGCTGGATGTATTTTTCATCAACTCCTCTAGGGTTTCTAGAATATTTGGGTATTTATAGAGCTCAGAGGCGGTGGAGAAGGTTCCCGAGGCGGCCACAACTCACCAGGGCACGCCCAGGGCCCCTGGCGCACCCTGGTGTCTTATGGGCGGCCTGGGCTCCCTCCTGGTTACTTCTTTGGCCCACTGGCATTCTTCTGGTCCTAAAAAATTCTCCAAAAAGTTTCGTCGCGATTGGACTCCGTTTGGTACAGATATTCTTCGAAGTAAAAAACAAGCAAAAATCTGCAACTGGCACTTGGCACTATGTCAATAGGTTAGTCCCAAAAAATGATATAAAGTTGCTATAAAATGATTGCAAGACATCCAAGAATGAGAATATAACAACATGGAACAAGCAAAAATTATAGATACGTTGGAGACGTATCAAAAACTTTCAAGACATTGGCACCAAGATATGCTTCGCATCAGTTGCTCACCCAAGGAGCAACAGGCAAGTAGAGAAGGAAAATGCTGAAGTGCTGCGAGGACTGAAGACAAGGACTTTCGAAAAGATGCACAAGCAATGAAGGCGCTGGATTGATGAGCTGCCTGCGGTTCTTTGGTCAATCCGAACGACACCGAATAGAGTCACCGGCGAGACACCCTTCTCCCTAGTTTATGGTGCAGAAGCAGATCTCCCCATGGAACTCACATACAGGTCACCAAGAGTGCAGGCCTTTGACGAGGACCGGTAAGAGCAAGTACGGCAAGATGATGCCACGCTCCTCAAGGAAGATCATCTCCAAGCCGCGCGGCGTGCCTCTCGGTACCAGCAAACCCTACACCGCTATCACTGCCGCAAGGTGCGCGCCAGGAGCGTTGAGGAAGGCGACCTTGTTCATCGGCGGATTCGGTCCGCGAAGGGATCAAACAAGTTGACGACGAAGTGGGAAGGCCCTTAGCGGGTAGTATGAGTCACCAGGCCTGGCGCAGTCCGCCTGGAGACCGAAGACGGGACCCCGATGCAAAACTCGTGGAATATCAAGCATCTTCGCAAGTTCTATCCGTAAGGCGCGGTTGCCGGGCCACCTGCCAACCCCTTTTGTACAAGTTCGCTAGCAAGGCATGCAATCCTTTGTACAGAGCCATGCGATGACCCTATGCGTAGTCAATAAAGCTAAGTGTTCTACAACTGTTTGTCAAAGTACATATTTATCTTATGTATCTTATATGACATGTTGTGATTACTCTTTACTTGCGTAAGGTGACTGTTGAACAACTTAGCTTCCTAGCCTACTCTATTTTATCTTCTTTCTTTTTCTCAAAAGGGAGAAGGGGCCCCGCGTGCAAGTCTTCCAGGGGGGAGTGACGGTATGGACGCCTACAGACGCGTTCAAGGACGATCACCTTACGAAAAGAAACGCAACAAGAGAAAGCTAAGTTACAAAAACTTTTTGAAAATTTGAAGCTTTCTCCTTGAACAAAGTTGACGCTTGTGTGAAGAAAACCTGCATGCAAAGGACCCTTGTCGGAACTGCTTGCGCACTTGGTTGTTTCGAGTCCGCTCAACATTGCAAGGATGGCGAGGAGGCCTTATCGACAGCGGCATCACCGGTAGGCTACCAAGGACCCATTCCTTTGAGCGTTCGCAGTAAAGGTGCATGCACCGACATGCATTTCCGGCAAGCGTAGGGATAAATGAAAACACACAAGTGCGAAACTACGTTCAGGAAAGAATAGCCATTCGTTAAAGACATCACAAGCATTTGGGTAGTTGGCGGAAGGTACCCAACAAGTTTTTCTTTGCATTTTTGCAGGGCTACATTGGGTATAATTTAAACGCAAAAGGAGATCTGCCACAACGATGTGCCGATTGATCCGGAAACGAGGTCGCACAGATGGAGCCTCGTTCCCGCACCAATCGGCCCGTCTCTAAGCCCTAGCAAAGGTAGCGCGCGCGCCTAGTCGGAGTCCTCCTCCTTGATGCCGAAGGTGCTGCCTTCGTCATCACTGGGGCTGGAGGACTCATAGTCGCTGCTGCTTGAGCTCTCCGCGCAGCACCCCACGCGAACGTCGAAAGCCCCGAAGATCTTCACGAAGAGAGTGGCGGCTCCGTCGAACTTGAAATGGAGGAGATGCCCAGGCCCCAGACCGCGGGAGCGGGCGAACGACTTCCACCCCCGCGTCAAGAACATGGCGCTCCGAGGGGAAAGGTCGACTGCCACCCAGGCGGGCCTGTTGCAGCAACCATACGCCCGAAGCCACAGGCCTAAGGGCCTGCTGTCCTCCATGGCCCTCGCGAAAGGGTCAGGAAGGCGCAGCCAGCCCCAGGGCCGACGGGGCACGACCACGATGAACTTGTGCACCTCCTCCCCCACATGAATTCCCACGCTGGGAGGTGGGAGGGGCGCGCCTCCGCTACTGCCACAACCGCCATTGTTCGAAGGTGGCGTCCTCCCACGGCCCCTGGACGTCTTCCTCCCACAGGAGCTAGGACCGGCTCCTGATGTCATCACCACAATCCGCATCGGGTTTGAGGGGAGGTCCTCGCGAAGGGAGCAGACCCTCGAGCACGTTCTCGGCCCCTAGCCTTCTTGAGGGTGGCGTGCTGGAGGAAGTGGCAAGAGGAAGAGGAGGATGGGCTGACTGGCAAACTGGAGTAGAGGGATGTGAGTGAGCAACACCTTCATCGACCCCCCCTATTTATAAGAATGGGCGGGAGGAGAGGGGGAGGTTCGCTCTTCGCACTAGCGGACGTGCTACTCTAGCGACCACCTTTCTCAGCCAAGACCAGACCCCACATGTGACACGCGTCACACGGGATGCAATAAAAGGAGGAAGACAGAGTGGAAGAGACGAAGACACTCAAGCGACGCAGGGTGGTTCGAAGGCTAACTGTTCAATGCCAAGCGCACTGCTTGGGAGACCGCCTCTATCCCCCAATGTCGAGCCTCGTGTGGAAACACGCGACGCAGGAGGCACCTCTTCTAGTCCGACGCGGGGCAGCTTTTCAGGCACGTCCCTTCAAACGATGTCTCGCTCCGCTTCCCACGACTCGCGTTCAATGCGCATCGTGGGAAGGAGCGGAGAAAACAATTATCATAACTACACGAAATTGCGGCCGCGTGTGCCTGTGCACTGTTTTGGGCCTAGCCGAACAACGTCATGGACTCAAGTGTGGCCCAGGCCCAGGGGCTCCCGTCGGTGTACTAAAGAACGGGGCCCTTAGTACCCAGACTTGTGCACCAGACCACCGCAGCCTCCGGACCAGCAAGACCCTGCCGGGCTGAATCTGAGTTCATACCACATCAAACAAGGGTTCGAGTGAACCGGCAAGACCTCCTTGCCGGAGGACTCGAATACTAATGCACCTGCCGAGGCCTCCGCCCGCTAGGCCATCGCTCCACGTCGTCAGGCTGGTTGTCTACATCGACTAGGTGTCGAGCGGGGAGGCGGTTAGGTGGAGCTGGTCGGGGCGCATGGCAGCTTACTAGATTTGCAGCAACTTTAATGACACCCGTCCTATGGCGTGGTAAAAGAATAAGAGGTAGCTGGGAGAAAGACACAGAAGGAGAGGCAATCCTTGCCGGGAGATGTCGCCAGCGCGTCACCTCACGACGCATTAAATGCACTTGTCCTAGTCCGTCAGAGTTAGGTATTTCCCACTATAGCTATTGCCAGTGATTTTGGCAGGTAGGATATACATTGTTTATTCTGTGTAAAGACCATTTTAGACCCTGTGGTAGCCACATAGATTATAAAAGGAGGTCCATGGCTACCTTTACAAGGGTCGACACCCTGTTCATTTACACACGTAGCAACGCTCCGTGTGCATTCCTGTCGGGCTGTGACGCTCCTGTACCGTGAACTCATATAATCCACAAAGACACATGACGTTGGATTTTACGCTTCGGCGGCCCGAACCTGTCTAAACCCTTGTGTATGCATGGTCCGGTGCTGCTCTTTGCGCCCGAGAATCTCCCCAGCCGAACCATGAAAGGGGCCTTGCCGGCCCCATAGATCGTTGTCCCCCGACAGCGGCGCTCCTCTTCTTCGATGCCATGCAGCGGCGATGCGGCAATGGAAGGAGAATGAGGCGGAGAAGGAGAGAAACGGGTGATGTGTGCGCAAGGAAGGAGGAGCAGTGCGCAGGGGAGGCGTCTGGAGGAAGTCACGCAATGATGGTACTTCCCCGGCGCGCGCGGCAGTCTTAAGGCAGCCGTGCGGTTATCAAGGCGTCATGGGAGAAGTGCGTGCATCCCGTCCAATCGCCGCTGCCACGCATCATCTCTGGGCCCGGCAGTTCATCAGGCCCTGTGGCATTTTGACCCGCGCTGTTTTGCGCTCAACGGGCGGAACGTGCGCACCGCGGGCCCGGGGGCTACTTTCGGTCCAATAGACCTAGGGTACCACGACCCACCTACTGCCGGACCATTCGACTTTGTGAAGAAGGCCCAATGCAGTATCTAGCCCACTGGAAGACTCTGGAGGCCATCCCGCGAGTCCCCGACTTTGGGATGACACCGCTCTCTAAGAGGGATGTAAGGAAGGATCCAGCGGGCGCCATAGAAGAATCTTTCCCCTTTGTGATAAAAGGGTAGCGAGTAGTTGCCCCCCTATAAGGTGAATCCCAGCACTTACCCATTTGGTGCAAGGAGACCAATGTGACACCGGTCGCCAGGACGGACGCCACCAGCGAGCCCACGAGCGCATCATGGACATCACCTTTGGCAGGATGAAGTCCAACTTTGTCAGGCAAGACTACGCGTTTGTCCCCCTTCATATTGCTGCCCTGTGGTCGCCCTTTTCCCGCCAATTTTTGGGAAGAGAGGCCCATGGCAAGGATAAGAGGGGCATATGGCCACCGTAGATAAGGACAGATGATTGAGCTCCCAATCTCGAGAGAGAGAGAGCTATTCTTCTTCCTCGTAGCTTGTAACACTTGTGCAACCCAACAGAAAAACAAACACACAAAGCAGGAGTAGGGTTTTACACCGCAAGGTGGCCCAAACCTGGGTAAACTCCGGTGTCCTTATGCTCTGCATGCGTGTCTTGGTCGTAGTTGAGGCGAGGTTGTAGGTGCATCCAGCTCCCTAGTGTTTGAACCGGGTTCTTGAGAGGTTTCCCGTAGGAACAAAACCAATCTCCGACACATGATCCTGGTTGTTCCGCGCATAGGAAAATTTTATATTGCAGCCGATGCACCAAGCGTAGAACCCAACAACAGCTTCTCGTCAACTTCTCCAACAAGAGCTACAAACCCAAGGACGAGCACATGGCTGCTTAGCTCGAGGAGGTGCGTAAGCTTGAGAAGCGTTTCCTGGGCATGGAACTCCAACACATCCCTCGCAGCAGCAACCAGGAACCTGATGATATGGCCAAGAAAGCATCGTGCCGCGAGCCTCAAGACCATGGCGTCTTCGAAAAGCGACTCCTGAAGCCATCTGCCACGCCACCAGCTGTCAGCACCATGGCACCTCAAGAGGAGTTGCCTCCGTGCCTCCCACAGGTGCCCCCAATTGCGGACCACCCTCAGGCGATCGCGTGCTGCTGGCACTGGAGCCGTAGGAGGAGAACCGGGCCACGAAGTTCAGGATCTACTTGCAGAACGGCACTCTCCTAGTAGACGATGCTGAAGAAGAGCGTGTGGCCTGCTAGGCTGCATCATACAGCCTCTAAGACAGAGATCTCTACAGAAGGCGCCCCAATGACACGGCACTGCGGTGCATCTCTGAGGAGCAAGGTCGCGAGCTGCTTGCTGACATCCACGGCGGAGACTGCGGTCATCATTCTTCATCATGCACCCTTGTTGACAAGGTGTTCCGCAACAGTTTCTACTGGCCCAGAACACTCGAAGACGCCACTGAGCTTGTCCGATCCTGGAAAGCCTGTCAATTCCATGCCGACAGGACTCATCAGCCGGCGCAAGGGCTCCAGATTATCCCCCTCACGTGGTCCTTTGTGGTCTGGGGGCTGGATATCCTGGATCCCTTTCCTCGCAGAGCTGGAGGCTACCGCTACCTCTACGTCGCCATCAATAAGTTCACCAAGTGGGTGCAAGTGGAGCGTGTCAGCTCCATACCAGCACAATCTGCTGTCCAATTCCTTAGGAGCTTGGTGTGCCGCTTCGGCGTCCCCAACCGCATCATCACCGACAATGGATCACAATTCACCAGCGGCCTCTTCAGGTCCTACTGCAATAACCTCGGCATACAGATCTGCTACGCCGCCGTGGCGCACGCACGAAGCCACGGCCAGGCCGAGCGTGCAAACGCTGAGGTCCTCAAAGGCCTCAAGACAAGAAGCTTCACCAAGAAGCTCGTAGCCTGCGGCAGAGCCTAGCTCGACAAACTCCCATCCGTGCTATGGTCTATACGCACAACAACGACCAAGCATACCGGTGAAACTCCCTTCTTCCTTGTCTACGGGGCGGAAGCGGTCCTTCCCACTAAGCTCAAGCATGGGTCCCCACAGGTCTTGGCCTTCAATGAGAACAACCAAGACGACCTGTGGGAAGCTGATATGCTCCTCCTGGAGGAAGCACGTGGCCAGGCTGCCCTCCGAGCAGCCCGGTATCAGTAGGCATTGCTTGCTATCATAGCCGCAACATACGTCCTCTCACCCTTGAAGCTGGCGACCTTGGCCTGCGACGGATCCTCTCCAGAGAAGGACTCCACAAGATCTTGCCCATGTGGGATGGTCTTTCAGGGTCATCCACGTTTCTCGGCCTGGCGCAGCACGGCTGGAGACGTAGGAGGGTGTTCCGGTACAAAACACATGGAACATCCAACATCTCTGCGAGTTCTATCCGTGCGCTCATGGAGTACAGAATGACTTGGGGCTGTACACGCTCCGGGAGTCTCTCATCATGCATCGCCACAAGGCCGCAAGATCACCCCGCCGATGCTCCAGTGGGGCCCCATGCTTAGTCATGGCAGACTTTTGACATGAGGGCGCCTTTCGGCTGCATCACATCCTCAGGCTGACCCGTGTCCATCACGGTGGTGTTTTTCTCTATCCTTTTAGGGGCGCCTCTCGGCCACATCCTCAAGCTGACCCGTGTCCAGCATGGCAGCACTGTTTCTTTTTTGTTGTGGAATGTACTCTTTCATGCAGCAGCAAAATTAGTTAATAAAGCATCTGGTGTGCTGGGTAAACTTTTTACTGCAGCAACAGTTCGCGCTCGCGATCTTCCTCATGCCTATCATGCGAGCGCGGGCTGGGCATGATGCATGTGCTCACAGCGCCGCAAAACCCAAGTGACTGAGCTCTCGCTCGTGGGCCTGCTCCCGTGCATGTCACCTCACCAAGGTCCTTGGTGCTCTATCTCCTCGCGTGACACCCATAAGCAAGCCCATGAGCGCGTACTGTTGCGTCACTTGCAAAAACCTTCTAGCATAACTGTCGCTGCATGCACAAGGCGTCAAAGGCTTCATGAGCCCCACCTCATGAGGCAGCCCACTGTTCCACCTCCATCAAGCCTCAACAGGAGGCCTCATGAGCTGACGCTCACGTGGCTTATCCCACAAGCTGCAACGCCTCAAGGCTTAGGCCACACGAAAAGCTAAGTCCTAAAACTTTGCGATTTTCTTGGTGCTTCTTGAGTTTTTCCCCTCGTAATCTCGTCGAATATCTCTGTTTCCTCCTTGGCACGAGCCGCTTGCACGTCAAAGGGGGGCATTCTGAGCATCGCGCATCAGGAGCCCTTATTGCCCCACGGAGCTCTACACCCTTTGGCCTTGTCGGACGCACGTCCCAACATACCAGTGACGGTCGTGGCATGCTTGGGGCCTGGGTCCAAGCAACGTAGAGCAAAAAGGCAATGTAAAAAGGGAAGCAAATCTCACGAGAAAACGGCGAGATGGAGCAAAATATTAAGAACTTAAAGTACGATTACATGAATAAATGCCCCCACGGGGTCTTGCAAATCTTGATGCAGCAGGAAACAAAGAAAATCTAAGGCCTCACGCCGAAGAGGTGCCATCTTCATCATCAGGGCCGGCCGCCGCTGGCTCGCCATCTTCCTCATAAGGCTCGGGGGCGTGCGCGAACCGCTCGACCAAGGCGTCCATGTGGTCACACACCTCCCTCCGGAGTTGGTTCTGGAGCTCCGCGGGCACGGGCTCCACCACACTGACGAGGTCAAAGGAAGGGTCGACACGGAGGAGGTTGCTGAAGACGCGAGTTACCGCCTGGCCCATGAGGTCACGGGCCTCGTCCTCAACGACAGCATTCTGCCTCAAGACCCCCGTCTCCAGCGACTCCACCACCTTGGTGAAGAAGTCCAGGTAGCCGCCATCATACTCAGCAATGAGCAGGTCTGGGACGTCCTCGACGAAGCGGCCGAGTGTCCCGCGAGCGCGCCCCGCAAGCCCTTTGAACGGCTTGACGCGTTGCGAGGCCTCGTCCTTGGCCTTCTTGACGAGGCCTCGCCCTTGGCCTTCTTCACGACATTGGAGACGTCGCCGACCTGCGCCTGGAGCGACTGCAATTCCTCCTTGATGTCTTCCTTGCCCTTGAACGCAAGGTGGAGGTCCGCCTTAGCATGCCGGAGCTGCTTCTTAAGCTCGTCGATCTTCTTCTGGAGCTCGGCGCACTTGGTCTTGAAGCGCGACTCCTGCTGCTGCAGCTTGCCGTGCTGGCTCTTCTGGAGCTCTTCTCACTACTACATGACCCTGGCATCGGCCTTGGCATGTGTCGGCCTAGTGGGAACGAGGGTACCACAGACCGTCTGCCCCCGGTGAGGGAGTCCTGGTTTAAGGGGTCCTCGGATAGCCGACCTGTTTCTCATGGGCCAGACTATGTGGGCCACTGGATGAGCATTGGGTGATCAAGGGCCCCGTCGCCAAGGTGGAAGTTTCAAGGAGCCATGGCGTGTCCTCCAAGTTGTCGACAGTAGATAGGCATGTTTTTTCCCTTTGATGTGTAACCGACCATGTGTAAACCCTAGGTACCCTCGGCGTCTATATAAGCCAGAGGGTTTTAGGTTGTAGACCAAGAGAACTCATCTAGGGTTTAGTTATTCGATCTCGAGGTAGATCAACTCTGTAACCCTTATACCATCAATATAATCAAGCAGGACGTAGGGTATTACCTCCATAGGAGGGCCCGAACCTGGGTAAAACATCGTCTCCCTCGTCTCCTGTTACCATCGATTCTAGTCTCACAGCTCGGGACCCCCTACCCGAGATCCGCCGGTTTTGACACCGACACCCAGCCCTGGAGGCGACATTTCAGCCGGCCCGTGGCAAATGGCTTGGCCGCGGCCGCTCCGGAAGAAGCCGCCTCATGAGGGGCTAGCCTGGCGTGGCCCCTCACCGCCAGGCTAAGCCTAGCCAAGGCCACCAAGCACCAGATTGCCTTGCGAGGCCGCCTCACGAGGCTTGACATACGATGCCAAGCGCGGGGCTCGCGCCCATCACGTGGATGACGTCCCGCTGTCAGGATAAGGACGGCGGGGTGTGACCGAAGCCAGTTTCCATTCTGGTGATAAGGGAGCAGCGGCGTCTGCCTCCCCCAAAGCAAGTCCCAAAGCATTTCTTATTTGGTGCAAGGAGATCAGGACGGATCGGCACACCAGGACGGTGGTCATCGCCGAGCCCACCAGCGCGTATGGATGTCTACTTTATCAGGCGGAGACCGCCTTTAGTTAGGATAAGCATGGGCGCCTGTCCCGCTTTGAATTGTCGCCCTATGGCCACCCTTCCCCGCTCGTGTTTTCGGGGCAGAAGATCAAGGCACTACAAGAGGGGTAGGGCCGCCTCCATGTAAGGGGATCGAACCATTCTCCCCACACCTCGTGTACCTCGAGCCACAACCTCTCCATTACAGAGCAATCCAACACAGGCAGGAGTAGGGTATTACACCGCATGGTGGCCCCAACCAGCGTAGCTCGCATGTCCCCGTCGTGTCCGGTGTGAGTGAGTGCGCTCGTCGCCGGACTCGCCGTAGTTGTCGTCAGGTCATAGGTTGCCAAGCAAAGCCTCCCAGAGTTCGACACTAGTTCTTGGAGAAGTTTCTTGGACGCAGATCCTAGACTCTCACATTTGGCGCGCCAGGTAGGGGGACTTATCGTCTTCGTTCCTTCGACCTCGATGTCAACATTGATAAGGATGACGCCGTAGCTCACCGGGAACGCGCTGCGCGCCGAGGTGCCGCCAGGGTCCACGCGGCGCCCACCGCCTGAGGTGCCCCGGGGCAGCACCCTCGTGCCGCCACCGAACCCGTTGGGAGAGGGTGGCCTCCTCTGTTCACCTGTCGGTGAACGAGCAGGCGCATGGCCGTTCCACCACCGCCTCCTCGCTTGCGCGTCGCGACCCTCCCGCTCCGCATGTCGTGCTGCTCTTGGCATAGGAGCTGCTACGCTACCGTGCCATCGACGACGGCTACGACGCCTGGCCTGGGCGCATTACTGAGCTCGTCGACGATGCACGCGATGACCAGGCGCCCTCCCGCTCCCTTCCTGCTCCGCCATCACGCGCCGACCAGATTAGGGGCGACGCTCCACCTCCGCCACCTCTTCCGGCTACGTCGCGGCCGAACGACGCCCTACGGCACGCGCTTTGGAGCTGTCCCACGGGTCGGCCGCGTCGGCCGGCAATAGCGTCAGCTACCAGATGATCCGCCGCACGCCCCTAGATGCGCGCGTGACCCTCGAGAATGCGTGCAACCATGAGGATCACGTTCTCCATGATGTTGCCGCGGCTCGGCTCCAGAACCGTGTGGCCCTCGATGGAGGCGACGTCACCACCGGGGGCTACCCGGCCCTTATTCTCGGGCTGTGCCGCGTGGTGTGGCGCTACAAGTTCAAGCCAGAGCTCCCTCCCCGCTACACGACAACGCCAACCCCATGTAGTTCCTCCTACTCTACACCATTAGCATCCAGGCAGCGAAGGGGGACGACCGGGTCATGGCGAACTTGTTTTCCATGTCCCTCAAGGACGCTGCGTGCACGTGGCTCATGAATCTCCTCGAGGCGTCCATCTCTTCATGGGAGGACTTGTGCAACCAGTCGTCACCAACTTCACGGGCATGAGCGACCGTCCCCTCATGCTCAACAACCTGTGGGCCGTGCGCTAGCGCCCCGACGGCCCCTTCTCAAGTTCATCCAGCGCTTCAGCCAGGTGTGCAACAGGATCCCAAAGGCTTTCTATGCCGCGATTGTCTCCACCTTCGCCAATGGCATCATAGACGTGAAGATGTGCGAGAGCTCTCCGTTAGGGACGAGCTTGATTCAGCAGAAGAGTTGTTCCTCCTCACCGACCGTTGTACCATGGCCGAAGAGGGATGCCTTTTCCTCCACAACGACCCTAACATTGAGCCTGGCGCAGCGAAGTCCAAGGGTCGGGACACCAAGAGCAATGGTCCTGCCGTGCTCGCGGCGGAACCGGACTACAAGCATTGCCGCGACCGCGGCAAGACCAAGAAGGACGACTGACTTTTTTGTGCCTACCACAACATGAACTCCCACAACATTGAAGACTGCCATGAGCTCAAGCTACTTCGCGGGGGCCGCATCGAGCGCCGCGGCAGCCGCAAGGAGCACGGCAAGGGCCGCGGTGGCGGCAAAGGAGGCGGTCGATGGGGTGACAACAACAACAATGGCACCAGCTGTCGGCCCAGTGGGAACCAGGGTACCACGGCTCGTCTGCCTCTGGCCCAGGAGGCAACTACTGGGCCAGCCCGCGGCGGATGGCTAGGCCGCGGCCGCTCCAGAAGAAGCCGCCTCGCGAGGCCCCTCACCGCCAGGCTAGGCCTAGCCTAGGCCACCAAGCACCAGATCACTTCGCGAGGCTCCCCTCACGAGGCCGCTCCATGAGGCTCGGCGTGCGGCACCAGCCACGGGGCTCCGCGCCCATCACGTGGGTGACACACCCGCGCAGACAAGGACAACAGAGGCCGTGCCAACATGCGCGAACGCGTAGGATTTCCCTTTTCATGATTAAAGTGCAACACCCGCTGCCTCCCTGAAAGAAGGTTCCCAAAGCTTGCCATTCTGGTGAAAGAAGACCACACTGACGTGGCTCGCCAAGACGGAGGTCATCACCGAGCCCACAAGTGCGTCACGAAGACAAATTTATCATGTGAAGACCGCCTTTAGTCAGGATAAGCCTGGGCTCCTGTCCCCCTTCGAACTGCCGCCCTGTGGCCACCCTTTCCCGCTCATATTTTTGAGGGCGAGGACCAAGGCACTACAAGAGGGGCATGGCCGCTTCCATGTAAGGGGATCGGGCCATTCTCCCACAAACCTTGTGTACCTTGAGCCACAAGCTCCCCATTGTAGAGCAATTCAACATAGGAAGGAGAAGGGTTTTACACCGTGAGATGGCCCGAACCTAGGTATCTCGCGCGTCCCCGTCGTATCCGGTGTGAGTGAGTGAGCTCGTCGTCGATCTCCCTGTAGCTGTCCTTGTGTTGCAGGTTGCCAAGCCAGGTCCCCCAGAGTTTGAACCCTAGTCCTTGGAGAAGTTCTTGGACGCAGATCCTAGACTCCGACATTTGGCGCGTCAGGTAAGGGGACTTGCCGTCTTCACGCCTTTGACCTCGACGTCAACATCGACATGGACGATGCCGCCGCTCGCCAGGAGCACGCTGCGCGCCGAGCTGTCGCCAGGGTCCACAGGGTGCCCGCCGCCCGAGGTGCCCCGGGACGGCACCCTCGCACCGCCACCAAGCCCGTTAAGTAGAAGGTGGCCTCCTCCATCCACCCGGGGATGGGCAGGCAGGTGCTTGGCCGCTCCGTCACCACCTCCTCGCCCGCAAGTCGCAGCCCCCCCCCCCTCCCGCTCCGCGTGCCGCGCTGCTCATGGCGCAGGGGCCGCTGCGCTGTTGCCTTGCCAGGGACGACCGCGGCTCCAACCAGGGCCATTGTCACGAGTGTGGGATCCCAAGAGCCCCGCAGGCTCGCTTGCAACCTCGGCGGGGCCCAGGCCCCTCCGTCCAGCCACCACCTCAAGCGTTTCTCGCGCGAGGTGAGTGCGGCCCTGTCGGTGCCCAAGTCCACCAGCTGCCTGAAGTGGTCCGAGTCCCCCGTCGCCTTCGACGCCAGCGACCACCCCAAGTCCACTAGGGTTATGGGAGTTGTCCCTCTGTTGTGTACTCCCACCATCAGTGGTGTGGCCGTCGCCAAGACGCTCATCTACGGCGGCGCGGGCGTCAACATGCTCTCGGTGGAGACCTTCGAGACGCTCCAGGTGCCCTACGAGCGCCTGGCGCCCACCAGGCCCTTCTTGGGCGTCACGCACGGCTCCGCCCTGCCCCTAGGGCAGGTGTGCCTCCCCATCAACTTCGGCACTCGCAAGAACTACCGCACGGAGTTCATCGTCTTTGGTGTGGCTCCCATTGGCCTACCGTGCAACGCCATCTTGGGCTATCCGACACTCTCCAACTTAATGGCTGCGACCCACCACGCCTACGGCATCATCAAGATGCCCGGGTGCAATGGCACCCTCACCATCCGCTATGATGAGAAGGACGCGACGCGCGTCCTCGCGCACGCCTACACTACGGCCAACACCATATCCCTAGCCAAGGATGGTGCCCCTGAGCCTGCCGAGCTGCCGCCCGCGAGGAAGAAGCTCTTGTTCTCCCAAGAGCGGGCCGAGACCAAGAAAGTGTCGTTGGATGGGAGCGATGCATGTCCCTTCCTCACTATCGGCTGCGGCCTTTCCCCCGAGCAGGAGAGTGTGCTCGTCGCCTTCCTCCAGGCGAATGCCGATATGTTCACTTGGACAGCCTCGGACATGCCCGGTGTAACCAAGGGAAGTCATCAAGCACCACTTGGCGGTGTGCTCCAACGCGCGCCCCGTCAAGCAGAAGGTACGACGCCAGCCGACCAAGAAGCAAGACTTCGTCGTTCAGGAGGTCGAGAAACTCCAAGACGCCTGAGTCATCCATGAAGTAATCCACCCAGAGTGGATCGCCAACCCCGTTGTCGACGCCAAGCCGCACGGCGGCAAGCGTATGTGCGTCGACTTCACCAACCTTAACAAGGCCTTCCCCAAGGACCACTTCTCACTGCCAAGGATCGACCAAATAGTAGACTCCACAACAGGGTGCAATCTGCTCTGCTTCTTGGATGCCTTCTCAGGCTATCTTCAGATCAAGATGGCAAGGGAGGATGAGGAGGAAACCGCCTTCATTGCCCCTTGTGGGGTGTTCTGCTACGCGTGCATGCCCTTTGGCCTGAAGAGTGCGGGAGCTACCTTCCAAAGGCTGATGCGCATCTGCCTGGGGTGCCAGATGGGGAGAAATATAGAGGCGTACATCGACGACATTATCATCCAAACGCGTTGGGCATGCACCCTCATCGAGGACCTGGGAGAAACTTTCGCCAGCCTGCGCAAGGTCAACCTTAAACTCAACCCTGCCAAGTGCGTCTTCGGTGTCCCCTCCGGAAAGCTCCTTGGTTTCTTGGTCTCTCATTGCGGCATCGAGTCTAACCTTGAGAAGATCAAGGCCATCGAACAAATGCGGCCACCCCGCAACCTCAAGGAGATGCAGTGCCTGGCGGGGGGCATGGCCTCGCTCGGTCGCTTCATATCCAAGTTCGGCGAGTGGGCTCTTCCATTCTTCAAGCTCATGAAGAGGTCCGGCCCCTTCAAGTGGAACCCCGAGGCCGACGCTGCCTTCGAGGACCTCAAGAGTGTCGGGTTCTACCATAGGTGCATCGCACGCAAATTAAAAATTTCCTACGCGCAGAACAACCAAGAACATGCTACGAAGATGGATCACAGATCGTTACCACTAGACGCGCAGTGCCATGCAGCGGAAGTAGAGTTCGGACAGCACGTCCGCGAGGTCTGTCTCCTCCTCGTCCGATCTCCCTTGAACAGCCGGTAACCGGATCCCACGTACAGGTTCGCCGGAGCGGCACAAGTGCACCGCCTCTAACGGTATCCGCGTGTGCAGGAGGAACACCGTGCGACGGACTGCTAGGTCCAATCACACAGTTGACGGCGAGTGGAGGTGGCTAGTTGAAACACATACAAAGCCCTAATCACGGCAGCGAAGCGATCAAGTGAATAAGTGTGCTGCACCTCCACTATATAAAGGCATCCGTCGCGGGCTCAACTCTTGGGCCTCGCACGGATCCTAAATCCCTCGTGTTCCTTCCCTTAAGCGCGTGACCCCTTAGGTTCTTGTTCACTTGGTCCCGAGTAAGATCACATGCGGCTTGACTAGTCGGTAGCGGCCTCTAGCAAAGCATGCCGACTCCAAGTGTCCGATGAAGCTGATTAAGCGAACCTGTACTTCATACTTCTGTTCCCTTTGCCACACGATATATGTTGTTGGGCTCAAGGCGAGTCTGTCATCCTTGTGTTAGCCCGACCTCTTTCTCGTTCCAATGATGCCGACCACAAATCAGATTATCTCATAATCCTTGTCGCATGGCCATGCTTATCTTGGTCGGATCACATGAGGGGCCCAGAGTATATCTCTCCTGATCGGAGGGGCAAATCCCATCTTGCTTGACCATGTCTCGCATCATGGGTCTGGACAAGCTCGAAACCTACCTTTATAACTACCTAGTTACGGAGTAGCGTTTGGTCAACCCAAAGCAGGTCTATCACCATCCCGAGTACATGTGTAGCCTCAGGTCTTAGGACATAGAACGTATGTTATACTAGAGACTCACAGATGACATTATCGTTGCGTCTCATAGTTGGGTCTGTCCAACTCAGACCTTATCTCAATTCGGACCCGACTATGTCGAATCAGACCAGATCTTTCTGAGTCCATATTATCCGGCTAGCATCCAATGCTACATGGTCAGTTAGACCGGACCATCCATCGTGTCATATGCTAGTCTAACTGGCTACTTGTCCACACAACCCTTTCGACTAGGGACCATTTAGGACAGTCGTCATACAATGCATAGTCTGACAAACAAGTCACGTACTTGTTAATAAACACCATTGATAATGTGCAAGGACTATCTTTATTCATAAACACATAGGAAATATCATCATACATGATTGCCTCTAGGGCATATCTCCAACAGTCTCCCACTTGCACTAGAGTCAATCAAATATACATCGATTGCCCATAGCTCTAATGTGCCCCTCATGCTTGGGTTGTGGAAGCGGCTTAGTCAACGGATCTGCATCATTTTCATCCGTATGAATCTTGCATAAATTAGTACCACCATTCTTTACGAGCTTTCATATCAGGTGATACTTTCGATCTATGTGCATGGTCTTGTGGTGTTGTCTCGGCTCCTTGGCATGTGCGATGGCACCTAAATTATTGCAATATAGGTCCAACGGTTTTTCCCAGCCTGGGAACACTCCAAGATCTTCCAGGAACTTCCGAATCCAAACACCTTCCTTTGTGCCTTCACAAGCCGCAATATATTCGGCCTCTGCTGTGGAGTCGGCTACCGTATCTTGCTTGGAACTCGTCCAGCTCACTGTTCCTCCATTCATGACATACACAAATCCAGTTTGCGATCGACAATCATCCCTGTCGTTTTGGAAACTAGCATCAACGTAACCCTTTACGCAGAGCTCCTCCTCGCCTCCATAAACTAGGAACATCTCTTTAGTCCTTTTCAGGTACTTCAGGATAGTTTTCACCGCTGCCTAGTGACTCTCACCTGGGTCGGCCTGGTATCTGCTTGTTAAGCTTATTGCATATGCAACATCAGGCCGAGTACATAGCATGGCATACATGATGGATCCTATTGCCGAAGCATACAGAATCCTACTCATCCGGTTTCGCTCATCAAAAGTCGTAGGACTACGAGTCTTGCTTACCCTTATACCATGTGGGATGGGCAAGAACCCTTTCTTGGCCTCACTCATGTTGAATCACTTCAACACTTTGGCTATGTATGTGCTCTGGCTTAAGCCGAGCAGCCTCTTCGATCTATCTCTATAGATCTTGTTGCCTAAAATGTATACTGCTTCTCCAATGTCTTTCATCGAAAACTTGCCATTCGATGATTCCTTGACTGAGTTTAGCATCGAAACATTATTTCCGATCAACAGTATGTCATCCACATACAGGATCAAAAATACTACCGAGCTCCCACTAGAATTCTTGTATAAACAATAGTCTTGTTCGTTCTTGATGAAACCAAGGTCAATGGTGACTTCATCAAAATGAATGTTCCAACTCCGAGCTGCTTTCTTCAATCCATAAATGGATCTCTTGAGCTTGCATATTTTACTAGCATTATTTGGATCGACAAAACCTTCATGATTTATCATGTATACATCCTCCTTTAAATTTCCATGAATGTAAGCCGTTTTGACATCCATCTGCCATATCTCATAATTGAAATATGCAATTACAGCTAGTATGATCCTCGGACTTTAGCATCGCTACGGGCGAGTAGGTCTCGTCGTAGTCAATTCATTGAACTTGTCCATAACCTTTAGCGACAAGCCAAGCTTTGTGGATCTGAACATTTCCATCCACATCGGTTTTCTTCTTAAAGACCCATTTGCAACCAATGGCAATTATGCCGTGTGACGGATCAACCAAGTCCTAGACATGATTATCATCCATGGACTTTAACTCGGATCACATGGCCTCCAGCCATGCCTCGGAATCTGGGCTCACCATCGCTTCCACATACGTGGTCGGCTCATCGCTTTCTAGCAACAACACATCACACACTCTATTCAATCTTTCCGATCTTCATGGCTCCGATGCCGATTCCACTACGGGTTCCCAGACCATCTCCGGTATGATCTCATCACCAGCCGAGTCGTCCCCGAGTGGGTCTCGAATTTCTTCGAATCACACTGTTCTCCCACTGGCTTCCCGACTGAGAAACTCTTTCTCTAGGAAAACCCCGTTCCGAGCAACAAACACTTTGTTTTCTTCCCGGTTGTAGAAGTTGTATCCTAAGGTTTCCCTCAGATATCCCACGAATATGCATTTATCCGATTTGGGTGTAAGCTTGTCTGACATGAGTCGCTTGACAAATGCTTCACAACCCAAATCTTTAGAAAAGACAAACTAGGACTCTTCCGAGTCCACATCTCATGTGGTGTCTTGTCTACGGATTTTTATGGTACCCTATTAAGTGTGAAAGGTGAAGTTTCTAGAGCGTATCCCCACAATGACAAGGGTAAATCCGATTTTCTCATCATCGATCGGACGATGTCCAACAAGGCTCGATTTCTCCGTTCTGACACGCCGTTTCTCTGCGGCGTACCTGGAGGTGTGAGCCGAGGTACTATACCTCGGCTTTTCAGATGATCATAAACTCCTGGCTCCTGTACTCACCTCCGCGATCTGATCGCAAAAGCTTGATCGTCTCGTCGAGCTGATTTTCAACCTCGTTCTGAAACTCTTTGAACTTTTCAAAAGATTCCGACCTGTGCCTCATCAAATAGGTATATCCATAGCAACTCAAGTCGTCGGTAAAAGTCATGAAGTACTGATAGCCACCTCTGGCCGTTGTGCTCATTGGACCACACACATCACGGTGCATAAGCTCCAATAGCTCGGACGCCCTTTCGCAACTCTTCGCAAAAGGAGACTTAGTCATCTTGCCGAGCAAGCATGATTCGCATGTCTTGAACAACCCAAAGTCGGACGAAGTTAGGAGTCCATCATCATGCGTTAGACTAATATTTCCAAGCCGGCAATGCCAGAAGTAAGTCGGACTTATCTCATTAGGCTTATGCCTCTTGACATTCATGTTATAGACTTGTTCCGTTCCCAGATTCAAAACAAATAGCCCATCTACAATGGGTGCATAGCCATGGAACATTCCATTCAAATAAAATGAACAACCGTTGTCCTTTAAATTAAATTCATAACCTTGACTCATCAAACATGAGGCAGAAATAATGTTCCGACTAAGTGCAGGAATGTAATAACAATTATTCAATTCCAGAATGAATCCAGAAGGAAGCTAAAGTTGTATCGTGCCAACCTCCAACGCAGCAACTCTTGCTTGTTGCCGACCCTGATGTCAATCTCCCCTTGTGCCACACGCCTAGTTCTTACCAACCCCTGCATCGAGTTGCAAATATGAACAACTGATCTTGTATCAAATACCCAAGAGCTACTAGGTATGTCAGCAAGGTAAATGTCTATAACATATGTAACAAGTGTACCTTTGCTCGAAGTCGTACTTCTAGCCTTCTTGCCATGCTCGGCAAGCCACTAGCTACAGTTCCTCTTCCAGTGACCAGGTTCCTTGTAATGAAAGCATATGGTCTTGGAGTTTGGTCCCGACTTTGGCTCCACGGTAGAGACAACCTTCTACGTGCCCTTAGCCTTTTTCTTGGACCAACTCTTCTTGAACTTAGCCGATTTCTGCACCATCAACACTTGATGCGTGCCTTTCTTAATATCCTGCTCTGCCACCTCGAGCATCCCATGCAATTCAGTGAGCTTCTTATCCATGCCGTGCATATGATAGTTCGAGATGAACGTCCCATAGCTAGGTGGAAGAGAACCCAGAATTGCATCTGTGGACAGCTCGTCCCTAAGTGGGAAGCCTAACCGATCAAACGCTTGCACGTACCCGATCATCTTGATCACATGCGGGCTCAGTGGATCACCCTCTTTCAGCTTACAATCTGTCAAGGATAGCCAGACGCTGAACCTTTCGGTCCTAGACTGCACCTGAAACATGCTCTTGAGACTCTCGATCATCTCGAAAGCCTCAATGTTTTCGAAATGTTGTTGCTAATCGGGCTCCATACAAGCCAGCATAAGGCAGATGATCTTGTTTGATTCATCAACCAGTTTCTGGTGGGCATTCTTGGTTGTGGCACAAGCATTCTCGGCAGGTTCCTCTGGAAATGGATCCTCTAGAACATGTTCCTTTTTATCGTGCTTGAGAACAATTCTGAAATTTCTATAACAGGTGGTAAAGTTTGTACCATTCAGTTTATCCTTTTCCAGAATTGATTTCAATGCAAAGTTGGGTTGAGCAGGTGGTGCCATTGATCTACAACAGAAAATATGCAATCACTAAGCAATGTGTTTATGTAGAGTAATTCAAGCCTTAAACAGAACTACTCTCACTGAAGTCGGCATCCCTCCGCAAACTCTTAGTGATTCAGGATCCGACTAGCGCAAGCGACTAGTGAGCTTTAGCATCACTTCTAGCCAAATTGCCTATTCGGTAAGAAACTCCTTGCTAATCGTTTCTCTATACGACTCCTATCGGTCGGGTAGGTATCTTATACCCCGGCTCCCGACCTTCTTTGCCACAAGGCCCAAAACCGTTTTGATAGCCTTGTGAAGCTAACCTGATGCAGTACATGTCCGTGTCCGACACGAACCCTCCAGTCCAAGGACACCTAGTAGCACCTCAATTTTATGAGCCCACTACTAGACGTACTTGACGTGCGAAGGTGCAACATCGGGAATGGTAATGTGCTTTATATTAACGAGGGATCTTTCTACCATTTAAACAAGCATAGAAACAAGAAGCAATATCAATCACATATAAACATAAATATGTGAAATAGTATGGCTCCTTCATGGTTTTCCTTCCAAACCGGCTCCAACTCTGATGACCAGGATGGACCTCCATCTTGATCGTCACACCAGGACGCCAAATTCTCGGACTTGATCTCTATCCTCCAAGTACTACAAGTAGTAATGAATTTTACAGAGAATCACAAGTCGACACGCAAGTCATGTTAAATTACACACATGCATCACATACATATGAGCCATACTATGCACATCAAACATGCGAAACAAAGTTATGCATAGAATCGCATTGTACCGGTTTGAGTGATCGTGTACGAAATACAAGGCGCTACGCATACGGCGGTACCGCTAGCCGGTTAGCGGGCAGGGTTCGAAGGGGCAGCGCCCCTCGCGGGTGCGGGCAGCGCCCGACGTTATCGATCTTCGCGAATACGATTCGGATTTACGTTTCACTGTTAACCCCGATGGCAGAAACCGACCGATAGGGGCAGGCTGTGTCATGACCTCATCGATTCCGATTAACAAAAACATAGCCATATCGATCCCCATGTGCAGTTGATCTCATCAACCGTGCACATAGCGGATCTCATAAACGACGACAGATCTCATCCGCCACCTCCACATATCATATATGCATCACATCTGAATCCAAATCCTATAACAGAGGCTCTGATGCCAATGTTGGGTTCTACCGTAGGTGCATCGCATGCAAATTAAAATTTTCCTACGCGCAGAACATACAAGAACATGCTACAAAGATGGATCACAGATCGTTACCACTAGACGCGTAGTGCCGTGCAGCGGAAGTAGAGTTGGGGCAGCGCGTCTACGAGGTCTGTCTCCTCCTTGTCCGATCTCCCTCGAACAGCAATTCACCGGATCCCACGTACAGGTTTGCCGGACTGGCGCAAGTGCACCGCCTCTAATGGTATCCACGCGTGCAGGAGGAACACCATGCGACAGACTGCTAGGTCTGATCACACAGTCAGCGGCGAGTGGAGGTGGCTACTTGCAACACATGCAAAGCCCTAATGACGGCGCCGAAGCGATCAACTGAATAAGTGTGCCGCACCTCCACTATATATAGGCATCCGTCGCAGGCTCAACTCTTGGGCCTCGCACGGATCCTAAAGCCCACGTGTTCCTTCACTTAAGCGCACGACCCCTTAGGTTCTCGTTCACTTGGTCGCGAGTCAGATCACATCCGGCTCGACTAGCCGGTAGCGGCCTCTAGCAAAGCGTGCCGACTCCAAGTGTCCGATGAAGCTGGTTAGGCAAACCTGTACTTCATACTTCTGTTCCCTTTGCCACACGATATATGTTGTCGGGCTCAAGGCGAGTCTGTCATCCTTGTGTTAGCCTGACCTCTTTCTCGTTCCAGTGATGCCGACCACAAATCAGATTATCTCATAATCCTTGTCGCATGGCCATGCTTATCTTGGTCGGATCACACGAGGGCCCCAGAGTATATCTCTCCTGATCGGAGGGGCAAATCCCATCTTGCTCGACCATGTCTCGCAGCATGCGTCTGGGCAAGCACGAAACCTACCTTTATAACTACCTAGTTACGGAGTAGCGTTTGGTCAGCCCAAAGCATGTCTATCACCATCCCAAGTACATGTGTCATCTCAGGTCTTAGGACATAGAACGTATGTTGTACTACAGACTCACAGATGACATATCGTTGCATCTCATAGTTGGGTCTGTCCAACTCACACCTTATCTCAACTCGGATCCGACTACGTCGAATACGACCAGATCTTTCTGAGTCCATATTTTACGGCTCGCATCCAATGCTACATGGTCAGTGAGACCAGACCATCCACCATGTCATATGCTAGTCTAACTGGTTGCGCGTCCACACAGCCCTTTCAACTACGGACCATTTTGGACAGTCGTCATACAATGCATAGTCTCACAAACAAGTCACGTACTTGTTAATACACATCATTTATAATGTCCAAGGACTATCTTTATTCATAAACACATAGGAAATATCATCATACATGATTGCCTCTAGGGCATATCTCCAACAAAGAGGTACCTCACGAGCCCTCCTGTCATGGTCGCCCCACGCCCTAGCGAGCTCATGCTGCTTTACTTGGCGGCCACCACCCAAACGGCCAGCACGGCCCTTGTGGTGGAGCGGGAACAGCGAGCCTGCGTCAAGAAGAAGCCCGCCGAGTCCGCACCTGCAGATGCCACCCCCGCGGAGGCAACGCTTGAGCCCCTCAAGGCCCTGTCGGCGCCTGCCGAGAACCCTCCTTAGGAGGCCCCAACACCCCCTCAAGAGGCCTCTGGAGTCCCGCCTCCGGAGGCCCCCGCGGCGCCTCTGCCTGAGCACCCTGGTGAGCACGAGTTGGACACCACGGTCACGCGCCTCGTCAAGCACCCCGTCAACTTCATCCACACAGTGTTGTGAGACGCACATGAGCGATACCCCATGCAGCAGAAGCTCCTCCTGGCTCTCCTCATGGCGTCCAGGAAGCTGCATCACTACTTCCAGGGGCATACAGTCAGAGTGATCTCCTCCTACCCGCTGGAGTAGGTCCTGCGGAGCCCGAACACCACCGGATGCGTCGCTGAATGGAACATCAACCTGCAGCCCTTAGAGCTGGAGTTCCTCACCACCAGGATCATCAAGGGTGCGGCCTTGGCAGACTTCGTGGCAGAGTGGACGGACCCGCACCAGGACGAGCCTCATGAGGAGTGACACTTGCCCGAGGAGGCCACCTCCGGAGGCTAGAGCACGCACTTTGACGGGGCCTTCGCACGCCAGGGCGCAGGGGCTGGCGTGGTTCTCACTATGCCCATAAGTGACAAGCTTTACTACATAGTACAACTCTGTTTAGCGTGCACCGACAAGGTCTCCAACAACATCGCCAAGTACAAGGGACTCATCGTTGGGCTCAAGGCTGCCATTGCGCTTGCAGTCAGGTGCATCGTTATCAAGGGGGACTCGCAGCTCCTCGTCAACTTCTCCAACAAGAAGTACAAGCTGAAGGATGAGCACATGGTGGCCTACCTGGAGGAGGTGTGCAAGCTCGAGAAGCGTTTCATGGGCATGGAGCTCCAGCACATCCCTCGCGGCGACAACAACGAGGCGGACCAGATAGCCAAGTGCGCTTCTCGCCGCGAGCCCTAGTCCCCCGACGTAATCGAGGAGCGGCTCCTGAAGCCTTCGGCGGTGCCTCCGGCCATCAGCCCTGCGGCGCCTCATGAGGAGTTCCGTCCCGCACAACCCATGGGCACACCAGACTACGGACCATCCTCAGGTGCCCACCTGCTGCTGGCGCTCGAGTCGTAGCCTGGGAGCTGAACCAAGGAAATCAAGGCCTACCTGAAGGGTGGCATCCTCCCGGAGATCGACGCACAAGCAGAGCGTGTGGTATGCCAAGCTGCACTCTACCACTTGAAAGAGGGTGACCAGTACTGCCACCGCCCGAACTGGGTCGCGCTACGGTGCATCTCCAAGAGGCAAGGGCGCGAGCTGCTTGCCGACATCCACGGAGGCGACCGCGGCAACCACTCGTCCTCGCGCACTCTCGCATGCAAAGCATTCCGCATCGGCTTTTACTGGCCCACAGCGCTCAAAGCTGCCACGGAGCTGGTCCAAGCATTTGAGGCTTGCCAATTCCATGCCAACAGGTTCATCAGCCAGCGCAAGGGCTCCAGACAATCCATCTCTCGTGGCCCTTCGTGGTTTGGGGACTGGATATCCTCGGTCCCTTCCCTCGCGTGGCCGGCGGCTATCGCTTCCTCTACGTCGCCATCGCAAGTTCACAAAATGGCGGAGGTGGAGCCTGTCCGGGCCATACGGGCAAGGTCCACCGTCAAGTTCATCAAGGCTTTGGTGTGTCATTTCGGCGTCCCAAATCGCATCATCTTGGAAAACAGCTCGTAGTTCACCAGCGGCCTCTTGAAGACCTGTTGCGCCTCTATCGGCATGCAGATTTGCTGCGCCTCCATGACACACCGTCGAAGCAACGTCCAGGCCAAGCATGCCAACTTTAACAGCCCGCGACCGACACTTTAGATGCCTTCCAGTTATTTTGAGTTTCGTCATGTGTTTTATTTGGTTGTCGCACTCATCATTGCATCATTCGCATCTCATCGACACTCCATCACCATCGTTTTCTAAAAACTTGCAACCGTTCATCGTTGCCGGTTCTCTCCGTTCTTGTCGTTGACCATTTCGAGACCAACCACACACGCACGCGCCCGCGACACCATTAAAATATTATTTTTAAAGTGCGTATAAAACATTCTTGGAATGGGTTGAAAGTTGGCGTGCGGTCTTAATATAGTCTAGGCAGACGGCCTGCCAAATTTCGTCGCATTCGGAGGTCGTTTGATGCCCCCAACGAATAACTATAGTGGCACTATAGCCGGTCAAATTATCAGACATTTCGGTTGATTAAACTTGTTGGCAGGCTGCCCGTATTCCCTCTCATCTTAAACCAAGCCCATCCAAAACATCTCTAATTTGTAGCCCTCCTAAAACTCGGTCTAACTAGATCGTCCGATCGTGATCCGATGAACAATTTGCCCCAAGCCCCTCCTATTACCCACCTGCTATATATAGTAGTGCAAACCCTATCCAGATCTGTCAAACCCTAGACCAACTCCCTAGTTTTCCTCACCCGCTGCCACCCTTCTTCCTCGGGATCCATCTCGCATCCACCTCATGTTCTGCATCCACCCAACCAATGCCGCTCGCCCGATCTCCTCTTTATCCGCAAGCCGCCTCTACATCCCAACGCTGACAGCATCCCATGCTTCGCCTCGCGACCGCAGCAGCAGCACAACCCCGACCTTTGGCCTCCTCCCATTCAGCCGCAAGAAGAGGACCGCCATGTCCATGGAGCTCCTCTGCCCGAGCGCCGACGCGGGAGATGCCCAACTCTCCAACCCATGAAGCAGCACCCAAGGACGTTCCTGTCGTCCCCATCCTCCATCGCGCCTCCGCGTATCCAGCCACCGGCGACCCAGCTCTGCCCCATCTCCACCGACCGGTGAGGCGTCGGAGCCCGCTCCAGATCGGCCCCTCCGCCCATGACTAGGCATCTTCCTCCTTCCCTCTTTATTTCTTTCTTCCTTCTCTCCCTCTCTGACATTTATTTCTTGCTTCTCGCCATGGACAGAGCCCCGCCATAGACACAAGTTGAAGCCATGTAGCCCCGCACCGCCGCTCGGAGGTCCAATCCGCGCCTCCTCTTGCCGGAGCTGGACCAGGCGCCTCCCCGCGCCCCATTCCCGGTCGTTCCTGATGCCAGCGTCACTGGCCTTGTCCTGCGTGCCTTCGCGTCCGTCCACTACGCCGGTGGGCAGCGCTCCTAAAGGCTTAGCCTCCCATATCGAGCGAGCGAGGAGAGCGCTCGCGATTGCCCGCGCCATCCCAACTAGGTGAGGATCCTCCCCTGCCTTATCCCGCACGCACGCCGATGATGCAAAGCTCGTCCGCTTTTAGGCTGTGTTTGGTTCAGCTTTTTTTACCAACTTCTCCTTTGAAGAAACTAAAAGCTAAGCAAATGGGTAAATTTGCAAAGCAGCTTTTAAGAATCTGTAGCTTCTCGGTGGTGTAAATTTTGCAGCTGGGGGTACCCCAACTTTTCAGCTTCTAAACTAATAATTTTGGACTGTCCCCCTAAAACCGAGTAGTAATTACTCACCAATGCCACTGGTAAGTCATACCCCTTCGCTGTGTTTCTCCACTCGTACAAAAAAACGACCAGACTCGGGTGACTCTCGCACGAGACAGAAATAGCAGTCGCGCCCATGGCTAAGGTTGGCTGCAGCCACCGCCGCCATGTCCCGCCGCCGCCGGTGCAGCCAGATGCCGCCGCCTGTCGCCCTCGCCCCTGACGCCCTCGCCCCCGCCGTCGACCCGCCACCCCTGACGCCATTGCCCCCGCCGCCGCCCCGCCACCCCTGACGCCGTCGCCCCCTCCGCAGTCGCTGCCACCGCCCGCCGCCTCTGACGCCCTCCCCCCCGCCACCGACCCGCCACCCCTGACGCCCTTGCCCCCGCCACCACCGCCCGCCGCCGTCGGTGCAGCCAGATGCCGCCGCCCGTCGCCCTCACCCCCGACGCCGACCCGTCGCCTCTAACGCCCTTGCCCCCGCCGCCACCACCGTCCGCCGCCTCTGATGCCCTCGCCCTGCTGCCGACCCGCCGCCCCTGACGACCTCCCCCACCGCCACCGCCCGCCGCTACCGGTGCAGCCATTTGCCACCGCCCGCCGCCCTCGCCCCTGACGCCCTCACCCCTGCCGCCAACCCACCACCCCTCTCAGGCAGAATCTCCCCTCTTTTCTTGCCTCCTCCCTCGTTCCTTCCTCTTCCTCCCCTGCTCACGGCCGGCCGGCGGCGGTGCTGGCACCAGGGCACCGGTCATCCAGTCTCCTCCTCCCGTAAATCATATGTACGTGTTGTAACCCTTCATTTTTTTGATGTTTGATGAAGGCTGCTAAAATGGATTCTGCATATTATTCAGTTTTCTCATAATCTGTTTATATGTAATATGCAACATGAAAGTATAATCGTTGAATTTATATGTGTTAGCTATGAATCATCGATATTGTCATAAATTTCGATAGCAAAACGGTTGTCCTATTGCCGACCAATGAACATATCACTATTTTACGGTCAAATTGCATATAAACATATTCACTCATTGCCTAGGGGCATCACAGAAAATTCACGGCAAAATTTACAGTTTCACAGCCGTTTCAGCCAAACAACTTCCAGCTTTTCCACAACTAAAAGTTCACAGCAGTTCTTTCACAGCTCACAGCTCACAACAGCTTTTACACAATCTGCAGATCAACCAAACACAACCTTAGTCATAGTTTAAATGGCTCTGGTTTCCAATTTTTCCATGAGCAGAGTTCCAGCCGAGCTCGCTACCACAGTCAGGCTCTACCCAAGAGGTTCCGGGTTCGAGTCCCAGGAACCTCAAACTTTTGCCATGTTTTCTTTCATTTGTCACGCACACGCACTCATCACACACATCCGCTTGGGCCTGATCCACTTCTGGGCCACTAGGCTGTGGTCAGTTGGCCCGTATACATTTTTTTGTTCCCTGCAATTTATCATTTATCCAGTAATTGCATAATTACAGAAAATTGCCATGCATTTGAAATGCCTATAAATAATTAACCGTGCATCGGATTAAAACATGTCCTATATGTAAAATGCTTACAATTTTGCATACTTTCACAATATCCCACTTCCTTGAATGATAAAAATGTTTAAACTTTTTGTTTGCTCTAATTTGCATAAATGCCATGCTAAAACGGTTTGCGTCATAACTAATTAACCGTAGCTCCAAATTAAATGAACTATATATGTAACTTGCTTAGAAACACGTATAGAATAACATGTTGGCATTACTTTTCCTGTTTAACAACAACAAAATATGTTTTAGGCAGATCTGAACCAAATTAGAAATTTTCATATGGGGTCGTTTCGGAAATACTATATGTTGTTTTCGGCCTCATTTAAAATGCCTAGATAGTGTAGTTTCTTTATGCCTCACCTCTTGCGACGTTTAACAACATTTAAACTTATTGGGCACCTAAATGAGAGTGAACTAAATAACTTGAATGTGGAGTTTCGTCAATATGCAACTCGTTGCATATTGCACTTCATTTAATTTGTAGTGTTTGAGTGTTGCATCTTGCCATGCCATGTCTATTTAAACCGGACATGCATCATACTCGAGTGTGCATCATGCCATGAATATGTTGTGGTGGTTACCGTGTCATTTGTTTATTTCCGGATTTCTTCTTCTTGATAGAGTTCCAAAACCGATTCGGAGTGTGAGGATTCGTTCGAGTACGTTGGTTCGTCTTCTTCACGGATTCAATCTTCTTCCATGCAGGATTTCAGGCAAGATGATCATTTCCCTGGATACCACTACTATCATTGCTATGCTAGTTGTCTCATTTCTATCGCTATGTGTCGCTACCTACCACTTGTTGGCCAAGCCTCCCAAAATGCCATGATAAGGCTCTACCCCTCCACCTTCCCAACAAACTGTTGTTTGGCTATGTTACCGCTCGCTCAGCACTTCTTATAGTGTTGCTAGTTGGAGGTGCAGATTGTTTCATGTGATAACATGGATATCTTGGAATATCACAATATTCTTGCTATTTAATTTAATGCATCTATACACTTGGTAAAGGGTGGAATACTTGGACTTTTGTTTGGGGTTTTGTTCCACTCTTGCCGTCTTAGTTTTCGAGTACCGGTGTTATGTTCCATATTAAGCACTCCTAACATGCTTGGGGTTGTTATGGGGAGCCCCTTGATTTTTGTTTTGGGATAAAACTCTTCCGGCAAGGCTTAACATTTGTACTACATTTGCCTAACTAATAAAATTGTATAGGGAGTAATTAACTCGTGGATAATTAATCAACAACCCGGGCAGGTGCTCCTCATGAGTGTTGGTCCAACCTGGGCAACGTCCAGCGCCCCCTGGTCACCCGGGGTCTCAGCCAACCCGACGTCTTGCCCATCCGGTCAAGCCCTGAGAACGACATACGTGCGGCTCCTACTAGGATTTGTCGGCACGCCAAGATGTCTTGCTAGATTTGTTTTACCTTTAACGAACGTCTTGTGCACTAGGATTCCAAGAATACTTTGGGCTATCTCGAGGCTGAGGTTTTCCACCGCAGCTTGTGGTAGTTTGTGATGGATTAGTTGGAGCACCCCTGCAGGGTTAAATCTTTCTGAGAGCCGTGCCCGCTATTATGCGGCAACTTGGAAATTTTATAATATCTGGTAATAGAAAAATTGAAGCAAACTCAATTAAAATACACCAACTGTGTGCGTAACCGTGACCATCTCTTTTCGAGGAAGTTTGGAAAGGGAACACGGTGGGGTTATGTTTGACTTGTAAGTAGGTGTTCAGGATCACTTCTTGATCATTACTAGTTCACGTCCGTTTGTGCGTAGATCAGTCTTCTTATTCTTGTACTCGTAAGTTAGCTAGATATTAAATGCTTAGGGCTTGCTGCAACCTCACCATTTAACCATACCTCATCCAATAAGCTTTGCTAGTCTTTATACCCTTGGAAATGAGATTATTGAGTCCCCGTGGCTCACATATTACCACAATATCAGGTGCAGGTACATGTAAAGCGATACTTTGAAGTCTCCATGATGCTTGTTCTATTCGGCGTTTCTCCTTCTTCTTCATCGATCATAGGATGGGCTCCAGGCTGGCAGCCTGGTATAGCAAGGATGGATGTCGCTTTTATCATTTGATTTCATCCGTAGTCGGACCCTGCTTTTATGTATGATGATTTTTGTCGATGATTGTATTTGAGATGATCATGATTTAGCTTGTGACGAGTGTAAGCCAATTTCATATACTCATCTCCTCTTTACATGTACTTGTAACAATATCCATTCTTGCGAAACGACGAGATGCACTTCTATCCCTATCGAGGCCCTCGAACCAAAAAAACGGGTAGGACCGCATCTCGGGCATTACAAGTTGGTTCCATAGAAGTACCGACCTAGGAGCCCCCTTGATTGATCGAACTTGGACGTTGTTGATTCTAGAAAAAAAAATATTTTGAGTTTAGTTATATATCGGAGAGTAGGAATTATTTTTACTCCTCTTCCCTTTTTCGCTTTGGTGAGGATTCGTGACGTAGGAATTTTAAGTCTACCTCTATTCTCACTCAAAAAAAAATTAGGATCACGTGGGTATTTTGGAACCTCTATGATATCGATGTGACGGAATTCTATACTTGGTGTCTCATGTCTGAAATGACTTTATTCCAGGGAGTAGAGCTCCAACGGATTCTTGACACATCGTTATCGTTCAGTTTCCTTAGTATCTCAGGACGAGGATGTTTGAAATCACTTCAATACTATTTGTGGCGTGAGGAGGTTGGCGTCACCCAGTACTAGGGAGAGCGTCCAGATGTACTACCATAATTAGTATCATTGTGATTACGAGGGTCTGAGGTAGACGAGTTTGCGGAGTTTCTCGAATTATGTTGTGCAGACTTGCGGGTGTAGTTGCAGCTGATTACGTTGGGTACATTCCAGGACCCGGAACCTGAATCACATAACCAAGAAAATTCAGAAGTTCTCAGGTGGGAATTCAAGTACTTATCTAGGATTATCCTTCCAACAAATGCATAATGGGTTATGTATTGTTTCTGGCTTAATTCGCAAGCCTCATCCTTTGTTTTGTTGGTGTATGGTAACTCGAGTTGCTTCAATGTCAAGTTTTAATTTCATATCTTTCCTAAGCAGTGTTCTCATATTTCTATGGGAATACTAATCCTTTTGCTCATCGAATTGTCATGTCAATTATTTTCAACCGGTGTGCTTCTCTTCAAGATAATTCAATCCTCTCCACTATTTGGAAGATCAATCCTCATATTTCTTTCCGGAGTTTGTTTCATCCGTCCTAAATGTTCTTTGTTTTCCACCCTCCCGCCCTTTTTCTTCAACGATCAAATTATCATCCAAGTGCCTTTTAAATTCATGTGATGTTTCCACTTTCTTTTCTTCCGAATTGTATCCTACAATTCATTGTGAAGATGCTCAAGTGCTAAGTTCATCATTCTTTGTTCTTGTTTTCTTCCCCGATGGATTCAATTCAAATTTTCCTTGTTCATCATATATTTTTCATTCGCTAAACGCTTTCCCGTATTGGAAATTCTTAGTCAAGCCTCTCTTGTTTATTCACCTCTCTCTCTTCTATCCGGAGTTAAAAAGATATCTCAGAAGATTCATGTTTCCGTTCAAAATTCTTGCAGATTGTTTCAAGGTTCTCACCTCATCAGGTTTTCAATTTGTACTGGTGCAATCTCGCTTTCTAGGCAATCGTTTCAACGGTAGTTTCTTTTGAGTGGCCCCATAACCCATAGATTTTTCTCAGAATCTTACCTGGCTCTTCTAGTCTTTCCCAGAGATCTCAAGTTCTTTGCAAATGTAACGTAAGAATGAATTCCATCAGTTATATTCCTCATCCAAGATCATTTTCAAATTATTTTTCTTTGTTGGCTTACTCTTTCTTTATTCGGTGTTCCAAAGTTTCTCAACTATATTGGTGATGTGTCTCACCATTATTCTCGGCTTGGAAGACCAAAGGAGAGTTTCTCTTAAATCTTTGTACGTTCTTCTGAAGATTCGTCTTGTCAGATTGTCGTGATCCTATTAAATTGTTTCCGATCATGAAAAACTCCTTCCATATCTATCCGGAGTATTCCAATGTTGTGTCCGTTTCACAATCCTCTGACGGCCATCATTTCACAAGATTTCTTCGTTCTGAGCTTTCAGCTTTCGTTCTCAAATTCTTCTCAATTGTTGTCTCGTCGTTCATATCTCAATTATTCTAATGCTCCGTTCAAGTTTTCTGCAAGGCAGATCACGATCTCTTCATTCTCATGTATCCCAATTCATTCTAAATATCCTCATTCGTTTCAAATTGTACCGGTGTTGTCGTTCAAGACTTCCACAAGTGTGTAATATCTCTCTTCAATATTTTTCAAGAGGAATAAGTAGTATGCCAAATCTGCTGCTTGTCACAAATTAAACATGATGAAGGATAAGCATAACAAAATTATTATTCTTAATTAATTAAGTTGATTTCAATCCTTCTTCTAGAGTAGTCATGATATGTAATTCCGGTTCTAAGTGTTTCGTATTTTCTTTTCCGGAGTTCCAAGCTTTTCTCAAGTATATTGTCGCAAAGCTTCATCTAAATCATGGCAAGGCCTCAATCTTGTTCTTTTTGCAACCTTCGGTTCTTTCTATCATCCTTCCATTTCACGAGTTCTTCGAGAGTTTCTTCATGGTCGTTCGTTAAGGATTTAAATCATTCTCTAAGTATTCTTCAAGATTCTTGTGGTAGTACCTCAAATATTCGTTGTCTTGCATTTCAAAGTGCAATTCTTCCTCCATTGTCTTTTGAGATGGTGTTATATCAATCTTGATTCATGAGGAGTCTGGAAGAGAATTGTCAAGAATAAGATAGTTAAACCCATTTGTCTTCCTTGGAGGTATCTTGGATTGGATTTCACCTAAAGCATTTCCTAAGGATTGTTGCTATCATGGTGCTCATCAATGATCCAAGTTTTCTCCATCTCCTCGGGGTGAAAGAAGTTTTGCTTATCTATTGCTCCCAAGCAATCTTTGTGTCTGTTGTGGCCGGTTCTCACCTCATAATTTTGGGATGTTTTCAATAAGCCCACAACAAGCGTATTATTTTCGTTGTTGGTTTTACAACAACTCCGTTCAAGATCTTCTTGTAAGTTGCTTTTCGATTCAAATGTGGAAGAAGTTATCTTTTCTTCTCCGTTCTTTTCTTTTCAACGATCTAGCATCTATTCTTTTGTTCCGGAGGCTTTGTGATGTTGTTATCTTCGAACCATCATCTCGTTTAATCAAGATCATGTTCGTTTCCTCGCATATCCATTTAACCGGAGTGTTGTGGCTCTCTTTTTAGTTTCTTTCCATCTTATCAAGCTTTGCCTCTCTTTTCTACCGGAGTGCTACCAAATTCATTCGTTCTCATGACTTGTTTATCTCTTTCAACCGGGGTGGTTTCAAATTCTTGCTTGGTCCTCGTAACATTCTTCACCTCCTTGCAACCTTCAAGTATGGTTGGTTTCACTTGTTTGTCTAAGAAGCAACTAAGTTTTACCTGTTCCTTTCCTCCTCCTCTTCTATTTCTAAGATCTCGGGTCGAGATCTCATGTTAGTGGAGGAGAGTTGTAACAACCCGAGACCAACACTTCAGATGCCTTCAAGTTATTTTGAGTTTCGTCGTGTGTTTTTTTGGTTGCCGCGTTCATCATTGCATAATTTGCATTTCATCGGCACTCCATCCCCATCGTTTTCTAAAAACTTGCATCCATTCATAGTTGCCGGTTCTCTCCGTTCTCGTGGTTGACCATTTCGAGACCAACCACACATGCACACGCACGCGGCACCGTTAAAATATTATTTTTAAAGTGCGTATAAAACATTCTTGGAATGGGTTGAAAGTTGGCATGCAGTCTTAATATAGTGTAGGTAGACCGTCTGCCAAATTTCGTCGCATTTGGAGGTCGTTTGGTACCCCAACAAATAATTATAGCTGCACTATAGCCGGTGAAATTATCGGACGTTTTGGTAGATCAAACTTGTTGGCGGCTGCCCATTTTCCCTCTCATCTTAAACCAAGCCCATCCAAAACAACTCTAATTTTTAGCCCACCTAAAACTCAGTCTAACTTGGATCTTCCGATCATGATCCGATGATCAAGTTTGCCCCAAACCCCTCCTATTACCCACCTGCTCTATATATTAGTGCAACCCCTAGCCAAATCTGTCAAACCCTAGACCAACTCCCTAGTTTTCCTCACCCGCACCATTCTTCTTCCTCGGGATCCATCCCGCATCCACCTCGCATTCTGCATCCACCCAACCAGCGGCGCTCACCCGATCTCCTCTGCTTACGCAAGCCGCCTCTCGATCCCAATGCAGTTAGCTTCTCGTACTTCCCCTCATGACCACAGCAGCAGCACAGCCCCAGCCTTCGGCCTCCTCCCACATCAGTCGCAAGAAGAGGACCACCATGGCCATGGAGCTCCTCTGCCCGAGCGCCCGCACGGGAGATGCCCAACTCCCCACCCCATGAAGCAGCACCCAAGGATGTTCCTTTCGTCCCCCTCCTCCATCGCGCCTCCGCGGATCCAGCCACCGGTGACCCAGCTTTACCCCGTCTCCACCAGCCGGTGAGCCGTCGGAGCCGCGCTCTAGGCCGGCCCCTCCGCCCATGACTAGGCCTTTGCCTCCTTCCCTCTTGCTTTCTTTATTCCTTCTCTCCCTCTCTGACCTTTATTTCTTGCTTGTGGCCATGGACAGAGCCCCGCCATGGACACAAGCTGAATCCATGCCACCCTACATCACCGCTCGGTGGTCCAATTCGCGCCTCCCCTTGTTCGCGGAGTCGGCATAGATTTCCCCACGAAGGAGACTTCCGTTGGGTCTTGGTTTGGGTTTGCGGGAGGGATGTGCACTACTGCCCAATATTTCGAGGCGGATGGGGTGATTCCCGTTTTGAGCAGCTCGTACTGGGGTGGATGGGTAGAACTCATGGTACTGCAGGTAAAATCCCACAATATTTTAACAAGACTAGTCGGGCTCTTGATTTTGACCACCTCAAACCATAAGGTCTCCACCCTATAGTTAGACTCATCACCAAAAGCTACCTCCAAAGAAATTTTTCCGACTGGATAAGACGATTTTCCGGGCACCACTCCGTGAAAGACCGTTGAAGACGGCTTAAGGTCCTTATCAAGCAAGTTCATCCGGCGGAACGTGTCATAGTACAGGATGTTGATGCTACGGCCACCATCCATCAGCACCTTAGTGAACACATAGCCTCCGACTTGGGGGCCACTACCAAAGCCAACTGTCCCGGGTTATCCACGCACAGCGGATGATCCTCCCTGCTCCAAATTATATCATATTCTGACCACTTTAAGTACAGAGGGAGAGCCGGCATAACCGCATTAACCGCTTGCTTGCGCACCTTCTGATCCCGCTTGTCAAGACTAGTCGTAAAAACGTGATATTGGCCTCCATTAAGCTGCTTTGGATTACTCTGGTACCCGGACTGGTTGTTTTGCTGCTGACCTCCATTGCCAGACTGTTGGTTATTACCACCATGATTCCCTTGGCCTTGATAGCCAGAACCTGAGCCGCCTGCACCAAAGTCGGACCCAGGAGAGCCGGATCCTGACCCGCCAGACGGTCCACCGCCGCCACCTTGATGTTGGTTAACGCTGTAATTTCAAAACTCCCGCATGATCCAACAATCCCTCCAGGCATGAGTGGATGGCTTATCGGGAAGACTATGTTTCGGGCAAGGAACATTCAACATCGCCTCCATATTGACAGGCTTGTTTTTACTGAACGGCGGCTTACCATTGCCCTTGCCACGGTTTCCACAAGCACTGGTGTTGGCCACCAAATCTGACCCGTCGTCCGGGTGTTTCCGCTTTCCGCCATTGCCATTATTATTATTTCCTCCCCCGTTCTGATGTTGACTCTTGCCATTGTTATTCTTCTTACCCTTGGCCGACTTCTCATCATTAGAACCAGGGTCTTTC
The DNA here is from genome assembly GCA_039707655.1 of Elymus sibiricus. Lineage (NCBI taxonomy): Eukaryota > Viridiplantae > Streptophyta > Magnoliopsida > Poales > Poaceae > Elymus > Elymus sibiricus. The sequence goes on from CM077669.1 coordinate 245,327,877, forward strand.
GTGTTATCAGAGTCTGTACTTAGTAAGAGCCGCCATGAGTTCCCCCATGTCCTGGCATGAACGTTTGAGCCGGCCAAGCTTCTGCTTCAGAGGCAAAAAATGACAATTCTTCTCCAGAATCAGAACTGCTTGAGCCGCCGTAATATTGTCGGAGTAGTGGATGATGGTTGAGACTCGCCGCACCCAATGATGGGCCGATTCATCCTCACGCTGCGCGCAGTGATCCAGATCCACAATCGTCATGGGCTGCTTGCACGTTCCTTGAAAATTCTTGATGAACTTTGCCTTCAACTTGGCCCAGGAGTTAATGGTGTTGGGTGGCAAACCCTTCAACCACGTGCGAGCCGGCCCTTCCAACATCATGATGAAATACTTGGCGCAAACCGCATCACTGACGTCTAACATCTCCATGGCCAACTCATAACTCTCGATCCAGGCTTCCGGAGGCAGATCGGCAGTATAATTGGGCACCTTGCGGGGACCCTTGAAGTCCTTAGGTAGGCGCTCATTTCGCAAGGCCGGCACTAAGCACGACACTCCCACAGACCTGGAAGTTATCCCGGCTCCCACCGAAACAGAAGGGGCTATAGTGGGTTCTTGATGAGCCGCCGCAGCTGCCAACGCTGTCGCCTCTCGCTGCGCTCTTGCCCGATCCACCAGCGCCTGAGCATCAAGAGCCGGCTGATCATCTCGCGCCGTGTTTCGACGTCGCTCACTACTATAGACCGCAGGCGACTCTAAGCGCCGGCTGTAACTACGGCTTGGGATGGGGGTTGAGTGCACGCGACTCCAGCTGTAAGTATACTTCTCCTGTTGTGCCACCGCTGTCTGTAAATAGCCAATGGCGTTCCGCACTTCCTCCGCGAAAGGCGTCCCATCAGGTATGGGGATCGTGCCAAGCCTGATTGCCGCTGCCACCATATTCTCCGCCGGGTTAGAAAAATGACCGGGCGGTGTTGGAAAAGGCTGCGGCGGGGTCTGATTTCTGCGGGGCGGGTCTGGCTGCCTATGCTGAACCACTGCCCTGCTCCCAGGTACTTCCGCCGTCCGGGTTACGGTCGGAGGTGCATTTCATCCCGTCCCCGGCGTGTTAAAAAGATTCCTGGCCTCATACTGAGCTGGCAAACGGGACTGATGTCTCATCCGGTGGGCTGCATCTGCGGTCTGCTGCTCTAGGTCAAGGCGAAAAGCTTCCGCTTTAAGGCACTCCGACTCGGCATCCATCTGAGCCTTCAGTGCGTTCATTTCCCCTTGGTCTCCGACCATCTGGTCCTTCAACCTCGCGATCTCCGTGTTACGGGCTGCTTGGTTTTCGACCGTGACCTCGGTCCCCATCAGGGTTGTAAGCTTGTTCATCAGATCCAGCAAAACTTGAGCCGGCGGCCTGCCTGAACCGGACCTGGTCGCGCCAGCGTCCGTGCTACCAGGGGCCGGTGCCGATCCTGCCATGAATACACTGGCACGGCTCGGCGGCTCATTGTATTCCGGCTCATGGTACTCTGGCTCAGGGTAATCCTCGACGTAGCCCCCAAGCCCTCCGTTGTGAAGCTGGTAGATTGATTCCGCCTCCCCGCTCGAGGATCCATCCTCTGAGCAGATGAGGGTTTCCTCCCGTGACATGGAACCTTCAAGCTCCGTGCCTTGGGTAAAGCCGATGAATGTCTTGATATAATCATCTGACTGCATTGACTCGCCCGGCGGGTTATATTCCATGAGCAATGCTAAGCCGGGATTACCCAAAAACTTAGAATCTTATCATGAAAAATACCTGCAAAAAACAAGCAATTTGCATATCTCTTGCCTTATAAGCCGGCTTTAAAGGCACAGCAAGACAAGATAGCTCTATTTTTGTAAAACAAATTGTATTGCCTCGAAAGAAGCTAGGCATAAAAGCCTGAAACCTCGTAAACCAGCTCTCACGTGACATAAATCCGTCGTTTAAACCTTAGCAAGTTCAGGGTCTTTAAAAGATTGACGTTGCTAAGAGTACGAACGGGCCACATAGCGGAGAGATTACAGCAGACAAGGCGAGTTTATCCTAGCTCACTATAAGCCGGCCCTCTCGTGACGAAAGCCGCCATTTAAACCTTGACAAGTTCAGGGTCTTATTGCGAGATTGATTTTTCAAGTTCAGGGTCTCTGAGCAAGATTGACTATCAAGAGTTCGGCGGGTCACATAGTGGAGTAGCAAGTTGCAAACAGGCAGGTTTAACTCGAACATGGCATATAAAGCCTGGCCAAGAGGGTATGAAAGCTAAACCCAGTGGGTTGGAAGCCCCCAAGTGACCTGATGAAGAATCAACTCTTTGCACGAAACTTAGTGCAGGAAAAACGGCAGAGGCCCCGAATTATGGGGATGCCAACTTTATTATATCATAAAAGGTGGTATATACAATGACAGAAGCATGTACATTGATGAGAGCCGGCGGCTCAGGTATAGTATGGCCGAAGATGAGCAATGTTCCATGGCCTGGCAGTCTCCTCTCCAGAAGTTCGTGACTTGTCACTCTCCCGTATATCAATGAGATAATAGGAACCATTGTTGAGATTTCTGCTGATCACAAAAGGTCCTTCCCAGGGAGGTGACAACTTATGCATATCCGACTGATCTTGAATCAACCGGAGTACTAGGTCGCCTTCTTGGAACGTCCGGGTCTTGACTCTGTGGCTATGATAGCGACGCAGGTCTTGCTGGTAAATCGCCGACCGTGCTGCTGCAAGATCCCGTTCTTCGTCTAAAGCATCCAAAGCATCCTGACGCGCCGTCTCATTATCAGTTTCAACGTAAGCCGCCACCCTGGGCGAGTCATGACGGATATCACTAGGGAGAACAGCTTCTGCACCATAAACCATGAAGAAAGGCGTATAGCGTGTTGACCTGTTGGGGGTGGTTCTTATGCTCCAAAGAACTGAAGGTAACTCCTCCACCCAACAACCCGGCGTGCGCTCCAAAGGAACCATAAGCCGGGGTTTTATCCCTATCAAAATTTCCTGGTTAGCACGCTCTACTTGGCCATTAGACTGTGGATGAGCTACAGAGGAGACATCAAGGCGGATGTGCTCATTGTCGCAAAACTCTTTCATAGCTTCTTTGGACAGATTTGTACCATTATCAGTGATGATACTGTGAGGGTAGCCAAACCAGAAAATCAGCTTCTTAACGAACTGAACAGTTGTTGCTGCGTCACACTTGCTGACCGGCTCAGCCTCAACCCACTTAGTAAACTTGTCAACTGCCACCAAGAGGTGGGTCTTCTTGTCTTTAGACCTCTTAAAAGGTCCCACCGTGTCAAGCCCCCAGACCGCAAACGGCCAGGTGATTGGAATCATCCATAACTCCTCAGCCGGCACATGGGCACGTTGTCCGAACTTCTGACATCCGTCACATTTACTGACCAGGTACTCTGCATCTTTATGAGCTGTCAACCAGTAAAATCCGTGTCGAAAAGCCTTAGCCACCAAAGACTTTGACCTGACGTGATGACCACAATCGCCAGCATGTATCTCTCCCAGGATTTCATGGCCCTCGTCAGGAGCAACACATCGCTGAAAAACGCGTGTCACGCTGCGTCTGTGTAACTCGCCATTGACAATAGTCATAGACTTGGACCGCCTCATAATTCGCCGCGCTAGAGTCTCGTCTTGGGGTAAATCGCCGCGGGTCAGATACGCCAGATAAGGTAGTGTCCAATCAGGAATTGCACAGAGAGCCGCCACCAATTGTCCTTCCGGGTCAGGTATAGCCAAATCCTCTTCCGATGGTAGTTTAACCGACGGGTGATGCAATACATCCAGAAACACATTAGGTGGCACCGGCTTACGCTGAGATCCCAGTCTTGATAGCGCGTCAGCCGCCTCATTCTTCCGCCGATCAATATGATCCGCCTGATAGCCCTTGAAGTGGCCAACAATAACATCAACCGCCTGGCGATAAGCCGCCATGCGAGGGTCCTTAGAATCCCACGTTCCAGAGACTTGCTGAGCCACCAGGTCTGAGTCGCCAAGACATCTGACCCGGCTCAGATTCATCTCCTTTGCCACTCGGAGCCCATGAAGCAAAGCCTCATATTCAGCTGCATTGTTAGTGCAAGGAAACATCAACCTTAAAACATAACAAAATTTGTCAGCTCGCGGGGAAGTTAAGACAACTCCAGCCCCCGAGCCTTCCAATTGCCTGGAGCCATCAAAATGAATTGTCCAATATGTATTGTCCGGCTTCTCCTCAGGTGCTTGACACTCTATCCAGTCATTGATAAAGTCCACCAGCGCTAACCTCCCTGTACCCACCGCCCTCTCTCTCTCTCGCACATCTGAAATCCCCCTTCGTTTTCCCCTTTACACCCTCTCTAAAAAACCAGGAGACACCCCAGCAGCCAGGGTTCCCACCACTGCCGTTGTCCCCTCACCCTCGGCCGCCTCCCCCCATTCCCTCGGTTTGTTAAAGAACCTCATTCAAGCTCGCCTCCCTCGCCACTTTCTCCGCTCGCTGGGGACACACACTGCATCGCCGCCCATCCTCCTGCTTCGGGGGAGGCATTGCCGTCGCCCATCCTCCTGTGTCGGGTAAGGCATCGCCGCCCAACCTCCTGCTTCGTGGGAGGCGTTGCCGCCGCCCATCCTCCTGCGTCGGGCAAGGCGTCGCCGCCGCCACTGTTCCTCCGCGAGACTAGAGATGAAGCTGTTATCTTTGTTCGATCGCATAGCAAGTACCGATGTACCCATCCTCCTAAACTGCAGCAGTTCAAGAGGTCTTATTCAGTCTCTCTCTCATCTGCTATTCTTTATACGTATCCCTTAAGGCTTTGTTCAGTTCAATGTATTCCCCAAAGGGAACAAATTAACACGGGGCTTGAGTGGATTCGTGCATCTCACTCAGATCCATTTTGGTATTGAATCCCTTGCATTAACTATTCCCCTTGATCTAAATAATGTTCATTCATATACATGTTTTGACAGGGATAGATTATTATATCATGATGGCACATAACAAAACACAGAGGTTTGAAGCACAAGTACTCATGTCATCAACAATTTTCAAGAATCAATGTACGTCTAGATCTCAATTAATGCATCATCAAATTGCTTTTTCTAGAAAACCACATGTTGTTTACCACGATTATTTTAATAATAAAGCAAAAGCTCATTTTCTTATTACTTACCTGTTTAATCTTCACCGGAAAGGCATTACACAATTACTTATAAGCAGAGTATACACTTAATAAGTATGTGTGGTAATCAACTCAGATCAATACTAAGTCAATTTCACAAATTTGGAAAACAGAAAAACCAAATCCATCCCACAACAATTGATTAATTGGTGAGGAGAATTTGATAAATGTAATACTTGATACTTAGTATTGTTATTATAGTTGATACTTAGGTTACCTGATTGTCATTAGTCGGTTGCTGAATTCATCTCATTGTTATTATAATATATTGTTTCGATAATTTTTAGTAGTAAATACAAGCTGATAGTTATTCACAATGAACAGCCAGATCTGATTGGTCAAAGGTGTCTAGTGTTTTGCTATGCAGATTATTATCTCAACGAGCCATGGACATTCAAAACATGTGTAGACATTTGTATGGTGCTCATTTAAATTTTACTTCTCGATTAGCATAATTATCTATATTGTAAGTTACTCATGTCATATTGTTGTTCTTGTAGGTCACCAAGATAAATTGATGTTGCATGGCTGAGATGTTGATTGCAAGGTTAAGAACAGGAGCTACTACAAGATAGTTAGAATGCTAGTTTCAGGATTAATGTTTCAAACAATATATTTGATTGCAAGGTCAAGAATTTGTCCACTACAAGATATAGTTTCACCTCTTGTAATCTTTGGATCATGTTCTTTGTAATGCAACATAGTTGATATAATATATAATATCTTTCTGTTTGTTATGTTGTCGCTCCTATGCACTATTGGCATTGACCTAATAATTATGGATGGCAGTATATAAAATACCATCAATTGTTCATGCTATCTACCGAAGCTTTTAGTGGTTCCAATTATTTTTTATGCCCATTTAAAATTCCTTTTGTACAGGGTCGCCACCAATGCATATGAAGTGTTGTTGGGCTCTAGCTTTATATGTTGCTCCCTAACAACGCTTATACAAACCGTTTACCAACGCATGCATATACGTTGTTGTAGATCCTTGCAACGCCACCTACGGCAACGCATACAAATTTGTTGGTGTAGACCCTAGCAACGCATATATGGACATACGACAACGCATTAATGCGTTGCCGATTGGGGGTCCTGTTGTAGTGCATCGAGTGGAAGCTCGGTCCGACAATCTTATGTTGAGCCAAGTGAAAGCTTGATGTGACATGCCGCTACCAAATCATGCTTATGGCCATGCAACGAATTCATGGAAGGTGCGGGTATCAAGGAGAAATTCGAGCAATTTATCCACAGTGCAGAACTTGCTCCCTTCATCGCAGATAAGTGCATTCAACATATCGAACTCATGAAAACATTTACAAACAAATTTAAATATTTTCCTCGTGAGTCTAGAGTTTCATTCAACCTTTATGACCATCCCTTTACCATGCCTTTAGAGATGTTCCGTGAAGCGTGCCCATATTGGGGTTCGCTAGACGAACCACCAACATCTGAGTATGAGTCATTTTTGATTAATCTTTGCTACGGTGAAGATAGAGGAGTGACACAAGGAAGAATAAAAAGCATCAATTTCCCATCAATACACTACTTTGCACACTTTAATGGCAAATGCATCGTAGGCCAGCAAGATTGCAGCACACTGTGTGCCCCTGATTTGAGTCTTATACACACTGCCATAACAGGAGATAAATGTTATAATCTTGGAGCAATTGTTGCACGGAGATTGCAACACAACGCTGCTAGTGGTCATTTTTATGGAGGAATTTATGCCTCCCGTGTAGCTAAGAAGCTAAATGTCGTATTTAGACTTTGAGGCCATGAAACATCATAGGTTCCTTAAAGGCACAGTCAGTAATTATACTTACAACTTGAGGTTCAATAAAGATCCCATTTGTCGGGGATATAGCCCCGCGATATAACCCGCCCTATTGGGCCGGGTTAATATGTTTACGGCTCTACAATCAAGTTTAAGATGGGCCGTGTCATGAAGACAAGACAGACAAGGCGGTGGCTGACTAAGTCGCCAGGCGGCCCAACACCTGAAGACGGCGCCTCAAGGCCCACAAGGCGGAAGGCGCCGGCCGTTTTCCTTGCTTAAGGAGCAAGGCGAGTTAGATGCATTATATGTTACGAGTCACGATATGACCCGGACTCTATTGTAAACCCTAGGGTCTTGGCTTGTATATAAAGGCAAGCCCCTAGGACCGAAAGACTCAAGTTACAATCTCTCGACAGCTAGGTTAGCGATTCCTCACCCTTGTAATCGAGATCTATCAATCAATACATATAAAGAAGGATGTAGGCTTTTATCTCCATTGGAGGGGCTGAACCTGGGTAAACCCGACTCTCTTTCCCGTTTAACCCCTTTGAGTCACCACCTAGCGGCGATGGCCTCACACATAAGTCCTTGCACTAGGACATCTGCCGTAACAAAACCACGACAGTTGGCGCCCACCGTGGGGCCTTCGCCTGGTGGAGTTGAGTCGTCGAAGGGAACCCTTATAGTGTTTGGGAAGTTTGCGGTTGATCAGATGATCAAGGGTCACCGCGACAAGATCTACGTCAATAAGCCAGATTGGAGCGCTTAGGCCGACTCCATCGAACGCGGGCCTCGAGTTCCTGTTGATGAGATCGGTTTGGAGACCCCCGAGTCGGACATCTATACCAACCTCGATGAGCTGGCTCGGCGCGCCCAAACCGACCAGTGTCAAGGCGGCCGTCATCACGTCTTCGTCAGTTTCACGCAAGGAATCAATCTTTCGGACGAGCTGGCTTCCAGCGAGAACGCCCTCGTCAACACCGACGGCGGGTCATCCATGGGAGATACGGAGTCGATCTGTCCTCTTTATGATGGCGAACTTGGCGGCTCATTGGAAACTAAAGCCCCCGGGGAATACGATGAGTCACCTCGCCAAGTCGCCGTCTACATGACCGGAGCTACAGCGGTTCCCGATCCAGCCGTAGCCGAAGGTTCTGGCGGATCAACCAAAACGCCAGGTCAAGCCATGACCGATCTCATGGCTAAGATGGCGAAACTCGTGGAAACCCCAGTTACCACAGAGAATCAAGAAGAGCGCAATGTGGAGCTAACCAAACTGCGTAGCCAGATAGTCGAGGTGCAGAAGGAGATTGACGCTGAAAATGCACGGATGGCGAAGTTACAGGCTCGTATACATCATGAGACGGAGTGCCTTAAAGCCGAGGCTTGGCGGTTAGGAGTTCAGACAGAAGCATGAGAGGCGGTTTACGAGAGAAGACATCAACGTGGGCTCCCGCTGAACCTTGAACCACAACAGCTTTTTACTACCGCACAACAGACACCAGGAACTGTTCAACTGCCTGAGAACCGACAAGAGAACCGGCTCAACCACCGCTGGCTCACTCCCCACCTCGACGATTCCAGACTCCGCGGGGTCATTTTTCCAACCCTGTTGATAACATGCTAGCACCAACCCGGAATTTTGAAGCGCTGCCTATTAACGAAAACTCCCCATTGAGGTTGAAGCTAGAAACGCCATTGACATGCTGAAAACAGCCGTTGTGCAACAGGCACAGTACTCATATAGCCGGGATCAGATGCATTCCACTCCCTACGCTAGCAAGGGCCGCCATGTGTAGAATCCGATAGTTTCCAATAGTGGGCGTAGGCAACAGCCTTAGGTCTCCCCAACCTGGCACATGCCATCAGACACCCAGGCAGTTATTGATGCAGCCAAAGGCGCATGACAGGCAGAAGTGGAAGCGGCAGCACGGGCGATTCAACAGCTTCACCCTCAACCGGCGAGTTTGGGGGCTGGGACCAACAGTAGGACAATTGGGACACCATGCTTATCCCTGGTACTCCGCGCCGAGCGCATGCCCAAAGATTTCAAGGGGCCTCGTAAGGTGCCAAACTACACGACGGATCTTGAGCCGGCATCCTAGATCGAAAGCTACGAGTTGGCGATGGATATGCTGGATGTCAGTGACGTTGTGTGCGCCAAGTATTTAACCATGATGTTGGATGGGCCGGCTCGGACGTGGCTGAAAAATTTGCCGCCCAACTCCAGCAACACTTGGGCAGAGCTGAAGGAGCGGTTCATCAAGAATTTCCAGGGAACCTGCAAGAAGCCTATGACAATAGTAGATCTACACTATTGCGTTCAGCGAGTGGACGAATCGGCCCACCACTGGACCCGCCGGGTCGCGGAAATTATCCACTCATCAGACAGCATCACGGCGGCTCAAGCGGTCCTAATTTTGGAAAAGAACTGTCACTTACAGCCGTTGGTTCAGAAGCTCGGACGGCTCAAGCGAAAGGTACAAGATAGGGGCGACTTAATGGATGTCCTAACCAGATATGCCGAGTCAGATAGCATGAAGGATCCCAGCTCGGATGAGCACAAGACCGCTAAGGGCAAAAAGGCTGAAGGAGGAAAGGGCCAGCATGGTCACGGTGGTAAGCAGGGATCTCAAAATAACAACAAGCGGAAGAAGCCCGATGGTGGGTCAGACTTCGTTGCCAACACTAACACTGGTTTCAAAAATCAGCTCCGCAACGGTCACCCCAGAGAGGCTTACAATGGGAATAAGCCTCGCAACTATGAGGAGGCGCTTAAAGCACCATGTCCCAAGCACAGTACCCAGGATAAGACGGCTACCCACTCATTGGAAAACTGTTACATCATGCAAGAGTTCCATAAGCAGGCTTTCCAAAACAATCCAGGAGGCAATGGTGGGAGACACCCGGGTCAGCACGGACCTGGCGGGTCACAAGGTAGCTCGGGGGCTGGTTTTCAACATCAGGGAAATAATGGCAATGGGCAAAATCCTGGCCAGAGCAATCAGCATAATAACCAAGGAGGATTCCAGAGTAATCCTAAGCAACTGAATAATAGTCAGTGCCACTAGCACCTGAATCCCTGAATAAAATTCATGCTCTGGAGGGTCTCACAAGAAGAAATTCTATACCTCCAAGAAGCAAACAAGCCGGCCCTGGAACACCTGCGGCCTTGCTATACCTAGAGCCGCCGGCTCATTTTTTGTAATTTATTCCCCCCCCCCCCCCCCTCACAAATTCTGTATATACTTCTTTATGTTTTGAATATAATAAAGACGTCGCTCCAGAATTGCGGGGTTTTTAGCCGTTTCAGCCTACGAATTGAGCTCGAGTCTTTATTTTTTGAAACAATATTTTGGGCACTTGGGAGCTTCCAACTCATCGAGTTTATCTTTCTCACCCTTGTGACCCGGCAAAATAATGCCACAATATTTTGGGCACTTGGGGGCTTCCAACTCATCGAGTTTAGCTTTCTCACCTGATACGGGGTTGCCCGATCTTCACGGAGGATCTGCTCGATGATGCAAATCAACGTCACCTGAAGGGTACGAAGGAAACCCTCGATCCCAGCCAACAACTTTGTCGGGTAATGGATAACTAGTGCAACCTGACGAGGCCGTAGCTAGCTAGTGCATATGCAACAACCAACAACAAGTATTCGCCCAACCATACTCTTAGGATTCCAATCCACGCAACCACGCACGAAGTTGGAAGCACGAACTGGTCGCCACCTCAACGGATGCTGTTGTAAAATCACAAAGTGAGTTTACCCTCTCACAAGGCAAGATTACAAGAGCTAAGGAGGAAGTGAACTCTCAAACAAGATTCCGGTTGCACATAGCTAACCTATTATGAAATCAAATTGCCAAAGAGTTGTGGCTGAAGTGGGGGAAGGGGTATTTATACTAGGAACAACCCTCCTAGTTTAGGTGTGAAACCAGTCCAAAAGAGGGGCTCAAATTCATGGTAACTAGCTGGGCAAGGGAGCAAGCACATGGAGCCACGCGCAACAATTAATGCTCTGGACAGCTTGCATTGGAACTCTCATATCCTTTGACTCAGGACTCCAAATGATGCACCGTTTGATTTTCCTGAAAGTAGAATTCATATGCTGTCCATTTTGTACTCCCACACGTGCTGGATACTCATATAATTTGTGCAGCAAGGTGCAGAAAGTTTTGGGACGAATTCTGGAACTGGGCATGCAACAATAGATTGTTGGGATGGCTTGCTATTCTTCCGTGGGATGTAATTAGTTGACCTTGTCACCAAAACTTGGTTTGCATCAGATTTGAAGCTTGTTATCTTCAAACTTGTTGTATGGGCTTCAAAACTTGTTTCCTCATATGCTGAAAGTTGTTGGTTGCCCTCAGCATTGTACCTGAGTAAAATCAGCACACAAGATTTAGGTAGTATAAAGTTCTCATGCATAGTTGAATTATGATCAGTTAGGAGCGTGTTCACCTCTTGTTCTATTTGTTTGGCATGGATCCTTGTCATGGGACCCAAATAGGTCTTCTTTGTAAAGCTTCATTTGATAGCTGAGGTTTATCATGAGGAGAAGATGACAAACGAGGTGAACCAGGGATATCCTCGTCATCGTCCCCCTCTTCAAAAGGAGTCGTCCTCGACTCTTGACCCTCTTGATAGAAGCATGGAGACAAATCAGCAACGTTGAATGTTGGACTCACAGCATAGTCGTTGGGAAGCTCAATCTTGTAAGCATTGTCATTGATCTTGGCCAAGACTTTGAATGGTCCATCTCCATGAGGCATTAGCTTAGATTTGCGCTTCTCTGGGAACCTGTCTTTGTGCAAATGTTTCCAAACCAGATCTCCGGGCTCAAAACTCACCTTCTTGTGGTTTTTGTTTGCCTTAGCTGTATAGTACTTGGACTTCCTTTCTATCTCTTCTTTGGTCTTCTCATGAATCTTCTTCACATATGCAGCATGCTTAGAAGCCTCCAAGTTACATCTTTATTGCAATGGAAGTGGCAGCAAGTCGATTGGTGCAAGTGGTTTGAATCCATATACCACTTCAAATGGGCACATGCTTGTGGTAGAGTGAACTGCTCTATTGTAAGCAAACTCCATGTGCGGCAATCACTCTTCCCCCTCCTTCAAATTCTTCTTGATCATTGTACGCAGCAAGGCTGAGAGTGTGCGGTTCACCACCTCTGTTTGTCCATCAGTTTGTGGGCGACATGTTGAAAACAACAGCTTGGTTCCCAACTTTGCCCATAATGTTTTCCAAAAGTAGCTCATGAACTTAACATCACGGTCTGAAACAATGGTCCTCGGCATTCCATGCAAGCAGACAACTTCCCTAAAAACAAATCAGCAACATGTGAAGCATCGTCGTTCTTGTGGCACGGAATGAAATGTGCCATTTTTGAGAACCTATCAACCACAACAAAAACTGAATCTCTCCCCCTTTTAGTCCTAGGTAGTCCTAAAACAAAATCCATGCTAATATCTTCCCAAGGAGCGTTTGGAATAGGTAAGGGAGTATATAAACCATGGGGGTTCAGTTTATACTTAGCTTTGTGGCACGTGATGCATCGCTGCACAAATCTCTCAACGTCCTTCCTCATCTTTGGCCAATAAAAATGATCAGCCAACAACTCATAAGTCTTCTCACGACCAAAGTGTCCCATTAATCCTTCTGCATGTGATTCCTGCAACAACAAGGGCCTAACCGACGAATCTGGAACACACAATTTGTTAGCCCTAAAAAGGAACCCATCATGCATATGGTATTCATCCCAACCTTTCCCATCCTTACATTTTGCATATGGTTCGGAAAATACATGATCAGTGCAGTACAATTCTTTTAATCTCTCAAGTCTTGGTACATTCACTTCTAATTGTGTCAGAAGAACATGCCTACGGGACAAAGCATCAGCAACCATGTGTTCCTTTCCTTTCTTGTACTTCACAACATATGGAAAAGTTTCAATGAATTCTACCCATTTAGCATGCCTATGATTCAGTTTAGCTTGACTTTTCAAATGTTTCAAAGCCTCATGATCAGAATGTACAATGAATTCCTTAGGCCATAAGTGGTGTTGCCATGTTTCAAGCACTCTAACCAAAGCATACAACTCTTTATCATAAACAGAATAATTCAGTTGTGCACCACTCAGCTTCTTGCTAAAATATGCTATCGATTTTTGCTCTTGCATTAACACACCTCCAATGCCTATTCCACTAGCATCACATTCTATCTCAAAAGTTTTATTGAAATCAGCAAAGGGGCTTCAGTTAATTGTTTCTTAAGTTCGAGAAATGCTTCTTCTTGTGGTGCACCCCATTTAAAAGCAATTCCTTACTTTGTCAATTCATTCAAAGGTGCAGCAATTGTACTAAAATCCTTTACAAACCTCCTATAGAAACCAGCAAGGCCATGGAAACTTCTCACCTAGCTTACTGTGGCGCCCCGCCTGATTACCACTGTAGCCAGACGGTCGCCACGCATACCTGCCCAGGAAATCACTCTGGCATGCGTGTTTACAACAAGTATCATGAACACAGGCATTTCTATTAATGGGTATATGAGTCTTACATGGGGTATATTACAAAAGTGATGGCAGCGGAAAGGCTCTATCTAGGGCAGCATGGTCTTGGTGCGGCTCCAATCCACAGGGATCTAACTAGGTTACTCTTCTAGCCAGCGAACGCTCCGGTTCCTCGACGACGGACGACGGATCCGTATGTGAACCTGGCCATGTTAAAGGCCGCTGAGTACTTTTGAATGTACGTGCAAGCAAACCAAACTAACATATACACCAAGCAAAGCAATCCATGGCATTCAAGCATGCATTTGTTATTAGAGCCATATTAATTATCATGGCATAACAGGATTATCTAGCAAGATAACTACTGAAGTAAATGCAATAAAGTAAAGCTTACTAAGTAAATATACCATACTCCAAACATTCTTACGATCAAATCTGAATCTGATCCAAATCCAATCCAAATCATGTGGTCATCCGACCACTCATCCCATAGCCATCCCATGGCTAACATATCATATTCCTGACATCATCTGATGTCTATGCAAGACGAGTTCTTCCATCATTATTATCACTGTTACGGTCGACCATCTACTGAGGTCTGGACGGGCTGTCCAATACCGTGGACGCGACTATTCAAATAGATTTTTACACTCTGCAGAGGTTGCGCACTTTACCCACACCATGAAGCACCTGGCCTCGTGATCCCACTCGGGTGGACCAGCGTTGCTTCAACAAAACCTGCCTGACCCATGACTCTTTCATCGTACCACCGGCACTCATCCTCCCCCGGAGGTCTGCCTTGGGTGGCCCCTGTGTCCTCATGACACCTGCCACCGTCGTGGCCAAACTAAATAGTCCCAAACGGGGGCTATCTGTCCCAAACGGGGACCGCGCGCAAACAAACAACAACTGGGCACAAAGGGTTATCGCCGCCTACCTGATCAGGGTAGCACGCGCGCATAACCCTCCCTCTTTGGAGGTACCGGTGAAAGATCACGCAGTCAGGCCAAGTCAAGGCCGTCCCATACCGGCAAATGTGGTTGCACAGGTAAGCCCGGACAGGTGACTCAAGATCAACCAACTAAGTTCATTTAGCCAACATAGTGGTTTATCACAATAATTTGAGATAACATCAGCTAGGCATTAAATCAGTTACTTGAATTATAATATGAAAGTACTGAAAACAGTAAGTGCAATATAACAGGAATTAAATTATTTCTATCACATGCATAATCAATAAGCAAACAAGCAAGAATAACACAGAGCGATGCTTTAGAGCATATGTCAGATGGTCGGCTTGCCTGGGGTCGAAGAGTACTCCGGGAAGAAGTGCGGAGAGTCCGCGGGAGGGATCCGCCGGAAAGGATTCTCTCTCAAAGGACTGATAGAAGGGCAAGGGCAACATGGTCATTTCCACAGTGTGACCACCTTGTGAAAATGACGCCAAAAGAACGGGCTCGACGAGATGAAGATGTGGGCGTTGGAATCACCAAAATCGGAGCCTCGGTTAAAAAGTTATAGCCGTTTGAAGTCCAGGGACCAATCTGCAAAAAGTTTATTCACAGACAAGCCCCTGGCGGCTAAAACCGAAGGCGCACTGGGCAGATTACGTTTTCTGAAAAGGAAAACGTATTCTGGGCCGCAGTTTAACAGAAATACGCCTCTGCAGCTAGAAAGCGTATTCTTATAAATACGCTTCCACTTAAACCTCGCGGGCCCGGGGTCAACGTCGCTGCCTCACTGACTGGCGGGCCCCGCGGGAAGGTGGGCCCGCGTTGACCTTTCTCTCCCCTGCCTCCTTCTTCCTTCACGCGACGGGGCAGAGGGAGGGCGAGGCCAGGCGCTCGGCCGGCAACGGCCCGGCCGGCTCCGGCCACCTCCGGCCGTGGCGAGACCACCGGCGGGACCGGGACGAGGTGCCGCACCCGCCTGGACCGGCTACTGGCGCCGGGGAGAGCTGCCGAGCGGCGGCGACCCGCGGGAACCGAAGACAGGGGCGGGCTCCGGCGAAGGTTCCCGGCGACTCCGGCGGTCTCTGGCCCGGGCGAGGCCACCGGCACGCTCAGGGAGGGACGCCAGACCTACCCATGAGCTGCATGCACGCTGGGAAGGACCAAGGCGACGACGACTTCAACGCCGGCGGGCATGGCTTCGGGCGGAAGTGGGCACGCGCCCACGGGTACTCCGGCGAGGCAGGGATAGGGTGGAGGGGTTCTTCGGGGTGGATGAAAGCTGCTGAAGGTGGAGAGGAGGCGGGAGAGGCGTGGCGTCGCGCCAATTTAGGCGGCGGCCTGCGGGAACCGAGGCGGCCATGGGCGGCGAGGAGAGCTCGGGGAGCTCGGGGAAGAGGGGGCTGGGCTGCTGGGAGAGAGAGGAGGAGGAGGAGGAGGGGCTCAAGGATGCCCGGGGAGGCTCGGGGCCGCGGCTTTTATAGCCGGCCGACGGCGTTCGGATCAGCACGGCCGCCGTGGCATCCTCATCACCGCACTGGAGCTCGCGGTGAGCTGGCTTGGACGCACGCGGTGCCGACCTGACACGGAGCTGAGTGACGCAATGGCTCGAGGAGGAAGAGGCCAAGGAAGGGAAGAAGACGACGGCGTCACGGGCGGGACAGTGCCGCGTCAGCGACCGCCGTGGCGTGGAGAGGAAGGAAGAGGAGTGGAGAAGGGCCTGGAGAGGAGCGCGTGGACGCCGGGGAGCCACTGGACGTGCTCAGACAAGCGGGAACTGGCCGGAGGCGACGGCCCGGAGACAACAGAGTGCAGAGCGCAGTTTCTGCATGGCCATTGCTTGGTCACCACGTGCACAACGCGCTCTGGCCCGCGCCTGCTTGTCACACCTTATCCAACACGTCCTTCACTGCTCCAATAGATAAGATATGAGGCTAGAGTCAACTGGAAGACTCTGGAGTGGAAGAAACTTGCAGAAAAGAATTCTGATAGCAGACTGTTTGGTCTGAGGTGTACCCAGCTCACTACTCCATTTGATCTGATTTTTGGCTGACTATGATCACTCACTAAGGTGACCATCATAGCAAAATTTCAGCACAAATGGGCAGGGCTAGCTAGTACTTCCTTTGTAACCTTGCAGTCTGGCCAGAAATAGAGATGAAATTGCTGGGACAAATTGGCTACATAGATTTGGCTCAAACTTGGAGGAGGATGATGATTTGAACATATGAAGCTACTGTAAAAGTTTCATACCATTTGAGTACACCAAAATGGTACTTCCTTCACTGTGCTTCCAAATGGACAGAAATTTAGGAAAATTGTTGGGGGAAAAAGGGATAGATGGATTGAGCTGATTTTTGGTATCCATGAGTGATTTGGCAATGCTAACCACCATGAAAAATTTCAGATCAAATAGATAAAGGAATAGAGCACTTCCTTTGCAACTTGCCCAATTGGACAGAATCTGCAAATTGATGCTGTGCTCAAAATTTGAACTATATAACTTGGGTTCTTGATGGAAATGGGGAAGATATGGACATGAGAAGCTCCACAAATTATTTGGGATTTTTCCTGGCTACCAAAATGGTAGTTCCTTTAGAAAGTGCCCAAAATGCAATATTGGCATTAAATAGGAAAAGACAATTTTCCTTATTTAATTATGGCCAATATTTTTGTGGGAGCTCAAAATGATCACAAAGAATATCTCCACAAGTTTTCATGAACTCTGGAGATCGATAGATATTTTCCTGGATTTAATTCCTTTAACTGGCAGAAAAAGGAATTAATTATAGATGAAAAATATTGCAAATGACTTGGCAATATTTTTGCATATCCAGTGTTTATAAAGATAGGATGATCACTGGGAGAAGTTTGGGAGGCAACAGATCAAAGGAAACTAAGGTTCCTTTGTAACTGGAAGGACTAGGGTTTCCCTTCCGGCAACTCGGAAGGTGGGGTTCTGATGACAAAGTCCTAAGATAGATCTTGGGTGGCAAGGTTGGACTGGGAATAATCTCTGGTTGGATAGGGAAGGCAAGACTAGATGACCATCTTCACATACCCAGGAGCTGGAGAAATCCGATAACACCGGAAAAAAAAAGACGGGAGTCAAATCCCGCGAGGGAAAAAAATCCAGGAGCGAAAACCAGGGTGTTACAAACCTACCCCCCTTAAGAAAATCTCGTCCTCGAGATTTCCGGGCTTACCTCCCGGTGAAGGGGGACTTACCTGTGTGCGACTTGGATCCATCAGCGGTCTTGTCTTCGTTGGTTCACTGACCCTTTAACTGCCTCTTCTGAGGGACCATGTGTTGTCTCTACACACAGCTTCCTTTAATCCTTCTCTTTTCTGTCAGGTGTACCTTTTGTCCTGATGGTGGTGTTGCTGGGTGGGTAGCGAGTAATACCAACAAACAGCTCGGTTTCCATGGTCTGAAAGTAACGGCTTCGGGTTTTATTGCGATACTTCGCACCCTGACTGTTATGGGCAAGACATCCTTTCCTGGTACCAGGCTCACGTACTCGTATGACCTCGAGTGGGTGGGATGACTTTCTTTTTGCCGTGTCAGAATGCTCAGTCTGGTTGTGGGTTCCATGCTGTTGTTCCTCTCTACCTTAGGCATTCTGACTTTGTCCTTAAGTGATCCACAGTTCAAGGGCGGTATGGCCCAGTCATCGCTGTCGTATCCCTAACTGAACTGTCAGGCATGATCACAAAATAATCATAGACAGTAATCTCTTATTCCCATGATGTCATGATGTCTGTGAGCTGTTGGTGCTGGTGTGCTTTGAGCCATTCTATCCGAATGTCTTGTTCAAACTCTATTGCTTGTGGAGATGGCTCTGTCGTATATAGCCTCTGTAGTCCTTGCTGTGACCACTGAGCTAAGTATAGTATTGCTATCATCTGGTGTATCTTTTGGAGCATAGCCTCTTATCTTGGTTGATTGCCCGTATTTAGGACGAGTATGACATGCTGACTGCATTGTTGTGGCCATATATGCAAGAGTCTGACAGGAATTGGTAATACCTCTCTGTCCGTGAAGTTGTATCTTGTTGACCGTCACGAATGTTGTTTGTCCACCACTTCTTTGTTCTTGAGGATTCCTTTGATGGACCTGTAATGTCTTGCCAATACGGCTCCTTGATTATTTTCCCGGCTTGTCGGGCTTGTTCTCAGAACTTACTCTTGCATACCTCGGAGGGACTATTGTGCTCATATCCTTCCTTGAAGTATGGGGCCAATGTTTCTCTGAACACCGTCATTCCCGCGTACGAGTGGCTCGCATGAACTGATCCACTGGACTGCATGCTCACAACATATGCAGGTGTAGGATAAATCCTTTCATAACCACTGAGTTCTGAGACAGACGGGGGTGTCTCGACTAGTTCGTGCTTCTGGCAAGATTGTTGTGGGCACAATGGTGTGTTGAAGAGGGCTGAATTCCTTATGCTCGAGGCTTCTGACAAGGTAGCGTGCTGAAGAAGGCTGGGTATCATGCCTCCAAAGTTTTCCTTCATGTGGCTTACTGCGGAAGGTCGGGTGCCTTATGCTGGAAGTTTTCCGCGGTAGCATGTTGTGAAAGACGGGAGTGCCGTATCCCAGAAGGATCTCTCACCGAGTGGCGTACCGAGGAAGATTGGCAGTCTAGTATCGTAAGTTCTTCTCGGTAGCTTGCAGGGGAAAGGCTGGGTTCCTTATACCAGAAGCCTTGTGTACACAGTCAGATCTATGGCCGATTCTGGCTTCCTTCCGAAGTATCCGGAATTTTACCCATAGCGGAGCCAAACTTGGTATAGGCCATACCTTGACTAAAGATATTCCGATGGTCACGCACATCGCTTGTCTTCTGTTGATATGATCATTGTTGCTGTAAAGATTGCACAACTGGTGCAGACTTCATGTCGTTAATTAAATCAGGATACCCTTTGCATTCAGCCCAAGTGTTGCTGATATTAGACAGTTGACGGATAATTCCATTCGGTTCAGCTGAGCTTCCAAACATGTGAAGTTCTCGTTGATTCTGGGCAACCGTGAACTTGTCCATTTTCCTTGCAAACCTTGTCACAGTGCTTAGAAAATTTTGTATTTGCATCGGTGAATTCCAAGATATGCTTTGAAATTTGTACCAACATACCAGAATTCTGTTGTTGTTCTTGGCACATTCACCTTCTGGAAATATGTCTTCGAGGGGTAAGAAATGATTTTTGGGTCCATGGAGAAAAGACTCAAGGTTCACCCCACTGACTGAAATAATCCTTGTATTGCGGACGGGATCATTTGTCCTTACTGATATTCATTCTTAGTAGCTCATCTGCCTGTTCTTTAGGCGTGATTTGTTCTGAGGCAAACTCTCTCAGGTATATTCTGGCCTTGTCTGTTGCACACGGATTCTGCTTCTGACCCATTCTTCATTCTTGACAGATCCGGTGGTAATGTTCTGAAGAACAGGTAGTTGGCTGGACAGGACTCTTGCTGAATTGGGATTATTGGGTATTATCCCCGTTGCATGCTGATCTTCTTAGGCAGCTCTTGCGGATGGATCCAGTCGGAGCAAAGAAACAGAACCGACAAAAGAAACAAAAACCGCAAAAACCGAAAAGCAAATAAAGGTCAAATCTTGCGGACCTTACACACGTGGCCAAGGATCCACTAGTATAACTAATATAGTGCACTCGATGTACCTCTAAGGATTCATAAGCGAAACCACACAATGCTCCTGGTAGCACTGGTGTCAAGCTCCTACTAGTTCCTTAGGGAGCATCACACTCGACGCAGGACCATAGCCAAAGTGGCTTAGTCAACGTTCCTAAGGTTGTCGAGGAGAGATAGGATTTATAAGCGTTTCCCAAAGGAAACTAGAGTCAAGGAGAGAAATGCCATGGCTAGCAAGCAGGGTAAGGATATCTGGTTTACCTAGGAATAGGGATGACGATAACGAATAGTAATATTATTAATGCCTCTACAATCAACACACATACGCTATGTACCATCCTTTTTAGGCACTAGAATAATAGGAACAACACAAGGACTAAGGGATTCACATATATAACCTTTGTCGAGCAGCTCCTGTACTTGACGCATAATCTCCTTTGTTTCCTCTGGATTGGTACGGTATGGCGCATGGTTGGGCAGCGATGCACCGGGAATTAAGTCAATCTGATGCTCAATCCCTCGAATAGGTGGTAATCCCGGTGGCACGTCTTGTGGAAAGACGTCAGCGAACTCCTGCAAAATGTTAGCAACAACAGGAGGCAAAGAGGGAGGCATTTCCTCGAATGAAAATAATACCTCTTTGCATACAAAAGCATAGCAAACAGATGTAGTAACATCCAAATCAGTAATATCAGATTTAGTGGCAAGTAAACATCCACTCTTTAGTTTTATTTCAGATGCAACACTAGATGATGGTTTTTTAGGCTTACTATGTTGCTCAAATTCATTTGCCACAATCTGATTTTCACTCTCACCTTGCTCCTGTTTTTCTTTACTAGCTCTAGCAATGTCATCTTTCATAATATGTTCAGGAGACATAGGAAGCAAAGTAATATATTTATCCTTAAGAACAAGAGTATACTGATTTGTCCTACCATGGTGTACATAATTTTTATCAAATTCCCATGGTCTACCAAGTAAAACGGAGCATGCTTGTATGGGTACCACATCACAATCAACATAATCAGAATAGGTAGCAATGCTAAGTGCACACGAATAGTACGTGTTACTTTAACTGATACGGGGCACGCCCGTGTGCGTCGATCTTTCACGAATTGGAGGTGGATTTGTGAATGAACACGAAGAACACGAGGGGGGAATCACAAGAGAAACACTCAAAACAAGTCCAATCACACATCCACTATGTTTACATCCACACAAGATCCACAAGGGTACAAGAACAACAAAGGGAAAGAGGATACATGGTAGAGTTCATCCCAAATCCCATAGGGAGATGGGGCCTTGAATCCAAGAGGGATCTTCCCACGCAAGGGGGCCTTGACATCAACTAGGGGTATTCTCTCACAGAGGCATCTACTCCATGGGAGAGGTAGTGGAAGGAGCAAAGGCTCATCTATCTATGAGCTAAATCATTGCTAACCCTAGCTTGAGGTGGGGGAAGAGTATATATAGTCTTGGCCACGAAGGGGTAAGTCGAGAAGGGTTACAAGGTCCAAGGCCCGCGGCTACACACATGCAGGTGTCGGACGTCCGTAGGACGTCGGTCGTCCGGAGGCTCGGGAGGGTCCGGACGTCTGGAGGGTGTCGGATGTCCGTGGCTCGGTCGTCCGGATGTCTTCGGACTTCCGTCATTTCGGCACGGGTGACTTGGCGCCGGATTTCCGGATGGGCTCGGACTTCCGGGCGCTGGAGTCTGTCGGACGTCCGGAAGGCGTCGGTCGTCCGGACGCTGGAGCTTATGCTCGTCTTCTGGCTGGGCTGGACTCCAGGCTTCGGACGTCCGGAAGACGTCGGACGTCCGGAGGCCATAGACTCCGCAGCTCCGTCTTCGTCCGTGTTCGCTTCCATGCTTCCCTCGCGGATGGTGTAGGTGTACACTTGCGCTAGCACTCCTCCTCGTTTTCCATGAAGCTTCGACAATACCTATGCATGCACATGAGAGGAATGTCAAGTAGTGTACCATCCTCGAAGGGGTCAAGTGAACACGTGTAAAGGAGATGATTCACCTTTATGTATGTGAAGTAGTCGTGGCAAGTTTCACTTGCCAAATAGACTTTTGTCATGATGATGTCCGTAGGATGCTCCGCATCATCCCCTCCCCCATGGGAAAGATCCGTCCTCGGATCAAAATCCAAATCACCATGGGAAGGAAATGGCGTTGCCGTGTAGGAGTGGACGGTCACCAAACGCTCATCATCATCAAACTCGAAATGGGCACTCTCCAATGTCACACCGTCAAGTAACTCCTTCAAAAGGAGCAAACACGACAAACACTTGGAAAAACAAATGTGGTTAGCGTTAGTGCAAAACCAAGCATTCAAGTGGTGAATCACCGCACAAGTGTTGTCATCATGCATAACATATGGTGTAACAAGGGATTGTGTCATGGCATGTAAGCATGCTAATTGAGCACAAGCAATGCTATCATGGAAACAAGTAGGCCTAGGTGAGGTAGGGATGCCAATATGTGTGACAATATAACAAGCATGTACCTCAAGTTCATAGCACGCATGCACAAAGCAATCAACAAAAGGTCTATGGTATGCATAGGAATCAATCACAACACCAAGTAATATGAAGTGTCTAAACACATGGGGCAAGCCAAAGTGCAAGGCAATCCACGCATAATGTGCATATGGTGTAGTGAAGATAGTGTGGAACTCAACACAATATAAAGAGCAATTGGTCATCATGTGTGAGGCAATCAAGTCAAGCATGTAGCAAGCAATCGGTCATAGCATATGTGAAGAAATGACATTGTTGCAACCAAGCATATGATAAGAGCAAGTAATCCACAAGTTGGATGCAACACACAAGGTATATATGTAATGAGGCATGGAAAGATGGCAATCAAGAATGGAAGCAACATCACTAACATGTGTGCAAGTAAGTGGTCCAAGATGACCAATATATGTCATGGTACAAGCAACACAAGTAGGATGAGCCACAATATCCATGCTCAAGAAGGATGTCACCTTGCAAACTTGTCCTTGTGCTTCCTTCACAATGTCGATGCGCAAGCAAGTGCGATGTAGAATCGCGTCCGTGTAGCATGGCTCGCTCTCAAGAGCTCGAATCGTCAACTCACGTGAAGTGGAAGTTGACGTGTAGTCAAAGAATCCTACACATACACACAACAAAGCAAAGGGTGTATGTGCGTGGTAGACAAACAGATCATCCATCATGATGGTTCTCTTCTTTTGCACATAACAATTAGAAGCAAAAGTGCACGAATAATATGATGCAACAATGTCTATATTCATGACACTAGGCATATGGTGCAAAGAAGGAAGGCAAGCATGCTTCACATGAAAGATGTCAAAAGCTCCAATAATATGAGAGAAAGCTATGGGGGCAATCTCATTAGCAAAATGAATAGCATTGTTGCACTCAATACATGGCAAATCATCTAGCATGAGAAAGGCAACACATGGAGACATATGACAACAAGCAATAGCAATCATGTGCAAAGCATGGCAATGGTTGTCATCAACCGCATGAAAGAAGCAAGTATTAATCATCGGTGATGCAACATAAGCAAGCATAGTGATCATGGCATGCAAGCTAGTAGTGCGAAGATGCAACATACTAGAGAAAATCATGGCATATGAACAAATAGTGGACATAACTAATGCACATGACATATCGCGAGCACGAACACAAAGCAAGATCAATGTGTCATCATAGGCATGGAGCCGAAAGCAAACATGGCAATAGTAAGTAATATCTCCACCAAGCTTGCAATTACACATACAAGTCATATAGTCAAGTGTAATGTGTAATGCAAAGCATGGGTCACAAATGCATGGAAAGGGCATAGAAAGAGGCATAGCATGAAAAGTGAACACGAGAACATGAGAATAAGACAACAAGTGGTATATAGCCCATAGTCGTGTGAGAACCATGTAGAAGAGATGCGCATAGTCCTTGCGCGAGGGGAATGGTTGGAGACACATTCCGGTGAATCCCAATGCACCGTTGCTCTCAAGATCTCTTTTCGTCAACTCATGGGATTGTGAGGTTGACGAACAATCATGCATACCTACACAAGAAAGAGACACACGAAACAAAGTGTGTGCGTGGTAAATGTACACATCATCCATCATGATGTGTATGTGCACGTGATAGTTAGCACAAGGTAAGCAATGCTCAAAGAAATTTGATGCATGGTATAGGAACATGTCATCCATCATGAAAGAATAGTTATTGTGTATAACATGATGGGGACACAAATTGAGTGTACAACTATATGGCACATCAATAGCATTTTTATTCATGGGAAGCATATTGTGCACACATTTATGGGGATCATGAAAACTGTAGGATGGATACAAATCTCCTAATAGATATGGGGGTCTCCTCATGTGCAATAGCGGAAGCATAATATGGATATTATGGACAACATCCAAAACAATGCATATCCGAAGCTAGGTGGTCATGGCATGTCATATGTGAGAAATTGCGCAAATGATGCAAAGGGAGCATGGCAATATCATCACACGAAAAGCAAATGCCAATAACCATGGGTTTGTCATCTATGCCATAAGTGCAAATTGGGTTTATTTTAATGGCATATGCATAGTTACTACAATGAGATTATAAAGATGCAATACGAGTGATCTCATGCATAGCATATGACAAGTCAAGCGGATTGTCAAACATGATGTGACCTATAGAGTTCTCACAAGATATCCTATGCAACATGGCATCACAACCAATAGACTCCACATGAGAATCGTCAAACTCATCATAAATGGGTAATTCATCACATGAGGAAGTCGAACTAGCATGAAGCATGGCAATAGAGGGATCATCATCATGCAAGCAATCAATGTCCACTAGTGGGACAAAATCATCACCTTCACCTATGTTACCTTTGTCATTCCAAACATGTGGTGTATGTGAGGTGGCATCGACCAACTTGTGGTCAGCTTCATCATGATGGAACCATGTGGGGGGTGCATCATATTCCACCACGGCCATCGTCTTTTCCAAAGGGAGGACGAAGTAGTCAAGGATCGGCGCGTCATCGTACATGGGACCTAGTACCAAAGGAGAAGACACAATAGAGGTAGAGGTTAAGTTGTTAGAAATTGAAATGGCCTCGCATGCCCTATCAACTACCTCACTCTCTCTATGTGGTGGTGGCTCACTCACTCCCTCTAGGTAGTTGCACTCATACTCACATATGGTGGAGTCACTCATCTCACTCAAGTGGTGTGGGTTGTGGCTCTCCTCACATGGGAATTGGGGCAACTCATCATATATGGGGCTAGTGGTGGTCACACTCATCCTCTCATAGGAAATGCACTCAATATCACATATGGTGGAGTCATTCATCTCACTCATGTGTTGGTGGCTCTCCTCACATGGAAATTAGGTCATCTCGTCATATGTGGGTGTCGGAGAGATGTAGGTGCAAACGTCTCCATGCTCAACTCCTTTCGCCTCCTTGGTTGAAGGGATAGTCCCATGCTCAACCGTCTTGTCATCGTCGTCGTGGATGAAAGCCGAAGATGGCACATCATCACTCGCCTCCATGACCGAAGGGAAATTCCCATGCTCGGCCATCTTCCTTGGGATGCTTCCGAAGATGGAAGGGTCATCCATGCGTGTAGTCGGTCGCCTTGGTGTTGGCGCCGAAGCTTGTCCTTGGTGGCGTTCTTGGTCTTCGTGCACTTGTTTCTTGGAGGTGGCTAGCCCTTCGCGATGATGGAGATCACGAGCATGATGGTTGTTGTGGTGGTCGTCTCGAAGATGAGGACGTGGCCAACTTGTGCTTGCATCGTATGGGCGCTCCGAAGATGTGCAACTTGAGCGTCTCCGCCTTGAAGATGACGAAGGGGAAGAAGACTTGTAGTTGGCCGCCATGTGTCGAAGTTGCTCCATGTGTGTGTCCAACTTGTTGTCGATGTAGTCTCTTTTCCGAGCTTCGGATTGTCGTATGTCGATGGCGAGTCGCTCGAGTTTTTGGTTGATGTGGTTGTTCATGTTGATGTAGTTGTCGAAGACCGAATATTACGTGCTTTGCCTAGCCATCGCAAGACTCGAGCAAAGGTGAGAGGGAAATGAGATAAACAATACCAAAATACCGTTTCCCAAAGTTAAGGATGTATCCCGTTTCACTCAATGTGAAATGAAAGAATAGGGGAATTGGTACCGGACTTGTTCACTCACACCTACAATGTAAAGCTTATCGAGTGGCACGGTTAGGACAAGTGGCACAAAATTCAAGCAATTGTTAGTCAAGATATCGAAAATGTTGAGGACGATTCACAAAATTGCAATGCAAAGCAAATAGATCAATAGCTATGGTGGAACTAGGAACACACACACGGATAGATAAGTGGGATCCACGCAACCAAGGAATGAGCACAAAATATGTGAGACCCGGGAAAAGCTCGTGTTGCACGGATACTAGAGAGACAATAGCTCGATTGCTCCAATGGGATAGATACGCGCTTGTGAACAAACCTAAAGGAGTAAACGTATGCAAAATGGCTCAATGCTATTGCTATTGCTTATAAGATTTTTTGTATCTCCTCTTTTGTTTAAAAGCTTATTCTTCTTTTGCTCTTTTTTTTCTTATGCTTGATGCTCGAACCAAGATATGAGACAAGTATGATGGATATGCACGGGAGAGACTTATGGCACAATGTAGATGACAAGATGTTTGCACGCTAAAACTAGCTATGTGGCATAAGAGTATCACTACGGTGCACAAGTACCATGGCCCGACAATTCTCAACTCGCTAGTCTCAATGGGTAAGGTACGCAATAGGCTGGGAGCGATCAAAGCAATGGCAAGGATATAGACAATGATGTCATCTAGGTTACCGTCCTTGCTTACGGTTGGGGTGCCAAAAGGCAAAGTGGCCGATGTCGATGTCGAGGCTGAGGCGATGATGAGTGGCGGAGTTGTCGATGTAGAACCGTCCCCAATTAGCCGAAACACCTTAGGAAACGGAAACCGCAACTCAAAATCTCAAAAAAAAATAAAAGGTTAGGGAAGCGGAAGTTTTTGGTGGAAAAGCTATGCGGAAGTTATGGTGGAGGCCTAGGCAAACTTGCCAAAATTTCAAAACTATGAAGGAGTCAAATGGGTATGAATCTATTTTTATGGCAAGGAGGGTGTCAATAGCTATAAAACGAGCTAAAGAACGTCAAAATCGGAGTCCGGATAAATTAGTTATGGACAAAACAAAATTCAGCCGAAGTCAGTTTCTACATGTTACGGACGTCCGTAAGATGTCGGACATCCGAGGGTCGGACGTCCGGACGGTCCGGAAATCCGAGAAATCGGGTCTGTTTAGGGGTTCTGGACGTCCGGATGCTGTCGGACGTCCGAGGCTTCGGAAGGTCCGGACGTCTGGAGGCTGTCGGACGTCCGAGGGGCCTGGGACAGCTCAAGATTTCAGATCCGGGACGCGATTTTGGGCGGAAATTTCGATTTTCGAGGTCAAAATTGATGGGGGAAAAGAAAAATTGGGAGGATTTCGTGGAGGGAAATCTAGATCTACTTGCCAAACACGAATTCCATGGATCAAAATCAACAAAATCTCACAAGAACCAACAAATCACAAAAAAATTGGTGAGGCTATTTTTGGTGGGGATTTTCAAATTGGGACAAAATAAAGCAAAATTAGGCTAGGAAACGGTGGGGAGGACTCCAAATTCGTGAGAAACGTGGCTCTTGATACGGATATGATACGGGGCACGCCCGTGTGCGTCGATCTTTCACGAATTGGAGGTGGATTTGTGAATAACACGAAGAACACAAAGAACACGAGGGGGGAATCACAAGAGAAACACTCAAAACAAGTCCAATCACACATCCACTATGCTCACATCCACACAAGATCCACAAGGGTACAAGAACAACAAAGGGAAAGAGGATACATGGTAGAGTTTATCCCAAATCCCATAGGGAGATGGGGCCTTGAATCCACTAGGGATCTTCCCACGCAAGGAGGCCTTGACATCCACTAGGGGTCTTCTCTCACAGAGGCATCTGCTCCATGGGAGAGGTAGTGGAAGGAGCAAAGGATCATCTATCTATGAGTTGAATCATTCCTAACCCTAGCTAGAGGTGGGGGAAGAGTATATATAGTCTTGGCCACGAAGCGGTAAGTCGAGAAGGGATACAAGGTGATGAGGACATCAATACCATTGTTACACCCATAGCCCCTGCTGCTATACATACTAGACCAATTACTAGAGCTCGCACACGTCAATTGAATTACCAGGTACTTTCGTTTCTTGGGAATCCTTCTATTGTTCATGAACATATGATGCTGCCTAAATTAGATACTTTTGTTTTACTTATGAATGAAGGACCTAGAATGGACTAAGAAGGATGGCCATTGGAGCGGGATCAAGCATGGAGGAGAAGGTGCGCACGCGGGAAAGAACAATGGAGTATCCAGTGGTGATTTTCGCACTTTGAAGACACCATAAGGAGAGTATGAAGGCTTGGACGAAATATACAAGATGCCATTTCATAAATTTCGTCCATAGGCTAATATAGGTGCCGCGTCACCTTATTTTTGGGCCTGGCCCATGTAATTTCGAAATACCACTTATTATGCTGTTTTTAGAGTCCGTATGTGTGGGGAAACGGAGTTAGGGTTGGTTTCGGCTCACGAAATTCCCCCTCTATTCCCCCATATATACAGCCCTTAGGGCACCGTTTAGACTTGCGTTTTGTTTAGATTGAAAGTTAGACATAGCTGCAACTTCGCGTTCTTCGTTTGTGTTCCACGACCAGACAAATGCGTCATAGAACCCCACTTTCATCAAAAAAAGCTTTCCTCTTATATTCGCAATATCCCGATTGCAATCTTAGTTTCTTGCTTGTTCTTCGTTTGCGTGCAGGAAACAGACCCTCGTGGTCAGGTTGATCGTGCTCCGGTGTGGTCAATAACCTCTTGGAGTTGGTTTAGCAATTGCTAAGGCGCGACGTCCTCGCACGTTCGTAGCCGGATCGTCAAAGTCGACTCTACCGAAAACGATAGCCACCCTCTCATCGAAAGACAAGGACACCTTCGCCTCTATCAAGTGGTATCAGATTTCCTAGTTGCTCGGTGAGATTTTCCTGTTTTTCATAGTTTAGATTGCATCTGTTCTTCATACCTACAGTCGATGAAAAAGCAAAAAAAAAAAATTAGGGTTAGATCATCATATCCGAACCAATCTGAGCCTTTGCAATTTTCTGTTCGGTATTTGCTTTGTTGAATTTGCGGTTGCATCGTCGTGTCAAGTCCAGTGAAACCACTTCCTAAAATTTTCTAAAATCATTCCCTATCTGTTGGGACCATCCACCCATTTTTATAAAAATATTTTCTGTAGACTTCTTATAGGATCATCATTTCCTTCATTTCCACCGTTCAAAAATCCCCCTTGATCCACATCCAATGAAACCTCCTTGACTATTTTTCTTGTGACCAGAGGTGTCCAAGAAAAATAAAACTCCTATTTATAGAGCACTTTGATCTCTCTGCTTGTTGTGTTGCTTATTGTGGTTGTTTCCGGCGATAGTTGACGAAGTAGACGGAGTGCTCGAAGTTGGACGGGAAGCATGTGAAGACCTCGAAGACATTGATAAGCCTGGCAAGCAGCCCTTTGACCATGTTAAGAAACCATTTTCATGCATGTCTTATAGCACTTGCTTTCGTTGTATTGATCATGATGATGTGGAGACCACTTGGGTGGGATGCCTCCGATACTTTTACCGTTGATACTTGCATAGTGCATGACCCTACCTCCTTATGAGGGTTGTGCGGGTGGGAGTAGATAGGATGCTTAGTAGATGCTACGCAAATGGGTCGGGAATATGCATGGTGATGGAAATAAAAGTGTTTTCAAAGGCTTTTAGAAAACCCCGTCGGGTGCCACTAATGCCCGAGGGAGAAGATGTTGAGTTGGGTAACCACTTGAGAAAGAAGTGGTGTACCGGAGCAAGTGAGTGTGTGCTCTCGAAAATGAATTAGATTTAAGATTTGTCGACCGTCCCAACCTTACATGTACAACCACGATACCCCTTATGGGATGGGGCTTTGTTGATTACTTTGATGGGTACTAGCATAGAGCCCACATTACTAGTGGCGGGAGTGACGTGGTCACTCTCGATACGGGGTCGTGCCGGTAAGAACGATCATGCGCTGTCTTCACAGGCACCGGGCACACCGTTGGTCCCTTCATGGATGGTACGATCTGGAGCGAGGCTCGTATGATGTACATCATGAGGGTTGTGTACCAATCGAGTGGACTCTTTGTTTAGTATCGTCAGGTGAAAGGCATTGTTCGGGTGCTTACCTCGGGTATGTGATATACCGCGAGTCGTGGATGACACGGAAGTTCCCCGAGTCTTGTGGGTAAAGTGTGCAACCTCTGCAGAGTGTAAAACTATTCGAATAGCCGTGTCCACGGTCAAGGACAGTTGGGTGGTGCTACTTAAACTACGTCCAGTGTTTACTAAACGTGTGAGTGTGTGTGTGGATGACTCAGAGATGATACTTGAGATCAGTCTGAAGATTTGGTATGATGATTGAACATGAGATGTTCAACCCCTGCTTACGAAGATATATGTAACCTGTTCATATGGATATCTGTCAATTGTTGATGCATGCTTACATAGTTACTTGATCATGACATTGCACTCAAAATTAGCTTTCTGCAAAAAACTTACCTACTTAGTGCTATATCATGCATTGCTATACCTTGTTCCAAACATGGGTTGCTTGCGAGTACATTCAAAGTACTCATTGGCTTGCCACTCGTTATTTTATTGGCCAGGCATGAAAGAACATGATGTGATGAAGAGTACCTTGGTGACGAACATGCGAGCTAGGATGCTTCCCAGTCAGAATGATTGTAGGGTTAAGGCAGATGGCATGGGTTCACGCTATCGTTGAAGATTTCCGCTGCAAGTTTGTGAAGATTTGGCCATAAAGGCCATATTTGAGTAAAACGGTATGTAACGGATGTAAGACTCTTGTTATTCAGTTTCTGTGTGTTCAGTGAGCATCGATCTCTGGGATCACTGTGCACGTACATTCGATGATCACGACTTATGAGTCGGGGTCCCGACACCTCGCCGTGGTCGTGGCCACGCTTGTAGTCCGGCTCCGCCGTGAGCATGGCAAGGCCCTTGCGCTTGGGGTCCTTGCCCTTGGACTTCGCTGCGCCAGGCTCAGTGTCGGGGTCGTTGTGGAGGAACAGACGTCCCTCTTCAGCCTTGGCGCAACGGTCAGCGAGGATGAACAATTCTGTCACAAAGTCAAGCTCGTCCTAGACGGAGAGCTTCTCGCGCATCTTCATGTCGGTGATGCCACTGGTGAAAGCGAATACGATCGCGGCGACGGAAGCCTTCGGGATCCTGTTGTGCACCTGGCTGAAGCCTTGGATGAACTTGCGAAGAGGCTCGTCGGGGCACTGGCGCACGGCCCGCGGGTCATTGAGCGTGAGGGGACGGTCGCTCGTGCCCGTGAAGTTGGTGACGAACTGCTTGCACAGGTCCTCCCATGAAGAGACATACGCCTCGGAGAGGTTCATGAGCCATGCGCGCGTGGCGTCCTTGAGGGCCATAGGGAACCAGTTTGTCGTGACCCGGTCGTCCCCCCTCAGGGACTGGATGCTGATGGTGTAGAGTAGGAGGAACTCCATGGGGTTGGCGCTGCCATCATAGCGAGGAGGAAGCTCCGGCTTGAACTTGTCAGGCCACACCACGCGGCGCAGCTCAGGAGCGAGGGCCATGTAGCCCTTGATGGCGATGATGCCTAGGTCGAGGGCCGCGCAGTTCTGGCGCGTAGCCATGGCAATGTCATGGAGAATGCGATCCTGGCGGTTGTGTGCCTTCTCGGGGATCATGTGCACGCCCGGGGGCACGCGGCGGACGATCTGGCAGTTGTCGTTGTTGCTGGCTGGTGCGGACGGTCATGGGACGGCTTCGGAGCACGCGCCGCAGGGTGCCGTGCAGCTGCGTCGTGGGCTGGCAGAGGAGGAGGAGGAGCGTCGTACCCAGACTGGTCGACGTGCGACGATGGAGGGGGCAGGGAGCGAGGGGGCGCCTGGCCATCGCGCCCGGCATCGACGAGCTCGGTGATGTGCCTGAGCCAGATGTCGTAGCCGTCCTCAGTGGGGTGGTAGCGTAGCAGCTCATGTGCCATGGGCAGTGCAGCGTGCTAAGCGGGAGGGTCATGACGCGCAAGCGAGGAGGCAGTGGTGGAGCAGGTGTGCGCCTGCTCGTTCACCGACGGGTGAACAGAGGAGGCCATCCGCTCCCCAATGGGCTCGGTGGCGGCGCGGGGATGCCGCCTCGGGGCACCTCGAGCGCCTGGCGGCGTGGGGACCGTGGCGGCAGCTCGGCGTGCAACGTGTTCCCGGCGAGCGGTGGCTTCGTCCATGTTGATGTTGATGTCGAGGTCGAAGGCACGAAGACGGCAAGTCCCCCTACCTGGCGGGCCAAATGTCAGAGTCTCGGATCTGCGTCCAAGAACTCCTCCAAAAACTAGGGTTCGAACACTGCGAGGCTTGGCTTGGAAACCTGCAACACGGTGGCAAGAATGTTAAAATCGACGACGAGCTCACTGCCTCTCACTAGAAACAACGGGGACGCGCGAGCTACCTAGGTTCGGGCCACCGTGTGGTGTAAAACCCTACTCATGTCTGTGTTGAATTGCTCTATAAGGGAGAGCTTGTGGCTCGAGCAAAGTTGTTAGAATCGCGATTATGCTACACGAGTCTACGACCTTACGATCCAAACCGATCCATCTGATTCTACGATTTTAGTTCATAGAATCTACATTTCTACGATCCTGATAGTGAAGATTCTACGATTTGCGATCCTATCATCGGAGCTCCGATCCGATTCAAAATCACGATTCTGACAACCTTGGGCTCGAATATACGAGGTGTGGGGGAGAAATGGTTCGATCCTCTTATATGGAAGTGGCCCTGCCCCTCTTGTAGTGCCTTGGTCCTCTTCCCCGAAAATATGAGCGGGAAAGGGTGGCCACAGGGCGACATTCGAAGGGGGACAGGAGCCTAGGCTTATCCTGAATAAAGGAGGTCTTCACCTGATAAAGTAGTCTTCATGACGCGCTTGTGGGCTCGGCGATGACCTCCGTCCTGGTGCGCTGATCCGTCCTGATCTTCTTTCACCAGAATGGCAAGCTTTGGGAACTTGCTTTGGGGAAGGCAGAGGCCGTTGGTCCCTTATCACCAAAACTGGCTTCGTCCATGCTCCGCCGTCTTTATCCTGACAGCGGGATGTCATCCACGTGATGGGTGCGGTGCTCTGGGGTTGGTGCCGTACGTCGAGCCTCGTCAGGCGGCTTCGTGTGGGGAGCCTCACGAGGCGATTGGGTGCCTAGCGGCCTCAGCAAGGCTCGGCCTAGTGGCAAGGGGCATTGGCAGGCTTTCCCCTCGCGAGGCGCCTCCCTCCGGAGAGGCCGGGGCAAAGCCGTATTTCGTGGGCTGGCCCAAGTGTCGTCCTTAGGACCAGCGGCAGAAGGGTCGTGGTACCCTGGTTCCCTATGCCACCCCGGCTCAGAGCAAACCGGAACGCCCTGTATTCGAGCCCAGGGACAAGTCTTCTGGAATACGGCACTGTTGGCATAGAACAAATCAGCTCTTTATTACTATGGGTAAGATTACAAGGGTATCTGGATTACATAGACACGGCGATACTATGCCTACCTAGGTTAGCTCTATGCTAACAGCAGAACAATCCGAGGAAACGGAGCAACTCTCGGCAGCGGAACAACGACTGCGGTGATGGACTCCACTCCGCAGGGACTCTGGCTGGAACGCGTATCCTAGCTCGCAAACTCGACATCCACAACAAGCAAGCAATCATGGCATGACCTGCAAACTGGCATGATACGCCAGGTGAGTACTTTGAATGTACTCGCAAGCTCACGACAAACAAACAATGCAACAAACAATAGCATGGCAAATATCATATTAAATACTTAAGTGCTTCACTTACTGTTACCAGTCATCAACTTACTCTCTTCTGGGTTGTCACACAACCCTCAACTTACTCTTTTCGGGTTGACTCTCAACCCTCTGAATACTCATAAGCCATCGAGTTCTTCCGATCATACGACCAGTTCTATGATTGATCTCCTACTGAGGTCTGGACGGGCTGTCCAATACCGTGGACACGGCTATTCGAATAGATTTTTCACTCTGCAGAGGTTGTACACTTTACCCACACCATGAAGCACCTGGCCTCGTGATCCCATTCGGGTGGACCAGCGTCGCTTCAACGAAACTTGCCTGACCCATGACTCTTTCATCGTACCACCGGCACTCTTCCTCCCCCGGAGGTCAGCCTTGGGTGGCCCCTGTGTCCTCATGACACCTGCCACCGTCGTGGCCAAACTATGTAGACCCAAACGGGGGCTACTGTCCCAAACGGGGACTCCCGGGCTAAACAATCAACATCAACTGGGCTCACAAGGTTATCGCCGCCTACCGGGCCAGGGTAGCGCGTGCGCATAACCTTCCCTCTTTAGAGGTACCGGTGAAAGAGCACGCGATCAGACCAAGTCAAGGCCGTCCCATACCGGCAAATGTGGCTGCACGGATAAGCCTGGACAGGTGACTCCAGATCAACCGACTAAGTTTAGCCTTAGCAAATATAGTTGTTCATCACAATACTTAGGGTGGCAGCAACTAGGCATTTAAATTAATTACTATGAATTATCATATAGCAAGTAAATGAAAGTAATTCATTTGTAAATGCAAGCAATTCAATTAAATATGTAACGCTATTGAAATACTTCATGGAATGGGTGTCCTGGCTTGCCTGGGGTGAGGGATCCACCGGGAAGAAGTTCGGAAAGGCCGCGAAAGAATTGCCGGAAACAGTTCTCTCTCGGAGGGGAACTGTTTACGGACAAGGGCAGAATGGTCATTTTCACTGTGTGAACACACCATGAAAATGATACTAACATTACGGGCTCGACGAGACGAAGACGTGGGCTTTGGAATCACCTCGATCGGGGCTACGGATGAAAAGATATAGCCCGACGAAGTTTAGGGGCCAATCTGCAAAAATTTAATTCGCAGACAGGTCCTTGGCTGTCAAAACAGAAAGCGTATTGAGGAAAATACGTTTTCTGCAAGGGAAAACGTATTTTCGGTCACAGCGGATAGGAAATACGCTTTCTAATCGGGGAAACGTACTCCGCCGAGTACGCTTCCACTTGCCACGTCGGCTGTCCGGGTCAACCGTCCTGTTTGGCTGGCCAAAGGGGCCCGCGGGTGGTGGGGGCCCACCTGACCAGGTCGCCGTCTTCCACCTCCCGTTCGCCTGTCGTACCGAGGAGGGCCGCCCGTGCCGGCGCTCGTCCGGCGATGCAGGGCACCTCTGGCAGAGCTCAGACCGCCGGAGTGATCGGGGCGACGAGGCGCACCCGTGCATTGCCTCCTACACCACCAGAGAGCACGGGGCCGAGCGAGTCCACGGCCGCAGAGAGCGGCGGCGCTGGCATCTATGGGCTCACGGCCACGGGGCACCAGAGGAGAAGGAGAGGTACGCCGGGTATTGGGTGTCTCGCCGAGGGAGAATGAAGGGAAGAGGGGCTCGGGCCTGCCCGAATTTGAGCGAAGACCGCGACGGCCATGGCGGCCAGAAGATGAGAAGGGAAGCTCTGGAGGTGGAATTGAGGGGCTTGGAAGATTTCTAGGAGGGAGAGGGAGATGCTGCGGTAGTTGGGGATGCCCAGGAAGGCTCGAAGCCGCGGCTTTATATAGCCGGACGGCGCGAGGCTCGGGCACGGCCGCGGCGACGCGTGCACCATGCGCCGGAACTTCGGGAGCGCTCATGGAGGAGGGGAGAGGCATCCAGAGGGGTCAGAGAGAAGCTGAGGAAGCTCGGGCGAGGCCAGGAAGGATCGGGAGGGCTCGAACATGGCGGCGAGAGCTCCTGCCGGACACGGGCGCGGCTGCCGTACCGCGTGGGAGGGGACGAGAGAGGGGGAGACTTATCCAGGGAGGAAGACGACAACGAGGGGGAGCTGTTGGACACGACGAGGCGTCGAGGGAGAGGAGGAAAACGACGAGGCCAAGGGCTCCACTGCCAGAGCGCGCATATGGCCTGTCTGCCCCGTGGTCACCACGCACATGGCGTGCTGCCGAGGTCTTATGCCTGTCTGAGCTTGTCAAACAGCTCCCTCACTGCTCAAATGGATGAGATATGAGACTAGAAGAAGCTAGATGGCTCAGGGATGAGAGAGACTTGCAAGAGAGGATCCTGACAGCAAAGTGTTTGGAGTTGGGAGGGGGAGATTCAGCTGGGCATTGACTCTGGTTTTTGGCTGAGAGCTATCACACACTAAGATGATCCCTACTGCAAATTTTCAGCTCATCTAGATGGGTATAAGCAACACTTGCTGTAGAATGGACCCTACTGGACAGAATTGCCAATCTGGATGTGGCACTCACATATAGTGTTGCCTTGAGCTGAAAATGGGCATAGGATGATGATTTGGTCATATGAGAGTGCCATTAAAATTTCATGCCATTTGGGCAAGCCAAAATGGTACTTCCTTCATAATGGACCTCTCTGACCAGAATCTTAGGAAAATTCTAGGGATTTATTGGATAGATGGAATGGGCCCAAATTTGGTGGAGATAGGTTATATGGGTGGGAGAATGTCCTGGTAATATTTCAGCAATTATTTAGCAATATAAAATATAGTTGCTTCACAACAGGAAAATATGACCAGAAACAAAGATTTGATGCTGTGGTCACTCAGAAGATGGGATGATGCTCAAATCTTGAGGAGAGTCATGATTTGAGCATATGAAGATGCCTGCAAAATTTCAACTCATTGGCATACTCTTAGCTAGCACTTGCTTCACAAAGCTTCCTCTGGATCAAAAACTTTGGAAATTTGCCAAGAAATATTTGCTAGCCAACTTGAGTTGAATTTTGTCAAGTGGCAACGATATGGATAGGAAAGAGTCCCCAAAAAGTTTGGGAGCAAGAAAGCAAAGATAAATGGCACTTGCTTCACAAAATGCCATCTAGGGCAGAATAGAAAAAGGAATATTGGTGGAATATTTTTTAATATGGAAAGGATAGGTTTTGACATATCTGAGGAATATTTGACCCAAAGAATTTATGAGAATTATTTGGGAATTTTTGGAATGATGGAAATGTGGGTTGCTTCACAACCCAGGGCAAACAGGGTTATTCCTTTAATAGAAAAAGGAATATTCACAAGAAAAGATTATTGGGATTGGGTTCAAGATGGAAATGGCAAGGTCTTGGGATGGTTTAGAGGTTGTCAAGCCACTAGGGAAGAGAAATCAAGGGTGATCCTTCCAGGTTCCAAGACTACCAAACCACGGAAAAGCAAAACCAGACCAAAATCAAAGAAAAAAGAAATGGACAAAATCCAGGGTGTTACAAACCTACCCCCCTTAAAGAAATCTCGTCCTCGAGATTTGGTTGCTCAATGTTCAAGCATGAACATCCCTAATTGAGGAAACCGTTTCCAACTCGGGTTTCCTTTTTGGCTTCGTATAATGCCCCCAGTACATATCATCTGACTGACTGCCTGGCTTCGGGGTGGTTTGTTTTACTAGATCCTCATCCTGACAGATCTTACCTCAGATATTACTCTGACTTCAATCCTTTTATGTCTGCTTACTTATCTGGATGCAATGGCTTATCCTGACTGAAATACCTGTCCTTATCGCAAGTCCGGGAGTTGTTCCTCATGGACGTGTTGTAATGCAGTCCCATACGGTCGATCCCCCATTGAGTTGTGAACAGATTCTCTCGGTGGACACGAAATCTTTTACTCTTTGCATTGGGTGGCTTTATATGGCTGTGTGCCCTTCAGACTCAAACGGTGCTGTGAATCATACCGTTCTCCTGGCGGGATCGGACTCCTTGCAGGGGTTACAGAAATATCTTGACTAGGTTCACTCCTCTTAGCATCATATCTGTATCAACGACTTGGCTGTAGCCTGTCGTGACCAGCGTAAAGGGTACGACCTTATAACGGTATTATCTGCAGACTTGACTGACGGGGGTCCTAACAGGAAGATCTTGTCCCCAGCATGATATCTTTTGACTGATTTCCCTAGATGAGAACACATGCGTTGAGGCCGTTATCATCCTTCTGGTCGTTCCATCTGACAGGCTTGAATATCCCCTTCTGACGATTCTGAGGATGTATAGATGGCTGAGCGGGTTGACTTGATATGAGGTCCTTGCAAATGGAATAGACCCCGTGGGTGTGTACCCACGGTGATTGGTACCGAACCAGCCTGTTTTGAGTATCTATACCATTTGATTTTGCAACCACTATCATACCTGTATGGCCAATCTTGCTCCTTCATTATGGTTCTCTTTGCCTGGATCCTTAGCTGAAAGAGCTTGGCCTGATGTGTTCTTGATTCTTCGGATGACCATGGGTGCTGCCAGGTACAATATTTCGGCAGACATATTACTTAACAAGTTGTAGCTGTAGGGTAACGACCGTCTGAACCCTTGGATGAAACCGGCAATTAAACTAGTAGCCACCAGAACGGTCTTTACAACTCAGATCTGGGACATTACTGGAGTAACTCAACCCCGACTCAAGACGGCTGAAAAGCAGCTCAGAGCATGAGACGGTGTCGATAAGAAGAAAGCAATAGTTCCCTAAGACGGCCGAAAAACAGCTCAGAGCATAGGGTCGCTGCTACGGAATGAAATTCAACAGCTGCCCGAGACGGCCGAAATATAGCTCAGAACACGGGACAGTTGCTGACAAGAGAAATAAAAGTCGGCATCCACCCCGGACGGCCGAAAGTAGCTCAGAACACAGGCGTGGTGCCGTCACAAAAGAAAGACGGGCAAGGGTTCATCCATGTCCCATACAGCTTATCCATAGGTTGTTGGTCATCTCATTGAAGTGTATAACTGGCGTTCTTCTTCTTTCTACGTAGCTTATGCAAGGGTCAAATTCTCACCGGGCTGGCATCATTGTATAATTGACTCATATGGCCTTGGCAGCATGTCCACCGTATCTATTAAGTATATGCGGCTGAGCGCTTGATTCCTGAAGCAAGCTTGTGTCCTGAATGACCTTTTGTCTTCTGATCAACTATTGCGGATCTGATCCTTGGAATGCATGGTCATATGCTGCCAACTTTCGGTGGAATAGCTTGTACTGATGTCGATGTGATACCTTGCTGACGAAGATTGCATAGCTTGTGCTGGAAGCCACCGAGATCTTCTTCCTGAGGAATACTGAATTGCTCGTGCTCAAAGTTTTTGTCAAAATGGATTCCTAGAGAAGACTGGGTACCGTATCTCAGAAGCTTTCCCTCTTAAAGATTTGCTAGGGAAGATTCGATACATTATGGAAGAATCTGTGGCGGTATCTACTGAAGAAGCCTGAGTATCTTGCACTGGAAGATATCCATGTGCCGTATCGGGGAAGACAGAGAGACCTTGCATCATAAGCTTCTCTGATAGCTTGCGGAGGAAGACTGGGTTGCTCATATCTGAAGCTTTCCTTTTTGCCATATGCGGTCTGAGTGCTTATATATATATCCCTTAATGTTTCTGCTGTCGGTTACTTGTTGTATGCAACAGGGTATTCGGCTATCCTTCTTGCTGAACAACACATTCTGGCTTGATTCCAGGATATAGCAAGGTTCAAATTGTACTCATAGCAGACTCAACCCTGTATGTAAATCATACCTTTGATGCGGGATGTACTGTGGATCGGGCACACAGTCTGTCGTCTTGTTGATTCGATGATTACTGCTGTGAAGGTTGCACTGATGTATACTTTGATGCTGATAACCACTCCATCCAGGATATCATTTATTTTCATGCCCGATATTCCTGATATAATGCAGTCTGCTGAAGATTCCATATTGCTGAGCTGAGCTTCCAAAGGACTGCCTCTTCACTGATTTCTTTGAGTCCAGTGTCGGTGAGCAACTTCCATAAGGGGAAAATAAGGTAACACCAAGGGCCCAAAGAAAGAAGCAAAAGAAACGACTAAAACAAAAGCACACAAGATCACACACAAGCAATAGCACATTCTACAACTATTCACAGCAATAATATGCATGCCTACCTAAGCACACAAATCTCGCAAGAACTCCGGTACTACGGTCTAACATGTTGTGGCGGTGTGCACGAAAGTGAATCAATGTGTGGAAGGAGTTGGTGTAAACAAGGCTACACCAAACAGGGGCTTACACCGGTTCCATCTGGATAGACACGGTGGTGAGGACGAACTTGGTAATCGTGGGTCAGAACACGGGGTCACGACCACATCATCATCAAGCGTACGGGGGAAAACCGTACTCGTCCAGAGAATGAATGGCAGGAAGGGATGATGAAAAAGAAGGCTTGCGGGCATTGCCCTGTTCTGATAACTAAGATCAGTAAGGGTTGCCCAAAGCGATGAATGGGATGGCACAATCCGGGATAGAAACATGTCTATCACCGAAACCATAGGGGTCGGAAGAGAATATGCTGGTGTGGTACCGGTGCATCAATCCTGTAAGGGATCGACACACTAAGCACCTTGGCATCACTCCGCTGGGACGGAGATGACACCACACCAAGGAACAAGCATGCAAACTGGAGAGCGCAGGTGGTGAATCAAAACCGATGCCACCTACACTCACCATGTCCATCGTTAGTGATAAGATATCTAGTCTATATGCATGCTATGCATATACAAATGCAACAAACAAGTGCAGCAAACCAATTGGATCCTATACTACCGGTTACTAACGCTCGCGCGGTCTAGGGCGTCCTACAGCCAAACCTGCTCTGATACCAACGCTTGTGGCACCCCGGCTCAGAGGAAACCGGAATGCCCCGTATTCCATCCTAGGGACAAGTCTTCTGGAATACGGCATTGTTGGCATAGAACAAATCAGCTCTTTATTACTATGGGTAAGATTACAAGGGTATCTGGATTACATAGACACGGCGATACTACGCCTACCTAGGTTAGCTCTATGCTAACAGCAGAACAATCCGAGGAAACGGAGCAACACTCGGCAGCGGAACAACGACTGCGGTGATGGATTCCACTCCGCAGGGACTCTGGCTGGAACGCGTATCCTAGCTCGCAAACTCGACATCCACGACAAGCAAGCAATCATGGCATGACCTGCAAACTGGCATGATACGCCAGGTGAGTACTTTGAATGTACTCGCAAGCTCACGACAACCAAACAATGCAGCAAACAATAGCATGGCAAATATCATATTAAATACTTAAGTGCTTCACTTACTGTTACCAGTCATCAACTTACTCTCTTTTGGGTTGTCACACAACCCTCAACTTACTCTTTTCGGGTCGACTCTCAACCCTCTGAATACTCATAAGCCATCGAGTTCTTCCGATCATACGACCAGTTCTATGATTGATCTCCTACTGAGGTCTGGACGGGCTGTCCAATACCGTGGACACGGCTATTCGAATAGATTTTTCACTCTGCAGAGGTTATACACTTTACCCACACCATGAAGCACCTGGCCTCGTGATCCCATTCGGGTGGACCAGCGTCGCTTCAACGAAACCTGCCTGACCCGTGACTCTTTCATCGTACCACCGGCACTCTTCCTCCCCCGGAGGTCAGCCTTGGGTGGCCCCTGTGTCCTCATGACACCTGCCACCGTCGTGGCCAAACTATGTAGACCCAAACGGCGGCTACTGTCCCAAACAGGGACTCCCGGGCTAAACAATCAACATCAACTGGGCTCACAAGGTTATTGCCGCCTACCGGGCCAGGGTAGCGCGCGCGCATAACCTTCCCTCTTTGGAGGTACCGGTGAAAGAGCACGCGATCAGACCAAGTCAAGGCCGTCCCATACCGGCAAATGTGGCTGCATGGATAAGCCTGGACAGGTGACTCCAGATCAACCGACTAAGTTTAGCCTTAGCAAATATAGTGGTTCATCAAAATACTTAGGGTGGCAGCAACTAGGCATTTAAATTAATTACTATGAATTATCATATAGCAAGTAAATGAAATTAATTCATTTGTAAATGCAAGAAATTCAATTAAATATGTAACGCTATTGAAATACTTCATGGAATGGGTGTCCTGGCTTGCCTGGGGTGAGGGATCCACCGGGAAGAAGTGCGGAAAGGCCGCGGAAGAATTGCCGGAAACAGTTCTCTCCCAAAGGGGGACTGTTTACGGACAAGGGCAGAATGGTCATTTTCATTATGTGAACACACCATGAAAATGATACTAACATGACGGGCTCGACGAGACGAAGACGTGGGCTTTGGAATCACCTCGATCGGGGCTACGGATGAAAAGATATAGCCCGACGAAGTTTAGGGGCCAATCTACAAAAATTTAATTCGCAGACAGGTCCTTGGCTGTCAAAACAGAAAGCGTATTGAGGAAAATACGTTTTCTGCAATGGAAAACGTATTTTCGGTCACAGCGGATAGGAAATACACTTTCTAATCAGGGAAACGTACTCCTCCGAGTATGCTTCCAATTGCCACGTCAGCTGTCCGGGTCAACCCTCCTGTTTGGCTGACCAAAGGGGCCCACGGGTGGTGGGGCCCGCCTGACCAGGTCGCCATCTTCCACCTCCCGTTCGCTCGTCCGGCGATGCAGGGCACCTCTGGCGGAGCTCAGACCGCCGGAGTGATCGGGGCAACAAGGCGCACCAGTCCATTGCCTCCTGCACCACCAGAGAGCACGGGGCCGAGCGAGTCCATGGCCGCAGAGAGCGGCGGCGCCGGCATCGATGGGCTCACGGCCACGGGGCACCAGAGGAGAAGGAGAGGTTCGCCGGAGGTCCGCCGGGTATTGGGTGTCTCGCCGAGGGAGAATGAAGGGAAGAGGGGCTCGGGCTTGCCCGAATTTGACCGAAGACCGCGGCGGCCATGGCGGCCAGAAGAT
The DNA here is from genome assembly GCA_039707655.1 of Elymus sibiricus. Lineage (NCBI taxonomy): Eukaryota > Viridiplantae > Streptophyta > Magnoliopsida > Poales > Poaceae > Elymus > Elymus sibiricus. The sequence continues at coordinate 245,370,885 of CM077669.1, forward strand.
GAGAAGGGAAGCTCTATGGGTGGAATTGAGGGGCTTGGGAGATTTCTAGGAGGGAGAGGGAGATGCTGCGATAGTTGGGGATACCCAGGAAGGCTCGAAGCCACGGCTTTATATAGCCGGACGGCGCGATGCTTGGGCACGGCCGCGGCGACGCGTGCACCGTGCGCCGGAGCTTCGGGAGCGCTCATGGTGGAGGGGAGAGGCATCCAGAGGGGTCAGAAAGAAGCTGAGGAAGCTCGGGCGAGGCCAGGAACGATCGGGAGGGCTCGAACATGGCGGCGACAGCTCCTGCCGGACACGGGCGCGGCTTCCGTACCGCGTGGGAGGGGACGAGAGGGGGGGAGACTTATCCAGGGAGGAAGATGACGACTAGGGGGAGCTATTGGACATGACAAGGCGTCGAGGGAGAGGAGGAAAGCGACGAGGCCAAGGGCTCCACTGCCAGAGCGCGCATATGGCCTGTCTGCCCCGTGGTCACCACGCACATGGCGTGCTGCCGAGGTCTTCTGCCTGTCTCAGCTTGTCAAACAGCTCCCTCACTGCTCAAATGGATGAGATATGAGACTGGAAGAAGCTAGATGGCTCAGGGATGAGAGAGACATGCAAGAGAGGATCCTGACAGAAAGTGTTTGGAGTGGGGAGGGGGCGATTCAGCTAGGCATTGACTCTGGTTTTTGGCTGAGAGCTATCACACACTAAGATGATCCCTACTGCAAATTTTCAGCTCATCTAGATGGGTATAAGCAACGCTTGCTGTAGAATGGACCCTACTGGACAGAATTGCCAATCTGGATGTGGCACTCACATATAGTGTTGCCTTGATCTGAAAATGGGCATCGGATGATGATTTGGTCATATGAGAGTGCCATAAAAATTTCATGCCATTTGGGCAAGCCAAAATGGTACTTCCTTCATAATGGACCTCTCTGACCAGAATCTTAGGAAAATTCTAGGGATTTATTGGATAGATGGAATGGGCCCAAATTTGGTGGAGATAGGTTATATGGGTGGGAGAATGTCCTGGTAAATTTTCAGCAATTATGAAGCAATATAAAATATAGTTGCTTCACAACAGGAAAATATGACCAGAAACAAAGATTTGATGCTGTGGTCACTCAGAAGATGGGATGATGCTCAAATCTTGAGGAGAGTCATGATTTGAGCATATAAAGATGCGTCCAAAATTTCAACTCACTGGCATACTCTTAGCTAGCACTTGCTTCACAAAGCTTCCTCTGGATCAGAAACTTTGGAAATTTGCCAAGAAATATTTGCTAGCCAACTTGAGTTGAATTTTGTCATGTGGCAACGATATGGATAGGAAAGAGTCCCCAAAAAGTTTGGGAGCAAGAAAGCAAAGATAAATGGCACTTGCTTCACAAAATGCCATCTAGGGCAGAATAGAAAAAAGAATATTGGTGGAATATTTTTTAACATGGAAAGGATAGGTTTTGACATATCTGAGGAATATTTGACCGAAAGAATTTATGAGAATTATTTGGGAATTTTTGGAATGATGGAAATGTGGATTGCTTCACAACCCAGGGCAAACAGGGTTATTCCTTTAATAGAAAAAGGAATATTCCCAAGAAAAGATTATTGGAATTGGGTTCAAGATGGAAATGGCAAGGTCTTGGGATGGTTTAGAGGTTGGCAAGCCACTAGGGAAGAGAAATCAAGGGTGATCCTTCCAGGTTCCAAGACTACCAAACCACGGAAAAGCAAAACCAGACCAAAATCAAAGAAAAAAGAAATGGGCAAAATCCAGGGTGTTACATTCCCACTGGGCTGACAGCGTCTGCCATGGTTCACATTAAGTTCTCTATGCATATTCATGTTTTTCATGTTGACTCTTCTGGAGAGTATATCTCCAAGATGTTGTGTGGAGTTCTTGCTAAGCAGGGTACTGATACGTCTCCAACGTATATTAAATTTTTGATTGTTCCATGCTGATATATTATCATTCTAGGATACTTTTGTGTAATTATTTACAAATTTATAATTTTTTTGAGCACTAACCTATTGACCCAGTGCCCAGTGCCACTTGATGTTTTCTGCGTGTTTTTGCCTTTGCAGGTTTACTGTACCAAACGAAGTCCAATTGCCACGAAATTTTTTGATGATTTTTTCTGGACTATATGAAGACCTAGAAGCTTCGGAAGGAAGTCGGGAGGTGCACGAGGGCCCCACCACACATTAGGGCGCGCACTGGGGGGTGCCCTGATATGTGGTGGCCCCCTCGGGCACCTCCCGACGTCCCTCCTCGGCCTATAAATTCTCTAATATTCTAAAAACCCTGGAAGCAGTCCTAAAACCCTTTTTCCGCCACCACAAGTCTCTGTTCCATCGCGAGGCCATCTGGAGCTCCGTTCTAGCACCCTGCCGAAGGGGGGATCGATCATGAGGGGCCTCTTCATCAACCTTGCTGCCCTCATGATGATGTGTGAGTAGTTTACCACAGACCTATGGGTCCATAGCTAGTACCTAGATGGCAATCTCTCTCTCTTATGATCCTCAATACAATGGTCATCGCGTCTTCGCTTTGATCTATCCGATGTAATCCTATTGTGCGGTGTGTTTTTGAGATCCGATGAATTGTGGGTTTATGTTCAGATTATTCATGAAAAGTATTTGAGATGCCTCTGAATTATATTATCTCTTAAGTGCATGATCATTACCTCTTCCCTCGGGGCATGCGATTAGTACTTTGATTTATGATAAACTAATAAAACTTTCCAATAAGTATATGAGTTCTTTATGACTAATGTGAAACCATGGACATACGCAATCTCACCTTTTCATAACTTGCTAGCCTCTTCGGTACCGTGCATAGCCCGTTCTCACCTCGAGGATCGGTGCAACCCTCACTGGTGCATCCAAACCCCGTGACATGATACGCTCTGTTGCACATAAGCCTTATTATATCTTCCTAAAAACAGCCACCATACCTACCTATCATAGCATTTCCATAGCCATTCCGAGATATATTGCCATGCAAATTCCATCGTCACTTCACGTGACTAGATCGTTCATCGTCATAGTGCTTTGCATGATCATATAGAGCTGACATAGTATTTGTGGGAAAGCCACCTTCATAATGTTTCTGATACATGTCACGCTAGATCATTTCACATCCTGGTACACTGCCAGAGGCATTCATACAGAGTCATATCTTCATATCAACTCATCATGTTGAGTTGTAAGTAAATAAAAGTGTGATGAGAATCATTATTAGAGCATTATCCCAGTGAGGAAAGAACGATGGATACGATGATTCTCCCATAAGTCGAGATGAGACTCCGGATGAAAATAAAGATTGGGGAGGCCAAATGAGCCCACCATCCATTCAAAAAAATGATACAAAATGAGAGAAGGGACTTTGCTACTATCCTTTACCACACTTGTGCCTCAAAGTGGCACCATGTTCCTCATGTAGAGAGTCTCATGATATATCACTTTCACATGCTAGTGGGAATTACCAATTCATTATTTCAAACTTGGCTTATATATACCTATGACGGGCTTCCTCAAATGCATGAGGTCTTCATGAGCAAGCAAGTTGGATGCACATCCCACTTTGCTTCATTTGAGCTTTCATACACTTATAGCTCTAGTGCATCATTTGCATGGCAATCCCACACCTTGCATTGACATCTATCGATGGGCATCTCCATAGCCCCTTGGTACGCCTAGTTGATGTGAGACTATCTTCTCCACTTCCTACCCCTTTGATATCTGCCGCCATACTCTATTCAACCTAAATGCTATGTCCAATGGCTCGCCCTCATGTATTGCGTGAAGAATAAAAAGTTGATGCATATTGAAAAAGTACAAACCAATTGCCTGACTTGGACACTGTGGTGCTTGACATTTGTATTAATGTGGTGAAGATGGAGCCATGCCTTGCTAATACAATAAGATGAATGGGGGCTAAACATTTCTTAAGAATCGTATACTTTTAAGAATTAACAATTCTGTTTCTTACACTTTGAATATTGTTATGTTAATATTTGTTGATTCATCTTTTCTCAATGAGCATACATGAATAAGATTACATAGTGGATAGCACGTCACATCAAAAATTCTGTTTTTATCATTTACCTACTCGAGGATGAGCAGGAATTAAGCTTCGGGATGCTTGATACGTCTCCAACGTATCTATAATTTTTGATTGTTCCATGCTGATATATTATCATTCTAAGATACTTTTTGGGTCATTATTTACCAATTTATAATATTTTTGAGCACTAACCTATTGACCTAGTGCCCAGTGCCAGTAGTTGTTTTCTACGTGTTTTTGCCTTTGCAGGTTTACTGTACCAAATGAAGTACAATTGCCATGAAACTTTTTGATGATTTTTTCTGGACTATATGAAGACCTAGAAGCTTCGGAAGGAAGCCGAGAGGCACACGAGCGCCCCACCACACATCAGGGTGCACCCTCGGGGGCCGCGCCTTGATATGTGGTGGCCCCCTCGGGCACCTTCCGACGTCCCTCTTCGGCCTATAAATTCTCTAATATTCTGAAAACCCTCAATACAATGGTCATTGCATCTTCGCTTTGATCTATCCGATCTAATCCTATTGTGTGGTGTGTTTGTTGGGATCCGATAAATTGTGGGTTTATGTTCAGATTATTCATGAAAAGTATTTGAGATGCCTCTGAATTATATTATCTGTTAAGTGCATGATCAGTATAGCTTTGTAATGCTCTTTGATCTATTGATATGCTTTGGCCAAGTAGATTGATATTTCATCGGTGGGAGTGGTGCGTTGTGGTAGGTTCAACCTGGCAAATTTTTATATCCTGGTGACCTAGTAGGGGACAAGATGCGTCTTTGTGTTGTTGCTACTAACGATAAAACGATGGGGTTCATTCATATTGTTTGAGTTTACTTTGTCTACATCATGTCATCCTTCTCCAGGCATTACTCTGTTTTACTTAATACTCTAGATGCATGCTGGATAGCGGTCGATGAGTGGAGTAATAGTAATAGGTGCAGGTAGGAGTCGGCCTATTTAATTATGGACGTGATGCATGTATATACATGATCATTGCCGTGAACATCGCATAACTATCCGCTGTTCTATCAATTGCCCAACAATAATTTGTTTACCCACCGTGTGCTGCCTACATGAGAGATGTCGCTAGGGAACACTATTGGTGGGGACATCCCTACTAATGTTACACCCACATCCCCACCAGCTACAAATATTGGACCAGTTACTAGAGCCCGCGCATGCCAACTAAATTATAAGGTACTTTCGTTTCTTGGAAATCCTTCTAATGTTCATGAACATATGATTCTGCCCAAATTAGATACTTTTGTTTTACTTATGACTGAAGAACCTAGCATGGACAAGAAGGATGGCCATTGGAGCGGGATCAAGAATGGAAAAGAAGTTGCGCGCGCGGGAAGGAATAATGGACTTTCCAGTGGTGATTTTCGCACTTTGAAGCCAGCATAAGGAGTGTTTGGAGGCTTGGACGAAATATACAACATGCCACTTCATAAATATCGTCCATAGGCTATTATAGGTGTTGCGTCACCTTATTTTTGGGCCATGCCCATGTAATTTCGAAATACCATATTATAGGCTGTTTTTAGAGTCCGTATGTGTGGGGAAACTGAGTTAGGGCTGGTTTCGGACCCCTCCTCCAAGGGGCCACGAAATCCCCCTCTATTCCCCCATATATACAGCCCTTAGGGCGCCATTTTAGACTTGGGTTTTGTTTAGATTAAAAGTTCACCATAGCTACAACTTCGCGTTCTTCGTTTGTGTTCCACGATCAGACAAAGGCGTCACAGAACCCCACTTTCATCAATAAAGCATTCCTCTTATATTCGCAATATCCATATTGCAATCTTAGTTTCTTGCTTGTTCTTCGTTTGCGTGCAGGAAACAGACCCTCGTGGTCAGGTTGATCATGCTCCAGCGTGCTCAATAACCTCTCGGAGTTGGTTTAGCGATTGCTAAGGCGTGACGTTCTCGCACGTTCGTAGTCGGATCGTCAAAGTTGACTCTACCATAACGATAGCCACATCTCATCGAAAGACAGGGACAACTTCGCCTCTATCAAGTGGTATCAGATTTCCAGGTTGCTCGGTGAGATTTTACATGTTTTTCGTAGTTTAGATTGAATCTATTTTCATACCTACAGTCCACAAAAAAGCCACAAATTTTTTTGGGTTAGTTCATCATAGCCGAACCAATATGAGCCTTTGCATAATCTTTTCAATGTTTTTGCTTTGTTGAATTTGTGGTTAAATCATCGTGTCGAGTTGCTGGTCTTAGGGTCTAGTCCTTTAGAGTTTCAAGTTTTGTTCACAAGTTGTCACGCCGCCACCGCACCATCTTCGACTTCGCTGCCCTCCACCATCATCTTCGCCGCTGCCATATGTCACCATCCACCATAATCGTAATCCCTGGCATATATCACCACCCGCCATCATCATCTCCGCTGCCATATATATCACCACCCCATATCCGCCTCTAATCCGAATTCCTTAGGTATTCGGATGGATTTCAAGATCCCTTTGCTTTTATTTTCGCGTTTCCTTGACTGATTAGGTTTCGGAAAAAAAAGTCTGGCACAGTTTTCAGAGCAGTTTTTAGGCCAAAATTTCGGCGGGTGAAAATATTTTTCCCTATCCTATTTTAGGATTTTTGGAGCGTTTTGAGACACTCGCCATCATAGTGATTTTGTCGCAATTTTTGGTCGTCGCAGCCTCGAATCGCTCGCTCCCGAAAAAAAAATTATCAATTTTTTTTGTGCCTATCATGTTTAAACGTCTCGGGAAGAGTTTTGAGACACTCGCCATTATAGTGATTTTCTGAGCAAAAAAAAAGAGCACAAAAAAAACAGAGTGTGCTCTTCCCTTGATTACGTGTAGCGTCGTGATTTTGTTCGTGTTCTAGGCTCGTGTCTCTAGTACGGTCTAGCCTAGGACCAGCACGGTACCGTCGTTGAGCGTCTTCTGAACTTTGCATCTCTGAACTGATTATTGCTGACCATTTTGGCTACCATATTATAAGCCTTCCCAGCTCCACATACATCTACGTCGTGTGTTTGATACCACCTGGCAATCGCTCTATCCAAGCTTTGAGAGTTTTGACTACAACGGTTGCCGATCACCACCTGCTGCTGGGTAAGAACTGGTAAGAAATTGAGATTTGCTTGACGGATTTGTGACACACCACCACCACCACCACTTCCTAGTAGTCTGTAGGTTCATATTCTTGTGTGTTCCTATTAGTGCTAACCATGCTAGGATCACAAGGTGACGAGGTCGAATGGGAGGTTATGACCAACAAGCAGCTCCATGACAAATTCCAGCAAATGATGGCTGACCAGGTACAAGACTTCGTGACCAGCCTTGGAGAGGCCATGGAGAAGCTTGATGGGGTGGAGAAGACGTTCGAAAGAAGTTGGACGCTAAGTTCAATGAGGTGCTTGCACGTCTACCACCAGCTGCACCGGTCATACCTCAGCAACAACAACAACATCGACCGAATTTAGCGGGGCGCGCACGCCGTGTGCCCCTCGAGGAACGCCAACATTCTGGTGCCATTCCTACTATTGCTACTATTGTTGATCAGAATGCTGATTACGATGGTGATTACGATGAAGAGGAAGAGGTTGCTCCAGATCAGCCCCAAGGGCAACCACCACCACACGCACCAGGTCGTCCACATGCCTACAATCGCAATGGTAGGGCTGCAGCACCCCCTCAGGTACAAAATCATGACCATCTACCTAAACTTAAATTGAATATTCTTACGTTTAATGGTAGATATGTTCCTGATATATATCTTACTTGGGAGTTAGAAACAGAACAACGTTTTACATGCTTACAATTTCCTGAGGATAGATGTGTTACTGCTGCTGTTTGTTCATTCACTAGTTTTGCTTGTGTTTGGTGGTCTGAACATTGTAGAATACATCATGCTAATATCCCAACTACTTGGGCTGCGTTGAAAACTGCTATGCGTAATCGTTGGGTTCCACCATATTATCAACATGAATTGCTTCAAAATTTGCAGCGTTTAAGACAAGGAAAGCATTCTGTAGAGGAATATTATTGTTGAGGAGAATGAAGCTATCCTTAGACGTTTTATGGGTGAATTACATAGAGAGATTCAGACTATTCTAGAGTATACAGAGTATAACACTATCACTCGTTTATTCCTTCTTGCTTGCAAAGCTGAACGTGAAGTGCAGGATCGACAGGCAATGGCGAGAACTAATTTTTCTGCAGGTCGAGCTTCATCATGGACACCACGCACATCATCTACTTCCACACGTTCTACTACAGCACCACTCACTTCAGCCGCCAACTCCAACAGAGATACAAGAAAACAGGCACCGCCACCAGCCTCCAGCAAGGGAACACCTTCGGGGCCTGCACAGAGCTCTTCTTCATCCATTGCATCTACAGGGAAAACACATGAGGTTATTTATCGTCATTGCAAGGGTGGAGGTCACTATGCGAGGGAACGCCCTTCCAAGCATGTGATGATTGTTACTGGGGATGGTGGATATGCGTCCGCTAGTACTAATGATGAGGAGACATTGGCTCTTCTTGCAACTGAAGAACGGGGTGCCGAGGATACTAAACAAGAGACTCAATACATGGTTGCTGACTACGCTGACAGTTATGAAATTTTAGTTGCTCAACGTGTTCTGAGTGTGCAGGTTACACAAGCTGAGCAAAATCAGAGGCACAACTTGTTCCATACAAAGGGAGTTGTGAAGGAGCGTTCTGTTCGCGTTATCATTGATGCAGGGAGTTGCAACAACTTGGCTAGCATGGAGATGGTGGAGAAGCTGTCTCTAACCACCAGACCACATCCTCATCCATATTACATCCAATGGTTCAACAAGAATGGCAAGGTTAAGGTAACACGTACTGTTCATGTGCACTTTAGCATTGCTACATATTCTGATTATGTTGTTTGTGATGTGGTACCCATGCAAGCATGCTCCGTTTTACTTGGTAGACCATGGCAATTTGATAAAAATTCTGTACACCACGGTAGGACAAATCAGTATACTCTTGTTCATAAGGATAAAAATATAGCTTTGCTTCCTATGTCTCCTGAACATATTATGAAAGATGACATTGCTAGAGCTAGTAAAGCAAAACAAAAGCAAAGTGAGAGTGCAAATCAGATTGTGGCAAAGGAATCTGAGCAACATAATAAGCCTAATAAACAATCATCGACTGTTACATCTAAAATAAAATTGAAGAGTGGTTGTTTACTTGCCACTAAATCTGATATTACTGATTTGGATGTCACTACATCTGTTTGCTATGCTTTTGTATGCAAAGAGGTATTTTCATTCGAGGACATGCCTCCCACTTTGCCTCCTGCTGTCGCTAACATTTTGCATGAGTTCGCTGACGTCTTTCCACAAGACGTGCCACCGAGATTACCACCTATTCGAGGGATTGAGCATCAGATTGACTTAATTCCCGATGCATCGCTACCCAACCGTGCGCCATATCGTACCAATCTAGAGGAGACGAAGGAGATTATGCGTCATGTACAAGAGCTGCTCGACAAAGGTTATATACGCGAATCTCTTAGTCCTTGTGTAGTTCCTATTATTCTAGTACCAAAAAAGGATGGTACATCTCGTATGTGTGTTGATTGTAGAGGCATTAATAATATTACTATTCGTTATCGTCATCCTATTCCTAGGCTAGATGATATGCTTGATGAATTAAGTGGCTCTACAATTTTCTCCAAAGTTGATTTGCGTAGTGGATACCATCAAATTCGTATGAAATTGGGAGATGAATGGAAAACAACATTTAAACCTAAGTTTGGATTATATAAGTGGTTAGTCATGCCTTTTGGGTTAACTAAGGCACCTAGCACTTTCATGAGATTAATTAACGAGGTCTTATGTGCTTTCATTGGACGATTTGTGGTAGTCTACTTTGATGATATACTGATTTGTAGTAGATCTTTGGAGGAATACTTGGATCATTTGCGTGCTATTTTTATTGCTCTACGTGATGCACATTTGTTTGGTAATCTTGGGAAGTGCACCTTTTGCACCGACCGAGTATCTTTTCTTGGCTATGTTGTTACTCCACAAGGAATTGAAGTTGATCCAGCCAAGATTGAAGCTATTGAGAGTTGGCCACAACCCAAAACGGTCACACAAGTGAGGAGCTTTCTTGGACTGGCTGGTTTCTATAGGCATTTTGTGAGGGATTTCAGCACCATTGCTGCACCTCTAAATGAGCTTAGAAAGAAGGATGTGCCTTTTGTTTGGGGTACCGGACAGGAAGAAGCCTTCACGGTATTGAAAGATAAGTTAACACATGCTCCATTACTCCAACTTCCTGATTTTAATAAGACTTTTGAGCTTGAATGTGATGCTAGTGGAATTGGATTAGGAGGTGTGTTATCACAAGATGGCAAATTTGTTGCATACTTTTCTGAAAAATTGAGTGGGCCTAGTCTGAATTATTCTACTTATGATAAGGAATTATATGCTCTTGTTCGGACTTTGGAAACATGGCAACAATATTTATGGCCCAAAGAATTTGTTATACATTCTGATCATGAATCTTTGAAACATATTAAAAGCCGAGCAAAACTGAACCATAGACATGTTAAATGGGTTGAAGTCATTGAGACTTTCCCTTAAGTCATTAAACACAAGAAGGGTAAAGAAAATGTTATTGCTGGTGCATTGTCTCGTCGTTATACTATGCTTTCACAACTTGACTTTAAAAATTTTGGTTCGGAGACCATCAAAGATCAATATATGCATGATTCTGAATTTAAAGATGTGTTGGAGAATTGTAAAGAAGGGAGAACATGGAACAAGTTTGTCATTAATGATGGATTTGTGTTCCGTGCTAACAAGCTATGCATTCAGCTAGCTCCGTTCGTCTTTTGTTGTTACAGGAGGCGCATGGAGGAGGATTAATGGGACACTTTGGTGTGAAGAAGATGGAGGACGTACTTGCTACACATTTATTTTGGCCAAAGATGAGACGGGATGTTGAGCATTTTGTTGCTCGCTGCACTACATGTCAAAAAGCTAAGTCACGACTCAATCCTCATGGTTTATATATGCCTTTGCCTGTACCTAGTGTTCCTTGGGAGGATATATCTATGGACTTTGTTTTAGGTTTACCTCGAACAAAGAAGGGGAGGGATAGCATATTTGTTGTCGTGGATAGATTATCGAAAATGGCACACTTTATACCATGTCATAAAAGTGATGATGCTACTAATGTTGGTGATTTGTTCTTTCGTGAAATTATTCGCTTGCATGGTGTGCCAAATACAATTGTTTTAGATAGTGATGCTAAATTTCTTAGCCACTTTTGGAGATGTTTATGGGCTAAGTTGGGGACTAAACTGCTTCATAGTACTACATGTCACCCCCAAACTGATGGACAAACTAAAGTAGTGAATAGATCATTGTCTACTATGCTTAGGGCTGTTTTGAAGAATAACCTAAAACTGTGGGAAGAATGCTTGCCTCATATTGAATTTGCTTATAATCGTTCGCTGCATTCTACTACTAAGATGTGCCCTTTTGAAGTGTTGTATGGTTTCTTACCTCGTGCACCTATTGATTTGTTGCCTCTTCCATCTTCGGAGAAGGTTAATTTTGATGCTAAAGAACGGGCTGAATTGATATTAAAGATGCATGAGTTAACTAAGGAGAACATTGAGCGTATGAATGCTAAATATAAACTTGCTGGAGATAAGGGTAGAAAACATGTTGTCTTTGCACCTGGAGATCTTGTTTGATTACATTTGCGTAAGGATAGGTTTCCTGAATTGCGCAAGTCAAAGCTAATACCACGTGCTGATGGTCCTTTTAAGGTGTTAGAGAAAATAAATGATAATGCATATAAACTTGAGCCGCCTGCAGATTTTGGGGTTAGTCCCACTTTTAACATTGCAGATTTGAAGCCTTATTTGGGTGAGGATGATGAGCATCCGTCGAGGACGACTTCAGTTCAAGAAGGGGAGGATGATGAGGACATCCCTACTTTCGTTTCTTGGAAATCCTTCTAATGTTCATGAACATATGATGCTGCCTAAATTAGATACTTTTGTTTTACTTATGAATGAAGGACCTAGCATGGACAAGAAGGATGGTCATTGGAGTGGGATCAAGCATGGAGAAGAAGTTGCGTGCGCGCGGGAAGGAACAATGGACTTTCCAGTGGTAATTTTCGCACTTTGAAGCCACCATAAGGAGTGTTTGGAGGCTTGGATGAAATATACAACATGCCACTTCATAAATTTCGTCCATAGGCTATTATAGGTGCTGCGTCAACTTATTTTTTGGGCCAGGCCCATGTAATTTCCAAATACCATATTATAGGCTGTTTTTAGAGTCCGTATGTGTGGGGAAACTGAGTTAGGGATGGTTTCGGACCCCTCCTCCAAGGGGCCACGAAATCCCCCTCTATTCCCCCATATATACCGCCTTTAGGGCGCCGTTTTAGACTTGGGTATTGTTTAGATTAAAAGTTCGCCATAACTACAACTTCGTGTTCTTCGTTTGTGTTCCACGACTAGACAAAGCCGTCACAGAACCCCACTTTCATCAATAAATCTTTCCTATTGTATTCGCAATATCCAGATTGCAATCTTAGTTTCTTGCTTGTTCTTCGTTTGCGTGCAGGAAACAGATCCTCGTGGTTAGGTTGATCGTGCTCCGACATGGTTAATAACCTCTCAGAGTTGGTTTAGCGATTGCTAAGGCGCGATGTCCTCGCACGTTCGTAGTCAGATCGTCAAAGTCGACTCTACCATAAACGACAGCCACATCTCATCGAAAGACAGGGACAACTTCGCCTCTATCAACTATGGCCCCCGGGTCTATTCACTTATCTATTCGCAAACGCTATATTTACATTGTTGCCTTTATTTACTTTTTATTTATTTTACAATTTATATTTATCAACTATTATCTACACAACTCATTTGCTTGCAAATAACGAGATCAAGGGGATTGACAACCCTCTTGCCCATGTTGGGTCCAAGTCGTTTGTTCATTTGTGTGCAGCCGCTGAAGATGATTGAGGATTGATATTCATATTGGTTCGATAAACCTTGGTTTCATAACTAAGAGAAATACTCATCCGCTTTGTGCTGCAATTACCCGTTCCTCTTCACGGAGAACCCAACGCAGATCACAAGTACTAGGTACACTTGCTCGGTTTTCTTTTCCTGGTACTCATGCTCATAATGGCGTGGCTGAGCGCAAGAATCGTCATCTTCTTGAGACGGCTCGTGCGATGATGATAGCCACCTCTTGTCAACCTCACTTTTGGGCTAAGGTTGTCCACACTTCCACCTATCTCACCAACCTTAAGTCGTCCACTGCTCTGTAGGGTGGCTTCCTTTTGAGCATCTCTTTGATCGTTCTCCCGATTACTCGGCGCATCGTTTGTTTGGTCATGTTTGTTATGTTCTTCTTGCCCCTCGTGAACACACCAAACTGTCAGCTTAGTCGGTTGAGTGTGTATACTTAGGTTATAGCTATGAGCAAAAGGGCTATCGTTGTAGGGATCCCGCCGGTCGTCGGTTGCGTATTTCTCGGGATGTGACTTTTGATGAGTCTCGTCGCTTCTACCTGCGTCCATCTTCCCCGACCTTTTCAGTAGAGGATATATCCTTTCTCACTTTTCCTCACACACCTATTACTCTTGTCGAGCCCTTGCTCGTCCGTCCTAATGCCCATGCTTCTCCGATTATTATAGATCCCACGCCACCATCTCCCATGGTTTCCTCACCTCGCTTCTCACCGGATTCTGCACCTTCATCTTCGATGTCTTCTCTGTCACCTTCTCCTATCTTCGTGAATCCTCCTCGTATTCTTCCATCTTTTCCTCGGTATTATACTCGTCGTCCGCGTAATGTTGATGTGTCTACTGATGTGCCATCTTCCTAGTGTCAGCCTACTTATGGCTTGCGTCCTCGCCCTCTTCCACTTGTTGACCGCCTTGGTTTTCCACGCACTGGTGCTACTATTCTTTAGCCGATTTCTTATCATCAAGCTGTTATTCATCCCGAGAGGCAGTTTGCGATGGCAGAGGAGCTTACAGCTCTTGACCGCACTGGTACGTGGGATCTTGTTTCCCTTCCTCCCGGTGTCCATCCCATCACTTGTAAGTGGGTCTACAAGGTTAAGACTCGCTCTGATGGTTCTCTTGAGTGTTACAAAGCTCGTCTTGTGGCTCGTGGATTCTAGCAGGAACATGATCGTGATTCTGATGAGACTTATGCTCATGTGGCCCATATCACCACTGTTCACACACTTCTAGTTGTGGCATCTATTCGCCACTGGTCTTTGTCCCAGCTTGATGTTAAAAATGCCTTTAGTAATGGTGAGTTGTGTGAGGAGGTTTATATGCAGCCCCCACCTGGTATTCTGTTCCCGATGGCATGGTATGTCGTATTCGTCACTCTCTTTATGGCCTTAAGCAAGCCCCTCGCGCATGGTTCGAGCGTTTTGCCTCTATGGTGACTGCCGCTGGCTTTTCAGGGAGTGCTCATGATCCGGCATTGTTTGTCCACCTTTCAGCTCATGGTCAAACTCTTCTTCTTCTATATGTTGATGGCATGTTCTTTCCTCACTTAGGTTCATTAAAGCTTCATACCTGTTCAGATGCTACGTGCGCTAGTGATCCCTCGGATCGTCATTCGCTTTCTGCTCACTCTGTTTTTCTTGGTGGTTCTCTCATTTCTTGGAAGACAAAGAAACAGACTGCAGTTTCCCGTTCGGGTGCAGAGGCTGATTGTGAGCTATGGCTCTTCTGACGGCATAGGTGACTTGGTTATGGAGGTTACTTCAGGACTTCAGTGTTTCTATCACTACACCTACTCTTCTATTGTATGACAGTACATGTGCTATTAGCATTGCGCGCGACCCTATAAAGCATGAGCTCACCAAGCATATTGGTGTTGATGCTTTTTATCTTCGTGTTAGTGTGCATGATAGGGTTATTGCTCTTTAGTATGTGCCTTCCAAGTTACGGTTGGCGGATTTCTTTACGAAGGCCCAGACTAGAGCACGTCATGGCTTCTATCTCTCAAAACTCAATGTTGTTTATCAATCATGAGTTTGAGGGGGTGTTAGAGTACTATATATAGCCATATAGCCTTTTGTATTTACACCATTGTATAAGGGGTCTTCTGCATATTTCTTGCACATGTACATGTATATATACTTGCCTATGGCCTCATGGGAATACAAGCTGCATATTTCCTAACAGAGAGATACATTGCCCATGAGCGCATGCGTTTTTGTTGCTCAAAGAGGGTGAAACCAACAACGCCTTCTTCAAGATCGATGCGTATCACCGGGTCCAGAAAAACCGCATCTTCTCATTGTGGCTTGACAACACTACGATCAGCGATGAGCCAGGCATGGCTGACGCTACCTTCCACCACTTATCTATGCTCGTCGGTACCCCCAGCAATGGCCAGTTCTCCATCGACCTCGACCAGATTGATGACTGCTCCTTCGATCTTTCCGAGCTGGAACAACCGTTCACCAAGGAGGAAATTTGGTAGGCCAGCAAGATGCTCCCTCGTGGCAAGGCACCGGGCCCAGACGGGTTCACTTCTAAATTCCTCTTGGTATGTTGGGACACCATCAAGGCCAACATTTATGCCCTGTTTGATAAGTCCTTATCGCTCAACAAACGCAGTTTGCAATGCCTAAACAAAGCCATCATCACGCTGCTGCTGAAGAGGCAGGATGCCTCTGCCTTCTCGGACTATCGGCCCTTGAGCTTAATCTACCTTGTAACCAAGCTCATCGCCAAGATTCTATCGCTTCGCCTTGCTCCGCGTGTGGGTCAGCTCATCTCCACCAACCAGAGTGCATTCATAGCAGGCCGATGCATGCACGACAACTTTATGTTGGTCCAGTAGACAGCCCGCCAACTGCGCAACCTACAAGTCCCCATGGTTCTTCTAAGCTCGACATCGTGCGCACCTTCGACTCGGTCTCTTGGCCCATCCTCATTGATGTCATGCGCCACCGGGGTTTCGGTAGGCGGCAGATCGACCGGATCTCCATCCTTCTTTCCACCTCCAGCATGCGGGTCCTCATCAACGGATCTCCAGGTCCTCCCATTGACCATGCTTGTGGGCTACGCCAAGGGGATCCCATCTCCCCCATTGTCGGTGTCAAAACTGGTAGACCTTGGGTATGGGGGCCTAAGCTGTGAGATCGGATTGATGGGTTCCCAGAGACGAAGGACACAAAGCTTTTACCCAGGTTCGGGCCCTCTTGAAGGAGGTAAAACCCTACATCCTGCTCTTGTTGTATTATAGTTGTAACAAAATACAGAGTTGATCTACCTCAAGATTGTAACTTGTGGGCTAAACCCTAGGGGTGATGATGATGAATAGTTGTGTCGCTATGGGCTAAACCCTGGGGTTTATATAGGCACCGGGGGTATCTAGGGTTACATAAAGGTCGGTTGCCATCTAGGATTACATGCCGAATAAAACATATATCCTTGGAGTGCACGCCAGGTCTTCGGTTGAAGTCCGATGTACTCATGCCAGGGGTTGAGGGCCTCTGAAGTCCTTCCTTCTTGATGGGCCAGCAGCCCGGCCCATGGACTAGACCAGCTCGGCTGGGACCCCCTAGTCCAGGACACCGTCACCCATGCTATTCACGACGGCCATCGACGGTCTGAACTCACTTCTCCCGCATGCCCATCGCCGAGGGATACTTAAGTGCCTCACCACTTGGCATGTCTCTTAAAGCATATCGCTCTATGCCGATGACGTTGTCATCTGCTGCCATCCATCGACCCAAGACCTGCGGGCTATCCGTGAGCTCTTGCATGTCTTTGGCGAGGCGTGTGGGCTATGCACTAACTTCGCTAAGTGCTTGGCCACTCCAATTTGGTGCGATGATCCCGAGCTCGCCACAATTAGCAACGATCTTGCTTGCATCATTGCCTGCTTCCCCATGACCCACCTTGGCATCCCCCTCTCGGTTAGTAAACCCTCTGCGACTTTGTGGCAACCCATCGTCGAGAAACTTATCTAGAAGCTATCCACCTGGCATACTGCACTCCTATCTCGTCGCGAGCGTCTTGCTCTTGTGCACCACGTGCTTTGTGTTACCCCTCCCATAGTATGGTGGTGCTTGCCCTCCGTCGACCGGTGCTGAAGCAAGTGAATCGGATAATTCACAAATTCTTGTGCCATGGTCATAAGGTGACCCGCGGACCTAGTGGGAACTAGGGTACCACGGTCCGTCTGCCACTGGCCCTGAGGACGGTGCGCGGGCCGGCCCAAGGAAGATGGCCCTGCCCTGGGGTTCCCAAAGAGAGCCGCCCCGTGAGGGGCAAGCCCCACGTAGTCCTTTGACACCACATCAAGCCCTGCTGAGGCTGCCAAGTGCCAGGTCGCCTCGCGAGGCCCCTCCCGTAGGGCGGCCTCACGAGGCTTCGCATACGGCGTCAGTCGCAGGGCCCTGCAACCATCACATGGGTGACGCACCCACATAGAGGAGGACGACAGAGGCCATGCCGATCGGCATGTATAGGGAGGATTTACTTTTTGGTGATTAGGGAGCGGCGCCCACTGCCCCTCCAAAAGCAAGTTCCCAAAGCTTGCCATTTCGGTGAAAGAGGGTCAGGACGGATCGATGCATCACGACGGACGTCATCGCCGAGCCCACGAACGTGTCATGAAGACTGCTTTATCAGGCAAAGACCACCTTTAGTCAGGATATGTCTGAGCACCTGTCCCCCTTTGAATTTCCGCCATGTGGACACCCTTTCCCACTCATATTTTCGGGGAAGAGGACCAAGGCACGACAAGAGGAGCAGGACCGCATCCATGTAAGGGGATCGAGCCATTCTCTCCTCCACCCTCGTGTACTTGAGCCACCAGCTCTCCCCTTCAAAGCAATTCATCACAAGCAGGAGTAGGGTTTTACACCGCTTGGTGGCCTGAACCTGGGTAGCTCGTGCATCCCCATCGGCTCCAACGAGAAGGAGTGAGCTCATCGTCGATCTTGCTATGTTTGCTGTCGTGTTGCAGGTCGCCAAGCCAAGCCCCCCAGTGCTCGAACCTTGTTCTCAGAGAAGTTCTTGGACGCAGATTCCAGACTCGGACATTTGGTGCGCCAGGTAGGGGGACTTGCCATCTTTGCGCCTTCGACCTCGACATCAGCATCGACATGGACGAAGTCGCTGCTCGTCGGGAACACGCTGCACGTCGAGCTGCCGCCAGGGTCGCTGCGGCGCCCGCTGCCCGAGGTGCCCCGGTTCGATGCCCTCGCGCTGCCACCGAGCCCGTTGGGGAGCAAGCGGCCTCCTCCATCCACCCGTCGGTGAACGAGCAGGCGCGTGGCTGCTCCGCCACCGTCTCCTCGCTCGCGCGCCGTGACCCTCCTGCTCCGTGTGCCACGCTGCTCATGGCGCAGGAGCTCCTGCGTTATCACCCCGCCAACGACGGCTACCATGCCTGGCTGGAGAGCATCACCGAGCTTGTCGACGTCGCGCGCCATGCTCCAAGTCACAACGGTTAGGCGCCCTCCCGCTCCCTGCTCCCTCCGCCGTGTCGCGCTGACCAGGCCAAGCACGATGCTCCTCCTCCTCCTTCGGCCCGGGACATGGTCGAGCGGCACCCCGTGGCGCGCGCCTCGGAGCCGTTCCACGGGTCGACACCGCCAGCCGGCGACGACGACAGTTGCCAAATCATCCATCGCGCGCACCAGCATGCACACGTGATCCTCTAGAAGGCGCGCAACCACGAGGATCATGTTCTCTAGGACGTCGCCATGGCTGGGCGCCAGAACCGCGCGGCCTTTGACGAAGGCCCCTTCACCATTGGAGGCTACCTGGCCTACGCTCTCGAGCTGCGCCGCGTGGTGTGGCCCGGCGAGTTCAAGCCGGAGCTTCCTCCTCGCTACGATGGCAGGGCCAACCCCATGGAGTTCCTCCTGCTCTACACCATCAGTGTCCAGGCCGCGAGGGGGAACGACCGGGTCATGGCGAATCGGTTCCCCATGGCCCTCAAGTACGCCGCTCGAGCGTGGCTCATGAACCTCCCCGAAGCGTCGATCACATTGTGGGATGACATGTGCAAGAAATTCGTCGCCAACTTCGTGAGCAGCAGCGACCGCCCATCACGCTCAACGACCTGCGGGCCATGCGCCAGCAACCTGATGAGCCCCTCCGCAAGTTCATCCAGTGCTTCAGCCAGGTGCGCAACAGGATCCCGAAGGCCTTCAACATTGCGATCATCTCCGCCTTCACCAACAGCGTCACCGGCGTGAAGATGCGCGAGAAGCTCGCCGTCAGGGACGAGCTAGACTCCGCAGCAGAGTTCTTCATCCTCGCTGACCGCTACACCAAGGCCGAAGAGGGACGCCTCTTCCTCCACAACGACCCTGACACTGAGCCTGGCATGGCGAAGTCCAAGGGCAAGGACACCAAGCGCAAGGGCCCTGCCATGCTCGAGGCGAAGCCAGACTACAAGCGTGGTCGCGACCGCGGCGAGGCCAAGAAGGACGACCACCCCATCTGCGCATACCACAATGTGAACTCCCACAGCACCAAGGACTGCTATGAGCTCAGGCAGCTTCGCAAGGGCCACACCGACCCTCACGGCAGTCGGAGGAGCGCGGCAGGGGCCGCGTCGGCAGCGGTGGAGGCGGTCGGTGGGATGACAACAATGACAATGGCATCGGCGGCAACAACCGTCAGGGTTGGCAGAACCAGCCATGGCAGGCTGACCCTCGGGCCAATGCCGCCCCGCCACGAGCCAACAACCTCCCTCCTGCTGAGAACACTGGGGGCTACCAAGAGCCCTGCAGGGTGGCATGCATCCGCGGCGGGGCCCAGGCCCTCTGTCCAACCGCCACTTCAAGCAGTTCTCCCGAGAGGTGAACATGGCCCTCAAGTGGTGTGAGCTCCCCATCGCCTTCGACGCTAGTGACCACCCCAAGTCCATGAAGGCCGTGGGCACCGTCCCCCTGTTGTGCACTCCTACTGTCAACAACGTGGTTGTCACCAAGACGCTCATCGACGGTGGGGCAGGCCTCAACGTGCTCTCGGTGGAGACCTTCGAGACGCTTCAAGTGCCTTACGAGCGCCTGATGGCCACCAGGCCCTTCTCGAGCGTCACCGACGGCTCCATTATCCCTGTGGGAAAAGTGTGCCTTACCGTCATCTTCGGCACCCGTAGAATCTACCACACAGAGTTCATCGACTTCGACGTGGCGCACATCGGCCTACCCTACAACGCCATCTTGAGCTACCCAGCGCTCTCCAAGTTCATGGCCATGACTCACCACGCCTACGGCCTCATCAAGATGCCCGGCTATGGTGGCACAATCACCATCTGCTATGATGAGAAGGACGCGGTGCACACCCTCGAGCATGCCTACAAGGCCGCCACCACCATGTACCCGGCCGACGAGGACATCCCTGGGCCTGCCGAGGAGGCGCCCGCGAAGAAGAAGCCCCTGCTCCCTCAGGAGAGGGCCGAGTCCAACAAGGCGTCGCCGAACGGGGCAACACGGGCCCCTCCCGCGCCGTCAGTGACGGGCCCGCCCCTAAATAGAAGGCGCGCTCGTCACCCCCTCCGGGCAAGCTCTGGTGCGTCATCTTGGATAGCATAAGGCATGCCCGGACTGCCGAGGGAGGTGATCGAGCACCACTCAGCCGTGCGCCAGAGCGCGCAACCCGTCAGCAAGCTCCGAGATGCAAGAATCGCCCGTGAAGCTCCCCACCCTAGGTGGATCGTCGTCCCCACGCCCGTCTCCAATCCGCGCGGCAGTAGGCGCATGTGCGTCGACTTCGTCTCCCTCAACCAGGCTCACCTCGTGAGGCCCTTCCCTCCTGCATCTCCGCTAATGCGCGTGCCTTTCGGCATGGAGAACGCCGCAGGCACCTTAGCAAGGCTGATGCGCATGAGCCTGGAGTCCCGCATCACGGATGTGGTTAACGATCACCGCCCGGCCCACCGTGGCCCCACAAATGACGACGGAGGTTGTTCCGGTACAAAACACATGGAACGCCCTCCATCACCGTAAGTTCTATCCGTGCTCCACAGATACGAGCGAGACAGAGCTGTACACACTCCGGGACTCTCTCTACACACAATGCCCTCGGCACGTGAGAGTCCCTTCCCACCCTCGTGGAAGCCCCATGCCCAGCTCTGGCGGATACCCCATGCTCAGTCATGGCGGACCTTTAGACATGAGGGCGCTTTTCAGCTGCATCAACCTCAGGCTAATCCGTGTCCGTCATGGCAGCATTCCTGTCATCTTTTGAGGGGCGCCACTCGGCCACAGCCTCAAGTTGACCCGTTTTAAACACGGCAACATGTATCTTTCTATTAAGTAGTGAACCTACTTCATGCATGGGCAAAGGTCATTCCCTTCGGAATTTCTGTGTGCTTGTGGCTGAGTATGCCTCAGGAGGGATGCGTCTCGTGATATCCCCCGTGTCATTCACGCAAGCAGGGGCTGGGCACAGTGTCTGTGCTCGGGTCAATCCCTGTAGCACTGCAAAACCCAAGCGACTGAGCTCTGGCTCGCGGGCCTGCTCTTGTGTACGTCACCTCACCACGTCCTTGGTGCCTTTGTCTCCTCGTGTAATGACGTGGCTTGAGACTGCGTCGGTATTTCCCCAAAGAGGAAGGGATGATGCAGTACAGCGACGGTAACTATTTCCCTTAGTTATGAAACCAAGGTATCGAACCAGTAGGAGGATCACCACCACCTAATAAGCAGCACATGCACACAAAGAACAAATACTTGCAACCCGACGAGAAAGAGAGGTTATCAATCTCTCTATGGTAAAAAGATAGATTAGGTAGTGACAGATTGGAGAGATAGATCTCTCAAGAACACAAAATAAAAAGAGCAAATAAAAAGTACAGCAATATATTTTAGGGTTTTTGGAATAATAGATCTGAAAACAAAAGAGGCAAAAATATAGATCAGAAAGCAATATGTTGGAAAAGTAGACCCGGGGGCCGTAGGTTTCACTAGTGGCTTCTCTCATGAGTATAGCACACGGTGGGTGAACAAGTTACTGTTGGGCAATTGATAGAAGATCTTATAATCATGACGATATCCAAGGCGATGACCATTATATAGGCATCACGTCCAAGATAAGTAGACCAACTCCTGCCTGCATCTACTACTATTACTCCACACATCGACCGCTATCCAGCATGCATCTAGCGTATTAAGTTCATGGAAAAACGGAGTAATGCAATAAGAACGATGACATGATGTAGACAAGATCTATTCATGTAGGAATAGACCCCATCTTGTTATCCTTAATAGCAATGATACATGCGTGCCTCGCTGCCCCTTCTGTCACTGGGAGAGGACACCGCAAGATCGAACCCATCACAAAGCACCTCTTCCCATGGCAAGAAAAATTGATCTAGTAGGCCTAACTAAACAAAAGATTCGAAGAAGAAATACGAGGCTATAAGTAATCATGCATATAAGAGTTCAAAGAAGACTCAAATAATATTCATGGATAGAAATTGATCATGAACTTGAAATTCCTCGGATCCCAACAAACACACCGCAAAAGTTTACATCAAATAGATCTCCAAGAGACCATTGTATTGAGAATCAAAGAGAGAGAGAGAGAGAGAGGAAGCCATCTAGCTACTGTCGACGGACCCATAGGTCTATGGTGGACTACTCACGCATCATCGGAGAGGCACCAATGAGGATGATGAACCCCTCCGTGATGGTGTTAGATTGGATCTCGAGGCTCTGGAACTTGCGGCCGTTGGATGTGTTTTTCGTCGACTCCCTTGGGGTTTCTGGAATATTTGGGAATTTATAGGCATCAGAGCCGGTGGAGAGGGGCCCCGAGGAGGGCACAACCCATCAGGGCACGCCGGGGGCCTCTAGCGCGCCCTGGTGGGTTGTTGTCTCCATGGCCCACCTCTCTAGCACTACTTTGGCCCACTAGGTGTCTTCTGGTCCAAAAATATCTCCAAAAAGTTTCGTCGCGATTGGACTCCATTTGGTACTGATATTTTGCAAAGTAATAAACAAGCAAAAACAGCAACTGGCACTTTGGCACTATGTCAATAGGTTTGTCCCAAAAAATGATATAAAGTTGCTATAAAGTGATTGTAAAACATCCAAGAATGATAATATAACAGCATGGAACAAGCAAATATTATAGATACGTTGGAGACATATCAGCACCCCCAAGCTTAATTCCTTCTCGTCCTCGAGTAGGTAAATGATAAAAACAGGATTTTTGATGTGGAATGCTGCCTAACATGTTCATCTCATATTCTTTTCTTTGGTAGCATGGACATTTGGACTTTTAGATGATTCAAAGCAATAGTCTATTTTAACATAATGACTTCAATACTCAAGCATGCCAACAAGCAACCATGTCTTTCAAAATATCAACACTAAAGAAAGTTATACCTAGCCCATCATGCTCAATCATTGATCCATTCATGAAACACACTCAAATATTAGCTATACCCAATGCTCAAGTACGATCATAGTGCCCCCTAGTTGGTGCTTTATAAGAGAAGATGGAGACTCAAAGTAAAAAATAAAAATTTGCATCAAGTAAATAGATAGGCCCTTCGCAGAGGGAAGTAGGGATTTGTAGAGGTGCCAGAGCTCAAAGTTTAAATTGAGTGAGAAAAATATTTTGAGTGGCATGTCATTCCTATCAACGAAAACGATAAAGTAGTTCACAATACTTTCCATGCTAGATACATCATAGGCGGTTCCCAAACAGAAAATAAAGTTTATTCCTTTTTCCACCATGCTTTCACATTCCATGGCTGGCCGTATGCACGGTTGCCTTCCATACCAACACTTTCCAAGGAATTTATTATTTACAACATAAAGTAAAAAAAAACTTTTTCATTTCGGGACCGGGCATCCCTAGTACCGCCGCACTCTCGTGCAATGACAAGTGAATAAACACTCATCTTGAGAATAACACATCTAGCATGGAAAAATATTGGACACCCCCTACCGTTTCATGAGCGGTACGAGCACAAAAAAGAGAAATTTATTTTGAAAATTAAAGATGGCACATACAAATTTGCTTAGGACGGCATGGAAATACCGCATATAGGTAGGTATGGTGGACTCATAAGGAAAAACTGGGTTTAAGGATTTTGGATGCACAAGTAGTATTTCTACTTAGTACAAATGGAGGCTAGCAAATAGATTGAGAAGCAACCAACCAAGAAACGAAAATTCACATAAGCGAGTATTGAGCATAACTAACACCGAATAATGCACCATAAGTAGGATGTAACTTCATTGCATAACTATTGACTTTCGTGCATGCATAGGGAATCACAAACCTTAACACCAATATTCCTACTAAAGCATAATTACTTACTAACATGACTCACATATTACTATCATCATGTCTCAAAACTATTACAAAGAATCAAGTTTAATTTGTCCAATGATCTTCATGAAAGTTTTTATTATATCCTCCTTGGATATCTATCACTTTGGGACTAATTTCATATATTACCATTGCTTTTGGCAAGCTCAAACAAATTTAAGTGAAGCACATGAGCATAAAAGTTTCATCTCTCAAAATAGTATAAGTGAAGCATGAGAGGATTTGTTCAAAATTTACTAACTCTCAAATTAATCTAACTGAGGCATGAGAATATTTCTTCGAAATTTTCAAAGCACACCGTGCTCAAAAAGATATAAGTGAAGCACTAGAGCAATTCTATAGCTCAAAAAGTTTAAGTGAAGCGTAAAGAGAAATTATAACAAATCATAGCATAATTTTGGCTCTCTCAAATAGGTGTGTCCAGCAAGGATACAAGTGACAAACTAAGAAGAAAAGCAAGGAAAGACTCAAATGATACAAGACACTCCAAGCAAAACTCATGATATGTGACGAATGAAAATATAGCTCCAAGTAAAATACCGATGGTCGTTAGAAGAAAGAGGGGATGCCACTCGGGGGCATCCCCAAGATTAGTTGCTTGTTTCTCTTTGGATATATCTTGGGGGCTCTGTAGCATCTCCAAGCTTAGGCTCTTTTCACTCTTTATTCCTTCATCCATCGTGATCTCACCCAAAACTTGAAAAGTTCAATCACACAAAACTCAAGAAAATCTTCGTGAGATCCGTTAGTATAATAAAGCAAATCACTACTTTAGGAGATGTTGAAAACACATTCATATTTTATTATTGCATTATACCTACTGTATTTTAACTTCACCATGGCTCATACCCTTCAATACAACCCATAGATTCGTCAAAACAAGCACACAATGCAACGAAAACAGAATCTGTCTTAAACGGAATAGTCTGTAGTAGTCTGTCCTCTAACCATACTTCTGTAACTCTAAAAATTCTGAACAATTAGGACAACATAAATAATGTGTATAGAAACACTGCGTTAAAATTTCAGCTCAATATCACGTTCCAGTAAAAAATGAAAATTCGAACACTGGAGGCAAAGTTTCTGTTTCAGATTCAGCATCGCTTCTACTCATCTTATGAATCCTCCTAAAGGCTCTACTTGGCACAAACACTAAATAAAATATAAAAACACAATCATAATAGAGGCATAATTGTGTCAACACTCAAAAACATAAAGTTAAAGACAAAAATAAATTTATTCATTGGGTTGCCTCCCAACAAGCGCTATCGTTTTACGCCCCTAGCTAGGCATAACGCATAGTTTCAAGTATTGTCATCTTTGGTTTTGGATCCATAGGATGCTATCATGATTGATTCATATGGTGGCTTAATTATTGTTCTAGGGAAGTGTTCAATACCCTTTCTTAGTGGAAACTGAAATCTAATATTGCCTTCTTTCATATCAATCAAGGCACCTATAGTTCGTAAGAACGGTCTACCAATTATAATGGGACAAGACGGATTGCAATCAATATCAAGAACAATAAAATCTATGGGCACATAGTTCCTATTGCCAATAAAAATAACATCATTAATTCTTCCCAAAGGCTCTTTAATAGTAGAATCCGTCAAGTGCAAATTAAGAGAGCATTCTTCAATATTGGTGAGACCAAGCACATCACATAAAGTTTTCGGAATCGTGGAAACACTAGCACCCAAATCACATAAAGGAAAGCACTCATAATTTTTAATCTTAACCTTAATAGTAGGTTCCCACTCATCATGTAATTTTCTAGGAATAGAAATCTCCAACTCCAACTTTTCTTCAAAAGATTTCATCATGGCATCAAAGATATGTTTAGTGAAAGCTTTATTTTGTTAAGAAGCATGGCGTGAATTCAACATTGATTGCAGCAAAGAAATACATTCAATCAAAGAGCAACTATCATAATTAAAGTCTTTGTAGTCCAAAATAGTGGGCACATCACTAGTTAAAGTTTTGACCTCTTCAAATCCACTTTCATCAAAAATTTCATCAAGATATTCACCCTCCAAATTATTGGGACGCCTTCTAGCTAAAGTTGACTCTACTTCAGTCCCTTTATCATCAATCTTAATATTACTAAACAAGGAATCAATAGTAGAAACACCAATCACTTTAAGATCTTCATCATTCTTATGAAGGCAATCACTACAAAACAATTTTTCTAAGAATTCTCTTTTAGCTCTAAGCATAGCGGTTCTTTTCTTACTTTCATCCATAGAGACATATAAAGCTTTAATTGATCCATCAATCTTAGGCACAAAAGCTTTTAACTTGAGATTTTCTACATCATGAGTATCAATGCTTCTAGACATATCATCAATCTTATTCAACTTTTCTTCTATCATAGTATTGAAAGTCTTTTGCGCATTGATAAATTATTTAATATTACTCTCAAGACCAGAGGTGTTCCTATTATTATTGTAAGCGGAATTACCATAGGTATTACCATAATTGTTAGAGGAATTTCCAGGAAAAGGCCTAGGATTAAAATTACCTCTATAAGCATTGTTATTGAAATTGTTTCGCGGGACAAAGTTCACATCTACGGAATCACTATTTTTCTCAATCAAGATAGACAAAAGGCACATCATTAAGATCATTAGGAGTATTTTCACTAGCAACCAACTTCATCAAAGCATCGACCTTATCACTCAAAATACTAATTTTTTCAACCGAATTAACTTTTTTACTAGTAGGTGCTCTGCCGGTATGCCATTTTGAATAATTTGCCATAATATTATCTAGCAATTTAGTAGCTTCACCCAGAGTAATTTCCGTAAAAGTACCACCCGCGGCGGAATCTAAAAGATTTCTAGAGATAAAATTCAATCCCGCATAAAAAAATTGTATGATCATCCAAAGATTTAAACCATGAGTAGGACAATTTCTTAGCATCAATTTCATTCTTTCCCAAGATTGTGCAACATGTTCATGCTCAAGTTGCTTCAAATTCATGATTTGTGTCCTAAGGGAAATAATTTTCGCGGGCGGAAAATATTTAGTGATAAAAGCATCCTTGCACTTATTCCAAGAATTGATACTATTGCGAGGCAAAGAGGAAAACCAAATTTTTGCACGATCCCGCAAGGAAAAAGGAAATAATTTCAACTTCACTATATCATTTTCCACATCTTTTTTCTTTTGCATATCACACAATTCTACGAACGAGTTTAGATGGGACGCGGCATCCTCATTAGGAGTACCAACAAATTGATCTTTCATGACAAGATTCAACAAAGCGGCATTAATATCACAAGACTCCGAACTAGTTGCGGGAGGAGCAATCGGAGTACTAATAAAATCATTGTTATTAGTATTGGAAAAATCACACAACGTGGTGTTTTCTTGAATCATCGTGACTACTCAAACAAGATTGCAAGCAAGCAAGAGATCTGACGAGAAAAAGGCAAACGAAAAAGGGGGCGAATAAAACGGCAAATTGGTGAAGTGGGGGAGAGGAAAACGAGAGGCAAATGGCAAATAATGCAATTGCAAGGAGATGAGATTTGTGATTAGGAACCTGGTAGATGATGATGTTGTCTCCTCGGCGCCAGAGATTGGCACATAGAAGAGACCGCTTCCTCCCCGGCAATGGTGCCAGAAATTCCTTTGACGTGGCTTGAGACTGCGTCGGTATTTCCCCAAAGAGGAAGGGATGATGCAGCACAGCGACGGTAAGTATTTCCCTCAATTATGAAACCAAGGTATCGAACCAGTAGGAGGATCACCACCACCTAATAAGCAGCACCTGCACACAAAGAACAAATACTTGCAACCCGACGCGAAAGGGAGGTTGTCAATCTCTCCACATTAAAAAGATAGATTAGGTAGTGATAGATTGGAGAGATAGATCTCTCAAGAACACAAAATAAAAAGAGCAAATAAAAGTGCAGCAATATATTTTTGGGTTTTTGGAATAATAGATCTAAAAACAAAATAGGCAAAAAGATAGATCGGAAAGCAATATGTTGGAAAAGTAGACCCGGGGGCCGTAGGTTTCACTAGTGGCTTCTCTCATGAGTATAGCACACGGTGGGTGAACAAGTTACTGTTGGGCAATTGATAAAAGATCAAATAATCATGACGATATCCAAGGCGATGATCATTATATAGGCATCACATCCAAGATAAGTAGGCCGACTCCTGCCTACATCTACTACTATTACTCCACACATCGACCGCTATCCAGCATGCATCTAGTGTATTAAGTTCATGGAAAAACGAAGTAATGCAATAAGAATGATGACATGATGTAGACAAGATATATTCATGTAGGAATAGACCCCATCTTGTTATCCTTAATAGCAACGATACATGCGTGCCTCGCTGCCCCTTCTGTCACTGGGAGAGGACACCGCAAGATCGAACCCATCACAAAGCACCTCTTCCCATGGCAAGAAAAATTGATTTAGTCGGACTAACTAAACCAAAGATTTGAAGAAGAAATACGATGCTATAAGTAATCATGCATATAAGAGATCAAAGAAGACTCAAATAATATTCATGGATAGAAACTGATCATGAACTCGAAATTCATCGGATCCCAACAAACACACCGCAAAAGTTTACATCAAATAGATCTCCAAGAGACCATTGTATTGAGAATCAAAAAGAGAGAGAGGAAGTCATCAAGCTACTGCCTACGGACCCGTAGGTCTATGGTGGACTACACACGCATCATCGGAGAGGTACCAATGAGGATGATGAACCCCTCCGTGATGTTGTTAGATTGGATCTCGAGGCTCTGGAACTTGCGGCGGCTGGATGTGTTTTTCGTCGACTCCCTTAGGGTTTCTGGAATATTTGGGAATTTATAGGCATCAGAGGCAGTGGAGAGGGGCCCCAAGGGGGCACAACCAATCTGGGCGTGCCGGGGGCCTCTGGCACGCCCTGGTGGGTTGTGGTGTCCACGGCCCACCTCTCTGGCACTTCTTTGGCCCACTGGGTGTCTTCTGGTCCAAAACAAATCTCCAAAAAGTTTCGTCGCTATTGGACTCCGTTTGGTACTAATATTCTGTGAAGTAAAAAAACAAGCAAAAACAGCAACTGGCACTTTGGCACTATGTCAATAGGTTAGTCCATAAAAATGATATGAAGTTGCTATAAAGTGATTGTAAAACATCGAAGAATGATAATATAACAGCATGGAACAAGCAAAAATTATAGATACGTTGGAGACGTATCATGTAACACCCACAAGCGACCTCACGAGCGTGCCCTGCTGAGCTCCTTGGAAAACTCGATAGTTTCCCTAGTGCAGGACAATGAAGGCTTCAGGAGCCCCCCTCGGGAGGCCTTGTGAGTGGTATCCCGCAGACAGAAGGCTTCACGAGGGACTGCGCCTCATGAGTCGCTCCCTATGGAGGGCTCGCTCCAATCCGCGCACCTCGAAGGACCTAAGTGTAAAATTCCCTAGGGTTCCCTCACCCTCATTTTCCTCTCAAGGCGTCCTAATTTCCTTGGCACGAGCCACTTGCACATGAAGGGGGGACCCTGAGCATCGCGCCTCAGTATCTCCTACCAGCCCTAAGGGCCCTACACCCTCTGGCCTTGTCGAGTCCTCGCTCCAGGCATACCAGCGACGGTGTAGCCTACCTCGGGGGTTGGGTCCCAACAACGCAGGGCGCAAAGGCTATGTAAAAGGGAAATAAAGGCTTCGAGAGGAAATTGGCAACACATAAAACATCAAGTACTTAGCACAAAAGTGCCATACAGATGTCTTCACGCCCCCACGGGGCCCTATCTACCCTATAACAGGAAGGAGAGCAAGGGGGGCTTAGGTGGCAGAGTCACTGTCAGTGTCTGCAGCGGCGGCGTCTCTGTCTTCACCGGACCCCTCTTTGTTGGGGGAGAACCACTCCAACAGGCTCACCACGTGGTCTTCCACCTCCCTCGTGAGTGTGTCTTGGAGCTCTTCAGGGACCGGGAGTAGCACCTGATTAAAGTCGAAGTCGTTGTCGACGCGCAGTAGGTTGCTGAAGATGCGGGTCGATGCCTAGCTCAGGAGGTCGCGACTTTCGGTGTCGCGGATCTCGTTCCATCGGGCAGAGCCTGCCACCAGCTGCTCCATGAGCCTCGTGAATAAGGCCAGGTAGCTGGTGTCATCGGTTTCCCGAGGATCCTCCACCCTCTCAACAAAGAAGGCGGCCACGACGCGGCGAGCGCGCTCCGCGAGCTCTCGGAACATCTTGGAGCACATGTGCTGCTCCACGCGCCTCTACGCAACCTCTCGTGGGTCCGCTGAGCCTCGTTGCTAACAGCTCCCACATGCGCTTGGAGCTCCTCCAGCTCGCAGCGGGTCGCGGCCTGAAGCTCTTTCACGCTCCGATTTTCGGCCTCCGACGCCGTGAGTAGCATCTTGAGTATTGAGATTTCAGCATCAAGCTCGCTGCGCCTCTTCGTGAAGCGGTCCTCTTGCGCCTACAAGTTCTTGGAATATTTGTCGGCAAGGGCCTTAGTCCTCCACGTGATCTCATCTTGGGCCTACTCGTCGATCTCCGCCTTGCACTTCGCGGCCCTCCCCTTGAGCGTGGCGTTGGCTTTCACTAGGCGCTCCTTGTAGGAAGCCTCGCCGACTGCCACGATGCGGTCCAGGTTCTCCAGGCGCTCTCGCTCCCTCTCCTACTCGATGGTGCTTAGCTGGATTTCGCGCTCCCGGGCCTCCATGTCTAGCTCCAGAACCGTCACCCTTCTCTCGCGTCGGGCCACCTCCTCCTCCGACGTCGCTTCTTTGAGGCGTCGGGCGGCCTCTCTGGCATCCCGAATCACCCCATCGAGGAGCACCCGGGTCTTTTGGATGGCCTCCTCGCTTTCCCTCCACGCGGCAGCGGCTTGACGGCAGACCAGCTTGACGGCCATGTTTAGCTGTCGCCAGCCTCCCGCGAGGCGCTCCCGCTCCTAGCAGAGGTCCTCCTGCTCAGCCGCGAGGTCGGCCGCCAGGAATATGAGGGCTGATTAGACGTGGCGCATGGTCCTGTTCCATAGCAAGGTGTTGTGTCTCACCAGGGGTAGCACCCCGAACGCGCCTAGCACCTTCAGCTCCGGCCCCGACAGCCCTGAAGGCCCAGGAACTGCCTCACCATCGCGCAGGCCCAGGTCACCGCCCGAGAAGGCCTCATCCCTCTCCAGGCGGCCAATATCCTCCTCGGCCTCCCCCTCGACTCCCGCTCCCACCGATGGCTCGGCGGCGCAGGGGGAGCTGGGTGTGGCCGCCTCCGGCTCGTGGCACCCTAGCGATCACACGGGACATGTTGGGGATATAACCCCGTGGTGAGACCCGCCCAGGTGGGGCTGGGTCTTGGCGGCTTAGCGATAAGGTTTGGAACAAGCTTGCTCAATGGGCCTGGAGGCCCAGAGGGAGAAGACAATGTATGACCCGGTGGCATAAGCTGCCAGTGGCGGCTTGTCCGACAAGGCAGGAGTAGTTAGAGGCAAGGTCGGTTATCAAGTATGACCCGGCCCGGACTCTTGTAAGCCCAGGGCCTCAACCTGTGTATATAAAGGCGGGTTACCTGGGCGGCTATGGGCCACGAAACCTTTGATTGAGTACTAGGTCTAGCGAATCCGCTCCCTTGTAATCGATATCCAATCAATACAACTCAAAGCAGGATGTAGGCTATTACCTCCTTCGAGAGGGGCCGAACCTGGGTAAACCTATGTCTTTCGTCCCGACCAACCCCTTCGAGTTAACCGCTGTAGTGATGGCTTCACACCTAAGTCCTGGCACTAGGACATCTGCCGTGACAAACCACGACAGTTGGCGCCCACCGTGGGGCAGATGCTCAGTGGTTTGGAGTACTCGAAGGGCTCTCTCCCAAGGATCGAGGGATACGCCGTTGGCAGGATGACCAAGAGTCGCCGCGGCAAGCTCTACATCGACGACGCTGGCTGGGGCCCCGAGGCCGACTCAATCGAGTACGGGTACCGGGTCCCCTTCGGCGGAATTCACGTCTTCATTGGCAAGATCGGCGGATCTAAGCCCGGGTCGGACATCTGCACCGACCTCGTCGAGCCGGCCCAGCGCGCGCAACCCGCCCGGGTTAACCCGTGCCGGAAGCACGTCTTCGTCGGCTTCACCCAAGGCACGGAACTTGAAGGTTCTATGTCGCGGGAGGGAACCCTCATCTGCTCAGAGGATGGATCCTCGAGCGGGGAGGCAGAATCAATCTACCAGCTTCACAACGGCGGGCTTGGGGGCTACTTCGAGGGCTACCATGACACGTAATACTATGAGCCGCCGAGCCGAGCCGCTGTCTTCATGGCAGGATCGGCACCAGCTCCTGGTAGCACGGCCGCTGGTGCGACCGGATCTGGATCAGGCAGGCCGCCGGCCCAAGTTTTGCTAGATCTGATGAATGAACTTACGACTCTGATGGGAATCGAGGTCACGGCCGAAAACCAAGCAGCCCGTAACACGGAGATCGCGAGGTTGAAGGACCAGATGGCCGGTGCCCAAGAGGAAATCAATGCGCTGAAAGCTCAGATGGATGCTGAGTCGGAGCGCCTCGGGGTGGAAGCTTTTCGCCTGGACCTGGATCAACAGACCGTAGATGCAGTCCGGCGGATGAGGCACCAGACCCGCCTGCCGGATCAGTATGAGCCTAGGAATCTTTTCAACACGCCAGGGACAGGACGAAATGCACGTCTGGCCATAACCCGGATGGCGGAAGTACCTAGGAGTAGGGCGGCGGTTCAGCATCGGCAGCCAGACCCGCCCCGCAGGAACCAGACCCCGCCGCAGCACTTTCTGACACCACCCGGTCATTATTCTAACCCGGTAGAGAACATGGTGGCAGCGGCAGTCAGACTTGGCGCGCTCCCCATCCCTGATGGAATGCCTTTTGTAGAAGAAGCGCGGAACGCCATTGGATATTTGCAGACAGCGGTGGCGCAACAGGAGAAGTATACCTATAGCCGGAGCCGCGTGCACTCGACCCCTATCCCAAGCCACAGTTACAGTCGGCATATAGAGTTGCCTGCGATTTCTAGCAGTGATCGACATCGGAATCCGGCACAGGATGACCCGCCTGCTGTTGATGCCCAGGCACTGGTAGATCGTGTGAGAGCACAGCGAGAGGCGCAGCGGCGGCAGCTGCGGCGGCTTACCAAGAACCCACAGTAGCACCTTCTGTTTCGGTAGGAGCCGGAGTAACCTCCAGGGTTGTGGGAATGCCGTGCTTGGTGCCGGCTTTACGAAATGAACGCCTGCCGAAGGATTTCAAGGGTCCCCGCAAGGTGCCAAATTATACTGCCGATCTGCCTCCGGAAGCTTGGATTGAGAGTTATGAGCTAGCCATGGAGATGTTAGACGTCAGTGATGCAGTCTGCGTAAAGTATTTCATCATGATGCTGGAGGGGCCGGCTCGCACGTGGTTGAAGGGTTTGCCACCCAATACCATTAATTCCTGGGCCGAGTTGAACGCGAAATTCATCAAAAAAATTCAAGGAACGTGCAAGCAGCCAATGACAATCGTGGATTTGGATCATTGTGTGCAGCGGGAGCATGAGTCGGCCCATCATTGGGTCCGGCGGGTCTCAACCATTATCCACTCCTCTGATAATATCACGGCGGTTCTAATTTTGGAGAAGAATTGACACTTTTTGCCCCTCAAGCAGAAGCTTGGACGGCTCAAGCGTTCATGCCAGGATATGGGGGAGCTCATGGCGGCTCTCACCAAATATGCAGATTCTGACAGTACGAAGGATCCTGGGTCTGATGAAGAGAAATCAGCTAAGGGTAAGAAGAATGGCAATGGCAAGGGCCAGCAGCAGAGTGGGGCAGGAAATAATAATAATGGTAATGGCGGTAAGCGGAAACACCCGGACGGCGGGTCAGACCTAGTGGCCAACACAGGTGCTGGGAGCAACCGTGGCAAGGGCAATGGTAAACCGCCTTTCGGCAAGTCTAAGCCTTTCAATATGGAAGCAATGTTGAATGCTCCATGCCCGAAACATAGTGTTCCCGATAAACCATCCACTCATGCCTGGAAGGATTGTTGTGTCATGCAGGAATTCCGGAATTACAGCATTAACCAGCATCAGGGTGGCGGCAGTGGACCGTCCGGCGGGTCAGGATCCGGCTCTCCTGGGTCCCGCTTTGGTGCTGGCGGCTCAGGTTCTGGCTATCAAGGTCAGGGAAACCATGGAGGTCACCATCAACAGTCTGGCAATGGAGGTCAGCAACAAAACAACCAGTCCGGGTATCAGAGTAACCCAAAGCAGCTTAATGGAGGCCAATATCATGTCTTTACGACAAGCCTTGACAAGCGGGATCAGAAGGTGCGCAAGCGGGCGGTTAATGCGGTCATGCCGGCTCTCCCGCAGTACGTGAAGTGGTCTGAGTATGACATAACTTGGAGCAGGGAGGATCACCCGCCACGTGTAGATAACCCGGGGCAGTTGGCCTTAGTAGTAGCCCCCCAGGTAGGAGGCTACGTGTTCACCAAGGTGCTTATGGATGGTGGCGGCAGCATCAACATCCTGTACTATGACACGTTCCGCCGGATGAACTTGCTTGACAAGGATCCCAAACCATCGTTGACGGTTTTTCACGGTGTGGTGCCTGGGAAGTCGGCTTATCCAGTTGGAAAAATTTCCCTGGAAGTAGCCTTTGGTGATGAGTTCAACTACAGGGTGGAGACCTTATGGTTTGAGGTGGTCAAGATCAAGAGCCCGTACCACGCTTTATTTGGGCGGCCGGCTTATGCCAAGTTCATGGCTAGGCCTTGTTATGTTTACTTGCAGCTCAAGATGCCCAGATTAAACGGAACAATTACAGTGCATGGTGATCGGAAGATTGCTCTTGAGTGCGAGGAAGGCGATGCTGCGTATGCAGAGTCAAGTTGTGCTGAGGCGGAGCTCAAGTTTTATTAGGAGAATGTTGACCCGGCAGATATGACCCCGTTGAAGAAGCCCAGCACGGAATCTGAGCCGCCCCTTAAGTTTGTGGCAGAAGATACCAAGCTGGTGGATTTTACTCCTGGCGACTCATCGCAGCAGTTCACTATTGGGGCCAATATGGATCCCAAATAGGAAAGCGCGCTCATCAAATTCATCCGTGAGAATCGGGACATCTTTGCATGGAAACCTTCTGACATGCCGGGTGTGCCGAGAGAATTCGCTGAGCACCACCTTAATGTGTATCCTAAGTTTAAGCCGGTCAAACAGTTCCTCCGTCGTTTCAATGAGGAGAGGCGTAAGGTTATTGGAGAAGAGGTGGCCCAGCTCTTGGCAGCAGGGTTTATCGTCGAAGTTTTTCACCCGGAGTGGTTAGCTAACCCGGTGTTGGTACTCAAGAAGAATGGCACGTGGCGCATATGTGTAGATTACACCGATCTCAACAAGGCGTGTCCGGTTGATCCATTTGCTCTCCCCCGTATTGACCAGATCATTGATGCAACGGCAGGTTGTGAAAGTTTATGTTTCCTGGATGCTTATTCGGGTTATCATCAGATCAAAATGGCAGTCAAAGACCAAGAGAAGACGTCTTTCATTACGCCTTTTGGAGCTTTCTGCTATGTGTCTATGCCTTTCGGGCTCAAGAGCGCTCAGGCGACTTATCAGCGCTGTGTGCAGAACTGTCTTCATGGTCAAATTGGGCGCAATGTTCATGCTTATGTGGATGATATTGTGGTCATGTCAAGGAATAAGGAGACTCTGTTGGCTGATTTGAAGGAAACTTTTGATAATCTGCGGGTTTACAAGATGATGCTTAACCCGGCAAAGCGTGACTGGCGTCTTTCAGCGATGTGTTTCTCCTGACGAGGGCCATGAAATACTGCAAGAGATACATACCGGCGATTGTGGTCATCATGCCGGGTCAAAATCTTTGGTGGGCAAGGCTTTTCGACACGATTTTTACTGGTTAACAACTCATAAAGAAGCAGAGTACTTGGTCAGTAAATGTGACGGGTGCCAAATATT
The DNA here is from genome assembly GCA_039707655.1 of Elymus sibiricus. Classification (NCBI taxonomy): domain Eukaryota; kingdom Viridiplantae; phylum Streptophyta; class Magnoliopsida; order Poales; family Poaceae; genus Elymus; species Elymus sibiricus. The sequence continues at coordinate 245,407,247 of CM077669.1, forward strand.
TGGACGACGTGCCCATGTGCCGGCTCAAGAGTTACGGATGATTCCTATCACCTGGCCGTTTGCAGTCTGGGGGCTTGATATGGTCGGACCTTTTAAGAGGTCTAAAGACAAGAAGACCCACCTCTTGGTGGCGGTTGACAAGTTTACTAAGTGGGTTGAAGCTGAGCCGGTCAGCAAGTGTGATGCAGCAACAGTAGTTCAGTTCATCAAAAAGCAGATCTTTCGGTTTGGTTATCCTCATAGTATCATTACTGACAATGGCACAAACCTGTCCAAGGGGGCTATGAAGGAGTTTTGTGATGGTGAGCATATCCGCCTCGATATATCTTCTATGGCTCACCCACAGTCTAATGGTCAAGCAGAGTGTGTTAACCAGGAAATTTTGAGAGGGATTAAACCCCGGCTTATGGTTCCTTTGGAGCGCACGCCGGGTTGTTGGGTGGAGGAGTTACCTTCAGTTCTTTGGAGCATAATAACCACCCCCAACAGGTCAACAGGCTATATGCCTTTCTTCATGGTTGGCGCAGAAGCTGTTATCCCCAGCGATATTCGTCATGACTCGCCCAGAGTGGCGGCTTACGTGGAAGACGATAATGAGACGGCGCGTCAGGATGCTTTGGATGCCTTAGATGAAGAACGGGATCTTGCAGCAGCACGGTCCGTGATTTACCAGCAAGACCTGCGTCGCTATCATAGCCGCAGGGTCAAGACCCGGACGTTCCAAGAAGGCGACTTGGTACTCCGTTTGATTCAAGACTAGTCAGATATGCACAAGTTATCACCTCCTTGGGAACGACCGTTTGTGATCAGCAGAAATCTCAACAATGGTTCCTACTATCTCATCGATATACGGGAGAGTGACAAGTCACGCACTTCTGGTGAGGAGACTGCAAGGCCGTGGAATATTGCTCACCTTCGGCCATACTATACTTGAGCCGCCGGTCCGGCTCTAATCAATGTACATACCCCTGTCATTGTATATACCATCTTTTATGATATAATAAAGTTGGCATCCCCATAATTCGGGGCCTCTGCCGTTTTCTTGCACCAAGTTTCGTGCAATGAGTTGATTCTTCATCCGGTCACTTGGGGGCTTCCAACCCACTGGGTTTAGCTTTCATACCCTCTTGGCCAGGCTTTACATGCCATGTTCGAGTTAAACCTGCCTGTTTGCAACTTGCAACTCCGCCATGTGACCCGCCGAACTCTTGACAGTCAATCTTGCTCAGAGACCCTGAACTTTCATAGTCAATCTCGCACAAAGACCCTGAACTTGTCAAGGTTTAAACGGCGGCTTTTGTCATGAGAGAGCCAGCTTACAGTGAGCTAGGATAAACTCGCCTTGTCCGCTGTAGTCTCTCCGCTATGTGGCCCGTTCGTACTCTTAGCAATGTCAATCTTTTCAAGACCCTGAACTTGCTAAGGTTTAAACGACGAATTTATGTCACGTGAGAGCCGGCTTACGAGGTTTTCAGGCTTTTATGCCTAGCTTCTTCGGAAGCAATACAAAAAAAATTCTTGTAAAAATAAAGTTTCTTGTCTTGCTGGGCCTTTAAAGTCGGCTCATAAGGTAAGAGATATGCACAAGTATATTGCTTGTTTTTTGTAGGTATTTTTCATGATGAAATTCTAAGTTTTTTCGGTAACTCCGGCTTGGCATTGCTCATGGAATATAACCCGCCGGGCGAGTCAATACAGTCAGATGATTATATCAAGACATTCTTGTTAAGTCGCCGACGTATGGACTGAAAGATGTTTAAAAAGTGCACGAAGGCACAGGAGCAGACGATCAAGTTTTTTCTACTGCTATTACAAGGCCTCACAGGGCCCAAAATATGTTGCTTAAAGTTTTTCACAAGTTAAAGCCTGGCGGCTCAGTTTCGCCCGGGTCAAAGTCTTCGAAGAACGGCTCTTCGTCTAGCTTGTCGACAGGTCACCGTGCTCAGGGTCTTCGGGCTCCTGGATCTGAAGGTTGTCCACATCCCAGTTGCAGTTGAGTAGAGCTTCAAATTGAGCATCATCATTCAAGATGGGAGATGGGTCAACATCAGGGGCAAAGATATGCTTATGCCGTTGAGGGGTCAGATCCTTCGGCTCAAAGGTAGGCGCCCGTACTCGAGTGTTGCTGTCGTCGTAAGCCGCCTGGTATTTTGACAGATCGGCTTCTGCGGCTAACCGGCTGGCCAACACTCGAGACTCTCGGTGGCAATGGGCGTAGTCATCCTGGGTGAATTTTGACCCGTCATCCTTGAGTTGCGGGAAGCCGCCCATCATCTCTTCCGGGTGAAGTTCTGGTGCATATGCTAGCGCCCGACTTAAGGCAGAAATTGCACCCTTGCGGGTGGCTGATCTCTTTATTTCCTCGAAGTGCCTGGGAACAATGGAGAGATAGTTCAAAACATCCTTGATCAGTTTTGGCACACCCTTCTCACCAAAGACTGCTCTGATGGTGAAGAGGCTTCCAGAGTATAGTTGCTCAGTGAAGGCGTATAAGGCCTTCAGCTTCAACAGGCTATCATCCGGAAGTTGGCGAGTTCGTTGGCCTGCAAAAGAGATTGAGATTGTAAGTCACCGGGCGAGTCTCCATAGGATCATGTCAAGCATAATTACAAGTCAACAAATACTTACCAAAGACGGCTTCGGTCATCCGGCTTATGTGCCGCTTCAGGCCGGTCAGCTCTTTGGTCATCGTTTTAAGACGGCCCTCTGCGTCTTCTGCGTGTTTGGTCAGGGCGGCTTGGAACGTTTCAGCAGACTTCTTGAATGTCTCGAGCTCAGTCTTGATTACCTCCAGCTCAGTCAAACCGATCTGATACTTGGCATTGGCTACCGCTCGCCCTTCTTGTTGCAGTGCCAGACTCGCCTTAAGGTCCGACACGTTAGACTCAGTGGCATTTAAAGATTCCTGCACAAGACAAGTCATAACAAGGCAAGATTGTCAATTTTAAGCCGCCTGTCCGGCTCATACCGGTTTTTAGAAGTTTGGCAGAGAATCATTACAAGTCCCAAGCAAATTGCAAGCAATATACTTGACACTTGGGGGCTAATGTGTCTCAGTTCTTTCTTATATTTACAAGGCGAATAAGACCCGGATCATCTCCATGAAGATAAGCTGGCCCTTGGGGGCTACACGTTGCTCTACAAGTTTAAGAATCAGGTTTATAAAAAGTCCCGGCTCATTATTGGTATAATGATCTGGCCCTTGGGGGCTACACTTGGCATTTCTTGCATTTATTAAAGCAATAAGTGCCGGTTCATTATTGGTATAATGACCCGTCCCTTGGGGGCTACATCGTTGATCTATTCAACACTACATATTATTGAAGACCCGGCTTATTTTCGAGAATATAAGCCGGCCCTTGGGGCTATGTAAGGGTATGCAGAGAGCAGAGAAGGGGAATACCTCATATTTCTTTTTCATGTCTACCAGTCTGGCTTCCATGTCCCTGCTGGCAGTCAGGCGGCTCAAATAGCCCGAGTGCAACTCGTCAGCGGTCAGCTTCTCCAAATTCGGCAGGTCAAGTTTGTTTTTCTCCTTCTCACGAGAAGGTGTCTCGGCCTTTTGAATTTGCTTGGTTAGCACATTGGAGGGGGCCGGAGCGGCATAGGCTGAGCCGGTAATGGTGACTTCTTCTTCTTGAATCGGCACCTTTTGGGTTGTTCGGCAAGGGGCTGGGCGGCTTAGGATCTGTCTCCGTAGAAGTTTCAGTGATCACAACGTCAACATCCACCGGCTCGTTGGGCTGGGGAGTGTCGTCATGAGCACCTTGGCCGGCATCGGATGGCTCCACTTGAGTTTCAGGAGCATCAAGCTTTGGGTCTTCCGGCTCTGAGGCATCCGGACGGGAAGATTACCCGCTCTGTTTCCTTTTCTTGGCCTGGGCCCTCCAAGACACGGACTTCATTATCAGTTATATGCAAAGGCATTATAGTAATAAGCAGGGAAAGGATATAAGAAAGTTACCCTGGGTTGATGACAAGGGGAGGCAGCTTGGAGGCGGTTGAGTCGCCAGACGAAGGAGGAGTTTCCTGATACAATTAGAAGCAGTATGAGTAAGTGGCAACACAAGAGTAATATGCAGCAGTACAGATATAAGACGGAAGTACCTCGTTGCGACATTTTCGGCGAGCCGGAGTGTCAGGCAAGCCGGTCACCAGATCTTAAGAGCCGCCGCTCCGGGTCTGACGTCTGGCGTCATGTTACTGTTTCTTCAAAAGAAAGTCGGGGTCCAAGTGAGCAAGAGGGTGTGAAAACTTAACTTTCCGGATGACCCGCCAGATTCTCTCTGTTGGCAGAGGTTCTGAGTCGGAGGAGATGATAGTTACCTCTACAGCCCCGGCTTCATTGGCCTCCGCCTCTTCCTGAGAAGAGTCAGCGTCAATAAGTTGCATAAAAAGACGACCAAGGGAGTCAAGTTCTACCTCTGAGTCGTCCAGGCCGAATAATTCTTCTGTTGGTTGTTTCCTTTTACGAGCCGGAGCTTTGGCCTTGGTTGCTTTGTTTGCTTTGCTTTTCTTTTTGGAGGTAATGGTTAACCTCTTGTTCTAGAAGGAAGAGCCGACCGACGTATAAATATATGCATTGGCAGAATGGTTTAAATAGAAGACAAGAAATAAGGCGTTTAAGGAAAGTGTGAAGATTAGGGTGGAAAGATTCACCTCTGGAGCCGGGTTAAGTGCATAAAAGGGACTTAACCCTGTCTTGCTGCAGGCGGCTTGAGGTTCTCCCAGCAAGGACTTGACAATTGTATTGAGATCCTAGTCTGTCAAGGGAGTCTGGTTGAAGCGTTGAGGGTCGTTCACTTCACCGGTATATTGGCACATTAAAACGCTGCGGCGGCTCAACGGCAGAATCGTCCAAGAGACCCAGCAGCGGGTCAGATCAACACCTGTTAACCCGTTGGCTAACCGGGCCCTTATTTTTGAGAAGGTTGGGCCATATTGAGCGCACTCTGCAGCGGACATCCGGTCTGGGAGTTCCGTGTCAGTGCTGAGCCGGTAAGGGCGATAACCCGGCAGTGGATTCTCTCCTTCTGGGGAAGTGTCTTTGCAGTAAAACTAAGTTTTATTCCATTCTTTGGGATGACTTGCCAGAGTTGCTGCTGGAAAGAGTACATCCCTCCGTCTTTGAAGAGTGACACCTCCGAGTTCAAGACTTAATCCATCCGCCATTTCTGTTTGGCGGTTGATGTAGAAATATTCCTTGAAGAGGTCAATAGATGGCTCTTCTTGCAGATAAGCTTCGCAGAGGGTTTGGAACTGACACAGGTTGGTGACAGAGTTGGGGCCAATATCTTGGGGGGGTAGGTTGAATGAGTGTAAGGCATCTCGGAAAAATTTAGACCCGGGTGGAGAGAAACCGCGGAGAAGATGGTCTGCGAACACAATAACTTCCCCATCCTTGGGCTTAGGAGTGGTTTCATTGCCCGGAACCCGCCAGTGGATAACATCCTGAGCCGGCAAAACTCCCATGGTGACAAAATCCTTGAGTGATTCCTTAGTCACCCCGGACCTTACCCCGTTGCAGGAAGATGGGACTTTAGAGATGGCGGCGGCTTAAAAGACTATGGAAGGGCATGAATATATGGTGGGTTAAAAACGTATTATGACCAAGGCAGTTATGACTCTAAAAATGGTGATGGTATTTGGCGGATCAGTATAAAATTATGAGCCGCCGAAGCAGGCCGCAATATGACAATGTGAGCCGGCAGTACGACGGCGGGTCAAGTTTGCCAGTGAGTATTGGAAAAATTGCTAAGTGTGGAAAAACAGATTTCAACAGCTACAACTACTGAATCAAGATCTATGGGCGAGATAAAAGAAAAATATTACTAAACCTAAAAAGCCAGTGGAAGAACAGGCAGTTCCTATACGGATTAAAGTGAGCCAGAAATCTATAATGAACATGGCATGCCTATTGAGCGGATAGCCGCATGATTCGAGCAGCTTTATAAAGCCTAAAGAAGTGTTTTTTCTCTGATCTACGAAGAATGCTCCGATGAGCGGTGATGAACACGAAGAAAACCCGATGAACTCGGGGGAAATCTGAAAACCTAGTGCAGATCTAAACAAGGGGCAAAGATGGAACCTTGAAGATGCGGGCGAACGCGGGAGTGCTCTGGACTTAATCAGGGTGATGCAGCGGCCAGTGTCGGAGACGACGGCGAGGCCCAGACAGTGCGGCGAGCTTCGGCGGCGCGGGCGTCACGAGGAAGAAGAAGAAGACGGTAGCGGGGGAAAGTGAAAATGATGGGGCCCCCGCGCCTATTTATAAGGGGGTGATGGAATAGCAACAGTTCGGTGTGGGAATCGAGGAGACACGATGACGATTGACCAAGAAAGTGCCTCGATTCTCGGGCTGGTCATATTAATGAAAAAGATCCGTTGTGACATCAGGGGAATCTTTTTGATTTTCCTGAGATGACGTCATGGCGGGTCGTGAAGATTTGTCAGAGACGACGTCACCCATTTCCAGATATGGCGGGTCATGAAGATTTGTCAAAAATGCAAGATCCGCCAACCAGAAGACTTGAAGATTGACATGAACCGGTTCAAATCAATCTGGGGCCTAATTTTGGGGATATAAACCCGTGGTGAGACCCGCCCAGGTGGGGCCGGGTCATGAGGTTGGCGGCTTAGCGATAAGGTTTGGAAGAAGCTTGCTCAATGGGCCTGGAGGCCCAGAGGGAGAAGACAATGTATGACCCGGTGGCGTAAGCCGCCGGTGGCGGCTTGTCCGACAAGGCAGGAGTAGTTAGAGGCAAGGTCGGTTATCAAGTATGACCCGGCCCGGACTCTTGTAAGCCCAGGGCCTCGACCTGTGTATATAAAGGCGGGTTACCTGGGCGGCTATGGGCCACGAAACCTTTGATCGAGTACTAGGTCTAGCGAATCCGCTCCCTTGTAATCGATATCCAATCAATACAACTCAAAGCAGGACGTAGGCTATTACCTCCTTCGAGAGGGGCCGAACCTGGGTAAACCTGTGTCTTTCGTCCCGACCAACCCCTTCGAGTTAACTGCCGTAGCGATGGCTTCACACCTAAGTCCTGGCACAAGGACATCTGCCGTGATAAAACCACGACAGGACTTGTGTTGGCCGCCACAGCGGTACCCGTCTCCCTCTCGGGGCGGGTCTCTTCCGGGGGTCCTCCTCCTCCGGTGGGAGAGGGGACCTCCTCGGGAGGTTGGATGAAGGTCGCTGCCCTGTCATCAGTGGCTCTGTCGCGCTGCTCGGGGCTCGGCGGGGCGCTGGCATGGCGTTTGTTCCCAGCTTCTGTTGAACCCCGACTGGCCCGGCAGCAACCCCACGTCGGGTGCCCTCATTCTTCTTCTTCAGCGGATGGCGCCTCCTGCATGGATGGGGTCAGACAGGGCCGAGCAAGGTGAGGCGGTCAGCGCAAGAGATGCGCGGGGTGCGGAGGCTTACTCGTCTTTCGGAACCCAACGCCTCTTCTTCAGCCTCCCTCCCAGACAGCTGTTGTCGCTGCTTCCCCGAGGTTCCCTGGGGCCCCCTTCCGGGGCCCACTCATGAGGCCCGCTTGGACCCCTTCCGGAGCCCCGGCAGGAGGGGTCGCCCCGCCAGGCAGGGGGCTTCCAGTGCCAAGGGTCCCCTCCTTCAGGGGCGCAGATCGCCGGGCCCCGGCTCGGGATCCCCCAACACCCTGCCACCGCCACTGTAGGCCCCCGCCGTTGTGTCACACCCTGTGTTTTGCCTCGTGACTAAGTTAACATGACTCAAAAATTAGGGCCAACAAAAACTTTTTTTGTGTTCTTGTGATGCTTGACTTGATTGATGATTGCTTGATTGCTTGCTTGTGCTTTGAGTAATAAACATGATCCTACTCTCAATACTCATCTACTTGATCCAAACTCCCTGCCCAATGATCATGCCATGTGTATAGGACCACAAACAATTTTTATAAGATATTTTTTTGGCCAAAAAACATTTATTCAATTTAGGTTTTAAAAAACCCCTGAATTGAGGTTTGTACTACAAGTCCTCTAATAAGGGTGAATGTTTTGCCCCAAATAATTTCTTTGGAACCTACCATATATAAGACTTCCCAAAACCAGCAAATACTATTTTTAAAGATTATTTTCCTATTTTATTTAAAGGCTTTTTCTTAAGGCCAAAAATGGTCTTTTATTGGGGAAAATTATTTTTATGCTTTCAAAATATTTGAGAAAAATTAGGAAAACTCAGTGGACATATATTTTCCATATATTGGAGTTTGAACACATGGCCATGTTCAAAATATTGGACAAAACCTTCCAAAACCCTTTCTGCATATTTCAAGTATTTGAAATATTTCTATAAGGAATATTCTCAAATAAATCCAAGAAAATTCTAGCATGTCACATAGTTCATATGTGATCATCTTTCCAAGTTTCATCCAAATAAAAATAGTCTTGGTTCACAAAACTATCCCAAAACCCTCTCTGTCCAGATCCAAATTTGAGCAACTTTACATTGCCAAGTGTCTCCATTTGTTCTCAAATTTTGTGGACATGTTCCAATCCTCTAATAATGCTTCCACACCAAGTGGTGCATCAAGGAGAACAGATCCACTTGTCCAAATCCCCCCAAACCCATTTCTGCTGATTTCAAGAATTGGGAATTTTTGCATTGTCAAGTTTCTTCATTTGGTCCCAAACATTTTGGGCATGTTCTAATCCCGAATTTATGCCACCACACAAAGTGGTGCATCAAGGAGAATGGATTTGCATAGCTAGATCTAAGCAAATCCTATCCTGTCCATTTCTAGGGTTTATAAAGTTTGTATTGGCAACTTTCTTGTACTAATCTCAAACTTGGTGATAAGCCTCATTTCTATCTTTCATTTGACCATGTTTAATCTCATGGCAAGTAGAAACTTTCATCTTGCCCAAACAACCATCAAACACCTTCTGGTCATTTCTAGAAGTTACTGTTTTCACCCTCTAACTTACTCTCCTTGAGTCTAAGTTTTTACCACAGTACCTACTAGTGCTCTTCAACCTCCAGTAACTCCCTCTCTACCATAGCTCAATGATTGATGGGGTAAAACCCTGATTTTTACCCCCCGGACACCACGACAGCAACCCTCTCCTCCATTTTCTTTTACCCCCTCCCTCTCCCTTAGCTCCTAGGAGACTAGGACACTACTAGGGCACCCCAAGAGCTAGTAGACAAGAATGGCCACGCCCCCAGCTCATATTTTATGCCTGGCATGCAAAAGGCATGCTCCAGAGCACGCTACAGTGTGCTCCGGCACTGTAGCGGCGCCCAACCCCGTGCCCCGACCGCCTCGGGCAGCCCCCGCATGATTGCCAATGTCCCCCGGCATGCCGAACACGTCGGGATGTCACCCCCTTCCTCTCTCCTTCTCTCTCGCGCTGCCGGCACGTGCCCGGGCGTCGCCCGGCTCAGCCAGTTCCCGCCCAGGCGGGGTTCCCGCCCCTAACGCCCCTGGATCCTCCCTCTCCTCTTCCCGCGTCCTAGCCTACCGCCACGAGCGCCGCAGACCACCCCCGGCCTCCTCCGCTGGCCTCCAGAGCCCTCCCCGCGGAAGCCATGGACTCCGTCCACGGCACACCGGCGCGAGGCTATAAGAAGACCCCCCCCCCCGGGCCTATCTCTCCCCTCTGGATCCTCTCTCAAGCGCCAAATCAAACTCCTGCACCGCTCGTTCCTCCTCCATAGCTCCCTGTACCCGGGATCGAGCCGAGCCCCGCCGGCTCGGGTCACCGTGGTCATCGCGGTAGGGACTCCCCCTGCCCTCGTTCTCCTTCGATCTAGGATACCCAAGCTCCCCTGGACCTTCCCCGACTCTCTTCTCCTCTCCTTGTAGCCAGGGCGACCGAATCGACCACGGGCGAAGCTCCTCCGCCTCGGCTTCTCGCCGGCGGCAAACCAGGGCCCTCCAGCGCTCCTCTCCGACCCGGACCGATCTGCGGCAGCCCCCGGAGCCCAGCAGTACCTCCCGTTCGTCTTGCCGTCGCCGGAAACGCCACGGTGAGCTCCTCTGTCGCCCCTATCGCAAGGAAGGTGATGACAAGCGGGCCCCGCTTGTCATACTCCCTTCCGTATCCTCTCTCACTAATGGATGGGGCCCACCGTCAGGTTCAAACTGCTTGGCCGCACGCGCACCGCTTCGACGGAAGCGTATTCTGCAAATACGCCTCCTGCGTGGCCAACTGCGCAGCGCTGCACGGTGCCCGGGACCGCTTCCTTCCTGGGCCGGCCTTGCTGGCACACTTCTGGCCGAGTTAAACAGTGGGCCTTTTCCTTTTCGGTTTTCAGAATCTTCCAAAATTTCCACAGGGTAGAATGTAACTCCAAATTTAATAATTCAAATTTATACATCCTCCTAAAAATGCCACCTATTTAATGGTGCCACTTTCATATTTTTCCACCACACCTTTTTGTACTATTCCTATGCAAATTCAAACTTAAACTAGGAAAAACCCCACTTTGCAAATTCCTAGAACACCCATTTCAAGTCCAAATTTGATGATTCAAATTTCTAGTGACTTCAAAAATCATTCCCTGTTTATCTAGCCATGGTGAACATTTTTACCATGCATTGATTCTATTGGATCAAATAAATAGCCCTATCTTCCATTTATTTCACCTTGAGAAATTCATAGGAAAATCCCAAATCCAAATCCAGTGAAACCACTTCCAAAATGTTTATAAAATCATGCCCTATTTGATGAGGGCATCCACTCATTTTTGTAAAAATGTTCTCTGTAGACTTCATGTAGGATCAACAATACCTCCATTTCTTCCATCCAAAAATCTCTCGTAATCCTAAACCATTAGAGCAACTTTAGGAAATTTTATGAGGACCACAGATGTCCTAGAAAAATAAAACTCCTATTTATAGAGAACTTTTATTTTCTGCTTGTTGTGTTGCTTATTGTGGTTGTTTCCGGCGGTAGTTGATGAAGTAGACGAAGTGCTCGGAGTTGGACGAGAAGCGTGTGAAGACCTCGAAGACATTGCTGAGACAGGCAAGCAGCCCTTTGACCATGTTGTGAAACTATTTTTTTATGCATGGCACTGTAGTACCTTACTTGTTGCATGAAAGAGCATGTCAAAGGTGTGGTGACAACCTTCCTGGGTTGGCCACAGATGCATTACTCATTGATACTTGCATTGTGCATGACCCTACCTTCCTATGGGGGTTATGCGGATGGGAAGTAGATAGGTTGCTAGTAGATGCTACACAAGTGGGACGGGAATATGCAGGGTGATGGTAACCAAAGTGTTTTCAATGACCTTTCGAAAACCCCGTCGGGGTGCCACTAATGCCCGAGGGAGATGATATTGAGCTAGGTAACCGCTTGATAAAGAAGTGGTGTACCGAGGCAAGTGTGTGTGTTGTTTTCAAAAAGAGATTGGTTTAAGTTGCGACCGTTACTCCAACCTTACATGTACAACCACGATACCCCTTATGGGACGGGGCTTTGTTGATTACTTTGGTTGATGCTAGCAGAGAGCCCGCATTACTAGTGGCGGGAGTGGCATGGTCACTCTGGATACGGGGTCGTACTGGAATGGACGGTCATGGGCTGTTTTCACAAACACCGGGCACACCGTTGCGTGCCCTCATGGATGGTATGTGTGATGTATATCATGAGGGATGTCACCAACGAGTAGACTCTTTGTTCAGTGTCGTCAAGGGAAAGGCATTGTTCGGGTGCTTACCTCGGGTATGTATTATACCGCGAGTCGTGCATGACACGGAAGTTCCCCGAGTCTTGTGGGTAAAGTGTGCAACCTCTGTAGATTGTAAAACTATTCGAATAGCCATGTCCATGGTCAAGGACAGTTGGATGGCCGCTCTTGGGATACGTCCATTGTTTACAAAACTTGGTGTGTGTGGGGGGGGAGAAAGATGGGATACTTGAGTTAAGTCGGACGACTGGACATATGATTGAACATGGGATGTTCAAACCTTGATTCATATTGATATATGTAACCTGTTCATATGGTTACTCGGAACCTTATGATGCATGCTTCTACATGTTGATAGACCATATCATCGCATAAAAATTAGGTTTCGCAAAGATACCTAATTAGTGCTATATCATGCTTTTGTTAAACCATGTTCCAAACATGGGTTGCTTGCAAGTACATTCAAAGTACTCATTGGCTTGCCACTGGTTATTTTATTGGCCAGGCATGAAAGACCAGGTTATGATGAAGATTACCTTGGTGACAAACATGTGGGCTAGGACGCTTCCCAGTCAGAATGCCTGTAGGTTTAAGGCAGATGGCATGGGTTCACGCTATCGTTGAAGATTTCTGATATGAGTTTCTGAAGACTTGGCCATGAATGCCATAATTGAGTAAAATGGTGCGTAATGGATGTAAGACTCTTGTTATTCAGTTTCTGTGTGTTCAGTGAGCATTGATCTCTGGGATCACTGTGCACCTACATTCGGTGATCACGACTTATGAGTCGGGGTCCCCACACGTTGGTTGGCGCAGGGCCGGCGAGGGCGCTGTCGTCTCGCTCCCGGCGTTGTCGGTGGCCGCCGGCTAGACACCGGCATCGCTTCCTAGGACCGGCAGCACTTGGACCGGATTGTCACGGGGCCCCGCATGACCCGCGGGCACCAGCCCCCATTGATCAAACTGCAGAATGCCTGCTCGCGCGTCCTCCCAATTTCGGAAAGCAATAGTTTGGGTCTGCGGCGAGCGGCGGGTGCAACGCCCCACAGCAAGGAGAACGCTCGCCAGCCCATCCACCACCTCCGTGGTGAGGCGATCGGTGCTCAGCCTCATGGGGTCCTTTGGGCCCGAATGAGTCCACTCCTGACGTGCATGCCTCTAGAGGGGAGCAATGCATTTGCGCACGAACTCCTTGACAACCATACCTACTGTGAGCCCGTCGGCTTGCAGTACCTGCATTCTCGCCATGACTGGATCCAGCGCGGCGTCGGCTAGCTCGGCGTGCCCCCACCTGGAGCTCGGCACCGTTGCTGCCTCTGGGGCATTGAGGATGTGGCTGTACTAGCACGCGTCCATGTATACTCAACGCTCCTTGAAGCCTTCCATCTCCTCAGGGAGCCGCATGTCAATGATGTGCACGCGCGTGCCCACGACCATCTGGAAAGACACGCAACCTGAACACTGGTCTGCCATGGTTAGCTGGAGGTGGAAGAACTTCCGGAAAAAAGCCATGGACATCACCCCCAGGAATCCCTCGCAGAGGAAGGCAAAGACGGAGAGAAGGAAGACCGAGCTCGGGTGTAGGTGCAGCACATGAACCTGGTAATGGCTGAGCATGGCATTGAAGAAATCATAGAAGGGGGGCACCAGCCATGCGAAGACAGAATGGAGGAAGAACGGGAACGTCGTGGCCCCTCGTTGATCCGCGGGGCACGGCGTCGGCCAGATCTTCGTTGCCCCATTCCCGTTTTGGGCACCGGCCGTCATCAGCTGCATCTTGTCCATGCCCTCTTCGTTGAGGATCAAAGGCCTCGGCAGCGCGGGCCCTGGCCCGGGCGGGGCCGATGGCCCCGGCGCACCGGCCGTTTTCTTCTTCCCCTTCCTGCTTGGGGCCATGGTGGCGAAGAGATTGGAGGTGGAAAGGACGAGCAGGGGAGCTGTTTCTGCGTAAGGCGAAGGGCGAGATGGGATGGCGAAGCAATGATGTGACTGCGCCCCCGTGCGCAGGCTTTATCTTCCAGAGAACAGTTCCAATTCGTCGTGGGGAGTGGTGGCGTTCTGCCCCGTCAAATCCGCCACGCGTCGCCTCCTGGCCCGGCAGTTTGTCGGGGCCCATGGTGCTTTGACCACGCCGTTTCATGCATCACTTGCGGAACGTGCGCACCGCGGGTCCGTGGCCTACTGTCGGCCTAGTGGGAACTAGGGTACCACGGTCCGTCTACCGCTGGCCCTGAGGACGATGTGTGGGCCAGACCAAGGAAGATGGTCCTGCCTTGGGGGCCCCAAAGGGAGCCGCCACGTGAGGGGCAAGCCCCACGCGGTCCTTGGACACCAGATCAAGCCCTACTGAGGCTGCCAAGAGCCTGGTCACCTCGCGAGGCCCCTCCCGCAGGGCGGCCTCACGAGGCTTAGCGTACGACGACAGTCGCAAGGCCCTGCGACCATCACATGGGTGACGCACCCACACAGAGGAGGACGACAGAGACCACGCCGGTCGGCAAGGACAGGGAGGATTTCCTTTTTGGTGATTAGGGAGCGGCGCCCGCTGCCCCTCCAAAAGCAGGTTCCCAAAGCTTGCCATTTCGTTGAAAGAGGGTTAGGACGGATCGGCGCGCCAGGACGGAGGTCATCGCCGAGCCCACGAACGTGTCACGAAGACTGCTTTATCAGGCAAAGACCACCTTTAGTTAGGATAGGTATGAGCATCTATCCCCTTCGAATTGCCGACCTGTGGCCACCCTTTCCCGCTCATATTTTTGGGGAAGAGGACCAAGGCACGACAAGGGGGCGGGACTGCATCGATGTAAGGGGATCGAGCCATTCCCTCCACCACACCTCGTGTACTCGAGCCACCAGCTCTCCCCTTCAGAGCAATTCATCATAAGCAGGAGTAGGGTTTTACACCGCTCGGTGGCCCGAACGTGGGTAGCTCATGGGTCCCCGTCGTCTCTGGCATGAAGGAGTGAGCTTGTTGTCGATCTTGCCGTGTTCGCCGTCATGTTGCAGGTCGCCAAGCCAAGCCCCCCAGTGTTCGAACCTTGTTCTTGGAGTAGTTCTTGGACGCAGATCCCATACTCCGACAGTGGCCACAGACTCGTCCAATAGCAGCGTGTCTACCGCCCCTCAAGCTAGGTGGCCTCGGCATCAAGGATCTCCACCATCAAGGGATCTTGCTTCGTGTGTTCTGGCTATGGCTACGGCATACAAGACCTACTAGGCCTTGGGCGCACCTTAACCTTCCCCACGACCTAAACGCTTCCTCCATCATCTGTGCATCCACTTCCTGGACCGTTGGTGATGGTCGGACCTGCCATTTTCGAATGGATCCCTGGATCGACGGCAAGGCCATCTCTGATATAGCTCCATCTCTTCTCCTCTGGTCTGATCCCCCTTTGTCATTGCAAACGCACGGTGGCTGGGGGTCTCAATGCCCGCAACTAGGTGGGCGGCCTATGTGGTGCCCTGACGCCAGGTGCTATGCTCGAGTATGTTTGGCTTTGGCGGCGGCTCAGACACACGTCCCTCTCCAGCTCTTCGGACTGCCTGACATGGCGTTGGACAGCTGTCGCCAAGTACTCATCAAGATCTTGCTACCGGGCACTTTTTGTCGGGTCCACAGCAGACCCTTTCTGGCGCCTGACATGGAAGAGATGGGGCCCCCTTCGTGTCAAGATGTTCACCTGTCTTTTTGGCCTCGGTCGATTCCTGACTTCCACAAGACTTCCTAACCACGGCTTACCACACAATGACAGTTGTGCCCTATGCAACCAAGCTGACGAAACCATACAACACATCATCATTGGCTGCCCCTTCTCGAGGCAAGTCTGGCACGAGGTGCTAGTTTGGGTGCGAGCCACCACTCACCCCTTGTACAGCCATGAGTAGTTCCTACCGTGGTGCACGTCGGCTATCTTGGAGTCCCCCACCGACCACCGCAAGGGCCTGGACACGCTGGCTCTTCTCAGGGCGTGGTCCATCTGGAGGCAGCGCAGCCGTTGCTTCTTCGACGGCGAGCACCCCTCCATCTCCCGGCTCATCACGTCAATCTAGGACGAAGCTCGAGCTTGGGCCAGGGCGGGTGTGCACGGACTTAGATTGATGCTTGCACAGTTGTCTAGGATTGTACTCGCGCTGAGCAGCCCGTCACCACTACTCTGGAACTCTCTGTCTTGCCTAATATGCACAAGACTTTGAGTTTGTAGCCCCCCTCTCTCTGTATCTTGTACCCCTCCCCCCCCCCACTTCTCCTATCAATGGAAAGATACACAACCTTACGTGTTCGCAAAAAAATGACTTACTCTTCCATATTTGCTTGCATGTACTGCTCTGCTTTTGCAGAAATAATAAGGAAGACACTACAAGGAAAGGTGACATTTCTGAGATCACCCCTGACCTCCATACGGATATGCCGATGGTTCTAAGCACTGACCTATTTAGTATATATTGTTTATCAGAAGGTGGACTATAATATATTTCTTTCATGCTTACAATGAAATGGCAATGAAGATATCACCTTTTTTGCTAATATAATTGTTCTACTCTGTCATAGTGATTCTTAAGTTATCATGTGTCTACATTTCAACTTAAGTGCAGTGGTTATGTTATTTTGTTCTGGAACTCGATGAGTTTTTTTTGTTATCAATATGGAAACAAAGAACTTCCATATTAGAAGTTGTGCTTAATAGCTTGGTCTGATCGCATTTAAACGATGAATTTAAATTAATATGGGGTTGTTTTGAATTAATTTTCACATGGGTATATGAAACCTGCATAAATCAGTTGACAAAAGCCACCCAGCTTTCCTAGGAGAGTATTGCAAAGACATGTCTCTAAGCTTTTCAAAAAGAAACTCAGTTCATGCGCCCAATTGGTGATATTCTGAACAAATGTAGAGGATAATAAGTCTCAATGAAATGCTTACTCATCGCAACTTTTTCGTGCCCCAGTTCTTTTCAAAATTCATTCTGGAAAATAGTGGATATACACTATATATATAATAGTAACTTAGATGAAAATATACATTAAAAGTGTATTGCCATTACCAGTTTGTAACCATGCTATCCCGATACTATGATGTTTGGAGTTGACAGAAAAAGATATGCATTGTCATATGCATCTCCATTTGCCTTGAGATGTTTCATAAATTAATCTTGAATCTATTATATGATTAGCAACTGTTTTTACAGATTATGGCAAATTAATCTATATGTCCTATCATGCAAGCACGCTCGCCTTCAAGCACCACATGTACATGATTCTGTAATTTTGGCTGGATGTTGATTTTAATGAAAATGTTTAAAAATACTCAGCCTGATAAAGAGATTAAGAAAAGTTGGGGAAGTCAAGTCAAGTCTTTTTTTGGGAGAAACTCAAGTCAAGTCATAAATATATAACCCTCAAGGAAGGTTTTCCATTGAGGAAGCACTTAAGGTAGGGAAATTACTCCTCGACTGGTGGTCACCAATATCTTAGAATGTGATTCATTGATGCTATGGGTGACTGGATGATTGTCCCTTCTTTTCATTTAAATCAACATTGTGTAATATCGGATCAACTCATTTAGCTCCAGGTGTTTTGCGTCTTTCATTTCTGCTCATTCTATCTTTTGGTACAACAAAACTTTATTGGTCTTAGATACTCCTGTACCACTAATATCAGATGTTGCCTTCTTTTTTAGTCCCTCCAGCAATGTGTTTACATTATTATCTTTCAAATACTCCTTTTAGTATTCTTCGTACATCATCATGCTCGGTAAAAAAATGTATCGATAATCTTCATTAC
Source organism: Elymus sibiricus (assembly GCA_039707655.1). Taxonomy (NCBI): domain Eukaryota; kingdom Viridiplantae; phylum Streptophyta; class Magnoliopsida; order Poales; family Poaceae; genus Elymus; species Elymus sibiricus. The sequence goes on from CM077669.1 coordinate 245,424,693, forward strand.
CATATAATTGGTCTGAACTTGCAGTTTCGTTCCTTGCAAAGAACATATAGATTAGAATTAAGACATGTTTGCTTAATATGGCTAAAGGTCAGCTTCAGTAGAGAGAATCAAAAAGAAAAAATGGTTCCGCAACCTCGGTGATCTAGTGATAATTGATGACAAACCTTATAGAATTACGCAGTAACATAACTTGCCCTTTGTTTATTTATGAGTACATAGGTCAGATGGAGTGAATGTCTGTGGATATACTCGTCTCATAAAAATTTCCTGGTCCTAACAAAGCTCCTTTAATTTTGCACTTTCGACAACATTTGGGAAAACAGTTTATCGTGATTGGATTGATGTATCAGTTTCTTCAATAGCTACTTGCCTCACTCCTCAATTAATCAAATTGACTTAACTTTAATTTAATCAAGTAAGCTAGATGAACTTGATGAGGACATTGATACCATTGTTACACCCATAGCCCCTGCTTCTATACATACTGGACCAAATACTAGAGCTCGCGCACGCCAATTGAATTACCAGGTACTTTCGTTTCTTGGAAATCCTTTTAATGTTCATGAACGTATGATGCTGCCTAAATTAGATACTTTTGCTTTACTTATGAATGAAGGACCTAGCATGGACAAGAAGGATGGCCATTGGAGCGGGATCAAGCATGGAGAAGAAGGTGCGCACGGGGGAAAGAACAACGGAGTTGCCAGTGCTGATTTTCGCATTTTGAAGCCACCATAAGGAGAGCATGAAGGCTTGGACGAAATATACAATATGCCATGTCATCAATTTTGTCCATGGGCTATTATAGGTGCTGCGTCACCTTATTTTTGGGCCAATCCCATGTAATTTTGAAATACCACATTATAGGCTATTTTTAGAATTTGTATGTGTGGGGAAACTGAGTTAGGGTTGGTTTCGGACCCCCTCCTCCAATGGGTCACGAAATTCCCCTCTATTCCCCCATATATACAGCCCTTAGGGCGCCATTTAGACTTGGGTTTTGATTATATTACAAGTTTTCCATAGCTGCAACTTTGCGTCCTTTGTTTGTGTTCTACGACCAGACGAAGATGTCATATAACCCCACTTTCATCAATAAAGCTTTCCTCTTATATTCGCAATATCCAGATTGTAATTTCAGTTACTTGCTTGTTCTTTGTTTGCGTGCAGGAAACAGACCCCGTGGTCAGGTTTATCATGCTCCGGCATGGTCAATAACCTCTCGGAGTTGGTTTAGCGATTGCTAAGGCGCGACATCTTCACACGTTCGTAGTCGGATCATCAAAGTCTACTCCACCATAAACGACAGTCACATCTCATCGAAAGACAGGGAGAACTTCGCCTCTATCAAGTGGTATCAGTTTTCCAGGTTGCTTGGTGAGAATTTCCAGTTTTTCATAGTTTAGATCGCATATGTTCTTCCTACCTACAGTCCATGAAAAAAATTGGTTTTATCATCATATCCAAACCAATCTGAGCCTTTGCAATTTTCCAAACCACCCTCCGTTTAGGCACAAAATTTTCGAAAAACGCACCAGTCAAAAATATATGGCAATCATATTTTTAGGTGTAGTACAGCGTTTTGAGACACACGGTTTTATAGGAAAAAAAATTGAGCGGTTTTCAGTTTTTGCTCTAGGCATCCAAAAAATTGTTTAAAAAAATCGTGCCTATCCTGTTTTTAGACCTTCGGAAGTGTTTTGAGACACTCGCCATTTTCTGAAGAACAAAAAGAGCGCAAAAAAAGAGGCGCCAAAAAAAGAGAGAAAAAGGAAATTCCGAGTGTGCTCTTCCCATAATTACGTGTCGCGTCGTGATTTTGTTGGTGTTATAGGCTCGCGTCTCTAGTACAGTCTAGCCTAGAACCAACACGGTACCGTTGTTGAGCATTTCTTCAGCTTTGCATCTCTGAACTGATTATTGCTGACATTTTTGCTACCATATTATAAGCCATCCCAGCTACACATATTACTACTTCGCGTATTTGACACCACCTGGCAATCGCTTTATCCAAGCTTTGAGAGTTTTGACTACAACGGTTGCCGATCACCGCCTGCTGCTGGGTAAGAACTGGTAAGAAGTTGACAGTTGCTTGACGGATGTGTGACACACTACCACGACCACCACTTCCTAGTAGTCTGTTGCTGCTAACCATGCAGGATCACAAGCCGACGAGTTCGACTGGGAGGGCATGACAAACAAGGATCTCCATGATAAATTTTAGCAAATGATGGGTGAAGAGGTGGATGACTTTGTGACCAGCTTGGGAGAGGCCATGGAGAAGTTAGATCGTTTGGAGAAGACGTTCGATAGGAATATGGACGCTAAGTTCAATGAGGTGCTTGCACGTCTACCACCACCAACTGCACCTGTCATACCTCTGCAACAACAACATCGTCCGAATTTCGCGGGACGAGCGCAACGTGTGCCTATCGACCAAGGACAAAATTCTCGTGTCGTTGCTACTGCTGCTACAGTTGCGGCTTCTTTGGTTGTTGTTGCTACTGTCATTGAGCAGAATGATGATTATGATGGTGATTACGATGACGAGGGAGAGGTTGCTCCAAATCAGCACTAGGGGCAACCACCACCACAAGCACCAGGTCGTCCACATGGATACAATCGCAATGGTACGCCTGCACCACCCCCTTAGGTACGGGATCATGACCATCTCCCTAAACTTAAATTGAATATTCTGACATTTGAGGGTAGATACGTTCTTGATATATATCTTATTTGGGAGTTAGAAATAGAACAATGTTTTACATGCTTACAATTTCCTCAGGATAGACGTGTTGTTGTTGTTTGTGCATTCACTAGTTTTTCTTGTGTTTGGTGGTCTGAACATTGTAGAATACATCATGATAATATCCATGCTACTTGGGCCGCTTTGAAAATGGCTATGCTTACTTGTTGGGTTCCACCATATTATCAACGCGGATTACTTCAAAAATTGCAGCGTTTAAGACAAGGAAAAAAATTGTAGAGGAATATTATCAGGAATTACAAACTGGCATGATTAGATGGGGTATTGTTGAGGAAACTGAAGCTATGCTTGCATGTTTTATGGGTGGATTAAATAGGGAGATTCAGACTATTTTAGAGTATAAGGAGTATAACACTATCACTCGTTTATTCCATCTTGCTTGCAAAGCTGAACGTGAAGTGCAGGATCGACAGGCATTAGCAAGAACTAATTTTTCTGCAGGTCAAACTTCATCATGGATGCCACGTACCTCATCTACATCCACACGTCCTGCTGCAGCACCGCCTACTTCAGCCGCCAACTCCAACCGCGATACCAGGAAACGGGCACCTCCACCACCCTCCACCAAGAGCACACCTTCAGAGCCTACACAAAGCTCTTCTTCATCCATTGCATCAACACAGCAAATATATGAGGTTATATGTCATTGTTGCAAGGGTGGAGGTCACAATGCGAGAGAATAACCATCTAAGCATGTGATGATTATTACTGAGGATGCAGGATATGACTCCGCTAGTGATTATGATGGGGAGACATTGGCTCTTATTGCAAGTGAAGAAAAGGGTGTAGAGGATACAGAACAAGAGATAAAATACATGGCTGCTGACTACACTGACAGGTATGAAAGTATAGTTGCTCAACGTGTTTTGAGTGAGCAGGTTACACGAGCTGAGAAAAATCAGAGGCACAACATGTTCCATACAAAGGGAGTTGTGAAGGAACGTTCTGTTCGCGTCATCATCGATGGAGGGACTTGCAGCAACTTGCCTAGCATGGAGATGCTGGAGAAATTGTCTCTCACCACCAGACCACATCCTCATCCATATTACATCCAATGGTTCAACAACAGTGGCAAGGTTAAGGTAACACATACTGTTCGTGTGCATTTTAGCATTGCTACGTATTGTGATTATGTTGATTGTGATGTGGTACCCATGCAAGCATGCTCCGTTTTACATGGTAGACCATGGCAATTTGATAAAAATTATGTACACCATGGTAGGACAAATCAGTATACTCTTGTTCATAAGGATAAAAATATAACTTTGCTTCCTATGTATCCTGAACATATTATGAAAGATAACATTGTGAGAGCTAGTAAAGCAAAACAGGAGCAAAGTAAGAGTGAAAATCAGATTGTAGCCAAGGAATTTGAGCAACATAAAAAGCCTAATAAACCATTATCTAGTGTTGCATCTGAAATAAAATTGAAGAGTGGAGGTTTACTTGCCACTAAATCTAATATTACTGATTTGGATGTTACTACATCTATTTGCTATGCGTTTGTGTGCAAAGAGGTATTATTTTCATTCGAGGAAGTGCCTCCCTCCTTGCCTCCTGCTGTCACTAACATCTTGCAGGAGTTCGCTGACGTCTTTCCACAAGACGTGCCACCGGTATTACCACCTATTAGACGGATTGAGCATCAGATTGACTTAATTCCTGGTGCTTCGCTACCCAACCGTGCGTCATACCATACCAATCCAGAGGAGACGAAGGAGATTATGCGTCAAGTATGGGAGCTACTCGACAAAGGTTATATACGCGAATCCCTTTGTCCTTGTGTTGTTCCTATTATTCTAGTGCCGAAAAGGATGGTACATCGCGTATGTGTGTTGATTGTAGAGGCATTAATAATAGTACTATTCATTATCATCATCATATTCCTAGGCTAGATGATATGCTTGATGAATTAAGTGGCTCTACAATTTCTCCAAAGTTGATTTGCGTAGTGGATACCATCAAATTCGTATGAAATTAGGAGATGAATGGAAAACAACATTTAAAACTAAGTTTGAATTATATGAGTGGTTAGTCATGCTTTTTGGGTTAACTAATGCACCTAGTACTTTCATGAGATTAATGAATGAGGTTTTACGTGCTTTCATTGGAGGATTTGTGGTAGTCTATTTTGATGATATACTGATTTATAGTAGATCTTTGGAGCAACACTTGGAACATTTACGTATTGTTTTTATTGCTCTATGTGATGCACATTTGTTTGGTAACCTTGGGAAGTGCACCTTTTGCACCGACTGAGTATCTTTTCTTGGCTATGTAGTTACTCCACGGGGAATTGAAGTTGATAAAGCCAAGCTTCAACCTATTGAGAGTTGGCCGCAGCCGTCACACAAGTGAGGAGTTTTCTTGGATTCGCTGGTTTCTATAGGCGTTTTGTGAGAGATTTCAACACCATTGATGCACCTCTCAATGAGCTTACAAAGAAGGATGTGCATTTTGCTTGGGGTACCGCACACGAAGAAGCCTTCACAGTATTGAAAGATAAGTTAACACATGCTCTCTTACTCCAACTTCTTGATTTTAATAAGACTTTCAAGCTTGAATGTGATGCTAGTGGAATTGGATTAGGAGGTGTGTTATTACATCATGGTAAACTTGTTGCATACTTTTTTTGAAAAATTGAGTGGGCCTATCCTGAATTCTTCTTCTTATGATAAGGAATTATATGCTCTTGTTCGGACTTTGGAAACATGGCAACATTATATATGGCCCAAAGAATTTGTTATCCATTCTTATCATGAATCTTTAAAACGTATTAAAAGTCAAGCAAAACTGAACCGTAGACATGCTAAATGGGTTGAATTCATTGAAACTTTCCCATGTGTCATTAAACACAAGAAGGGAAAAGAAAATTTTATTGTTGATGCATCGTCTTGTGATTATACTATGCTGTCACAACTTGACTTTAAAATATTTGGTTTGGAGACCATCAAAGATCAATATGTGCATGATGGTGAATTTTAAGATGTGTTGCAGAATTTTAAAGAAAGGAGAACATGGAACCAGTTCGTCATTAGTGATGGTTTTGTGTTCCGTGCTAACAAGCTATGCATTCCAACTAGCTTCGTTCATCTTTTGTTGTTGCAGGAGGTGCAAGGAGGAGGATTAATGGGACACTTTGGCGTGAAGAAGACGGAGGACGTACATTCTACACATTTCTTTTGGCCAAAGATGCGACGGGGTGTTGAGTGTTTTGTTGCTCGCTGCACTACATGTCAAAAAGCTAAGTCACGACTCGATCCTCATGGTTTATATATGCCTTTGCTTGTACCTAGTGTTCCTTGGGAGGATATATCTATGGACTTTGTTTTAGGTTTACCTCGGACAAAGAAGGGGAGGGATAGCATATTTGTTGTCGTGGATAGATTTTCAAAAATGGCACACTTTATACCATGTCATAAAAGTGATGATGCTGCTAATGTTGCTGATTTGTTCTTTCATGAAATTATTCGCTTGCATGGTGTGCCAAATACAATTGTTTCAGATCGTGATGCTAAATTTCTTAGCCACTTTTGGAGATGTTTATGGGCTAAGTTGGGGACTAAACTGATTTTAGTACTACATGTCACCCCCAAACGGATGGACAAACTGAAGTAGTCAACAGATCATTGTCTACTATGCTTAGGGTTGTTTTAAAGAATAACTTGAAAATGTGGGAAGATTGCTTGCCTCATATTGAATTTGCTTATAATCGTTCATTGCATTCTACTACTAAGATGTGCCCTTTCCAATTGTGTATGGTTTCATACCTCGCGCACCTATTGATTTGTTGCCTGTTCCATCTTCAGAGAAGGTTAATTTTAATGCTAAACAACGCGCTGAATTGATCTTAAAAATGCATGTGGTAACTAAGGAAAACATTGAGCGTATGAATGCTAAATACAAACTTGATGGAGATAAGGGTAGAAAACATGTTGTACTTGCACCTGGAGATCTTGTTTGGTTACATTTGCGTAAGGATAGATTTCCTTATTTGCGCAAGTCAAAGCTAATGCCGCGTGTTGATGGTCCTTTTAATGTTTTAGAGAAAATAAATGATAATGCATATAAACTTGAGCTGCATGCAGAGTTTGGGGTTAGTCCCACTTTTAACATTGCAGATTTGATGCCTTATTTGGGTGACGAAGATGAGCTTCCATCGAGGACGACTTCATTTCAAGAAGGGGAGGATTATGAGGACATCAATACTATTGTTACACCCACAGCCCCTGCTGCTATACATACTGGACCAAATACTAGAGCTCGCGCACGCCAATTGAATTACCGGGTACTTTTGTTTCTTGGAAATCCTTCTAATGTTCATGAACATATGATGTTTCCGAAATTAGATACTTTTGTTTTACTTATGAATGAAGGACCTAGCATGAACAAGAAGGATGGCCATTGGAGCGGGATCAAGCATGAAGAAGAAGGTGCGCACGCGGGAAAGAACAATGAAGTTCCGGTGGTGATTTATGCATTTTGAAGCCACCATAAGGAGAGCATGAAGGCTTGGACGAAATATACAAGTTGCCACTTCATAAATTTCGTCCATGGGCTATTATAGATGTTGTGTCATCTTATTTTCGGCCCAGACCCATGTAATTTCGAAATACCACATTATAGGCTATTTTTAGAGTCCGTATGTGTGGGGAAACTGATTTAGGGTTGGTTTCGGACCCCTCCTCCAAGGGGTCACGAAATTCCCCTCTATTCCCCCATATATACAGCCTTTAGGGAGCCATTTAGACTTGGGTTTTGATTAGATTAAAAGTTTGCCATAGCTGCAACTTCGCGTCATTCGTTTGTGTTCTACGACCAGACCAAGACGTCACAAAACCCCACTTTCACCAATAAAGCTTTCCTCTTATATTCGCAATATTCATATTGCAATTTCAGTTCTTCCTTGTTCTTTGTTTGCGTGCAGGAAACAGACCCTCGTGGTCACGTTGATCGTGCTCCGGCGTGGTCAGTAACCTCTTGGAGTTGGTTTAGCGATTGCTAAGGTGCGACGTCTTCACACGTTCATAGTCAGATCGTCAAAGTCTACTCCACCATACACGATAGTCACATCTCATCGAAACGCAAGGACAACTTCGCCTCTATCAGAACTAAGGTACTAATTAAATTAATGAGCTTCCGCTGATTCATTTAGATGTCAACTAGATAAACATGCCTCGGGCCAGATTGAAGGTGAGAGACAAAAAAACAACAAGAAGGAAGGCGGTCGATGCACAACTTTCTAAGCCGGTGTACTAGAATGCTCGGTATTACTGTGGTATTAATTGACTAGACATGAATTGATGAACAATCAAGGTAATGAATGGTACTGCCAGTTATTGCAGCTATCCAGAGTTGAAACTGAAATGCACTTCTATGTATATCATGCTAATTCTAGGATGACAGTTTTCTTTTCTATATTTGGAGTCCATCGAGATTTGTTGAAAGTGAAGGAAAAGAGGGATACAATGAATGTGCCTTCATACAGTTTTAGAACATGTATACCATTGATTTCTAAGCTAACACTCATGCCATGTAAACTAGAAGTGGAGTAGGCAAGTGTAAATTGTCACCCATATGATTCTCTTTCGTTTTTTGGTGTTTGTAGTTCTATATATACATATGTGTTCTTTTCTAAAATTGGGCGGATACACTTCTCTATTAAACGACTATAGTATACATGACACGGCTGCATATATTTTTGATACTCTGAACAATTTTCCTTTGGTTCTAAGGGTACTTCATTTTGACGTGATTGAAGCAATCTTCCTTCGTTTCGAAATATGCTTCATTTTGTACACCTTTTGGTTGCACCGATCGATTTTAAACTGTAACTATCTTGGTACGAACAGTTTGGCTGGAACATTTAAGGTGTGTAGCTAAGTGTTTGTAACCATCTGTGAACTATTTTTGGGTACCTTTTGATATTTATCTATTTAAATTGGCTTGCACATTACTAACTGCCATCTTGGTTACCCACTGCCTTAGTAGTATGTATTTGCCGTCTTTTCATCTATAAGTCTTTTCTTCCATAAGAAAAATAACTCAGGCACGCACACGGGCTTCACGAGGGGCGTCGCACTCCTTCTACCTACTAGTTTGCACTACGGGCACTACCAACACTCCTTCTCAACTTGCTATCAAAAAAACGCTCCTTCTCAACTCGGAGGTGATCAATGCGTATTCGAGCCAGGAAAGAATATGGAGTGAAGCTACTGCAATTTTTGTTGATTGTTTTATCTTGGCAGGTATGATAGGAGGTCTTACACTGCCCGAGGGAAGCCAATAGAGTTACTCATAGTATTGCTAAATTTGCATGTGATAATGATGTTTCCTGTAATCAGTACAGTTAAGCTCCCACGAATCGCTGGCACGGGATGGCTCGAGGCTTCGGGGTCGTTTGTTGCCCCGGTTGTCAGGGTGTGCTTTGCCCCTTTTTATCGTGGGAACTGGGAAGGAATTCATGAACTGTCTTTGGCTAAAATAAATAAATACAAACCGTCTTCCTCTCTCCGTCCTCTCACCCTTTCTCGCATGACTTACGGCGGCGGCGGTACAAAAAGGGCGGCGACGGTGGCAGAGGTTAGCCTTCCATCTTCCTACCTCCCTCCGACCTCCCTCCTCCCTCCTCTCTTCCTCCTCTCGCATCTTCTACATCTCAGGCTCCAGCAGGATGCGTGCCGCTGCGGCTTTGGGCGTGATGGCGGATGGTGTTTAGGGGTCGGCGGCCCAAAGCATTTCGTGGCGATGTGCCCTGATGAATTAGGGGCATGGTGGTGTCCTGAGGGGAAGCAGCCGCATGAGGAGGCAGAGAGAAAGCAACCGGAGGATTTTGTGGGTTGTGTGAGTGCTAGCAGGATGCAGACGGCGTGCATGGTGGGTGTGTGCTGCTGTTGTGCGTGCTTGCCATACCGTGAACTTGCGAGATCATGTCCTTTTTGCTCGCCCTGCAATGTCCAGTTTCATTGGAAAGTTTAATAACATGAGGCATCCATAGGAGAAGGCATACCAACAGCAGCAAATCCAGCACTTATATTTGTTTTAGACACTGATTGTTATGGTTCTTTTAGTTTCTGCAGTTTAAGCAGGTCTTGGCTCTAGCTAATTGGTCTTTCGAACCGGAAATCAGTTCATACATTCAATTAATATGTGGTGACCGGTGTCTTTTATTTTATTCTATATAGGTGAAAGCAATAATATGACATAGTGTGTTTTTCTGGTTCTTCAGTTCTGATATTGGAAATTTAAATACTGAGCACTTACATTATATCTATGTTTTGCTTCAGCTTCATCGCTCACCCATATATTAACCATTTGTTCATTTCCTCCAAAGAATATGGTCCTGATGCAAGCCCATGTCCCTCTAACCCCAATAGCTAAATTGTACATGTAATTGATGACAACACCATGAAGATTTCTCGGTCATCGTAACATGCTGCTTTAAAAGTATGTGAAGGTATAATGAAGTATGGACAAAATTTGGTCCTTCATATGCAAAGCAAGGCACCCTCATTATGTGATTTACAGAGTATATTTTTTCTATCAAATGGAGTTTGTATAGTTATTACTTAGTAATAGTGGTCGTATCGCTGATTCCACATTATAAGGGATGCCAATGTGGTTGCCAAAACAATTTAGCAGGTTGGCTAAGTAATCAATCTATATGTTTATCATGCAACATATTTCCTCTTTGATTTTGTTTGAATTCAGAGCCATGTTATTAGATTATTGGAAATGGTGCAATGTAGCGATTTGCAGATACTAATTTATTCATGGGAATGGTCTAATGGAGTATTGATCAATGGTAATTGTTTTTTTTGTCCCCATAAAACTACGGATGGCTGGGTGGATGTGTTTCATAAATCTTCACAAGAAATATTTACAGTTCGGGTGTGCCGCTGACACTGGTGACAGGGCTTGCCACCCCACCCCCCCTGCTTGGTACTGCAGCGCAAGCGCAGGAAGGTGCTTACTTAGGTACTACTGAGGCATTGTGTATCATTGCTCTATGCATGTTGAAGATGTTCTGAGCATGTGGAATGTTTGATGAAAAGCTGGAGCAGTTCTAATTGGAAAAGAAGTTGTTGATTTTTATTTTTGATATATATATTAACTTCAGATGGCAACTTATGATGTTGCAGGATGAGAGGAAATACCCAACTGGTTGTCTGAGCCTCATCTTCTACCTTGTGATATGTATGTGCTTGCTATCCTCTTTACTCGAGTTATTATCTACATGGTGCTTCCAACTATACAAATGTCAAAAGAGAAGCATCTATTACTATTACGGAGTTATCTAGTTGGGCATCTTCATAGTGTTTACATGTTTGTTAAAACTAATGGCTTTAGAATTTTTAAGAGACACATAGCAATACATATGGCATATGATTCAGGATTGTGTATGTCAGTGGTTAGTGCCTTCCTATATGAATTTTCTCCATCATTATTCATTGGTACTCCTCCTAAATTCATAATGATTTTGTTCATGGATGGGTTAACTTTGCCTTCACAAATTCGTAAACTCTAGAGGTATAATTATCTCTCTTTAAACCGTTGTGAAATTTTACCAGCCTAGATGTCTAGCAATCATGTCCTTTGGATATCTTTATCGAGTTCTTATGCTCCTCAATCACAGCCTGTTCATCACAAGACCAGAGTCGTCTATTCTTGATGGATCATGCACGAGCTGGTTCCTTCTCAACCAGGTAATTGGTCGTCAACGAGAAACTATAGAAATTTGTTTGGTAACTTCTGAAACTTCGTATATATGGTGTGTGACAAGTCTCAGATTCTTCAAGGCTAGAGATGTTGCCGATGGACCCCAAGAATCACATGTACTACCATATATCTGAGAATGTGGCACTATAGAAATAATATCTATTAATGTGGCACCATATATCTTGTTCAGATACTATGTATAGCCTGAATTAGTTGTTTGACATATGATCATCTTCTTTTTGCCAGCTAATGTGGCCATCCGACAATTACTGATACAGGCAAAGTTGTCCCTGTCTTTCGATGAGATGAGACTATCGTTTTTGGTAGAGTCGACTTTGACGATCCGACTACGAACGTGCGAGGATGTCGCGCCTTAGCAATCGCTAAACCAACTCCGAGAGGTTATTGACCATGCCGGAGCACAATGAACCTGACCACGAGGGTATGTTTCCTACACGCAAAGGAAGAACAAGCAAGAAACTAAAATTGCAATCTGGATATTGTGAATATAAGAGGAAAGCTTTATTGATGAAAGCGGGGTTCTATGACGTCTTGGTCTGGCTATAGAACACAAACGAAGGACGCGAAGTTACAGCTATGGTGAACTTTTTAACCTAAACAAAACCCAAGTCTAAACGGCGCCTTAAGGGCTGTAAATATGGGGGAATAGAGGGGAATTTCGTGACCCTTGGAGGAGGGGTCTGAAACCAACCCTAACTCCATTTACCCACACATACGGACTATAAAAACAGCCTATAATGTGGTATTTCAAAATTACATGGGCCTGGCCCAAAAGTAAGGTGACGCGGCATCTATAATAGCCCATGAACGAAATTTATGACATGGCATCTTGTATATTTCGTCCAAGCCTTCATGCTCTCCTTATGGTGGCTACAAAATGCAAAAATCACTACTGGCACCTCCATTGTTCTTTCCTGCGTGTGCACCTTCTTCTCCATGCTTGATCCCGCTCCAATGGCCATCCTTCTTGTCCATGCTAGGTCCTTCATTCATAAGTAAAATAAAAGTATCTAATTTAGGCAGCATCATTTGTTCATGAACATTAGAAGGATTTCCAAGAAACGAAAGTACTTGGTAATTTAATTGGCATGCGCGAGCTCTAGTAATTGGTCCAATATGTATAGCAACAGGGGCTGTGGGTGTAACAATGGTATTGATGTCATCATCATGCTCCCCTTCTTGAAATGAAGTCGTCCTTGACGGAAGCTCATCTTCCTCACCCAAATAAGGCTTCGGATCTGCAATGTTAAAAGTGGGACCAACCCCAAACTCTGCAGGCAGCTCAAGTTTATATGCATTATCATTCATTTTCTCTAACACCTTCAAAGGACCATCAGCGCGTGGCATTAGCTTCGACTTGCACAAATCAAGAAATCTACCTTACGCAAAGGTAACCAAACAAGATCTCCAGGTGCAAAGACAACATGTTTTCTACCCTTATCTCCATCAACTTTGTCCTTAGCATTCATACGCTCAATGTTTTCCTTACTTACCTCATGCACTTTTAAGATCAATTCGGCACGTTGTTTAGCATCAAAATTTACCTTTTCCGGAGATGGAAGAGGCTACAAATCAATAGGTGCACGAGGTATGAGACCATACACAATTTCAAAAGGGCACATCTTAGTAGTATAATGCAATGAACGATTATAAGAAAATTCAATATGAGGCAAGCATTCTTCCGACATTTTCAAGTTATTCTTCAAAACAGCCTTAAGCATAGTAGACAATGATCTATTGACTTCTTCAGGTTGTCCATCACTTTGGGTGACATGTAGTACTAAAAAGCAGTTTAGTCCCCAACTTAGCCCATAAACATCTCCAAAAGTGGCTAAAAAATTTAGCATCACGATCTAAAACAATTATATTTGGCACACCATGCAAGCGAATAATTTCACGAAAGAACAAATCAGCAACATTAGCAGCATCATCACTTTTATGACATGGTATAAAGTGTGCCATTTTTGAAAATATATCCATGACAAAAAATATGCTATCCCTTCCCTTCTTTGTTCGAGGTAAATCTAAAACAAGGTCCATAGATCTATCCTCCCAAGGAACACTAGGTACATGCAAACACTACAGGAATCAGGCACTTTGCCGTCTGCCATGGCAGACAGCAAAGGGCAAAAGGCGGACGGCAAAGGCCTTTGCCGTCCGCTAGCGGACGGCACAATTTCAGGCCCAACGAACTCCGGCAAAGGGGTTCTCTGCCGTCTGCTTCGGCCCAGCGGACGGCAAAGGGGTTCTTTGCCGTCAGCTTGCAGACGGCAAAGGACCTGGACGGCGTAGTACTGACGGCGCCACCGTTAGGTGGCTAACGGACCCCCACCCTTTGTCGTCTGCCTCCCGCCCCCCTTTGTCGTCTGCCACCCGCCCCCCTTTGCCGTCTGCCGCCCGCCCCCCCTTTGTCGTCTGCCTCCCACCCCCCCTTTGTCGTCTGCCTCCCGCCCCCCTTTGCCATCTGCCGCGGACGGCAAAGAGGCAAAATGGCCTCAGCCTGGTTTTCCCAGGTTTCACAGGTGGCCGCCACGTGGCAACTTTGCCGTCCGGGGCAGACGACAAAGGGTCCTTTGTCGTCCGGGGCAGACGGCAAAGAGGCTGTATTGCCCCTTTTTTTTTGTTACATTCAACAATTTTCAAACAAACAATATATGATATATACATAAATATTTCACAGAAACAATGTGCAACAGCCATATATGATCAACCAACAATTATACCAAATAAAAAGTATCAAATTCCACATTGTTCGCCATATTACAATAGGTTCATCCATACATACATATAGTCTCATCGATACAAATGACTCAATACATGAAAACAGAAAGTAAACCTAGCACTACATCAAAGCAAGCTGCCGTGAACTCGTCTCAAATCTGCAAAATTGGAAATAAGAAAGTTAGAAAAATAAGACTAGAATTAAGAAGTAGAAGAAGATCTAGAATTAGAAGAAGATGAAGAAGATGAAGGGGCTGTTTGGTTGACACAACTAGCCACACTTTGCCACAACTCAACTTAGGCAAGTTTGACCATGTTAGGTGTGTGTTTGGTTCTTGCGACAACTAAGGCAAGAATTTTTTTTATTAGCAGTAAGACCCACATGTCATAGATAGAAAAAGTGTGGCAAGATTCCCTTAGGCAAGCCAAAGTGTGGCTAACTATTTGAGCACCTCAAGTAAGGCAAGTGTGGTAAAATTGTGGCAAGCCAAAGTGTGGTAAAATTGCGGCAAGCCAAATTGTGGCTGCTAACTATTTGAGCACCTAAAGCCAAAGTGTGGCAAGCCAAAGTGTGGCAAGATTCTTTCTCCGTCTCCTCTTGTTTTTCTTCTTCGTATTGCTTATTTGTGTCATTTTAGAGCTAACCTAGGTAATTATCACATTTTTTACCTAACTAAGCTTATTGTGTCATTTTGCAAGAAAATAAGCTAAGTCTATGGCATCTATGAGGTTACCAAGTCTATTATGTCATTTTTGAGTTAACTAAGCTTATTATGTCAGTGTGGAGAAAACAATGCTAAGTATAGGTCATTTTAGAGCTAACTTAGGTACAATATGTCATTTTGGAGGTAAGTAAGCTTACTATGTCATTTTATAGGAAACAAAGCTAACTTAGATAAAATATGACATTTGTCTAAGTGCTAAGTTTGTCATTGTGCTAAGTTTGTCTAAGTGCTATGTTTGTATTTGTTTGAGAAAATGAGCCAAGTAAGTGGCATATTAGGGCTTACCATCCTCGTCATCACGGAGGTGAAGCACTGGGGTTGCTCGGGTCGTGCGATGCGGCTCGGGAGTTATGCTGTACCAAAGATCATTTGCGTTAGCATGATGACGCTGAAATGTTAAGACTGGTAACTAATGAACATTGAAATGAAACTCACCGTTCCAGCCGTGGTAATGACTGGCATCGGCGGAGGGGTCTGGCCGTTCTTCTCGCACAAAGTCTGCACATTTGGTTTTGCCAAGTCAATCATATTGGTTATTAATGAAAAGAACATGTAGTGCATGATTTGGCTAATATGAAGAAGAAACTTACCACGATGAGCTCGTACATGGCCCGGTTAGACGCATCGTTCCGTGCCCTCTCCTCCTCCAACAACCTAACCGTCCTCTCCTCCAGATCCCTCTTCTCCTCCGCCGCCTGCCGGGCCTGTTTTGCCAGAAGCGCCTGGGTTGTCTCTCTCTCTTTCTGTAGAGCAGCCTGCAACACAACTCCTCGTTAGCATTGTAATCATCTTTGTTCGCACACACAATGTAATGGAGTAAACCTATCTGAGTCCGTATGACTAACCTCGATGGCGAGCTGGACTGGCCGTGGACGAGGCGGCATCTCAGGACAGGAGCTCGTTTGGCGCGCCTTGATCTGCCGGAGAGTGCTCGAAGACCGTATATGTCCATCTCCAATGGCTATCGAGCCATGGGGCCTCCCGTGGCCAGCTATCATCACCAGGTCTGGATCAAGTGGATGCTGGCTCAGGTTGAAGTCCTCCCCATTCACCGCCTTCCCCACATCTTTGTACCTCACGAGCTTGTGGTGGGAGGAGATATTGGTGAAGTTGTCGGGATTATCGAGGTCAGACTCAGAGAATGCCTTGACCTTCTTGTATGAGGCAGTATGGGCCATGGCATAGAGGTCGTACACCGCTGGCACCTCCGTCTTATTGTGATGAGCCTACAAGAGAGGAACAAAGTATTAATAATGGGTAAACCTAGCACTACAAGAATGAATTGCAGGAATCATGAAGCAAACCACATACCCAGTTCCGCCCGAACTGATAAATGTTGGCGCTGCCTTGATGGTGTGGCACACCTTCCATTTGGGCACGCCGTGCCTTGGCATCGTCGTGGACGACTCGCCATTGGTCAGAGCACCATTCATTCACCAACGCCTCCCAACAACCCATCTTATCCGCACACCATCTCGGGGGCACCTAAGTTAATAAAGAGAAATTTGAGAGCTACGCCTACGAATCAAAGCAAAGGAAACTAAGTACAAGGCCTTAAGAATAGGTAATTACCTTCATGTACTGCTCCTTGTCCAGAAAGTTTCGGCGGGAGGACGACTTGGCCTTCTTAATACGCTGCGAGGCGTAGTAGTCTCGAACGGCCTATACCCAAGCCTCGTGCCGTAAGTTCTGTAGTAGGCGCCTGCACTCGTAATCGATAAGCTTTGCCGCGGCCTCCTCGTATCCCTCCTCACACCTGTAGAAGGTCTGCAATCAAAAGAGACAACACTGATTAGTACAATAACTAGCTATTATTGATTTTTAATTGTGTAAAGGAGAAATTACCCAGAACTTCCTGATGACCATGTCGGCCCTCGTGTGGCACAACACATCGTCGATCATCTCCTCCGGCGGGGCAGGGGCAGCCAAGTAGTGCTCCCATTTCAATCCTACCTCTTCTTGCTGACCCTCGCCGGGCAACGTGACAAACCCCGGGAAGTTATGCCGTAAAATCACACCAAGGATGGAGTTGGGCCTGCGGACATCCTTGGCGTGAATCCAACCCCTGCAGTATGACAAAGCCAACGCATTAGATATGTGAAGAAACATGAAGGCAAAAGGTTTAAAAAGAGTAAATGCACTTACTTCATCGACTCGGGCTTAATCAGCCACCTCTGCTCGCGGGTCGCCGGCACGGGCGGGAGCCGTGTACACCCACGCTGGTAGACGGTGCCCTCAACCACCTCGTCCCCGCTATCAGAAAGCCGATCCCCGCCACCATCAGCATGGCCACTCGGCTCCGGCTGATGCAGATCCGGCCAGGTATCCCATCCAGTGGAAGCCTGTGGAGTCTCGTAGGATGAAGCGTCTGGCACAGGAGTCTCGCGAGACGAAGCATCTGGCACAGGAGTCTCGCGGGTCGAAGCGTCTAGGACAGAAGGATCGTCGACCCGAGGCTCGTGGACAGGAGTCCTTGTAGCCTCCACCTCAGACGAGTCCACCGTAGCAGTCCTGTGCTCGGGTGAATCAGCTGGGGGTGGCGGCAAGGAAGGCGTAGCAGCCTTCCTACCTCTCCCACGGCCACCACGTGTAGCTTTAGAAGCTCTCTTCTTCCCCCGACCTCCTCTACCGGTGGGCAACTTCACCGACGAAGAAGTGCCCTCGGGTGACCCAATACTGTATAACATAAAAAAATTGAATACCGACATGAATAATAATATGTATATATATAATTTGAGTGTATCATCATCATGTATACCTGACATGAACTAATAATAATCTTCATCGTCTATATATGCTCCGGGATCAATAAATGCATCATCATCATCACTATCATTAATAAATGCATCATCATCACTATCGGGAGCAACATGTGGAAGGCCTCCTTTATGTAATCGGTCAAGCATTGAGAGGACATCCGCAGCAGTAACCTCTTCTTCTTCCGTCTCTTCTTGTTCCGGCTCAGGGGTGAAGTCGGATTCATTGTCGCTGTCTACCTCAATGTTCTGGGGTGAAGTAGAGCGGTTCTTGAAACGTTTTTTGGAAAGACGTGTTTCTTGGAAGAATTCTCCTTCATATGTGTCTGGGTTAATGTGAGGTTCATAATCATCTTCATTGAGGGGAGGTGGTCTAAAATGTGGTGGCACATCATAAACGACATCCCAACCATTCAGATTTGGATCAGTTTGGCAGGCCCACGGTAGATAGAAAACTTGGGTCGCCTGTTGAGCCGTAATATAGACATCGGGAACATCTAAATGGGTGCTTTGTTTGATTTCGACTAGCCCTATATGTTCATGAGTCCTTCTAGTCTCCTTCGGCTGGAACCAATAACATTTGAAGACTACGACGTTTGGTCTGTTTTCACCAAAGAATATAAGTTCATAAATTGCTTCAACTCTTCCATAATATTCGACACCTCCTTCGCCGACAGCGGAGACACAACAATGTGTAGACTTTCGGTCGGCCATAGACAGCTCTTTGCCAAAAGTACGAAAGCGATACCCGTTGATGTCGTATTTGTCAAATGAACGGACCTTATAGTCAAAACCATTAGCGACTTGTCTCAATTCGGCGTCCATAGACTCTGAATTAGCCTACAAGTTTGATACGAAAGGATTGTTGCATTAGCCGCAAACTAGACGAAGAAATGAAATGGTCTAATGGAAATTACCATTTGTTTGAACCAAGAGATGAAACCGGGATAGCCGCCTCCATGCTTTGCCAGAAGCTCATACTCTTCGATGGAATCCTTTTGGATCACCGCTCCATCCGAGAATTTGACGACGTATCGACTGTATCACATATCCGGGAATAAGAGCAATTCAAAGGAATTAGAAGTTGCGAAACAATGTACCGAGAACTTACTCGATGTACGGCCGCACTTCTGTTAGGTTGTTGAAGATATACAACGAAATGGTCCGCCATTCTTCGACATCCAACGTTACTGCTTTCGAAGCACCGGCTGGTGCGAGCTTCCCTTGGAATAGGCTGAGGTTGGATCGAACTTTTTCACGGTCGCCATCATTGTACCGAGGCTTCGGATTATGCAAATGACGATTCTTGGCTTCGTAGTGTGCTGTCACGAAGTTTGCCGCCTCCTCGGTAATGAATGTCTCGGCCATCGATGCTTCAATTCTATGTTTATTTTTACATTTTGCTCGAAGCGTTTTCTGCATCCTCTCAGTTGCATAGCACCAACGATTTTGCACGGGCCCCCCCAATCTTGCCTCGGTCGGGAGATGCAAAATCAAATGTTGCATTGGATTAAAGAAGCCCGGTGGAAAGATCTTTTCTAACTTGCAGATCAACTCCGGCGCCAACTCTTCCAGTTCATGTAGCACGTCAGGCGATAGTTCTTTCGCACAAAGAGCGTGGAAGAAATAGCTCAGCTCTGCCAGTACTAGCCATTCATCCTCAGGGATAAAGCCACGCAACCTCACCGTCATTACCCGCTCAAGCCATATGTGCCAATCATGACTCTTGAGACCAAATATTTTCAATTTGTCAAGACTCGCTCCCCTCTTTAGATTCGCTGCATACCCATCGGGGAACATCAACTGCATTTTCACCCACAAGAGCATTTCCCCCATAGCTGGCCTTCCAAGATTGAACCATGCCTTTGGCTTTCTCCAGTTCTTCTTTCCTTTCGGTTGACGCATGTTTTGTAACGGTCTATCACATAGAGCCTCCTGATCGACTCTAGCCTTAGGATTATCCTTTGTCTTTCCCTCTATGCCGAACAATGTACCAAAAAGGGCCTCGGCGATATTCTTTTCAGTGTGCATCACGTCGATGTTGTGTGGGCAAAGGAGGTCTTTAAAGTAAGGCAAATCCCACAAGCATATCTTGTGAGTCCAGGCGTGTTTCGAATTATACCCTTTGAAATACCCTGGACGATTTGGATCCGGCTCGAGAGCGTTTATCTGATCCAGGGTCTGTTGGCCTGTCAATGCAGGTGGTGCAGAGTTTTTGAAAACTCTACCTTTCATGAAATTCTTCTTGTCTTTTCTGAACTTATGGCGAGGATCCAGGAACTATCTATGCAAGTCGAAGCAAGAATACTTGCGACCCGCCTGCAGCCAACGGAACTCAAGAGCTGCCTTGCATGTGGGGCACGGGAACCTTCCATGCACACACCAGCCAATGAATAGCGCATACGCCGGCAAGTCATGTGTCGAGTACATGTACCACACATGCATTTTGAAGTTTTTTTATAGCGGCGTCATATGTCTTGATCCCATTATCCCAAGCTTCTTGCAATTCATCCTTAAGCGGCTGCATGTACACATTCATATTCTTCCCCGAATAGTTGGGCCCTGGAATTATCAACGTCAAGAAAATGTTCTTTCTTTTCATAATCTCTCCGGGGGGAGATTGAGTGGAATGACAAATACAGGCCAGCAACTGTATTGGGTTGCCGTCATACCAAACACATTGAACCCATCTGTGCTGATGGTGACTCGAGGATGCCCTGGATCTGCCGCTTTATCCTTATGTAATGCATCGAAGTGCTTCCACGCAAAAGCGTCTGAAGTGTGTCCCAACATCGGATTCCCATCTGCATCTAGTTCGGTTCTTTTGCCCAATTTATGCCACGTCATCTGTCTGGCCGTCTCTTCGACCATGAAAAGACGTCGAAGTCTTGGTATGATTGGCATATACCGAAGAACAGTAACTGGGATTTTGGTCTGACTCTTCTCACCCATACCGTTGTCTACCACAACATACCTGGAAGACTTGCAAATGGGACAATAGTTCAAGCCCGCATACTCAAGCCTAAATAAGGCACATCCATTCTCACAGGCATCTATCTTCTCATAGGGCATCTTAAGCGCACGTAGGATTTTGTCCGACTGGTACAGGTTTGCTGGCAATACATGGCCTTTGGGTAGAAAGCGTCCAAATATCGTCATCATCGCGTCGTAGCATTCTCTGCCTAGCTTGAACTGAGCCTTCAGAGCCATTACTTGCGCGATGGCATCCAGCTGACAAAGCTCAGTGTCCTCGTGGAGAGGACGTTTTGAAGACTCCAACATTTCATAGAAGGCCTTTGCAGATTCCTTCATCTAATCGTCCAAATCCCGAGCATCATCAAAGTCTTGCACCATGTCTTCGATCCTGGTACCATGCTCGTTGGTGCGACGACGAACAACCTCAGCTCTGGCACGTTGGGCAGAATCACCATGAAATCTCCACACCGTATAATCAGGCGTAAAACCCCACTTCTGCAAGTGTTTACCCATTTCATACCGTGTCCACTTTTTATGGTTGTCGCAACGGACACAGGGGCACCAGGTTATTTCCTGGCCATTTGCAAATGCGGCGCTCAGAAACCCCTTGGTTTTTGTTAACCATTCAATGGTCATTTCTTTCTGACTAGGGTGGCCGGTGTACATCCAAGCACGATCACTCATCTTGCCTACCTACTAAACACACAAGAAATATATATATAATTCATCATCTATATTCATCCGTTAACCAAGTTTGTCAGTTTTATTACGTCCATGCAACCTACACGCTAATAGGTAGAGATAGGTCCTAACCCCACCCGAGTATGTGTAGATTGGGTTCGTTTTCCCATGCTCTGCTCCGGATCCGACGCAGAATTTCGGCAGCACCTCCCCGCTATTCTCCTGATACACGTCTCGGCAATAAGCAGAGAGGATGTGTACCCGGAGAACAACAGGGAGGCATTGACGAAATTCCGCATCGGATCCGGAGCAGAGCATACGGGAAAACGAACCCAATCTACACATACTCGGGCTGTCCATGGATAACATTGGACAATTCGAAAGGATGACGGTTATAAATATGCAAAGACATGTATATTTATAGATGCCGCCCTTTCGAACGGGAGACGCATACTGGTCACGCATACTGATGATTGAAGACACCTATAGCTAGCAAGTTTCATCGGCACGAAGACCGGAACAGAGCAAATAATTAAGGGGGGAGGAGGAGATGTCATTTGTGCTCACCCATGAACGCAGGGGCGAAGCTCGTCGAACGCACGGGGAGGTCGTCGAACACCAGACCCTCGCAACGACGAAACAACTGCACATTTAAATCCAGCCGATCAACACAAATATGATGTTTTTTATAACAAAATCGAAAAATATATGACCTAACTTATAATTCACAAATATATGACCCTGTTGGCCTCTGGAAGGCCGAAGAGCACCTTTTCGGTCAACAGGAGGCCGAAGAGGTGTCGGGGGTGTCGTGTCTGGGTGTCGTGGTGTCGCGGTATCGGGGTGTCGGGGTGCCGTGTCGGGGTCGGGGTGTCGGGGTGTCGTGTCGGGGTCGGGGTGTCGGGGGTGTCGTGTCTGGGGGTCGTGGTGTAGGGATGTCGGGCTGTCGGGGTGCCGTGTCAGGGTCGGGGTGCCGTGTCGGGGTCGGGGTGTCGTTTTCTTGTTCTTCCCCTCTTCTTCTTTTTTTCCTCTTTTTCCTTTTCTTCTTCTTCCTATTCTTCCTTTTCTTCCTTTTCTTCTTCTTCTTCTTCTTCTTCTCTTCTTCTTCTTCTTCTTCTTCTCCTCCTCTCCTCTTTTTTTTTCTTCTTCTTCTTCTTTTTTCTTCTCCTCCTCCTCTTCTTCTTCTTCTTCTTCCTTTCCTTTTCCCTCTTCTTCTTCTCCTCCTCTCCTCTTTTCTTCTTCTTCTTCTTCTTCTTTTTTCTTCTCCTCCTCCTCTTCTTCTTTTTCTTATTATTCTTCTTCTTATTTTTTCTTCTTTTCCTTTTTTCTTTTTCCTTTTTTTTCTTCTTCTTTTCTAATATGTAAACTATCTAAAACTATTTATTATCTAAAACAAATATCTAAAACTATCTAATATGTAAACTATCAAATATTTATCTAAAACTATATCTAATATCTAAAACAGAAAAGAAAAAACAGAAAAAGGGGGTGGCAGTGGGGCTCACCGTGGGTTGGCCGGCGACGGGGCGGAGCCGGGGGTCGCAAGGGCGGCGACGGGGCGGCGGGGCGGCGCTCCTCGGGGGGCGGCTGCGGCGGGGAGGTGGCGGCGGGGAGGCTCGGGAGGGGGGGCGGGGAGGCTCGAGAGGGGGGCGGTGCGGCGGCGACGGGGCGGCGTGGCAGGGAGGGGGCGGCGACGGGGCGGCGGGGAGGCGGCGGCGGGGAGGCTCGGGAGGGGGGGGGCGGGGAGGCTCGAGAGGAGGGGTGGTGCGGCGGCGACGGGGCGGGGTGGCAGGGAGGGGGCGGCGACGGGGCGGCGGCGGCGGGCTGGGAGAGAGAGAGAGAGAGGCGCGCGCGGGGGGGGGAGTGGGGCCGGGTTTCGGGCGCGGGGGTAGCTGTTAAGTTCAACCCCCTCTTTGTCGTCTGCCAGCAGACGGCAAAGAGGGTGCCCGTTAGCTAGTCAACGGCGTGCCCCGATGGGCCCCCCTACCCTCTTTGCCGTCCGCCTAGCCTTTCTTTGCCGTCTGCTAGCAGACGGCAAATAGGCAGCAGACAGCAAAGAGGTGACCTAGCCAACGCCGTACCCCCGTGGGGCCCACCAGGCTCTTTGCCGTCTGCCATTTTCCTCTTTGCCGTCACCTGGCGGATGGCAAAGAACCAGCTGACGGCAAAGACTCTATTTGCCATCAGTTGGTTCTTTGCCGTCTGCTTTTCCAAAGCAGACGACAAAGACTCTCTTTGCCGTCCGCTGGCAGACGGCAAAAAGTGGACAGATGGCAAATTGCCAGATTCCAGTAGTGAAAGGCATATATAAACCATGATGATTGAGTCGTGACCTAGCTTTTTGACATGTAGTGCAGCGAGCAACAAAACGGTCAACATCATGTCACATCTTTGGCCAAAAGAAATGTGTAGCAAGTACGTACTCCGTCTTCTTCACGCCTAAGTGTCCCACTAATCCTCCTCTGTGCGCCTCCAGTAACAACAAAAGACGAACGGAGCTAGCTAGAATGCATAGCTTATTAACACGGAACACAAATCCATCATTAATGATGAACTAGTTCCATGTTCTCCCTTATTTACAATTCCCCAACACATCTTTAAATTCAGCATCATGCACATATTGATCTTTGATGGTCTCCAAACTAAATATTTTAAAGTCAAGTTGTGAAAGCATAGTATAACGACGAGACAAAGCATCAGCAATAAAATTTTATTTACCCTTCTTGTGTTTAATGACATAAGGGAAAGTCTCAATGAATTCAACCCATTTAGCATGTCTACGGTTCAGTTTTGCTTTACTTCTAATATGTTTCAAAGATTCATGATCAGAAAGTTTAACAAATTCTTGGGGCCATAAATAATGTTGCCATGTTTCCAAAGTCCGAACAAGAGCATATAATTTCTTATCATAAGTATAATAATTCAGACTAGGCCCACTCAAATTTTCAAAAAAGTATGCAACAGGATTACCATCTTGTAATAAAACACCTCCTAATCCAATTCCACTAGCATCACATTCAAGCTCAAAAGTCTTATTAAATTGAGGAAGTTGGAGTAAGAGAGCATGTGCTAACTTATCTTTCAATACCGTGAAGGCTTCTTCCTGTGCGGTGCCCCAAACAAAAGGCATATCCTTCTTTGTAAGCACACTGAGAGGTGCAACAATGGTGCTGAAATCTCACAAAACGCCTATAGAAACCAGCGAGGCCAAGAAAACTCCTCACGTGTGTGACCGTTTTGGGCTGCGGCCAACTCTCAATAGTTTCAATCTTGGCTTTATCAACTTCAATTCCCTATGGAGTAACAACATAGCCAAGAAAAGATACTCGGTCGGCGTAAAAGGTGCACTTCCCAAGGTTACCAAACAAACGTGCATCACGTAGAGCAATAAAAACAACACGTAAATGTAACAAGTGTTCCTCCAAAGATCTACTATAAATCAGTATATCATAAAAATAGACTACCACAAATCGTCCAATGAAAGCACGTAAAACCTCGTTCATTAATCTCATGAAAGTACTAGGTGCATTAGTAAACCCAAAAGGCATGACTAACCACTCATATAATCCAAACTTAGTTTTAAATGTTGTTTTTCATTCATCTTCCAATTTCATACGAATTTGATGGTATCCACCATGAAAATTAAATTTGGAGAAATTGTTGAGACACTTAATTCATCAAGCATATCATCTAGCCTAGTGATACGTATCCAACATATCTATAATTTTTTATTGTTCTATGCTGATATATTATCATTATAGGATACTTTTTGGGTCTTTATTTACCAATTTATAATATTTTTGAGCACTAACCTATTGACCCAATGCCCAGTGCCAGTTGCTATTTTCTGCATGTTTTTGCCTTTTCAAGTTTACAGTACCAAACGAAGTCCAATTGCCATGAAACTTTTTGATGATTTTTTCTGGACCAAAAGAAGATCTAGAAGCTTCAGAAGGAGGTCGGGAGGCGCACGAGGGCCCCACCGCACATCAAGGCATGACCTGGGGGCGCACCCTCATATGTGGTGGCCCCCTCGTGGTTCTCCCGACGTCCCTCTTCGGCCTATAAATTCCCTAATATTGCAAAAACCCTGGAGGCAGTCCCGAAACCCTTTTTCCGCCGCCGTAAGTCTCTGTTCCGTCGCGAGGCCATCTGGAGCTCCGTTCTGGCACCCTGTCGGAGGGGGGATCGATCACGGAGGGCCTCTTCATCAACCTTGTTGCCCTCATGATGATGTGTGAGTAGTTCACCACAGACCTACGGGTCCATAGCTAGTACCTAGATGGCAATCTCTCTATCTCTTGATCTTTAATACAATTATCATCGCATCTTCGCTTTGATCTATCCGATGTAATCCTATTGTGCGGTGTGTTTGTTGGGATCTGATGAATTGTGGGTTTATGTTCAGATTATTCATGAAAAGTATTTGAGATACCTCTGATATATATTGTCTCTTAATTGCATGATCATTATAGATTTGTAATGCTCTCCGATCTATTGATGTGATTTGGCCAAGTAGATTAATATTTCATCGGTGGGAGTGGTGCGTTGTGGTAGGTTCAACCTGGCGAGTTTCTATATCCAAGTGACAAAGTAGGGGACAAGATGCGTCTTTGTGTTGTTGCTACTAAGGATAAAATGGTGGAGTTCATTCCTATTGCTTGAGTTTACTTTGTCTACAACATGTCATCGTTCCCCATGCATTACTCTATTTTACTTAATACTCTACATGCATGTTGGATAGCGGTCGATGAGTGGAGTAATAGTAATAGGTGCAGGTAGGAGTCTGCCTATTTGTTTATGGACGTGATGCCTTTATACACATGATCATTGCCGTGAAAATCGCGTAACTATCCACTTTTCTATCAATTGCCCAACAGTAATTTGTTACCCACCGTATGCTGCCAAATGAGAGATGCCGCTAGGGAAAACTATGGCCCCCGGGTCTATTCACTTATATATTTACAAACAATACAATTACCTTGCTGCCTTTATTTATCTTTTATTTTATTTTGCAATTTATATTTATCAACAATTATCTACACAACTCATTTGCTTGCAAATAACGATATCAAGGGGATTGACAACCCTCTTGCCCGCGTTGGGTGCAAGTTGTTTGTTCATTTGTGTGCAGCCGCTGAAGATGGTTGACGATTGATATTCCTATTGGTTTGATAAACCTTGGTTTCATAACTGAAGGAAATATTTACCCACTTTGTGCTGCAATTACCCGTTCCTCTTCACGGCAAACCCAACGCAGATCACAAGTATAAGGAAGGATTTCTGGCGCCGTTGCCAGGGAATATCATCATCAACTACCAAGTAACTTCACACAAATTTTCATTCACTTGTTCTTCTTTTTATTTGCTGTTATATTTAGCTTGTCACATAAAAATCAAAAAATACAAAAATATTTATCTTTGCTTGTTACTAGTTTGTTCGACGTCATGACTAGTTTCTCTTCCGCTCGCTTTACTCCCAATGATGATGTAGTAAATTTCAAACAAAGGGGAGGAGAAGGTTTAAAAGATGCATGGTATATTATTTTCTTTGCTCAAAATAAATCAACTAAAAAGTTATCCACCACTACCTTGCTTCACAATTTTTATGTTGGTGTGACCACTTGGTATAGGTTTTTACTTGACGCCATCACCGGTGGGAACTTCTTAATGTGTCACACCTTGGATGCCTACACCGCAATTGAAAATCTTGTAGGGACACCACCCATCATTGTTAATGAAACAAATTTGACCTTGGAACATGTTATGCAAAGGCTTGATGCTATTCAAAGGAATATGATCACAAATAAACCAATTGAGGATTTGGATAAAAAACTTCATAATCATATCGCTCAACTTGGTTCACGGGTAGGAATGACTTTAAAACCTTAAAGGAAAAAAGACAATACTATTGATGAGAGGATAGAACAAAGTTTGAATAGAATTGATAAAATGGAAGAGGTCATTGACAAAGTAGGTTCTGCCTTCACACCTTCTAAAGCTAATGCTAGTACATCTCACAACAAAAACCCCAAGTTCATATACATTCCTAAGAGCATTAGTACACCTCCTACCAAAAGGAACGAGGATCTAAAGGTGATTAGTGTTCATCCCAACTTTATAAATTTGATAAAGGATCCTATTTCCAAGCCTCCTATTTCCCCTATTATCCACGGTTGTGTTATTGAGGAGCTTGATGTCAAAGATGGCAACACTTGAAACTATGCATTATGCCTAGCTAGGGGCATAAAACAATAGCGCTTGTTGGGAGGCAACCCAATAGTTATCTTAAATTTTGCTTTAAACTTTCTGTTTATTTTAAATAGCATGATTTTTGCCTCTGTAATGATTATGTTTTGTGTTTAAATTAGTGTTTGTGCCAAGTAAAGCCTTTGGGATGACTCACAAGATGAGTAGAATCGATTCTGAAACAAAACAAAAACTTTTGACTCCAGTACAGGAATTTTCGTTTTTTTACTGGAGCGCGATAATGATCTGATACTTTTACAAAGTGTTGCTATAGAAATTCTAGAGGTTGTCCTAATTTTTCAGAATTTGTAGAGTTACATATGTATAGGTTCTCTACAGATTGCTACAGACTGATCTGTTTTTGCTTGCATAGTTGCTTGTTTTGGTTATGCTATGGATTGTATCGGGGGGGTATAAGACATGGAGAAGTTAGAATACAGTACCTATTATGCATTTATGAAATTGGAATCAATTTATAACAGTACCTAAAGTATGCAATATGTTTCTTATACTAACGGATCTCACGAAGTTTTGTTGAGTTTTGTGTGATTGAAGTTTTCAAGTTTTGGGTGTTATCGTGATGGACAAAGGAATAAGGAGTAGCAAGAGCCTAAGCTTCGGGATGCCCAAGGCACCCCAAGGTAATATTTAAAGGAGACTCAAGCGTCTAAGCTTGGGGATGCCCCGGAAGGCATCCCATCTTTCGTCTCAAATCCATCGGTATGTCACTTGAAGCTATATTTTTATTCGTCACATGATATGAGTTTTGCGTGGAGCGTCATTTGCTTTTGTTTGCTTTTACTTTCAGTTTTCCACAATCATTGTTTGCTGGACACACCTATTTAAGAGAGACACACCTTCATCATAATTTGTTAGAATACTCTATGTGCTTCACTTATATCTTTTGAGCTTAGCAGTTGCTCTAGTACTTCACTTATATCTTTTTGAGCACGGTGGCGTGTAGATTTTATAGAAATAATTTCACTCTAGTTCTTCACTTATATTTTTTTGATATTTAATAAATAGTGACGTTAATTTGCATAGGTCATAAGACTAGTCCAAAAATATTAGGTATTCAATGAGTGATAATCAAAACCATCATGTAGCACATATAAAGAAATTGTGGGTCAATGATATTGATGTAGTAATATGAAATAGGTGTGAGTTAATAATTGTTAAACCATAGAAGTGTCAATATTAAGAGAGGTTGATCCTTTTGTTCATCCAAAAATTAAAGAGGCATGGTGATGATGTGTGAGCATTTCTATTCCTCATTGAAATCATAGTGTTGTTTCGGGTCGGAAGCGCGCGATGGTTAACTCCTACCAACCTCTTCCCTCGGGGCATGCGAGTAGTACTTTGATTTATGATAAACTAATAAAACTTTGCAATAAGTATATGAGTTCTTTATGACTAATGTGAAACCATGGACATACGCAATCTCACATTCTCATATTTTGCTAGCCTCTTTAGTACCGTGCATAGCCCGTTCTCACCTCGAGGATCGGTGCAACTTTTGCTGGTGCATCCAAACCCCGTGACATGACACGCTCTGTTGCACATAAGCCTCATTATATATTCCTCAAAATAGCCACCATACCTACCTATCATGGCATTTCCATAGCCATTTCGAGATATATTGCCATGCAAATTCTATCGTCACTTCATATGACTAGTCGTTCATCATCATATTGCTTTGCATGATCATATAGAGCTGACATAGTATTTATGGAAAAGTCACCGTTCATCATGTTTTTGATATATGTCATGCTAGATCATTGCACATCCGGGTACACTGCGAGAGGCATTCATACAGAGTCATATCTTCATACCAGTTCTCCATATCGAGTTGTAAGTAAATAAAAGTGTGATGATCATCATTATTAGAGCATTGTCCCAGTGAGGAAAGAATGATGGAGACGATGATTCTCCCATAAGTCGAGATGAGATTCCGGACAAAAAAATAAAGATGGGGGAGGCCAAACGAGTCCACCCTCCATTCAAAAAAATGAGAGAAAATGAGAGAAGGGACTTTGCTACTATCCTTTACCACACTTGTGCCTCAAAGTGGAACCATGCTCCTCATGAAGAGAGTCTCATGATATATCACTTTCATATGCTAGTGGGAATTACCTATTCATATTAAAAACTTGGCTTGTATATTCCTATGACGGGCTTCCTCAAATTCCCGAGGTCTTCATGAGCAAGCAAGTTGGATGCACACCCCACTTAGATTCATTTGAGCTTTCATACACTTATAGCTCTAGTGCATCATTTGCATGGCAATCCCTACTCCTTGCATTGACATCTAGAGATGGGCATCTCCATAGCCCGTTGATACGCCTAGTTGATGTGAGACTATCTTCTCCACTTTTTACCCCTTTGATATCTACCACCATACTCTATTCCACTTAAATGCTATGTCCGATGGCTCATGCTCATGTATTGCATGAAGAATAAAAAGTTGATGCATATTGAAAAAGTATGATCCAATTGCCTGACTTGGACACCGTGGTACTTGACATTTGTATTAATGTGGTGAAGATGGAGCCATGCCTTGCTAATAAAATAAGATGAATGGGGGGTAAACATTTCTTAAGGATCGTATACTTTTAAAGATTAATGATTTTGCTTCTTAAACTTTAGATATTGCTATGTTAATATTTGTTGATTCATCTTTTCTCAATGAGCATACATGCATAGGATTACATAATGGATAGCATGTCACATCAAAAAAATTGTTCTTATCATTTACCTACTCGAGGACGAGCAGGAATTAAGCTTGGGGATGCTTGATACGTCTCCAACGTATCCATAATTTTGTATTGTTCCATGCTGCTATATTATCATTCTAGGATACTTTTTGGATCTTTATTTACCAATTTATAATATTTTTGAGCACTAACCTATTGACCCAGTGCCTAGTGCCAGTTCCTGTTTTCTGCATGTTTTTGCCTTTTCAGGTTTACAGTACCAAACGAAGTCCAATTGCCACGAAACTTTTTGATGATTTTTTCTGGACCAAAAGAAGACATAGAAGCTTCGGAAGGAGGTCGGGAGGCGCACGAGGGCCCCGCCACACATCAGGGCACGCTCTGAGGGGGCGCTCCCTGATATGTGGGGGGGCCTCGTGGCTCTCCCGACGTCCCTCTTCGGCCTATAAATTCTCTAATATTGCAAAAACCCTGGAGGCAGTCCCGAAACCCTTTTTCCCCCGCCGCAAGTCTCTGTTCAGTCGCGAGGCCATCTGGAGCTCCATTCCGGCACCCTGTCGGAGGGGGGATCAATCACGGAGGGCCTCTTCATCAACCTTGCCTCCCTCATGATGATGTGTGAGTAGTTCATCACAGACCTACGGGTCCATAGCTACTACCTAGATGGCAATCTCTCTATCTCTTGATCTTCAATACAATGATCATCGCATCTTCGCTTTGATCTATCCGATGTAATCCTATTGTGCGGTGTGTTTGTTGGGATCCGATGAATTGTGGGTTTATGTTCAGATTATTCATGAAAAGTATTTGAGATACCTCTGATATATATTGTCTCTTAATTGCATGATCATTATAGCTTCGTAATTCTCTCCGATCTATTGATGTGCTTTGGCCAAGTAGATTGATATTTCATCAGTGGGAGTGGTGCATTGTGGTAGGTTCAACCTGGCGAGTTTCTATATCCCAGTGATAAAGTAGGGGATAAGATGCGTCTTTGTGTTGTTGCTACTAAGGATAAAACGATGGGGTTCATTCATATTGCTTGAGTTTACTTTGTCTACATCATGTCATCGTTCTCCATGCATTACTCTGTTTTACTTAATACTCAACATGCATGTTGGATAGCGGTCGATTAGTGGAGTAATAGTAACAGGTGCAGGCAGGAGTCGGCCTATTTGTTTATGGACGTGATGCATATATACACATGATCATTGCCATGAAAATCGCATAACTATCCGCTTTTCTATGAATTGCCCAACAGTAATTGGTTACCCACCATATGTTGCCGACATGAGAGATGCCCCTGGGGAAAACTATGGCCCCCGGGTCTATTCACTTATATATTTACAAACGGTGCAATTACCTTGCTGCCTTTATTTATCTTTTATTTTATTTTGCATTTTATATTTATCAACAATTATCTACACAACTCATTTGCTTGCAAATAACGAGATCAAGGGGATTGACAACCCTCTTGCCCGCGTTGGGTGCAAATTGTTTGTTCATTTGTGTGCAGCCGGTGAAGACGGTTGAGGATTGATATTCCTATTAGTTCGATAAACCTTGGTTTCATAACTGAGGGAAATACTTACCCACTTTGTGCTGCAATTACCCGTTCCTCTTCACGGAAAACCCAACGCAGATCACAAGTATCACCTAGGAATAGGATGACAATAACAAATAGTAATATTATTAATGCCTCTACAATCAACACACATACGCAATGTACCATCCTTTTTCGGCACTAGAATAATAGGAACAGCACAAGGACTAAGGGATTCGCGTATATAACCTTTGTCGAGCAGCTCCTGCACTTGACGGATAATCTCCTTTGTCTCCTATGGATTGGTACGGTATGGCGCATAGTTGGGTAGCGATGCATCGGGAATTAAGTTAATCTGATGTTGAATCCCTCTAATAGGTGGTAATCCGGGTGGCACGTCTTGTGGAAAGACGTCAGCGAACTCCAGCAAGATGTTAGTGACAGCAGGAGGCAAAGAGGGAGGCACGTCCTCGAATGAAAATAATACCTCTTTGCACACAAAAGCATAGCAAACAGATGTAGTAACATCCAAACCAGTAATATTAGATTTAGTGGCAAGTAAACATCCACTTTTTAATTTTATTTCAAATGCAACACTAGATGATGGTTTATTATGCTTATTATGTTGCTCAAATTCCTTTGCCACAATCTGATTTTCACTCTTACTTTGCTCCTGTTTTGCTTTACTAGCTCTAGCAATGTCATCTTTCATAATATGTTCAGGAGACATAGGAAGCAATGTTATATTTGTATCCTTGTGAACAAGAGTATACTCTACCATGGTGTACAGGATTTTTATCAAATTGCCATGGTCTACCAAGTAAAATGGAGCATGCTTGCATGGGTACCACATCACAATCAACATAATCAGAATATGTAGCAATGCTAAAATGCACACGAACAGTACGTGTTACCTTAACCTTGCCACTGTTGTTGAACCACTGGTTGTAATAAGGATGAGGATGTGGTCTGGTGGTGATAGAGAGCTTCTCCACCATCTCCATGCTAGCCAAGTTGTTGCAACTCCCTGCATCAATGATAACGTGAACAGAACGCTCCTTCACAACTCCCTTTGTATGGAACAAGTTGTGCCTCTGATTTTGCTCAGCTTGTGTAACCTGCACACTCAGAACACGTTGAGCAACTAAAATTTCATAACTGTCAGCGTACGTCTCTTTTGCAGTATCCTCTACACCATGTTCTTCACTTGCA
The DNA here is from genome assembly GCA_039707655.1 of Elymus sibiricus. Classification (NCBI taxonomy): domain Eukaryota; kingdom Viridiplantae; phylum Streptophyta; class Magnoliopsida; order Poales; family Poaceae; genus Elymus; species Elymus sibiricus. The sequence continues at coordinate 245,457,775 of CM077669.1, forward strand.
ATAAGAGCTAACGTCTCCTCATCATAATCACTAGCAGACGCATATCCACCATCCTCAGTAACAATCATCACACGCTTGGAAGGGCTTCTCTCGCATAGTGACATCCACCCTTGCAACGACTACAAATAACCTCATGTGTTTGCCCTGTAGATGCCATGGATAAAGAAGAGCTCTGTGCAGGCCCCGAAGGTGTGCCCTTGCTGGAGGCTGGTGGCGGTGCCTGTTTTCTTGTATCTCTGTTGGAGTTGGCGGCTGAAGTAAGTGGTGTTGTAGTAGGACGTGTGGAAGTAGATGATGTCGTGGTGTCCATGATGAAGCTCGACCTGCGCCATTGCATGTCGATCCTGCACTTCACGTTAAGCTTTGCAAGCAAGATGGAATAAACGAGTGATAGTGTTATACTCCTTATACTCTAGAATAGTCTGAATCTCTCTATGTAATCCACCCATAAAACGTCTAAGGATAGCTTCATTCTCCTCAACAATACCACATCTAATCATGCCAGTTTGTAATTCCTGATAATATTCCTTTACAGAATTTTTTCCTTGTCTTAAACGCTGCAAATTTTGAAGCAATTCACGTTGATAATATTATGGAACCCAACGATTACGCATAGGAGTTCTCAAAGCAGCCCAAGTAGTAGGGATATTATCATGATGTATTCTACAATGTTCAGACCACCAAACACAAGCAAAATTAGTGAATGCACAAACAGCAGCAGCAGCAACACGTCTATCCTCAGGAAATTATAAGCATGTAAAACGTTATTCTGTTTCTAACTCCCAAGTAAGATATATATATTAGGAACATATCTACCCTCAAATGTCGGAATGTTCAATTTAAGTTTAGGGAGATGGTCATGATCACGTACCTGAGGGGGTGGTGCAGTCCCACCATTGCGATTGTATCCATGTGGACGACATGGTGCTTGTGGTGGTGATTGCCCCTGGTGCTGATTTGGAGCAACCCCTCCCTCATCGTCGTAATCACCATCATAATCCTCATTCTTCTCAATGACAGTAGCAACAACAGCCACAGAAGCCTCGGTAGGAGCTGCAGTAGCAACGGTACTAGAATTTTGGCCTTGACCGATAGGCACACGTTGCGCTCGTCCCACAAAATTCAGACGATGTTGTTGTTGGTGTTGTTGTTTCAAAGGTATGACAGGTGCAGCTGGTGGTGGTAGACGTTGAAGCACCTCATTGAACTTAGTGTCCATCTTGGTGTCGAATGTCTTCTCTGAACGATCTAACTTATCCATGGACTCTCCCAAGCTGGTCACCAAATCATCCACCTATTCACCCATCATTTGCTGAAATTTATCATGGAGCTCCTTGTTGGTCATGCCCTCCCAGTCGATCTCGTCGGCTTGTGATCCTGGCATGGTTAGCAGCAATAGGAACACACAAGAGTATGAACCTACAGACTAATAGGAAATGGTGGTGATGTGTCACAAATCCGTCAAACAAATCTCAAATTCTTACTAGTTCTTACCCAGCAGCAGGCGGTGATCGACAACCGTTGTAGTCAAAACTCTCAAAGCTTGGATACAGCGATTGCCAGGTGGTGTCAAACGCACGAAGTAGTAGTATGTGAAGCTGGGATGGCTTATAATATGGTAGCAAAAATGTCAGCAATAATCAATTCAGAGATGCAATGTTGAATAAACGCTCAACGACGGCACCGTGCTGGTCATAGGCTAGACTATACTAGAGACGCGAGCCCGGAACACCAACAAAATCACGGCACCGTGCTGGTCATAGGCTAGACACATATCAAGAGAAAAGCACACTCTGGAATCTCTCTCTCTCTCTCTCTCTCTCTCTCTCTCTCTCTCTCTCTCTCTTCTTGGCGTTGTTTTTCTTTGCGCTCTTTTTTTTTTGCTCAGCAACAAAAAAATTTGAAAAAGTCTTAGAATGATCTAAAAACTGCCTAGCCAGAATTTTCCAAACTTAGTTTTTTTTTTAAACTGGACTTATTTCTCTACTGCGAGCAACACGAAAGTTAGGGAGTCTGACTTGATCATGACACATAGTATGGCATGATCTGGAAATCAACAACAAAGCAGTAAATACTGGACTCGGACTAGGATTGGTGGCGGATATGAATCTGGTGGAACTCGGACTAGTGGTAGATATATGTAGGGGCGGTGGAACACGGACTGGTGGCGAATCTATGATGGAGGTGGACTCGGATTGGCGTGATGGAGAATATGCGGTGGTATATATGGACTCGGATAGGTGGCAGACATGCGGTGGTGGTATATGGCAGCGGTGATGTATGTGGTGTGGTGGTGGTATATGGTAGCGATGAAGATGGTGCGACGGCAGCATGACAACCTGTGAACAGAACTCAAAACTCTAAAAGACTAGACGCTAAGACCAGCAACTCGACATGGCGATGTAGCCGCAAATTCGACAAAGCAAAACACCAAACAGAAAATTACAAAACCTCAGATTGGTTCGGATATGAAGGTCTAACCCTCATTATTTTTTGTGGTTTTTTTGTGGACTTTAGGTATGAAGAACAGATGCGATCTATACTACGAAAAAACTGGTAAAATCTCATCGACCAACCTGGAAATCTGATACCACTTGATAGAGGTGAAGTTGACCCTGTCTTTTGATGAGATGAGACTACCGTTTTTTGGTAGAGTCGACTTTGACGATCCGACTACGAACATGCGAGGATGTCGCACCTTAGCAATCGCTAAACCAACTCCGAGAGCTTATTGATCACGCCGGAACACGATCAACCTGACCACGAGGGTCTGTTTCTTGCACGCAAACGAAGAACAAGCAAGAAACTAAAATTGTAATATGGATATTGCAAATATAAGAGGAAAGCTTTATTGATGAAAGTGGGGTTCTATGACGTCTTGGTCTGGTCGTAGAACACAAACGAAGGACGCGAAGTTGCAGCTATGGCGAACTTTTTAATCTAAACAAAATCCAAGTCTAAACGGCGCTCTAAGGGCTGTATATATGGGGAAATAGAGGGGAATTTCGTGACCCCTTGGAGGAGGGGTCCAAAACCAACCCTAACTCCGTTTCCCCACACATACGGACTATAAAAACAGCCTATAATGTGGTATTTCAAAATTACATGGGCCTGTCTCAAAAATAAGGTGACGCGGCACCTATAATAGCCCATGGAAGAAATTTATGAAGTGGTATCTTGTATATTTCGTCCAAGCCTTCATGCTCTCCTTATGGTGGCTTCAAAATGCGAAAATCACTATCGGAAACTTCATTGTTCTTTCCCGCATGCGCACCTTCTTCTCCATGCTTGATCCCGCTCCAATGGCCATCCTTCTTGTCCATGCTAGGTCCTTCATTCATAAGTAAAACAAAAGTATCTAATTTAGGCAACATCATATGTTCATAAACATTAGAAGGATTTCCAAGAAACAAAAGTATCAGGTAATTCAATTGACGTGCGCGAGCTTTAGTATTTGGTCCAGTATGTATAGCAGCAGGAACAATGAGTGTAACAATGGTATTGATGTCCTCGTCAATTAGTAAGAGTAACTTTGCATCTGTTTAATTTGTGCATCGAGCATTTACAATTCACACCGTTGTGATTAAGATGTCTGCAAGAAATTAATCCGACACCGTTTACAATGATTCTTTTTATTTCTCCTGAAATAAAGCCTGCCCTCTGCAATTGTGTTCAACCGTTGTTGCCCCAATAATAAAGCATGCACTTGGAACAAAAGAGAAGTCACTTCTTCACTGACTTGGGTTAGAAAGCTATGCGGAAGTCGTGGTTTGTCAATGAACCGGTTATGAAATTGTATTTTGTTCAGAGCTTCTCATGGAGATGCCATATGTAGTCGTTTACCTGCTTTTAAAAAAAAAATCTAGGAATGGTTAATGCCTGATGCGTGCGTGCTTGTATGTATAACCCGGTGGCCAATGCATGCGTCTCCTGATTGCTGATGTAAGTTCTTTGTACACATGCAAATAAAGAAAAATATCCTGAAGTATACATGCAGTGACTGATGCATGATGCATGAGTATTCACAAAATTGCTCTAAATGTCATTTTCGAATATTAGAAATTAAAGATGCCAAATATGTTCTCTAATCCACAGAAACACTTCTATATCATTGCAACAAGAAACGTTTAGCACATGCACATATATAATCGTATATATCTAATTTTTTCAATTTCGTGTTTCCTACTAGTTGAGTTGATGAACCCCTGATTTTCTTGTAAACGACCTAGTGAACGATGTAATGATACTGTTCAAATCAATAAAATTAGCCATGATGGCATTCCCTAAATAAAAAATTGTCCTTCTAAACTACGCAGATTTAGGACGCCCACTCCAGCTCCGACCACGGAGTTGGAGAAGCTCGCAGCTAAAGAGATACCGGAGACCCTGACTCCATCCGCCGTGACTAGATGCAATTCTCTCGGTATATCATTACACAGTACAGGGAGTTACAGAACAAGCAAGTTGGGAAAGATTTCACCACAACTGGATTTTGGCGCAAGATTTTTCGCAAATTTTATTATAAATGTTCTAGATAATAACAGTCTACAGCTATTGCATTTACAGGTGCGTATAATGTAAAACAAGAAAATTATTGAGCTATCTACAAATACTATTCTTGCTTCGTGGAGATTCAGAACACATCCAGGGAGGGCCGGGAGATCCTATCGTCTTCCAGTAGCTCATATGGATCGATGTATGGTGGTGGCGCCACTGGTTTCTTGCTCCCGTCATGTACAAAGCTTTGCCCAAAATACTGCAACGAGAAATCCAGGACAAGCAGTGTCAGCTTTCTTACATCATGTAAAACTACGAAGATGCACACTTTTGGTCAACTCAAAATGTTGTCGAAATCATAGACAGAAATACTCCCTTCGTGTATTATTAGATGAAGCACAAGAGAACACTGAAAAGAACATACATTATATATTGTTTATGCTTTCTGCTATTATCTCGTTTCTTGTACAGTTCCAGTGCCTAGGGCGGAAAATGTTCCCAACAAGCTTGTACATCGTCCCATGACTGCTCTGTGATCACTCAGTTTATGATTCGGTTTAAGGAGTTTAACTTGCATTGGTTGTACCCCTCCTTTTTCTCTGTGTGATGATGACAATGTGTGGCAACCACTCCAAATTTATCATGTTGAGCACAAGGTCATAATGTCATATCAAACGTTAAGATGTTCAATGGGTTATGTAAACAATATGTAAATAACCAGATCATATCCAACTCTCATATTCAAGCTGTACAATATATACATTCAGTGCCAAGAGCCAGAAGTGATACACGGGGAAATGAAGAGCAAAGCACATATTGGTCATAATAAGGTGTGTATTCTGTATTCCAATTGTACCATGCTGAATAAAAATCATATATGGTCTCAATGTGTTCAACTGATTTATATGAACTTATAATCAGATACTAACTGAAACTGTACAACGTATATGCACGCCATGTTATAATAGGCTCGATGAATTGCTACAATACTGCACACAGGTAAATCACGGGCCAAATAAATAGTGGCTACATGAGCAAGTATGAGCACACAAAGAGATTAGACAGCTTACCAGATAAAGACCAGCAAAGAGAGAAACCGTGACAATAATCAGAGGACCAAATGCCAGGAAAAAAGTACCACCAAGTGATAATAACAGCTTTGCCCGTGGTACTAGACCCTGAAAATAGATAAATAGATGATAACGGGTAAGGCTTCCTGGTGATTATATCATTATCATATCAGTGTAAACTCATAAGCAATCAGTGGCGACGAAATAGCAAACATTGAATGTTTACTATACAAACTTTCACACGATTATTTATATCAAACATTTTGAATCACATATGACAATGAAATGTTTCAGGAATATTCATGCAAAATTACTTTAACTAAGCCTATGCTGATGCTCGTCGACATTGGTTGGGGAACAGGTACTGTGCATAAGGAAAAAGAGGGGCGAAAAAGGTAAAATGGAGCATCGGACAATAAGGGAGACATGCTATAGACCAAGAAATACATGTTGTATAAATGGCCTAGCTGGGGTGCACGATTTCAACTGCAAAAAAGAAAATGGACAAGTAATCATTAGGTATTGCAGTAAGCAAGGACACACGGTGCCACACATCATACACCTATACACATGCTCAAGAACAAACAAGGACAAAACGAAACAGATTACTTTGTTGAGATCATGAACATTATTTCTCAACTTAAACAAGAGCTATGCTGATACAAGGTAAATTTCTCAATGATGGTTAAAAGAACCATGAACATTTTTCGCAGGGAAAAAGATTCCAGTGTCTACCCCACAAAAATAGAATTATGTGTGTTCATAATTTCATAAGCTTCCTGGTGCGGAGCACCCCATCGACATCACCATGGATCCTACACCAACACCCCAAGCACCAAGTGGACCTATGACGAGAGCACGAGCACGTGCCATCAAAAACTAGGTGACTTCACTCCTACTTGAGTTTTGCCTTCCAATTGAATGATACATGGGTTCTGTTAAGCTTCGTGCACTAGCCAACGCAACCAAAAGTTCGAAGTGATGGAAAGGGCTAGGCAATCCACATATACACTTACTTGACTCAAGAGCTTAGTCTCTGATACCATGTTAAGCTTCATGCACTAGCCAACGCAACCAAAAGTCCGAACTGATGGAAAGGGCTAGGCAATCCACATATACACTTCAACAGGTTCTACCTTAATCCGGAACAGTGGCGGATGCAGGAACAATTTCATGGTGTGGCGTAGGTTACTTAGTATATGTGTTTCAGCTCAAATCTTCAATGAAGTGCCATATAGACCTAGTGTACATGGCAGGTGTTAGGTATGGAAGCAGCCAAAGCTTGCCAGATTGCTGGCTTCACCACTGATCCGGAATGCTATGCATGGTTAGGTACAAAGGCATGGACCTAGACGAAGCAAGGAAGGAACCCCAAGGCTCAAACGAGGAGCGGAAGCATGAAGAAAAAGAAAAGGAGCTGTGGAGACTTTGCACAACAATGTTAGAGTAGCACTATGCATAATTGTATCATCTCTCTTAATTCTCATCTTGTAGTGCAAAAATTATACATCAGATTTTAGTTTTTTGGTTGCGTGATATGTGATGCCAATTCCGAAACTTGATGTTCAACAGTTATGAAGAAAAGAGTGTTGTCAAGCACCTTAAAGATTAATTCTTTTTAAGCATCGCCTAACCGAACATGACTTTGCTTGGGGATTGCATGATACTCTGTATGAAAAGAGAATTAGCAGCTAAGTTTTTCCAATAAAATTATTAGTATTATCTTATTGGCAATGGAGAGTCGGATCTAAACTAATACAAATGCAACCATGTTTTTATAGCGTCGAAGTGGGAAATTATTACATTATTATGATAGTTACTCTTATCAAATTTTATAGGGTCAAAGTGGCAAATTATTATGCAAATACAACCATGTTTTTATCAACTTGACTTGGCCCACCATACAGAAGTCCCGGCTTCGGAGTTTCAACAACTGCTTCCAAACAAACAACTGAAATTGGGGGGGGGGGGGGGGGGGGGGGGGGGGGGGGGGGACGGAGATTTGAAATGAGCGCCCAGGCCTCTGGCGACCTCGCGGGCAATGGCGCCTGCGCTGCCGCTGCACCTGCGCTCCCGCCTCTTCTCCACCGGCAACCCTAGTCGCGGCCTCAGCCTCCTCCGCCGCTCCCTCCTCCTGCCCGCCGGCATCGGTTGCGGTGGCCCTCGCGGCTGAGAAGGTGCTCTGGGCCGACCTTGCCGAAGCGGCCGACAGGGATGCGAGACGACCCGTCGAGCGCCGCGGCCTCACCCCTTGCCTCCCATGCTCGTGCGGCGCGGACCAGCGTGGACAGCAGCTCAGCCCCCATGATGGGGGTTCTGTGCTGTCTCGCGGCCTCGCCGGCGCGCTCGGCCGGTGAGCTCAGCTCGCCCGCCCATGGGACAAGGCTCTGCCTTGCAGTGAGGGGGTGGTCGCCGCCGCCGCTCTTGGGGAGTTGCTGGTCGCTCTGACCTCCTCGTCGCTCAATCCTCCTGGCGGTCATCCTCGCTGGGCCCCGCCGACGCCGCGGTGACGAGCTCACCGCCTCCAGGCCGCGTCCCCCGACCCTTCCTAATTCCGGCCATCAGTCCCCCTTCTGCCCTTTCACGCCGCGTTTGCTCATCCTCGCTACACTTTCGGGCTGGTTCCCCCCTTTAGCATCCCGTGTTGGCCCTTCCTCGATCGCCTGCGCCGGCAGTGGCAACGGCGGCGACCGCTCGAGGAGGTCAAGCCCTCCTGGCTGGTGCTGCCCCCGCTCCCTGGGCCTCGCGCGGCTGGGCCACTCGCAGATGGGCCGCGCGTCGCGGACTCTGTGGTATTGGGCCGTCCCACCACGCTGGGCCGCTATGTACTGCAACGCGCCCTAGGCCTGGCATGCATGATGGTTCGATCTGGCCTCCACAAGGCTTCCCCATCCACCCGGTTCCGCTCCAGCCGCCACAGTGCTAGTTCCTTCCTCCTCGACCCTGAATCCCCTTCCTCCCCGCTCCGCCGCCCCCGTGCTGCCGTCTCCGGCCTCGCGCACACCGCGGAGGTGGACCCGGCCATGACCCGTGAGTGGGAGATGCGGGTGCACGCAGCAAACGCCGCCTAGACAACCGGCAGGACTCCCCTCGCCCGTCCCGGATGTGGGTTCGCCATGAAGAGGACCTCCGCCGGCAGCTGCCTTCCCGCGACTCCCGCTAGCTCGCGGTGCGCACCGCTCCCTGCTCGCCGCTCGCCGGGACGCTCTGACCACCATGGTTGGTCCCGCCCCCCACCTCCCGCGGGCGACTAGTGGTCCTCGCGCCGTCGGTCCCCATATCCTATCTGTCGGCGGGACAGGAGCCTCTCGCCGGCGCGCCCGACTCGATCTGCCCTGCGCTCAATCAGCCGCAAGCCCCCCCCCCCCCCCCCCCCCCGCGCCACCCCACCGCCGCATGTCCAACCTCAGCTCGCGCCTCTGCTCCTGCGCCAGGGACATCTACGGCGCCGGGAGCCGAACCTTCCCATGCCCACCGCCTTTGCTTCAACCGTGGCGTCTCTGGCCATTCACAAATCTCCTGCACCAACCCGCCGTGCAGCTACCTGTGTAAGGATCCCGGTCATCCCGCACTGCTATGCCCGGACTGGCCAGTCACTGAGGAGTTGATCATGTACGTGCACGGCATCGAGGGCATGGGCTTCTTCCACATCGAGGTGTCGGACATCCCTCCTCCCACCCCTCGCTCCAGGCGATTGTGACGATGGTGGGCGAGGGAGTCGCTTCCCCCGAGATGATCGAGGCCGGGCTCAACCACATGTGGCGCTGTCAGTGGGACTGGCAGGTGACGCCGACCTGCGGTCACGAGTTTACCGTCGTCTTCCCTGCCAGCCACGGCTACTGCACGCGCAGCACTGAGATCACCCTGTCCCTCAACAAGCTTGTGGTGAACATTTCGGAGCCGATCCTCGACCCAAAGGCGGTTGCGGTCCTAGACACGGCATGGATCCTCGTTACTGGCCTGCCCGACATTGCGTGGCACGAGCGGGTCATCCGCAACATGTCCCGGATTCTCGGCAAGATCGTCGCGGTGGACGAGCTCTTGCTTCACGAGGTGGGTCTTTGGGTCAAAGGACAAGTCCTTGGACTCCTCCAAGCTCCGGGCCACTGTCTGTGTCTTCTTCAACAACCAAGGCTTCGACCTCAAGATCGCCCCTGAGCCCCCAAACCACGTGGGCAACCCGCGCCGCCGCCCGACGTCGACCACTTTGGTGGCGGCCCGAGTGGTGATGATGACTACACGGGAGGCATCGGCGTCATTCGCGCCACTCGGACCCGGATGACGACGAGGAGTGCTCGGATGGCCGTCGGTCCCCCTCCCGCGACCACCCGGACCTTGCCCCCGAACGGGGCGGCCCGGTGGCCTCGAGGACCCACGACCCGTAGCCCTTCCTCTCGGATGTGTTGACATAGGGGGGTCGATGCCACGGTGGCCCCTCCGCTCAACACATGCCACAGTGGACACGACTCTATTCTGTGTGGGCTCCCCAATGCTCTCGGAGGGGGTGAGCAACACGTCCAGCGTGGGACTGCTGGTCATACCGGTATCGTCCCCTCGCTCCCCCTCCGAGGACCTTGTCGTCACCCTCACCATCTGTGCTACGAACATCGACTCCGCGCCACCCCTGCTGCTCCCCTCGATCGACCCCGGGCCCATCGTTGTCCCCTCGCCTCGCTCCGGGCCATCACCAGGATCGGGTCTGACCAGTCCCTCTGCTCCTCTCTTCGGAGAACGACCCCCCCCCCCCGCGCCCCACCCTCTCGGTTTTGTTTCGAGTCCTACTGGATGAACCAGGATGGGTTTGTTGCGGCGATCCGCGAGACCTTCTCTGCCGTTGACTCTTGGCACTTCTGTGCCAAGCGTGTGCGCCAGTTTATGAAGGGTTGGGGCGCCAATCTCGGACGGAATTCGAGGGAGCGTAAGAAAGCACTCCTCGTCTCCATCCAGTCACTAGACCTCCGAGCAGACTCCTCGGGCTTGTCCTCCAACGAGTGGCTGCTTCAGTATGACCTTGAGGACCAGCTATCATCATCTACCCTGATGAAGAGGCTTATTGGCGCCAGCGGGGGACCCAGAAATGGGTCCTCAAAGGCAATGCCAATACGGCCCACTTCCAGGCTATTGCAAACGGACGGAGACGTCGTAACACCATCGCTCTCCTTTGGGACGGTGATAACCTTCTCCAACGACCGGCCGACATTCGCGCCCACGTGGATGGCTTTTATAAAGCCCTATTCTCCGCCTCCCCCTAGGGGAGGGGTGGCTTTGGCCCCCGATATTTGGGCCGACCACCGGTGCGTGTCGGCGGCAGAAAACACTGCTCTCACGGCCCCCTTTTCTGAGGAAGAGGTGCGGCTTGCCATCAAGGGTATGAATCCGGCTTCCGCCCCGGGTCCTGGTGGCCTTTTCGGTCAAATTCTTCTAGACCTTTTGGATCGTCATCAAACCCGAAGTGATGGTGCTTTTCGAGGAGTTCTACGTGGGCTCCATCGACCTGCTAAGGCTTAACTATGGGATCATCACCCTCATCCCCAAGGTGTCAGGGGCCTCGGACATCCGCCAATTTCGCCCGATCACGGTGATCAATGTGATATTCCGCATTTTGGCGAAGGGGTACGCCAATAGGGTGCCCTCGTTAGAGGGCCACATCACTCATTTGAATCAGTCGGCCTTCATCCAAGGCAGAGACATTCTGGATGCGGTGTTGGTGTTCCACAAAGTCCTTCACGAGGTACGCGCCAGACAACTAAAGGCGGTCTTCCTGAAGATCGACTTTCATAAAGCCTATGACACGGTTCACTGGCCCTTCCTTCGGGAAGTCCTACTCCGTAAGGGTTTCGATGATCGATGGGTCACTCACGTTTTACAGATGGTCTCGTGCGGACGTACTGCGGTGAACATTAACGAGGAGATCGGACCCTTCTTCCCCACCCTTTGTGGGGTTAGGCAGGGTGACCCCTTCTCCCATTTCCTGTTCAATATGGTTGTCAATGCCCTTGCATCCATCCTTGAGAAGGCAAAGGCCGCGGGCCATATTCACGGTGTGGTCCCACATCTTGTTGAAGGAGGAGGGGTCTCCCTCCTACAGTACGCCGACGACACCATTATCATGGTGGCAGGCTCCGCGGCGGACATCACGAATCTGAAATTCCTCCTCTGTTTTCAGCAGATGTCGGGTCTCTCTATCAACTTCGACAAGAGCGAAGTGATGGTGTCGGGCTACTCGCGTGCTGATCGCCAGAGCATTGCTGACCGGCTTAATTGACAGCTGGGTTTCTTTCCCACATCCTATCTAGGGATTCCCATTAGTGACTCTAGGCTCTCCGTGGCGGAGTTGCGTCCGACGGTGACTAAACTCCAACACCGCATCGAACCCTGGTAGGCCAGATGGCTGGCTAAGGCGGCCCGGACGGTTCTCATCAATTTGTCCCTCTCCAGCCTGCTCCTGTTCATCATGAGCTTCTACAACCTCCACGAGACCCTACATCACGAGATCGCCAAGTATCAGGCGAGATTCTTCTGGGCCGGAGATGGCGATAAGCAGAAATACCATATGGTCCGCTAGCCCGACATTTGCAAACCCCGGGACCAAGGCAGACTTGGGATCATGTTGTCCAAACACATGAACATTGCCCTGTTGACTCAATGGTTGTGGCGGATTGCTAATGGGGAGGCGGCCTTTGGCTTGACATCATCCGGAACAAATATCTCCGAGGACAACCGCTCGCCTTTTGTCAGTGATCTGGCGCCTCGCAGCTCTGGCAGTCCATCATCCAACTTCTCCCGGTCCTCCGCATCGGGACCTCGATCAAAGTGTGGTCAGGTGTGTCTACCATGTTCTGGTTATAGGTGGGTTGGGGTCGCCCGGACCTGTTCGCCATCGCGGTCGAACCTAGGATCTCCGTCGAGATGGCTTATTGATTTAGGGCGCCTCGCGTTCCGGCGGCCATTTGGGCCCCCGGAACTTGCCGCATGGCAGGAACTCCTTGAGTGCTCACGCTTCAGTCTCCGGCCGTGGATCAGCCGACCGATCGCATATCCTTGCATCTAGAGCCCTCGGGCAGGTTCTCCACCAAATCCCTCTACCAGGCCATTGCGGCGGAGCATGCCCCACCGCCTCTTGTCCATATCTGGGCAATTAGATTGCCACTGAAGATTCTGATCTTCTTGTGGCAATGGATCAAGGGCCGATTCCCTTCCAGCGTGGAAGTTCTCAAGCGCAATGGGCCGGGTGATGGAATATGCCCCCTGTGTGGGATGACTGAAGACTCAAATCACATCTTCTCGTGCGTGTCCGCGCAATTCCGTTGGAGTTGCTTCCGGGAGGTGGTTGGTGGGTGTTGGTGCAACAACAACTTTCCCGGCCTCTTTGCAGAAATCCTAGACCCTCCTCGGCATATCCGCCACATTAGGTGGCTGGGTATTAGGGTTCTCGCTTGGACACTTTGGACGATCCGCAATTAACTTGTGATCCGGCGTGTGCCTCTTCGACGTGCTACTGGCGCAGTGTTCAAAATGTGTGGATATTTGCAGCTTTGGCGGCAGCTTACCCGCCCTTAGGACGGAGACGCCATCAACACCATCATTGCAGAGCTTCGCATTATGGCTCTTCGCTTGGCGCCACCACTTCCTCCACCACCCCCTGAGCCGGATTAGCCTTTCGAGGCTTGTTGCCACCTTTATTTTTGTCTTTTAAGGGTTTGTTGAGCAGTGCCCTCAACAAAACCCTTTCGTACTATGTTTGTTTGCTACCTTTGCGTGTGTGTGCGGTGTGAACATTTGTGGGATCTTGTGGCTCTGGTTGCTTTATATATAAAGCGGGGCGAAAGCATTTTTTGGTAAGTCCCGGCTTCGCCTTTGGACCTGCCAACCCCCCCCCCCCCCCCCCCCCCCCCCTCCCCCAAAGGAGCTGTGGAGACTTTGAACAACAATGTTAAGAGTAGCAGTATGCATAACTGTATCATCTGTCTCAATTTTCATCTTGTAGTGCAAAAATTATACATCAGATTTTAGCTTTTTGGTCGAAGTTCAAAAAGGTGCGCCTTTTGTGAGCGCCTAATCACGTCCGGACGCGAGGCGATGGGAAAACGCATCGCTTTGGCACCTGTTTATGCAGTGAGCGTGACCAGGCGAAGCGCTTTTTTCAATCTATGCTTGATTAAGCGTGCGTCGGCAGCGCTACGCACACACAACCGTTGTCAGGTGAAGAGCGAACAGGCCAGAATCGTAGAGGGAGAAGAGAGGCCCGCTGGCCCAAAATCGCAGCAGGAAAAATATAGGAAAGGGTGGCATGGACTAGATTTTGAGGAGCAAAACGCAGACACATCTCTCATGGGCTCCTCGCATGATAGGATGTTGAGGCGGTGACTCTGAAGCTCATGTCACACCGCCGACCCGGACCTTGCACCCCCAAGACCTCTTCCTCTCGTTGCACCCCGGCACCACAAGCTACTCCTCGACTAGCCACGTGTTGCCGACCTCCTTGTCCGAGCCTGAGCTTCTCCTCCTTGTCTCGCCTCTTACGACGAACCCCAATGGTCAGCTCCAACTCCCCTTTTCTTTGCTCCCTCTCAGGTGATTGATCCCTTCCCTCTGGTCTAGTCCGTTCCAGTGCTATTGTTGTGAGCCTGTGATGTTGATGTTGTGATATGATCTATTGTATTGCCTATTAATTTGCTCGATCTCCCTTCTCCTCGTTTGTGCCTGCTCTGCCATGGCTACTGTACGTTGCTCCCTAACCTCCCAGATTTGTCCCGTTGGCCTTTCTGTATGAAACGCCTAGGCAACACATAAGCAAGTTGGTGCAAGTAGGTCCCAAAACCTATAATTAAGCCTGATGCCGTTTTGAATTCTGATGATGGTCGATGAGGCTATGTAGAAATGATATAGTTTTCAATGATAAATTTTCTCTATTACCAATGTACGCACTGGCCCTATTCGTGGTGTACTCTACAACACATGGAACATCGACGGTTGTTTACGGCGGTGTGTACGTGTTCGGAACAGCCAGGGATATTTTTACCCCAGTGGATGGCGGAATAGTCTTCGGATAGACCCTCCACCCTCCTCAACTTGTGCATGGTTACGGTCTACTATGACTTTGCTGTTCCAGTGTTTTTTACTGTGCGTGGTTTCATGTTGGATCTGTGCATTCTAATCATGCGGAGGCCGAGTGTATGTTCATTATGCTTTATTCCCTTGATGGTAGATTATGCTTGATTATAAGTAACTAAAGTGCTCTTTATATCAGGGGAAAAATGATAACTAAATATCCACAGTCCATCATCCGTTATTTTTTTATAAACAAACCCAAGCATTTCAATTTGTTTGTTAATCTCTACTACTATTAAACAAGCAAACATTATCTTTTCTAAACGCACCCTGTCGAACGTACACACAACAACACAGAGCAATTATAGCCTCACGATCAGACCTACTAATTTAGATATAACCGTCAACATAAGAACTAACTCTTACCCAAATACATTTAGCAATTTAAGAGGGCGGACGAAAACTCCGCTATCCACGTTCGCTCATCCCACTAATCCATCCGCTCCACTAATCACTCCATCACTTCCTCCCCTTCCGCTCCGCTAGTCCCTCCGTCGCTCCCTCTCCTGCCAAAAATCTACCGCTGGCGTCCCATGGAAGCAGGCACGCAGCCTATACACACGGGTCATCGCCACCGCTCCTCCGCTCCGTCGGCCATCCACGCCCACGCCATGCCTCCTGCCCTCCACGTCTCCCCACGCGGCATCGCCTCCACCGGCCTCCATGCCCCACTTCCCTTGCCGGAGGTGCCCCCATCTCCTCACTTCCTCGGTCGGATATGCCGTCGTCCAACCACCGCATCTCACCCGCGGGCCTCTTCGGCGCCCCTCACCCGCCACCCTCCCGGTTCGCCCTCACACCGCTCCCTTCTCGGTGCCCACCGGCAGCAGGCGTCCGCATAGCCGGCTCGCCGCACTTCGCTGGCCAACAACCGCCGCGGGAGTTCCGTGATCCCTTCGGGCGACAATAGCAACGGGCGCCCCAATCCCCTCCATGCGTCCGTGCACTCTGCCTGGGAGTTGCTCTGTCGCCAGGTACATTGGTCCATGCAGGCGGCTGTGATGCATGATACTCTGTGGTTAGGAACGACTTACTTTGCATGAACTGCTTAGCTCGTGAGTTTTGCATCAGCCGCTTAGAGCAAGGCCATGTGCATATTAATTCATCTCAAGCTATTGGGGATCGTTCTTCAGTAAAACAAATATGTACTATATAGTATATCCCACTTCAATTTAATTGGTGTGGCACAACTATTCATTGTAGGAGAGTCAAGACTTCTATCTCATAAGATATTCAACGGATATTTTGTGAAACTATTCTACCTCGGTGTTTGTCCAGAAGAAACAAACTCATGTGATTGATATTCGGTAGCCTTATAGTAGCTATTCGTGAGTGAGTTCGCCTGCATCGCGCTAATGTTAATTGTGGCTTTCACAGGTTCAGGAAGAGCTATTTTGTTCACATGAGTTGCTATTGGCAGTGTACAGATTGTCTATGCAGAGAGCTTAGAGAAAAAGGTGAGTGGTTCAATTTTATGTGATGGAAATGTTCACAAGGCATCTTAAATTTTGGAGAGAATTGTGCTTGTTCACAGATTTCTTTCAGTGATCAATAGTAGATTTGTTCTGCAAAACAATTATATTATAGGTTAACTTGTCTATATATTGCTTCACATTTGTGTGTTTTAAGATGAATTCAGTACAGATCGTGGTAGCTAGAGCAGGTGAATGTCCATGAACAGCATTGCTGCTAGCTACAAGCATCAAGTAATCGTATCAAGATTTCTTTGGTGTTGTGGTCCGATAAACATCAAACGTTTGTATGTCAATTGGTAACAGGCCGATTTAGACTGGATAATCTACTGGTTTTGGGACTGACTTGAACAAGTACAAATTTATGGGTAATCAAGGTAAATGCTCACCCAAAGGGCAACAAATTGGTTGTCGTTTTTCCAGCAACGGGACAAAAGATCCATTTTCAAAGCATTGTTTTAACTTCTTCTCTGAATTCATAGTTCTGCTCTCATTTGCTCTAGCTGTAGAATTACTTAAGGTGGATTAAGAGTTGTTCCTTTCTATTTTGCATGAATTTATATATGTTGGTTCATTGATTATCTATGAACTGAAATGATTCCCTCTTGTCGATTGGAGGATGGCGCACAGAATGTAACCTCCCAAGTAGACTATCTCCAGCAGCGGAAAACTTCCGCCGAATCAACACGAAGCTCCACACCCATGTGGGCGCTCCGGCGGTGGCGGCAGCGCAGTTGTCGTCATCAGTGTCAATGAGGGGCGTAGGAGGCACAGAGATGACGCCAAGCGCCAGCCAGGAGCAGTCGAGGAGCGGTACTCCGGCAGGAGCCAACACGCCATCCCTCAGCCTGCTTTGCTCGGTGCCGGCCTCGCCATCCGCGTCGGAGAGGCATCTGCAGGTCAGGACGCGCCGGGAGATCGCCGTGCTTGGGCAAGATGAGCATCATGTCCTGGGCCAGCAAGGACGGTCACATGCGTACCAAGACCGGAGAAGAGAGGGGGCAAAGAAGACGAGGCGAAGGAGGAGTTCGGAGCTCGAGCTGCGGCATGGGCAGAGTCCAAGAAGTGTAAACTCGCATCAAGGCACGAACAAAATATCCACGTATTTTCTTCTGAATCTTATGTTGTTTTGGTCATGATGGATCAGATATCAAAGGAAGGAGGTGACGATACAGGAGTGGGAGAACTGCCAGAAATCCAAATTCGAAGCCAAGATGAATGCAGAGGTCAGCATCCATGAACTTGTTGCACTGTCCAGACAAAACTGTGAAACAAATCTCAGCTGGCTGTAATTGTGCAAATTTTATTTCAGGTGCAGGCCGAGAAGGCGCGGTCGAAGAACAGCTTCACCAAGAGGCTGCCCACATTGAGGCACAAGGTGGAGGGGAAGCAAGCGAGGGTCGAGGCGAGGCGGAACCAGCAGGCAGTCCGGTTGGCGCGACAGGTAGAGGGCATCCGGAAGACCGGACGCTCGATGTCCCGGTTCCGGTACTGCAACTGGTTCCTGTGCTGAAAACCAAACAAAATTCAGATTGCGTCTGAAATGCAACCTCACTTTAGAAGCCTGAAGGTCTCAGTGCAAGCTTCTAGGACAAGATGTACATGCAATTATTTGAATCAGTGTGCTGTAGGTGTTGGTTTGCTGTGTAGTATGTACAATCAGAATGGCTGTGACCTGAGCTACAGTACCATGTTACCACTGATAACATATGCTAATGGTCTGCTACTAATGTAGTGAGAACTTGAAATCATCTTTTCTTTTAACTTAGTGGTCACTGCAGAAAAATGAAAAATATGACATTTCTTCTAGGAAAGATATATATTGGTTGGTCGGTTGCTCAGTTCCAGGATGGAATCTGGCTTGCTTGCTGCTTTGCCAAAAGCCATTTTTGTCTGCGACTGAATTTAGCTCATGATAGCTCAAAATGAAAGAAAAAAGATTAGCCAACTTGCTGCTTTGCCATAAGCCGTTTTATATTGTGGCAATTGGCAAATATACTACTATCTTTTATCTTCACATTTATTGGCAATTATTTTTTGGTGTTATTATTTTATCTCACTACTTTCCGGTTACTTCCAAGCTTTTTTGAAGAACAAATACTCCCTCCGTCCCATAATATAAGAGCGTTTTTAACACTACTCTAGTGTTAAAAACGCTCTTATAGTGTTAAAAACGCTCTTATATTATGGGACAGAGGGAGTATTAAATTGTGAATTCATTTGAGACCCTGCCATCTTATAATGGAGAATCTATAAGAGAGTGTTCATACCACGTGTCTCTTAACACTTACATTGTAAAAGAGTCTTTGCAATTGTATATCTATTCTATCCGAGTGGTAATAGAGATGGATGTTGGTGATGTATTGAATCTCGGTATATTGTAGGAGATCTCATCGAGATTTAAACTCGCACAATTTCGAATGTATCCAAATCATTGCACGTATAAGTGGATTGAAAATTTAAGCTTTAAAGTATTCAAATTTTGAACTCTAATAAGGCGTGCATTGCATGTGCATGCTTACTAGTAATATATAATGTACGTTGACTGAATTGTTTTTTACAGCTCTGTACGCTGGTTGATACTGTATTAAGCAAAGACTACAAATGTATTAACCACCAAATTCGGGAATGAAAGCTAAGATTTAACCAGGGAGGGACAAGGTCGGAGACCTCAAGGCCTTCGCTGTTGAGCGCCATGGACCGTTCTCTCTGCCCGTCCGCCCTGGCGGCAGCCCTCTCGAACTCCGCCGCCGCCGCCGCGCCGACCACGCGCTTCCTCCCCGCCTCCCCCCCTTGGCCGCCTTCCTCCGCCTCGGAGGCTGCCCCCGACTTCTCCCCTGAAAGGACGGACCCCGCCGCCATACCCCGACGCCTCAGCTCCTTGGCAAATAGCGACTCCGGAGCGTCCTCCTCGCTTCCCCGGGCTCCACCCCCCTCATCCCCGTCGATGCGGCACCTCACGCATAGGCGCAGCATGCGCCGTCCACGCGGCCACAGCGAAGGCGACGGTGTGAGGGCTGGGCGCGCGAGGTGGATCACGGCCAGTTCCATGGACATGGTTTGCTAGCTTCAGTTGGTTTCGTGGCTGCTCGATCCCTGCTGCGTCGAGGTCGCGGAAGCACAAGTCCAACTCAACTAGACTTGGCGACAGGCCCCTCAGCGAGGGTTCTCACCGTCGGTTCGGTGCTGAGATGCGCGATTAGGCGGATGGAAGGTGAGGATCTAGCGGAGGGTTCATGCGGCTGGTGATGAAAGCCGAGGACGCAAGGAAGCGGGACTAATGTATGGTCGTCGTGGTTCGTTGTGCCGGGCTCACCTCCAAGGGTTGCTTGGTCTGGTGGTTGCTGCAAGCTGTTGGTCCGTACGTTTACTTCTCCAATTTTTCTGTTTTATAATTTTATTATTACTAGCAAAAGAGTTCGTGTGTTGCAACGGGAAAAAAACATAATCTTCAATGGTCATGATCACATTTTGCCGCATCATTGAGATATACTATCACTTTTTCGTGAAATCATCAAGATTTTTTTACACTCGCGGACATTTTTCAAATTCATGAACACTTTTACAAATTTTTGAACATTTTCTAAAGTGAACAACATTTTTTTTGAATTCATGAACATTTTCTACTATTTGCAACCATTTTTTTAAAAAACTGTGAACATTTTCTTTAACAATTGTCTTGAATCGGCGAACATTTTTAGAATGGGCGAACATTGTTTTGAAAATTGGTGGAATAATTTTGAAATTCACGAATTCTTTTGATTTAACGAACATTTTTTATTTAACATTTTTTTACTTAACAAACATTTTTGAAATGCATGATCATTTTTGAATCAGCGAACATTTTATGAATGAATAAAATATTTATTAACTCACAAACAATTTTTGAATATTTAGGATATTTTCATTCATGGAGAGAAATGGCCCTAATTTGTTGTATGCAACTCGATGATCACATAGCGCCTCTCACCTTTCTAGTTGCGTTATTTTTGTTGCACAAAACAGTCGCACACTATGCACTAACGCATATATGCGTGCCCCTCCCACATCCCTCGGTATTAATTCTTTTTCATTATTGCATTGCAAACATGCATGTGTGTTGCAACGGGTGAAAAATATCACGCCCTAGACCAATAAGTATGGTTCAAAGTCCCTTCCTCACTAGTCCACGTCCTAACTGATGCATCCAAATATGATCGATTCCAGTGAGACTGCCCATCATACCCCGTTCACTTTGACTTTGTAATGTTGCGAACTTGTTTCGGGGAGGGCGGGTCCTCCATGTTTCAACGCATGCCTCCTTAGGGTCCGGTAATTAGCCTCATGCGTGTCATGGCGGTGACAAAGTTTCTCTCTTGCTTTTTGCCTCTTTGTGAATTTATCATTTCATCCTACGAAGGCACAACCTTGAGGTGTAAAGGAATAAGTCGATGGCGGGAGCATGCACACCGTTGAGGTGTAAGGTAATAAGTCGATGGCAGGAGCACGAGCCTCCGAGTAATGGGAATCAGGGCGGAGGCATGTTACCGGTGTTCCACAAATTTGAAAAGAAAATAAATATAAAACACATTTGTGAAGGTGGTTGACGTCGTCATCCCGCGATGAGAGGGGGGTGGGTACCATAACGACATGAGACATGTATCTTTCTTGAAGCAGCCGACGACTGACCTCACGACCTTGTGTCGTGTCTGTTCGAGGTAGCATGCGACAAACAACACTGTCTTGCACCTATTGTTGACATCGACCAACCACACGGTGCATCGACGACGATGCAGCTACCGACATGGCGCCCTTCACTCACTCGAAAGCACATGCGTTGGAGGCATCAGTGGTGGGAATTTCAGTGAGACGCGAAAGCGTTGTCGATGTTCGTGATGCCTGAGCCTGACTGAAGACAATTGCTCCCTCCGATCCAAAATAATACTTACCCACACCAAGTATGCATCACGCACAAAAAAGCACTCAAGAGCATACGACACTCAACCACATAGCAAAATCAAGCCCGCATCAACACACATCCCGCATAAAATCAAAACTTTCAACACCTAATTTTTTTGTTGCAATGCTTAAGGTGATCCGTAACCCAAAATCACCATCACGGACTACTTTCTTCTCTGCGTGTCCTTTCTCTCCAAATATTTGCTCTCTCTGCATCAAATCCTCTCTTCAAAGCTTTCCTCTTCAATCTGAAAATCAAATCCAGACGCCTCTGGTCTTCATAGCTCGAAGCACCAGCCTCCAGCCACTCCTACTGTCCTACACCATGGTTATGGTGACTTGCCCCCGTCATGACTCGGCACATGCTAATGTTGGAGAATAACGCCGACTCGCCAATGACTGCAGTGGGTCGCACTGTACTCAACACGGGTCACACCCATTACTCCCAAGCATCTTTCTCATGTACACATCTTCCTCCCAGTCTTCTGCAAATCTTAACCAAATCACTGGCAATCCTACATTTCTTCTAGAAAATCCGATCCAAAATAAAATCAAAATCGCCTGCTAGCAGCCGAATCAGCCAAGTGACCGCGACATCAAGCTCGCGCAGTCCACCCAAGCTGAGCCGCCGGCCATGGCCTCGTTTTCGATCTCGTGGTGCGGTCCATGGCTCCGTTTCCAACCCCCAGCTCGCTCCGTCCATCATGGTTGCACCATCGAACTTGCGGTGACGTCTATGGATTCAATGCGGAAGAGGAAGGGGGAGCAGAGACCATGGGGTCAAGGTAGGCTGGGGTCGCCGGCAAGGAGTCCTACACTGGAGTCTAGAACCTCGTCGAGTACAACATCCCCACCGTGTTTCCTATGCATACGTTCTTCTCCTGCCAGACCTCGTTGACGACGGGGAGGAGCGATTCGACGGGGAGGAATGGCTAAGGCGGTTTGACGGTGAGACCATGGTGCATGGTTCATCTAGCAGTTGCCCGATGCGTTGTGTGGATCCGGTCAGAGCTCGTCACTGACGGGAAGGCCGCAATGCGCCTCATCTAGCAGGCCACCAGCGGCGCAACGGGCTTGGGCTACGAGTGCGACAAGCCCGTCAAGCTGTTAACCGATGCTGGCACCGGATCGGCACGCCGCACTCTTGGTTGCCGAGTTCGCCGCGCCTGGGGTGGTGGGGAGGCTGTGACGCCGGGCCGCCATCGACTTGACCCTCCGCAACCTTTTTTTTACGTCTCTCCTTTTACGTGTCTGGATTGGTGGTAAATAACATCGTGTCGGGCTAGTCAGGATGACTCCTTGAAGGACACAAACGGCTGAGCGGTTTCCTTTCCTAGTTTGGAGCCAGGAGCGATGTGGTCTCCACCACAACATGCACGGACGGCCGAGATCGTTTCTAAGAGTATCTTATAACCCTTAAAATCACCTAGGCGGGACGAAACCAAGAATATTACCTTACTTACTTTATTATATTATATATTATTATTATTATTATTATTATTATTAAATATATATATATATATATATATATAAATTAATAATTAATAATTCTTATATACCTACTAATAAAGTAGCTATTGCTTCTTACCCCTCTAATTTTCGTCCGTACCTACGCTAATTTTCGTCCGTCGTTCAATTAGTCCGCTATTAGGTCTCAGCCCATCAAACAAACCCACCAAACGAAGTACTGATGGGCCTTTCCCTAGGCTTCGTTGCGTCAGCGACGCAAAAATATTGCTCCGGCGGGGGATCGAACTCGCGACGTTTCCTTGTAGAAAGGTTTGTGTTGTTAATAAATTAGTCCCACCTCGGTCCTGTACATTGATCATCACCAGTTTATATAGGGCACCGAGTTGTACGAGACAAGCATCCAATAAAAAGAGAGACGATGAATAAAAGACAGACTCGGTTGACATGCACGGCTCTCGGTGCGAGATGGTGAGTGGAACGTGATTGTGGGCTTAATTAAGTTGCTTCTGGGATTCTGGGCAATGCTGCTAAGTTGCAAGATGGTGGGTGGAATGTGTTGGTCGGAAAAAGTGAACAAGCAAAGATACAAGACATCCCTTATAAAAGAGCAAAGGCGCAGCCCAGCCCACTCCTGGCCTTCAGGAGATACAACATGCATTTAGTTGCACCGGTTAGAGCATCTACTGCCGGACTTGGCAAATCCGACCCCTCAAACGCCCGGGCCGGGCGCGTCGGTTCCGCTGCCAGCTCGCCCCGCCGTCTCCCATGCCCTACTCTTCCTCGTCGGAGACTGGAACCCGAACGGTGCCGGTGGACGTCAGATCGATGATGGATCCGTCCGGGGAAGAGCCCCGACGTCCACCACGATGCGGTTGCGGCGCCCGGACTAATGCGCCATACGGGGCGTCGGAGAATGCGACTCCGCCTCGCCGACGTCCGCCGCCGCGAGGGCATCCGCCGCCTCCCGCGCCCGCTGCCTTGCACGGCGTCGACGCCGAGCCATGCCTTCTTCGGAAGCGTCCCGATTCGGATGCCAGGCGGACCGCATGGCCTCCAGCGAGGCTGCTACGGCCTGCCTAATGCCGGATCCATGCGCCATTTGGACGGACGCAATGGATTCCCGACGGAGGGAGTCCGCGCCGAGCCGTCCACTGGCATCCTCCCGGGCGCGGCGGAGCGCAAGCCGGACGGCCATCTCCTCCTCGGGGCCGCGCCGGATGAGCTCGGGGTCGACGGATCTGGAGTTGAAGGACTCGAATCCACTGCCCGCCATGCCGGAGACGACCGAAAGGAGCCGGAGGAGAGCTCGGGTGGCGGAGGGGAGGTGGAGGGGAGGGAGTGAATGTTGGGGAACGTTGCATGGGAAACAAAAGTTTTCCTACGCACACACAAGATCTATCCATGGTGATGAGCATCTACGAGAGGGAGAGTGAATCTACATACCCTTGTAGATCGCTAAGCGGAAGCGTTAAGAAACGCGGTTGATGTAGTCGAACGTCTCCGCGATCCAAATCGCAAGTCGTCCCTCGATCCGATCACGAACTAGTGCCGAACGGACGGCACCTCCGCGTTCAACACACGTACGGCTTGATGACGCCTTCACCTCCTCGATCCAGCGAGCGATGATGAAGTAGTAGATGAGTTCCGGCAGCACGACGGCGTGGTGATGTTGGTGAGGAACAATCTCTGCAGGGCTTCGCCAAGCACTACGGAGATTATGACGGGAGAACTAGAGGGTTAGGGTTGCCGACACACGGCTTGGAAATCTTAATGTGTCCCGTGTGCTAGCCCTGCCCCTCTATTTATATGTTGAGCCTTGGGGTCTAAACTTGGAGTAAAAGCCACCTCCAGGTCGGTTTTGCCCGCACAAGGTCGGTTTGGCCCGCAGGGAAAGAGTCCAACTCGGATCCCTGCAGTACCGCGCACAAGCGGTAGTACCGCTCACGAGCGGTAGTACCGCTTCACACAAGCGGTAGTACCGCTTGGGCGGTAGTACCGCTTCCAACAAGCGGTAGTACCGCTTACGCGGTAGTACTGCCTTTACCAGCGGTAGTACCGCTTAAGGCAGTAGCAAAACTTCCTTTTGCACTTTCCAATACCTCATGGGCTTTACCCCTTTGGCTCATATAAAGTGTTGCTGCACCCGAACACTTCGGTAAACACCCGGAACCCCTTCCGGTGAATTCCGGAACCTTTCCGGAGATCAAAACACTATTATCACATATATTAATCTTTACCTCCGGACTCTTCCGGAGATCCTTGTCATGTCCGGGATCTTATCCGGGACTCCGAACAACCTTCGGTCACCAACACAATAACTCAACTATACTAATCGTCACCAAACGTTAAGTGTGTAGACCCTGCGGGTTCGAGAACTATGTAGACATGACCGAGACACCTCTACGATCAATAACCAATAGCGGGACCTGGATGCCCATATTGGCTCCTACATATTCTACGAAGATCTTTATCGGTCGAACCTCTATGTCAAGGATTCAGTTAATCCCGTATGCTGTTCCCTTTGTTCTTCGGTATGTTACTTGCCCGAGATTCGATCGTCGGTATCTCTATACCTAGTTCAATCTCGTTACCGGCAAGTCTCTTTACTCGTTCCATAATACAAGATCTCGTGGCTAACACTTTAGTCACATTGCTTGCAAGGCTCATTGTGATGTTGTATTACCGAGTGGGCCCTGAGATACCTCTCCGTCATACGGAGTAACAAATCCCAGTCTTGATCCATGCCAACCCAACAGACACCCTCGGAGATACCTGTAGAGCACCTTTATAGTCACCCAATTACGTTGCGACGTTTGATACACACAAGGTACTCCTCCGATGTCAGGGAGTTGCATGATCTCATGGTCATAGGAACAGATACTTGACATGCAGAAAACAATAGCAATAAACTGACACGATGATATGCTACGTTTATAGTTTGGGTCTTGTCCATCACATCATTCTCCTAATGATGTGATCCCGTTATCAAATGACATCTCATGTCAATGGCTAGGAAACCTTAACCATCTTTGATCAACGAGCTAGTCAACTAGAGGCTTACTAGGGACACAGTGTTGTCTATGTACCCACACATGTATTTGAGTTTCCAATCAATACAATTATAGCATGGATAATAAACGATTATCATGAACAAGGAAATATAATAATAACCAATTTATTATTTCCTCTAGGGCATATTTCCAATAGTCTCCCACTTGCACTAGAGTCAATAATCTAGTTCACATCACTATGTGATTTACATTGTAATGAATCGAACACCCATGCAGTTCTGGTGTTGTTCATGTTTAGCCCTTGGAAGAGGTTTAGTCATCGGATCTGCAACATTCAGATCCGTGTGTACTTTGCAAATATTTATGTCGTCCTCCTTGATGTAATCGCGGATGGAATTGAAACGTCGCTTTATGTGTCTGGTCCTCTTGTGAAATCTTGGTTCCTTGGCTAGAGCAATGGCACCAGTATTATCACAAAACAGAGTCATTGGGTTAAGCGCACTAGGCACTACTCCAAGATCTGTCATGAACTCCTTCATCCAGACACCTTCCTTCGCCGCCTCCGAGGCAGCGATGTACTCCGCTTCGCATGTAGAATCAGCTACCACGCTTTGCTTGGAACTGCACCAGCTAACCGCATGCCCATTAAGAATAAATACGTATCCGGTTTGCGACTTAGAGTCATCCGGATCAGTGTCAAAGCTTGCATCGACGTAACCTTTTACGACGAGCTCTTGATCGCCTCCATAAACGAGAAACATGTCCTTAGTCCTTTTCAGGTACTTCAGGATATTCTTGACCGCCGTCCAGTGTTCCATTCCTGGATCACTTTGAAACCTTCCGACCATACTTATGGCAAGGCTGACATCAGGTCTTGTGCACAGCATTGCATACATGATAGAGCCTATGGCTGAAGCATAGGGGATGACACTCATCTTTTCTCTATCTTCTGCAGTCACTGGGCATTGAGTCTTACTCAACTTCACACCTTGCAATACAGGCAAGAACCCCTTCTTGGACTGATCCATTTTGAACTTCTTCAAAACTTTGTCAAGGTATGTGCTTTGTGAAAGTCCTATTAAGCGTCTCGATCTGTCTCTATAGATCTTGATGCCTAATATGAAAGCAGCTTCTCCTAGGTCCTTCATTGAAAAACTCTTGTTCAAATATTCCTTCACACTTTCCAACATTTCTATATTGTTTCCAATCAGTAATATGTCATCCACATATAATATTAGAAACGCTATAGAGCTCCCACTCACTTTCTTGTAAATACAAGCTTGTCCGTAAACTTGTATAAACTCGAACGCTTTGATCACCTCATCAAAGCGAAGATTCCAACTCCGAGATGCTTGCACCAGTCCATAAATGGATCGCTGGAGTTTGCAAACTTTGTCAGCATTCTCTGGATCGACAAAACCTTCTGGTTGCATCATATACAACTCTTCCTTAAGGAAACCGTTAAGGAACACTGTTTTGACATCCATCTGCCAAATTTCATAATCGAAAAAGGCAGCTATTGCTAACATGATTCTGACAGACTTAAGCATCGCTACGGGTGAGAAGGTCTCATCGTAGTCAACTCCTTGAACTTGTGAAAAACCCTTTGCCACAAGTCGAGCTTTATAGACGGTGACATTACCGTCCGCGTCCGTCTTCCTCTTAAAGATCCATTTGTTCTGAATGGCCTTACGCCCTTCAGGTAATACTTCCAAAGTCCATACTTTGTTTTCATACATGGATCCCATCTCGGATTTCATGGCCTCTAACCACTTCTCGGAATCCGGGCCCATCATCGCTTCTCCATAGCTCATAGGTTCATCGTTGTCCAACAACATGACCTCTAAGACAGGGTTGCCGTACCACTCAGGAGCAGTACGCGTCCTTGTCGACCTACGAGGTTCGATAGCAACTTGATCCAAAACTTCATGATCATCATCATTAACTTCCTCTTTAGCTGATGTAGGCTCTACAGAAACATCTTTCTGCGCTGCGCTACTTTCAGGTTGACGTAAAGGTTCAACAACCTCATCAAGTTCTATCTTCCTCCCACTCAATTCTTTCGAGAGAAACTCTTTCTCAAGAAATGTTCCGTTTTTAGCGACAAACACTTTGCCTTCGGATCTGAGGTAGAAGGTATACCCAACTGTCTCTTTTGGGTATCCTATGAAGACGCATTTCTCCGCTTTGGGTTCCAGCTTTTCAGGCTGAAGCTTTTTGACATAAGCATCACATCCCCAAACTTTAAGAAACGACAGCTTTGGCTTCTTGCCAAACCAAAGTTCATATGGCGTCGTCTCAACGGATTTCGATGGTGCCCTATTTAAAGTGAATGCAGCTGTCTCTAATGCATAACCCCAAAACGATAGTGGCAAATCGGCAAGAGACATCATAGATCGCACCATGTCCAATAAGGTTCGATTACGACGTTCGGACACACCATTACGCTGTGGTGTTCCAGGCGGTGTCAATTGTGAAACAATTCCACACCGTCTTAAGTGACTGCCAAACTCATAACTCAGATATTCTCCTCCTCGATCAGATCGTAGGAATTTAATCTTCTTGTTACGATGATTCTCAACTTCACTCTGAAATTGTTTGAACTTTTCAAATGTTTCAGACTTGTGTTTCATTAAGTAAATATACCCATATCTACTTAAGTCATCAGTGAAGGTGAGAAAGTAACGATAACCACCGCGCGCCTCAATACTCATCGGACGTCACACATCAGTATGTATGATTTCCAATAAGTCACTTGCCCATTCCATTGTTCTAGAGAACGGCGTTTTAGTCATCTTGCCCATGAGGCATGGCTCACATGTGTCATGTGATTCAAAATCAAGTGACTCTAAAAGTCCATCGGCATGGAGCTTCCTCATGCGTTTTACGCCAATATGACCTAAACGGCAGTGCCACAAGAAAGTGGTATTATTATTATCAATTCTACATCTTTTGGCATCAATGTTATGAACATGTGTATCATTACTATCGAGATTCAATAAGAATAAACCCCTCACATCGGGTGCATGACCATAAAAGATATTACTCATATAAATAGAACAACCATTATTCTCTGATTTAAATGAGTAACCGTCTCGCAATAAACAAGATCCAGATATAATGTTCATGCTTAACGCAGACACTAAATAACAATTATTCAGGTTCATCACTAATCCCGATGGTAATCGAAGAGCGAGCGTGCCGACGGCGATCACATCAACCTTGGAACCATTTCCCACGCGCATCGTCACTTCGTCCTTTGCCAGCCTCCGTCTATTCCGTAGTTCCTGTTTTGAGTTGCAAATATGAGCAACCGCACCGGTATCAAATACCCAGGCACTACAACGAGAGTTGGTAAGGTACACATCAATAACATGTATATCATATATACCTTGTTTGTTGTTGGCCGCCTTCTTGTCAGCCAAATACTTGGGGCAGTTCCGCTTCCAGTGTCCAGTTCCCTTGCAATGAAAACACACAGTTTCTGGTTTGGGTCCAGCCTTGGGTTTCTTTACGAGAGGAGCAACTGCTTTGCCACTCTTCTTAGAGTTACCCTTCTTACCCTTGCCATTTTTCTTGAAACTAGTGGTTTTATTGACCATCAACACTTGATGCTCCTTCTGAATTTCAGACTCAGCGGCTTTCAGCATCGCAAACAGCTCGGCGACTGACTTGTTCATCCCGTGCATGTTATAGTTCAACACGAAGCTCTTGTAGCTAGGTGGCAATGATTGAAGAACTCTGTCAGTGATAGCCTCTGGTGGAAGGGGCATCCCCAATTCTGCCAGACGGGTGGAGTACCCAGACATTCTGAGTACGTGATCACTGATAGACCCGTTCTCCTCCATCTTGCAAGCATAGAACTTATCGGAGATCTCATATCTCTCGATCCGGGCATTCTTCTGAAAGATAAACTTCAACTCCTGGAACATCTCATATGCTCCATGACGTTCAAAACGTCTTTGAAGTCCCGGTTCTAAGCCATACAATATTGCACATTGAACTATTGAGTAATCTTCAGAACAAGCCTGCCAGGCGTTCACAACGTCTAGAGACTCAACTGGAGCGAGTGGATCACCAAGCGGTGCATCAAGGACATAAGCCTTCTGGGAAGCCGTAAGGATAATCCTTAGATTACGGGCCCAGTCCACAAAGTTACTTCCATCATCTTTCAACTTAGCTTTCTCTAGGAACGCATTAAAATTCAGGGGTGCTACTGCGCAAGCCATGATCTACAACATAAATATAGCAAAGACAACTTAGACTATTATTCTAGATAATGAGTTAAGTTAATCATATTACTTAAAAACTCCCACTCAAATTGACATCCCTCCGGTCATTCGAGTGTAACATGATCCAAATCTACCAACTCAAGTCCGATCATCACGTGAGTTGAGGTGGTTTCAATGGTGAACATCTTCATGTTGATCATATCTACTATATGACTCATGTTCGACCTTTCGGTCTCTTGTGTTCCGAGGCCATGTCTGTACATGCTAGGCTCGTCAAGTTTAACCCGAGTGTTCCCCACGTGCAACATGGCTTACACCCGTTGTATGTGAACGTAGAGTCTATCACACCCGATCATCACGGCGTGTCTCGAAACGACGAACTTTCGCAACGGTGCACACTCGGGGAGAACACAATTTTATCTTGAAATTTAAGTGAGGGATCACCTTACAATGCTACCGTCGTCCTAAGCAAAATAAGATGCATAAAAGGATTAACATCACATGCAAATCATAAGTGACATGATATGGCCATGAACTTGTGCTTTTGATCTCCATCTTCAAAGCACCGGCATGATCTCCATCGTCACCGGCATGACACCATGATCTCCATCATCTTGATCTCCATCAACGTGTCGCCATGAGGTTGTCGCGCCGACTGTTGCTTCCACGACCTTGCTAACTCATAGCGATAAAGTAAAGCAAAACGGCGAAAATAATTAAAGACAACTCTATGGCTCCTGCCAGTTGCCGTACTCATCGACATGCAAGTCGTGATATTCTATACAACACATGATCATCTCATACATCACATATATCTCATCATGTAATTGGCCATATCACATCACAACATACCATGCAAAAACAAGTTAGACGTCCTCTAATTGTTGTTGCATATTT
The DNA here is from genome assembly GCA_039707655.1 of Elymus sibiricus. Taxonomy (NCBI): domain Eukaryota; kingdom Viridiplantae; phylum Streptophyta; class Magnoliopsida; order Poales; family Poaceae; genus Elymus; species Elymus sibiricus. The sequence goes on from CM077669.1 coordinate 245,488,473, forward strand.
TACGTGGCTGCTACGGGTTTGCAAGAACCGTTCTTACCTACGCAAAACCACAACGTGGTGTAGTGATTGCTTTTTGATCTTCTAAAAGAACCCTCTTCATTGAAATCGATTCAACTAAAGTGAGAGAGACAGACACCCGCTAGCCATCTTTATGCAACGAAGTTACATGTCAGTTGAAGGAACCTGTCTCGCGTAAGCGTACGCGTAATGTCGGTCCGGGCCGCTTCATCTCACAATACCGCCGAATCAAGTATCAACTAGTAACGGCAAGCAATATGTATACACCCACGCCCACAACTCGTTTGTGTTCTACTCGAGATCTCATCTACGCATAGACCTAGCTCTGATACCACTGTTGGGGAACGTTGCATGGGAAACAAAAGTTTTCCTACGCACACACAAGATCTATCCATGGTGATGAGCATCTACGAGAGGGAGAGTGAATCTACATACCCTTGTAGATCGCTAAGCGGAAGCGTTAAGAAACGCGGTTGATGTAGTCGAACGTCTCCGCGATCCAAATCGCAAGTCGTCCCTCGATCCGATCACGAACTAGTGCCGAACGGACGGCACCTCCGCGTTCAACACACGTACGGCTTGATGACGCCTTCACCTCCTCGACCCAGCGAGCGATGATGAAGTAGTAGATGAGTTCCGGCAGCACGACGGCGTGGTGATGTTGGTGAGGAACAATCTCTGCAGGGCTTCGCCAAGCACTACGGAGATTATGACGGGAGAACTAGAGGGTTAGGGTTGCCGACACACGGCTTGGGAAATCTTAATGTGTCCCGTGTGCTAGCCCTGCCCCTCTATTTATATGTTGAGCCTTGGGGTCTAAACTTGGAGTAAAAGCCACCTCCAGGTCGGTTTTGCCCGCACAAGGTCGGTTTGGCCCGCAGGGAAAGAGTCCAACTCGGATCCCTGCAGTACCGCGCACAAGCGGTAGTACCGCTTGGGCGGTAGTACCGCTTCCAACAAGCGGTAGTACCGCTTACGCGGTAGTACTGCCTTTACCAGCGGTAGTACCGCTTAAGGCAGTAGCAAAACTTCCTTTTGCACTTTCCAATACCTCATGGGTTTTACCCCTTTGGCTCATATAAAGTGTTGCTGCACCCGAACACTTCGGTAAACACCCGGAACCCCTTCCGGTGAATTCCAGAACCTTTCCGGAGATCAAAACACTATTATCACATATATTAATCTTTACCTCCGGACTCTTCCGGAGATCCTTGTCATGTCCGGGATCTTATCCGGGACTCCGAACAACCTTCGGTCACCAACACAATAACTCAACTATACTAATCGTCACCAAACGTTAAGTGTGTAGACCCTGCGGGTTCGAGAACTATGTAGACATGACCGAGACACCTCTACGATCAATAACCAATAGCGGGACCTGGATGCCCATATTGGCTCCTACATATTCTACGAAGATCTTTATCGGTCGAACCTCTATGTCAAGGATTCAGTTAATCCCGTATGCTGTTCCCTTTGTTCTTCGGTATGTTACTTGCCCGAGATTCGATCGTCGGTATCTCTATACCTAGTTCAATCTCGTTACCGGCAAGTCTCTTTACTCGTTCCGTAATACAAGATCTCGTGGCTAACACTTTAGTCACATTGCTTGCAAGGCTCATTGTGATGTTGTATTACCTAGTGGGCCCTGAGATACCTCTCCGTCATACGGAGTAACAAATCCCAGTCTTGATCCATGCCAACCCAACAGACACCCTCGGAGATACCTGTAGAGCACCTTTATAGTCACCCAGTTACGTTGCGACGTTTGATACACACAAGGTACTCCTCCGATGTCAGGGAGTTGCATGATCTCATGGTCATAGGAACAGATACTTGACATGCAGAAAACAATAGCAATAAACTGACACGATCATATGCTACGTTTATAGTTTGGGTCTTGTCCATCACATCATTCTCCTAATGATGTGATCCCGTTATCAAATGACATCTCATGTCAATGGCTAGGAAACCTTAACCATCTTTGATCAACGAGCTAGTCAACTAGAGGCTTACTAGGGACACAGTGTTGTCTATGTACCCACACATGTATTTGAGTTTCCAATCAATACAATTATAGCATGGATAATAAACGATTATCATGAATAAGGAAATATAATAATAACCAATTTATTATTGCCTCTAGGGCATATTTCCAACAGTGAAGTGGCTAGGGTTTGGTCCGGCGAGCGGATGGAGACGAATATATGTGGGGTATAGGGGTGGGCCGGCTCCGACGTGGCGGTCAGCCCGGGCGTTTGAGGCGGGTTTGAGAGGTCCGCCCCATATTTGGGCTGGACATGGGGGTGCCGGTCAGCCCGGGTGTTTGAGGGCCGTTTGAGGGGCCCGTCTGGGTCAAAAAAAAGTGACCGGGCAGGTGACCGGGCGGCCCACCTAGGCGTTTGAGGCGGGTTTGAGAGGTCCGGTTGTAGATGCTCTTAAAACGGGCTCGTGGGATGCACTATCTGCTCTGGCTCTCTAATTAAACGGGGCTCTGTTGAGCCGTCCTTAAAACGGAGAATATTGCGTCCAGAAACAGTCCTCATGGACGTGGCATTATGCGTAGGATCTTCAATGGCATAGTGAAAGAAAGTTTTTTTTGGTGTGCATTTTACCGGATGTTTTGTTAATAATATATCATCTTTTTTTTCATCTACTACATTTATGGTTCATGCAGTATCAAATCTTGGCTCTGATAAAATTTTTATTTCGTATCAACCAGCGTGCATCAGAAAGTAGCTTGCGGAGGACGACCTCTCACATCTATCTCGACAAGATTACTTCTTTAATTTATAAATTTTCTTTTTTGGGGGTAGAAATATTGCTTTGTTCATTGACAATGTGTGGCGGTGGGAAGGAGCGACAACACAAGATGAGACCGTGGACATGTCATATTTTATTCTCCCGTTGCAACGCACGGGCATATGTGCTAGTAATAATATATATATATATATATATATATATATATATATATATATATATTATTATATTAATAATTATTATATATATATATTTATTATATATTATTATTATTATATATATATTAATATATATATATAATAATAATAATAATATATAATAAATATATATATATAATAGGTAGGGGTATAGATCAGTTATAAGTTCAGAAAAAAAGTATTTTTAAAGTATTGGGAAAATACTACAGCTTTTTATATTACTGTAATTTTATTTACAAAGGGTTGTTTGGCTGCCTCTAAAAACTGTGGTTTTAATACTGTAGTTTTTTTTCAAACCACGGTATTTTCTCTGCATAAAAAAAATCATACCACTTTTTAAAAAATTGAGCAGCCGAAAAGAAGAGTCTGCATGTTATCTTCTTCCCCGCTATTCTCAACACCCCCCTCGATCTAAAAAAGGCCTCTCTCCCACGCCGCCACCGCCGCGCCACCTTGTCGCCTTTGGAGATATCTCCCTCAGCGGCCATGGGAAACCAAAAAGATGGGGATGGAGAGACCAAAGAGACCAAAGAAACCAAAGGTAAGTACAATGTCCTTCATCCTCCCTCATTCGCTCCTCCCGCATCTCCATGCCGAGCATCGGCCCCTTCCTCCGCATGGTCGTGCATTTTCCCACTCCGCATGTAGCTCATCTCCACCTGTGATGAAATAGGCCATGGCATTAGATGTATTCAGTTCTTGCTATCCGCAAAGGACGAATCCTTGTTTCCTCCTACTTCTACAAGTTATCATTATCCTGGACTCAAAACCAGCTAGCGAAAAGGCAGCATACCCACAAATCAATAACTTGCTCACTATCGACATATAAGATTCAGCTATATGCTGAGCTGCTGCTGCCGCTGAGGGACTGACTAGGGACAGATCTTAGGCAGTAGGCACTCATGTCTGTAATTACAAACTGTCTGAGCCGAGGTCTATTAGTTGCTTGTTACCCGCGGTTCCAGTAGTTGAGCACTCTGCTTCCTTCATCTATTAATTCCTCCGCCGTTGTCGCTGCCACTAATCATCATTAGTCTAATCGATCCATATATTCTAATACTACACCACGATGCTACTTCCATCCACTATAGATTTCATCTAGCTACTACACGTCTACAAGCATAGCTTATCATCTATGGTTGTTCCTTCTTGCTGTCAAACTCATTTTCCTACATGAAATAGCAGTAGTAGCTTTAAATTAGGACATGAAATACATGTGCTGGTGTTTCTTGTTGCTTGCCTCGTTAGTTCAATCTGAAATATTACCCCCTTTGGTGGCCACATTGCCCCTTACATGTCTGTTGAACAAAAGCATACATAGCAGTGATTGTATCCTTGTCATATTTCCTGATGTTTGTGCTGATTTGAACGCTTAAATTGATGCATTTTGTTTCCCAATTGCAGAAAAGAAAAACAGAGCATCATGGACCACAGCTCAATTAAACCTTCTAGTTTTTGTGATGAAAGAGTATGCGGATGCTGCTAGATTCCGTGGTCAGAATGGATGGACGAAACAAGGATGAAATTGCATGGCCACACGTTTGAACAATCAGTTTTCGAGAGCTAATTTTATTGTTGCTCAACTCAAATTTAGAGAGCAGCGGTTGAAGAGAGAATATTTTACTGTCAAATCTATTGTGGAGAAGAGTGGCTTCGATTTTGATCCTATTACAAAAATGCCAACAACCATTGATGAAAAATGGGATGAATTGAGCAAAGAACAACAGAAGTGAAGATACAAAGCATTCCCTTACTACGATTATTTGCATGCAATTTATGATGGTACGTTGGTTTCACATGTAATGAATTTAGCATTTGATCTTGCATGCTTGTACGTTGGTGCAAGGGGATCCAGTAGTATGATTTGCCCGATGGTTTTTACCCTCTAATCAAATTTCTCGCCTCCAGGTCCTGCCCATGGCAAACCGGGGTCGGTGCCTGGCGTTGGCGTTCAAGCCTTTGCCCACTTCGCCGTCGGAGTCTGCACGGCTGGGGGCAACAGCGGATCTCACTACTCGTGCCTAGGATCGGAGTATGGTTCGTCGGACGAGGAGGGTCCACCGGCCATTGGCATACAGATGGCGCTCAATGTTTTGGATCGCGATGAACACGACGCGGAGTGGACGCCGGTGGTGAACATGAAGAGGAAGACAGAAGCTGAGATCGTCCAACAATTCTGGGATGATGCTGGATTTCCAACTCGGGCATCGCGCTTCTGGGAGAGACAACCCTCGTCGCCGGAGTTGCACCCTGTTCACACAGGTATGAGCGATTTGTCTTGCAGGGAACAGGAGGGCTCCATGTCGGAAGGTTCGGGGCATCGATCTTGTTCCGCGTCACCAGGTGGATCGGCGACGGCAGATCATGGCCGGAAGTCGCCCTCATCGCCGACCGGTCTGCGGGTGTCACGCCCTCCCCGCATGGGCAAGTGGCGGGGGCCCCTGCCGCCCCGCCGGTTAACGCCACCGCCCGTCCTAGGGCAATTTCTTGCTACGACAAAAATTGTCTCCGTCCATGGACAGGGTGGTCTCTTGACGCCGGCGATCACATCGGGTGTGGAGACGAGGTCAGAGGCAGTTACTGATGCGAGATGTTCGGAATTTCAGATCGAACATGCATCGACGTGCGGACCTGACATGCAGGCGGTGCATGCCGCGGACGTGCAAGCCTTGGGCCTTGACTTCTCATGGGCCTAGTTACGTCGTCGAATGCAGGCCCGATGGCAGCGCAACCCTAATGGTACGGCTCCGCCTGAGGTCCCCGACAGTTCGCCTCCATCGTCAGCTCATCCTCCTTCGTCGGTATCTCGCCAGCCGTCTTCGTCTGCCGTGACTACAGGCTCCATCACCACCCTTCGGGTCGAAGCAGACCGCTCGTACGCGTTGGTCACGACGTCCTCAACGTCTCCCATGGCGGGCGCACCTCCGCCCCCGCGGGACACTACTTCAACGGGCGGGCAGCTTCCTCGTGGTCCGCCTGGAGGGATGGTGCCTCCGGTCTCCGGTCCGCCGTCGGCGACGCCCAACATCATCGGTTCATCAGCAATCCATCTTCATCACAGGGGACCGGCTCCCAATGCTTATGGAGGCCCTCAGTTTCAGATGTATGGTCAAGGGACGCAATTTGTGGCGCATCATGGGACGCCCACGTTCATTGCTCAGGGTACAGGGCCGGCGGTTCCCGCTCAATTTCAGCCTAGTGGCGTTCCGGGTCATCAGCAATTCATGGTTCAGCAGCAGCATGCACCTTTTGTCGTTGGTAATCAGGGTGTTACGCAGAAGAGAAAGAAAAAGAAGAAACCGCAGACCCAGCAGCCGCCTCTAGGTGGTAATATGTAGCATACCTGTCAGTATTCTCAACAGTACGCTTCGAACCAACTTGCACCGCAGCAGCACTTGCAGTCACACAAGTACGGGCATGTTCAACAGTTTGGGACGCAGCCACAGATGATTCACCAGTCGCAGTTGCCGCCTCAACAACCGCATGGTCAGATGCAAGATTCAGTAGTGGTTGCATCATCCACAATGACACCTGTACCCAATGTGCAGGTGGATCCTACCACGGCCAAGGGTAAACTTAAAAAGGGAGTTCGTTGCCGGAAGTGTGTTGTTGATACACACAAGGATTGTACAGTTCAGCATTATTGTTACATTAAGGACAGTAAAACTGAACCAGTTTCGTGTCTTCTCACGCCATGTGCCTTTTCCTCCGTTGGATCACGTGATTTAATCGTCCTTGGCCGTCCGATTGATAGCTAGCAGGCTGTCCTTGAGGGAAGCTATTCCCGCAGAAAAATCTGAGTATTCTGGTTAATCGGGCCTGGATGCCGGATGCAAGCCCATCTAGAGTCCTTTCGAGGGAAGCACGATCCAGTATGACGACTGGTAACCTAGGTGTGCCGCCGTTGGCACATCCATCTCCTCCTCAATCCTTCCCGACGGTGATGAGAACCAAAGGATGATGGGACGGCGAGTAGAGCAAGGCAGACGCGTTTCCATGTCAAAGGCGTCCCATGCGCAAGGTCGGCTGTCGTGGACGAAGGAGCCGTCATGGCGTCGAGCCGTCGAGGCGTGGTGCCGGGATGCAGGCGGCGCTTGGGCTGAGCGCTCCTATATGGGACGGCGTCGTGGGGACTCTCCAAAGGATGGGGGTCGAGTCTGGGCGCTCGGGTGCATCTAGTCATGACCGGCTTGAGATCCTCGACTGCCTCGTCGCTGCCGACGGCACATATCTTGTACCTTTGGTCTTTGTAGCACCGTTGCGTGGGGCATCTCAGACGCAGTGAAGCGGGCGTACGTGCAGGCGGCTGGCTCCCAAGGGGCAAGTTGCAAGGTTATGTCATTCTCGGTACATACATAGGGATCTTGGATATGCATACTACTGTCCTTGACTTCTGTTTGTCTCAGAGAATGAAATTGTCTAGCATCTGTTTTATAACTTTATTCAAATTTCTGACTTTATTACTTGGCTACTTGCTGCCGTTGAGCAACAACTTTGCCTTTCTGTTCCTAAAATTCTTCTCAGCTTTTGATGCAATTGTTCTCATGGCATTACATGATTACGCATTGTATCATTATTTTGCTTAATTGACATGTTTTTGTTTTGTTTCAGGTACCCAATTTCTATAAATAGCAATAATTATGGCCTAATCTTTCTACTGCATGTTGCTTTTTGGAATAGAGATGTTCTGACAATTCATTGACAGCATGGATTAGAGTAATTGTTTTTGTACTGATTTGTTTCTTTCTTTACATTTTTGTGCTAACAAAAATCATGCTGAAGGAGATTACATGTACAATAGAGATTATATGGAGAGATTTATATGCAAAAATAAATATTCTTAATTGCTGATTTTGTTCAGCTACTAATTTATATAGCTTTACACTACTAAGTAAAAAGTAGTTCACTCTTGCCCAGTATATTCATCTTCTACATTCCTGGGCCAAATCACAGTCCTCTCGCGACCTGGGCCTTCACCGCGTTCTATTTCGTGTTCTAAGCATTCTTGGTTGTCCGATCTCCCTTTGATGCCGCTATGCTTTTCACGAGACTGGCCGGATGCCCTAGGGACATTTATTCCCCTAGCTTTTTTGGACCTCTATGGTTAATTAGGCCGGTATTGGGTTGTCTATCCCGTTTGTCGAACAAATGGCAGCGGAAGGGCCCCTTGCTCCCCGAGACTGTCGTTCGCCTCACCCACTGCCTTCCTCTCAGTCTCTCAGTCCTAGAGAAAACCTAAAGACGCTAGAAATGGAGGCGACAACTCGCCCGTTGCCTGGTGCTCTGCCATGCCGCTCCAGGCATTGTCGATGTAGACAACTACAACCAAACCCCTCCTCACCTATGGGACTGGCCTTCCTCCTCCGCAATGTCGCGGGTGAGTGTTGTGGCAGTGCCCCCTTCCTTAGTGTGGGCGGCACTCCCCCATTCACATTTTGTGTTGTGCGTGCAACTGATCATGCGACCATGGAGTGGAGTTCCACACCCTAGGTGTCATCACATACTCCCCAGGCAACGACATGATGCACCGGATGCGAGGCAACACCTTCGCCACCTGCACCTTGCCCCTCTTTGTCTGTTCACCACCATACCCTGTGTCCCAAAAACATCGCAACTTCTAAACTGGTCGATGATACTACCATGGCTCTCCCTTGCTCTCTTCTATCATTTGTTATGTGCAATCTCTGATGTTATGGTTGATTTTTTGGTATCACTAATTTCTTTGTACCGATGGACATGATAGTAGGCAGGGAGTGGTCATCTAGGAAGCATGGATTGAAAAGAATCAATGCAATGATTAAGTCAGTACAATGGCAGGTCCATTTCTACAGAAACAAAGTAAATGGGAATGTTGTACTTAGTACTATTTAGGAAAGTGTCTCAAGACAGAATAGTTCAGTGTGGAACTGTATATTGGGGCAGTCAAATTTGGAACTTTATATTACAAGTGCAGATTTCACTTTTTACCTGCTAATTGAAATGTATTTTAATGTTAAATTCCATGTGAATTCTAAACTGCATATACTGTACAATTTTGTTAAAACAGGGATCATTTACTTCTGAGGAGATTACTTTGATACTAATAGCCTAGCACACCTTGGTGGTTTGTGCTTTTATCACATAAAATTCATGTTCCTCAAGAGACACAAACTGCACTAGATTCAGAATGGGAATATCAACCTTTTTCTTCTGCTAGGTACTTTCATTTATGTCATTCAGTGATCAGGAACGCCTAGATCACCAGAGTGCTGGGAGAAAAATAAATTGTTTTAGTTATTTCCATTTAGTTCCATCCATGACCCAAAAATTAGATGCATGTATTTTCTAAATTGAGGCAAGACTGTGAAGTGTAGCAAATCATAAATTTGTCTACCGGTGGCTTTTTTATACTGCATGGAGAAATTCTTCTGGCACCGTTATTTGTCAGGTCGTTGTTTCCTCCTTACCTTCTACTGTATTATATTTAGATTTGGACTTATGTAATTTTGATCCCCCTCTTAGATCAATATGTATTGTACTTTTGTGTAAATTTCTATATATAGTCTGTTCTGGTTGCAGCAGCACTTTCTCTGCATGCTAAAATGTGTTTTTCAACGTTCCATCTTTGCAAATTTAGTTGTTCATTTATTTTTTGCATGTGAAATAGTAATGAGATTCAGAGACAAAGGCTCAGCTTTCAGGAAACAAACCTTGACAAGGTACATGCATAGTTTGGAAAGATAATTAACTTGAATGTTTAGTCTGATATCTCAAGCATATCCTTCGGTTTTATTATAATTTTGTCATTCAATCGGACAACCAAGATTATTGTTTTCACTCGGTCTAGCAATTCTGTTTATCAGTTCAAAACAAAAGTGTTATGTTCTCAGTTGTACCATTCATCGATATTACTAAGGGAAGAGCTCACTGGTGGAACAATCAAGTAGCATATCATTCTTGGAGTAACAAGTAGGCCAAAGATTGAATTTCTAATATATGCAATTGTCTTCTTATCTAAAAATAAGATATCGATATATTGAGAAACTTCTACCCACTAGGCAATTTAAAGTGCTCCTTTAAGTTTGAGCACATCTTTGTCCTAATTGTTTGCAATATTATTTCTTCAGAAGTGCTCCAGTTGTCGTGTCCACTTTTCTTATGTTTAAGATCTATTATTTCCTTGGGAACTAATCAAAATTCTGCCCTATGATTTAAGAAAAATTTGACTTTCATGTATCTGTTCCACTATATTGAAATTCTTATCAATTTAATGTCAAGAAATATGACAACGAGCGTCATTATGATATACTCCAGTAGTTTTAGGACATAGGTAAACAACATGATTCGTGGGTTTGATAATTATACCGCGTCATTGAAATACGACCATTGTAATTATATCGCTTGATTAAAATACCGCTCTCTTATATAGTTGCATCAATCCCTGATTTTGTAGTGTCAAAATGGATGGGCGCAGCAACGCGCGCCTTCGATGATCTAGTTTGTGATAAGATTGCACATCCGACGCTGCGTTGTCCCATTCTCAAGCTCCCTAAGCCTAATGCTTTTGTTTCGGGAGTGGGAGCGGAGGAGACTTATTTTGCTTAGTTACCGGATAGTGTGGTCAAGGAACACTTGGCACTGACTCAGACTCCTATCGCTTGTGTTCGGGTGAGCGGCTTGATGGTACCTGCTAGCATTGTTGAGAGTCAGCTTGCTAGGAGATGTCCGGTTTAGACCCAATGGAAGTGGGAAGCTATCCAGCATGGGGAGGATGCATACCTCGTTAGCTTTCCTTCTTTTGAGGATTTGGACAGGGTTGACGGTATCCAGATGAATGTGCCTTCAGTTAATTCTCAGATTACTATTTCTACATGGAAGTCCGTGAAGATACCACATAAGTTGGAACTCAAGCAGGTTTAGCTTCATGTTGAGGGTGTCCCTCATACAGTCTGGCACTTTTGGGGTCTGTGGGCAGTTGGCTCTTTAATGGGCAAGACCTTGGACGTCGATCTCATCAACCTGAGGCGTCGTGGGGTGGTTCGTATCCTGGTAGCGATGACTAACACTCATATTCTGTCTAAGGAGAAAGATAACGTTGGACCATTTATTTCCACGGATGTGGTGGTTAAACTTCAGAGCTACGCTTTTACGTTCAGGACGGAACCGACGGATTACATACAAGACCCAAATTTTCTTCCATTTATGTGGAGGCGTAAAGGTGATGACGTCGATGATGATAGCACTGGTAAGGAGAAGGACGATGAGATGGATACCTTAGACCATACTACTCCCTCATCCAACCTGTTGTCATCTAGTTCGGCTCCTGCTAGGGATGTTCACATGCAACAAGTGCAACAGCGTGGGGTTACACACATTGACTCTGCGAGTACTCAGTATACAGGCTTTGTTGTTTTCGTGGTGATTCCTTTTAACTCCAATCCACAAACCCCAAGAGGCATTCAGCTGGCAGCAAAACTGCGTGCTAATTCGGTGTTGCGAGGATGCCTCGAACGATCACCGGAGACAACGCTTCGGGGGTGAGGATGCCTCGAACGATCACCGGAGACAACGCTTCGGAGGTCTGACTCATCTTCCGCTGCTGCATCATCACCACCATCGAGTCTGTCGTCTTTGTCTGCAAGTATGACAACCCCGCTAGTTTCAGATGACGCGCCGGCAGTCGGCCCAGCGCGATCGGGCGCGTCATCTCCTGCTGGAGTGCTGCACGTGGGGAACGACATGGTTGGACAAACGCTGGGGCGGCCCCATGCACCTGCCACACCGGATGTTGTGCCTGTACGGGAGTTACATGATGTGACCACGCCGGGTGATGTTCATGTACGTGAGATGCAAACCGCGGCCACTCTGGGCACTGTACATGATTTGCATGTCGTGTCCACTACGACCACTGTACATGAGGTACAGGCCGTGGCCAATCCGGCTCCTGTACATGAGTCTGAGGTGGAGCCCTCCACACCCGCGGCCACGACTACACCGACAGCGACATATTTTTCACGCACGACTTTGTGTACGGCTGTTGAGGTGGAGGGTTCTACACCAAACTCATCCCCTCCACCGACATCTAACCGTTTGCAATGTGCTTCTATGGAGAGGACCCCCTCTCGTCGTAGTAGCCGTCATACGATTGCTAAGGATGGGCGTATGGACACGGACAAGGATTCATTGACCAAGGCAATGCGTCGTAAGGCTGTGCAAAACCTCGACAATACAGGTATAACTTCATCTCCCAAATCTTTTTTATCTTTCTCTGCTACTACAATCACTTCAAATATAAATAACGTTGGTGTTAGTCTAGTTAGCAATGAGAAAGAAATTTTCGTTTCGACTAATGCTTTGAGACATATTGAGTATGATCGATTAAAGGTTACTCCATTAGTTTCTAGCAAACTTGTTTCCCTTCACTTGGATGAGGAGGAGCTGCATGCCACCGTAGATGGTCAGCTCCTAGCTCACGTAATGGGAGAGGTTTCGGACGTGGGCTTGCATGAACCCGGGCTTAGTTCATTACACGAACTTACAACATCCGGAAATCAATCCAAAGCATCCCGTTCGAAAAAGGGTCATAAGTCCTCTAAGAGGGCCAAAAAATCTAAATGTCCAGTTGTTTCCAAATGAATGGCATGTTTTATAATAGCAGAGGTCTTGGTGACTTGGCTAAACATTTATTCATTGCGGATTGTAATAGGGAACATAACCTAGATTTTTTGGCTATCTCCGAAATGGGTAGACTTGATTTCTCGGTAAGTCTTCTTAACCATCTTTCTGACGGAATAGACTTCACCTGGTTTTCATGTCCGCCTAGGGGTCGTTCTAGGGGCATATTACTTGGCGTGAATACATGAACTATGGATGTGTTGGCTAGTTCGGATGGTGAGTATCATATAAAACTCCATATCCACAACAAGGCAGACAACTTCACATGGACCCTTGTCGCCGTGTATGGTGCAGCACAGGATGAGTTTAAGGCTGACTTTCTTCGTGAGGTGGTTAATCTGGTGAATGATAATCCCTATCCTATTCTGATAGGTGGTGATTTTAATTTACTAAGATCCCCAAACGAGAAAAGTCATGGTAGGTTTGATAATCATTGGCCTTTCCTAGTCAACACTGTTATTGACAGTCTTGATTTGCGAGAGGTTTCCATGATTGGGAGACAGTTCACTTGGGCGAACAGTTTACCCAAACCGACATATGAGAAATTAGACCGCATGTTAATGGATACTGACTGGGAATCTAAATTCCCCATGGTTTCTGTGCGTGCATTTCCTCGTATCAAGGCTCTATCGGACCATGCCCCTATCCTTCTAACCACTGGTTTGTCACGACCACAAAGTAGACGCAAGTTCAAGTTCGAACTTGGTTGGCTACTTCGTGATGGATTTCATGATATGGTCAAGGAGGTGTGGGCAAAACCGGTAGCTGGGCTTACTCCAATACATAAATGGAATAATAAAATACGTCCAATACGTAAATTCCTTGGTGGGTGGGCTAGGCATACCACGGGTATCCTAAAAAAAGAGAAGCTTCATCTCACATCCCTTATTGACGAGTTAGAAGCTCTCGCACAGGTTCGACCGCTATCGGAACATGAAATTGAAATCAAGAGCCAATCTAATGCACAGATAGCTAGACTTCTGAGAGAAGAGGAACTCAAATGGTACCAACATTCAAACTCTCAATTCATTCTTAAAGGGGATTCGAATACTACATACTTCCATGGTGTAGCCAATGGCAAACACCGGAAAAAACTTATTCATTCCCTTACCCAAGAGGAGGGTACGATTGAAGGCCATGAGCAACTTAAATCGTATATAACTAATTATTATAAAGATCTTTTCGGGGCTCCAGAAGTAAGCAACTTCTCAATGGATGAGTCCCGAATAGACGACATTCCCCAGGTTTCTGTTGAGGAAAATAACCTTCTAACAACTCCTTACTCCGAGGAGGAGATAAAGAAGGCAGTTTTCCTAATGGAACATAACAAGGCCCCTAGTCCAGATGGTTTTCCAACCGAGTTCTATCAGAACTTCTGGGAGGTTATCAAACCAGATCTTCTAGATTTATTTGGTCACCTACATGAGGGACAACTAGAATTGTTTCGTCTAAACTTCGGTGAGATAATTTTATTACCTAAGGTTAATGAGGCAGTAAAGATAGAACAATATAGACCTATCTGCCTCCTTAATGTTAGTTTTAAAATCTTCACGAAGGTTGCGATGATTAGGCTAAACTCAGTGGCTGACCATGTGGTTCGCCCTTCCCATACTACTTTCATGCAAGGTAGAAACATCCTAGATGGAGTGGTAATCCTTCATGAAACGGTTCACAAACTACATCAGAAGAAGTTGAATGGGGTAGTCTTCAAAATCGATTTTGAGAAAGCTTATGATAAAGTCAAATGGTCTTTTCTCCAACAGACTCTCAAAATGAAAGGCTTCTGTGCAGAGTGGCGCGCTATAATCCATAGCTTCGTTTCCGGAGGTAGTGTGGCCGTTAAAGTCAATGATGACGTTGGCCACTACTTTCAAACAAAGAAGGGATTGAGACAGAGTGACTCATTATCGCCCATGCTATTTAATATAGTGGTTGATATGTTAGCTGTCATGATTGAGTGAGCAAAAGTTGATGGTCTAATTGACGGGATAGTTAATCATCTTGTGGATGGTGGACTTTCTACCTTCAATATGCCAACTGGCATGGAAGTACGCAATGTGTGTTTTGTCATCACGACGAGACGATAAAACACTTGTTTTTCCAATGCAAATTGGCTTGTTCTATATGGTCAGTCATCCAAGTAGCTTCTGGCTTGTATCCTCCACGTAGCGTTGCTAATATATTCGACAACTGGTTACATGGGATTGGTCGCTTTGGCTATGTAGAAATGATAAGAGTTTTAATGATAAAAGTACTTCTCTTATGCAGCTTATCTACAGATATACCGGTACGCTCCGTTTATGGTCGTCTCTACAACGTGTGGAGTATCGAGACCTGTTTATGGAGGTGTGTACACGCTTGGAGGCCACGGCGAGGGATACTTTTACCCGACATGGATGGCAGCATGATCTTCGGATTGGTCCTCCTACGTCTTAGGCGTTATACAGACTACATTTAATTAAGTGTATTTCACCTTTTTGCTTATTTTGGAACTTGAACTTGAATATGGCTGTGTGCATCTCAGTTATGCAGAGGCCGGGTGTAATGCTTAAATCTTTTAAGTAATAAAATGCCCTTTATCGAAAAAAATGCTTGTAGTTTACAATATATTCCTTTGTAACCAGGTAAAACAACGGGGGGGAAGGGTCGTAAGAGGACAACTGGTGTGGTTGAAGAGAAGTTCAGTTCGGCTACAAATATACCACAAGGGGAAATCTTCACACAACAGGTTCTAAGTGCCGCTAGGCTTAATTCTCCTAGTCCAACATTACCGGCTCTAGGCTTTGAAGATCAACATTACGAGTGGAGTAAAGGCATATATGGTGATGATGTTGAAGTATTTCCTGTTGAAAACACAACATGTATTGAGAACAATAGTAACCAATTTCCCACATAATACATGAACACAATTCCTGACCCGCCACCTATGAAAAAGCCAAGACTTCTAAAGGCAATGATGAAGGTAAGGCTAAGAGAGGAAAAGACACAGCGATTGAAGATCTAGTTGCTATTAGATAAGAAGAACTTAAAACTTATGTGGATGTAAAGACGAAGAAAATTGAGAGCTATAGAGAAGTGAAAATGGCGCAGATGAAAAAAAAGATCCTGACAAAGATCCTTATTGCATTGCCAATTGCATTGTCAAACTAAAGACCATACCAGGTCCCTAAGCAAGTGAACATCTGAAGATGATCGATCATCTGAAAATACAAAGAGTTGAACGTGAAATCTTCATGACAATGGAGCATGATGTTTTACTGAAGATCCTCAAGTAAGTGCTTGGCGGTGAAATTTAAAAGCAACAATTTGTTCTACTTATTTTCATATGCAAAATAAAATTCTTTGATACTCTATTATTGGTTTATTTGTTTCATATTACTTTAGGTTTATTTTTTTGTTAAAGAAATATCACTGTGGACTGTACCATCAATAAAAAGAGGAACACGAATGTATCTCACCATACATTTGTTTCAGCTCTAAACTTTGTTTTGACGACGCTTTCATTCCTTCTGTAGAAAGTATAGTCCTTCAATTTTGTTACCTCTGCCATGTTATTTGTGCACCCGACTTGTAGGTGGCCGTATATGTGTGTTGTATAGAGCAATAATATTTTTGGTGGACGTTGCGCGTTTGATCAGTCTTCATAAGAAAATTCCATGGTAGAGGACACAAACACTCATATTTGTTGCACAAGTTGATAGCTACCGTTTACATTACATATATACTCATAGAAATGTAAAGTACATTATTAATGAATGAGAAAGCTATTACATTATTTTGATAAAAAAATCTGCTGACCATATGAGTTTTATTCTAGCTTCAACAATTGCAAAAGTCATGTGCTATTTCTTCTAGCGCGTTCCTGGAGATACTCACAGTAGTCCTTCCACATTGATTCAGCAATTTCATCCCTTTTTGAATGACCCAATGCACGCCGTTCATTGAGAGATTGTACATCACTTTTGTATTTTGCATCCCCACTTGAAATATCAACTATATGTGTTGGGTCAATATTAGAGCCAACCTGGTCAAATCATTGTTCGCCCCCTCGTGGTGGCGAATAAAGTTATGAAGTGCAGAACATGCTATGACAATATCTGGTTGATATTCAATTGGGTAATGTGAAGCACACTTCAATACTGGAAAACACTTCTTCACAACGTCAATGATGCGATGGACGTGATTACGGAGTTGTGCATGCCTGAGATTGAATAGCTCTTTAGCATTTTGTGGCCTTTGGTTGCATTTAGCTTGCTCGTTCAAATGGTACCTGAAATTCAAAAACATAATGAACATACGTGTATTTGCACTTTAGGGTCGTTCTAATAGAAGAACTCGTTTGTACCTGACATTTCAGTAGGGTGCAATGAAATTAGGTGTATTTGCATATCCTGCATCGACCAAATAAAATTTTCCCTCTGGCACATAGAAATTGTTTTCTAGTGCATCTTGTAGAACTCGAGCATCAGAAGCTAAACCTTCCCGGCACATGGATGAATTGATTATCAAAATTCATGCATCCCATCTCGTGATTACGGAGTTGTACATGCCATCTTGTGATAATGTTCCTTTTCTATTGTGATATGGGTCTTGTAGTCTCGGAGATATGCTAATCGGAACATGCATCCCATCAATTGCTTCAATATCCTTCATAAAGACAAGAAATAATGATGATAACAATATTTATAAACTATATGTAAGAATTAGAAGATACAAGATGCATACCTGAAAGTACGACATAAATTTAAGGTTGGTTGAAACCTTTAAAGGAACATTAATTGGTGGCAACTGTATGAGGTGTGCAGATAATGACTTGATACTTTGTAGCACTTTATTGAAATAGGTACTTATCGTTTGACCACTATGTTGAAATCGCCCTTGTAGAGTACGGTTGCTTGCATTCGCCGAAAGGGTATATAAAAATATTGCGACTTGTTCTTCCAAGGAGACAAGCCTAGAATCTTGTATAAGTTGTCTCTCTCGGAAGCACTTAACCAAATTATGGAATACATTTTTTCCATCCGAAAATCTCTTTTACATCTCAATTCATGACCCTCCAAAACTTCTGTCACGTACTTATGTCCCGTAAGGATGGAAATGTGAATACATTGGCGATTGCTTGGACCTCTCTCGCCTGTGTATACGGCTTCGATAATGGCTAACTCATCATATTCTCGGCGTTTACGCTTCAAAAAATCCCCCCATGTTGATGAAGCAACTAGAAGAACTTACAAGGGATGGAGATGATGCAAATATCAAGTGAATGCGCCGAGCGCGCCCACATGATTCCAATTCTCGCACTGTCTTCGTGCCCCTCAACACCCCTCAACAGTGACGCCAATGACTAGCCATGGGGTGGGCCGCCACCTCCACACATAGCTTCCCTGCGCCTCAATGGTTACTCGAAGAAGACCAAGCCGCTTTGTCTATGTGTAGCGTCACCACTAGCTGAGTCACAAGCGACACATCGTCATGGGTGGTCTTTTTTGGATACACAAGCTAGCTAGCCGTTCAGCTCGGTTGTTATGCACGTAGATGAAGGGATATCCAGTTATCTAGCTACAAAAATGCAACAGAAATAATATTCAAATGGCCGGCCAGCTGCGCGTGCTTGGACTGCTAACGGCTAGGTATCTGAGAGTGTTTGAACGCAACGGCTAGGCAACAAAAATTACTGCATTGTGCGGCAACAACCAAACAGGTTCTAAGTATTGTTAATACTTCAAAATACTCTGTTATGGTAAAACCATGGTATCTCATGCTTATAGACAAAAATACTGAAGTTTTTGATACTTTGGTTTATATTTTGGTACAGAGGTAGTATATATTATGAATAAAATATTTACAAAGGACAAACGTAAAAAAATAATCCAACACCCTTTCTAGGCTACATGATAAAAAAAACACTACGAGGTATGTTCACAAATAACTAGTGGACCACTATCTAAGCTAGTCCGCCTTATGAGGTTTTAAATGTGGAAATGTAAATTGACTAAATCTTTTAGCATAAATCTTTTGTTGTCAATGAATATCTTGTCATTAAGTTGGCACCAAATGGTCCAACGGCCCAGTATAATTATATCTCATATCCTTGGGATCCAAAAGAGCCAAATGAATATCGCATAGAAAGAAATGCCTCTATATCGGGAAGATCTTATGCTAGCATTGATTAAAGTTGCAATCCCAGTATAGGTGTATCAAAGTCTCTTCTTAAGTATCATTGCACATAACACAATAGTAGCTAGTAAGTGTTGAGTATTGTGACTATTTTGGAAACATATGATAGACTAGAATTTGTTCTAGTTTGTCTTGTACTCCAAGATGATCATGTACTAGAGAGAGAGAGAGAGTTTATTTAAGTCCCAGGGTGAACAATAAGTAATGCTTCGCCCTGGTCGGTTCATCGAGACCGACGTTGCGCTCAACCAAGCCAAGCCACCATCCCATCTGTGTAAAATTATATTGCTAGCGAAGTAATGTTACCTTTAATTGACTCACGGATTGTCTGAGGAGCCATCTCACTCCCCACGTCATTTTCTAATCAGGATTGAGCAGTTTTAAGTCTCGACAACGACCAACACGATGTGGGCGGCCGACGACGATGGGTAGACGATGAAGTGGTGCTTGGTCGTTTGCTCAGGCGCAAGTCCTTGGCAGCAAGTCTTCAGCGGTGTCGCCGACAAGTGCTCAGTTGAGTTAGTTTTAGCATCCCGCCTCTCCATTTTATTATAGTGACGCGTTGCGAGGAGTGACGGCTGGTGAGCGGCCGGTGAACTCGATATTTTGGTAGTTGTCTGACAGGAGGGGCGACGTGGTGCTTGGCCGCTGGTGGCTGGTGATATGTCCCAAACGTATCTACCTTTCCAAACACCTTTGCTCTTGTTTTAGACTCTAATTTCATAATTTGAATGGAACTAACCCGGACTAACGTTGTTTCCAGCAGAACTGTCATGGTGTTGTTTTTGTGTAGAAATAAAAGTTCTCGGAATTAGACGAAACTTGGTGAGGAATTTTTATTGAATAAATAAAAAATACTGGAATGAAGATCTGCTGAGCGGGTCCCTCGCAACTCCTTTTGCCCTATCTCCAACGGCATAAGTACCGTCTCGCCCAGAAAAAAATAAGCAAGGAAGTTTCATCACGTTTTAGGATACGGAGCTGCTGCCACCTCATGTTCTTCTCCGGGAGGCCAGATTTGCAACCTGTTTTGGGCTCCGGAGAGGGAAAATCATCATTGGCGTCATCATCAACCCCTCTTCATTGGCAACCTCATGATGCTCACCACCGGGAGTTAGTAATTCCATTGTAGGCATACTAGAGGTAGATGAAGAAGGATGAGATTGATCATGTAATCGAATCAGTTTGTTAGGGCTTGATCCCTAGTATCCAATATGTTCTAAGATTGATGTTGCTATGACTTTTCTATGCTTAATGCATGTCAATAGGGCCCGAGTGCCATGATTTCAGATCTGAACATAGTATCCACTGTGTTTTGGATCCTATCTTGCAAGTTATATGCACCTACTATGTGTTACGATCCGCATACCCCAAGGTGACAAAAATTGGGTTTCTTTCCGGTGATGACTGTAGCATTAGGAGTTCATGTATTCACTATGTGTTAATGCTTTGTTCCGGTTCTCTATTAAAAGGAGGCCTGAATTACCCTTGGATTTTGATACGGGGCAAACCCGTGGGTGTCGATCTTTCACGAATTGGAGGGGGATTCCAAGAAGAACACGAAGAACACGGGGAAGACCGAGGAAAAATCGCAAGAGAAACACTCAAGAACAAGTCCAATCACACATCCACTAGACTCAAAACCACACAAGATCCACAAGGTACAAGAACAACAAAGGGAAAGAAGGATACATGGTAGAGTTCATCCCAAATCCCATGGGGAGATGGGGCCTTGAAATCCCGGAGGATCTTCCCAAAGAAGGGGCCTTGACATCCATAGGATCTTCTCACATGGAGGTATGCAACTCTAAAAAAGAAGGATATGGAAGGAGCAATGCTCAACTAACTATGAGCTAAACCATTGCTAACCCTACAAAGGAGGTGGGGGAATAGTATATATAGTCTTAGCCACGAAGGGGTAAGTGCGAGAGAGATATAAGGCCAAAGTCCACGGCTGCGCACAGGTGGTTCCGGACGTCCGAAGGTGGCCGGTCGTCTGGAGGCTCATGAAGGGTCGGACGTCCGGAGCCGGCCGGTCGTCCGAAGATTCAGTGCGGGCACGTAGAAGCCGGATTTCCGGAGTGGGTCGGACATCCGGGGCACGGTCATCCGGAGGGCGTCGGATTTCCGTAGATTCGGTACTGGCGTCGTGGCACCGGATTTCCGGTAGCTGTTGGTCGTTGATGACCCACAAGTATAGGGGGTCAATCGTAGTCCTTTCGACAAGTAGGAGTGTCGAACCCAACGAGGAGCGGAAGGAAATGACAAGTGGTTTTCAGCAAGGTAATTTCTGCAAGCACTGAAATTGTAGGTAATAGATAGTTTGATAGCAAGATAATTGGTAACAAGCAAGTAACGGTAACGGTAAATAAAGTGCAGCAAGGTAGCCCAATCCTTTTGTGGCAAAGGATAGGCCAGAACAGTATCTTATAATAGGCAAAGTGTTCTTGAGGGTACACGTGAATTTCATCTAGTCACTTTTATCATGTTGGTTTGATTCACGTTCGCTACTTTGATAATTTAATATGTGGGTGGACCGGTGCTTGGGTGCTGTTCTTACTTGAACAAACCTCCCACTTATGATTAACCCCCTCGCAAGCATCCGCAACTACGAGAAAAGTATTAAGATAAAATCTAACCATAGCATTAAACGTTTGGATCCAAATCAGCCCCTTACGAAGTAGCGCATAAACTAGGGTTTAAGCTTCTGTCACTCTAGAAACCCATCATCTAATAACTACTCCACAATGCATTCCCTTAGGCCCAAGGATGGTGAAGTGTCATGTAGTCGACGTTCACATGACACCACTAAGGGAATCACAACGTACATATCATCAAAATATCGAACACATATCAAATTCACATGATTACTTGCAACATGACTTCTCCCGTGACCTCAAGAACAAAGGTAAATACTCACAAATAATATTCATGCTCAAGATCAGAGGGGTATTGAATAGCATAATGGATCTGAACATATAATCTTCCACCAAATAAACCATAGTAATCAACTACAAGATGTAATCAACGCTACTAGTCACCCACAGGTACCAACTTGAGGTTCCGGTACAAAGATTGAACACAAGAGATGATCTAGGGTTTGAGAGGAGATGGTGCTGTTGAAGATGTTGATGAAGATTGGCCTCCCAAAGATGAGAGGGGTGTTGGTGATGACGATGGCTTCGATTTCCCGCTCCGGGAGGGAAGTTCCCCCGGCGGAATCGCTCCGCCGGAGGGCAAAAGTGCTCCTGCCCAAGTTCCGCCTCGAGACGGCGGCGTTCCGTCCCGAAAGTCCTCTCCTTATTTTTTTCTAGGTCAAAAGACCTTAAATACCAGAAGATGGGCACCGGAGGTGGGCCGTGCTGGGCACAACCCACCAGGGCGCGCCCTGGTGCCTTGTGCTCACCAGGTAGTTATTTGCTCTAGTATTTTTTATATATTCCAAAATAATTCTCCGTAAAGTTTCAGCTTATTTGGAGATGTGCAGAATAGGTATCTCTGATGTGCTTTTTCAGGTCCAGAATTCCAGCTGCCGGTATTCCCCCCTCTTTGTGTAATCCTTGCATATTATTAGAGAAAAGGCATTAGAATCACTCCCTAAAGCATTATTATACATCAAAACATTATAAATAATAGTAGGAAATCATGATGCAAAATGGACGTATCAGTCGTCCGGGCGCTGGAGGTTGTCGGACGTTCGGATGGCGTCAGTCGTCCAACCGCTGTAGAGTGTCAGACGTCTGATGGTTTCCTGTCATCCGACCGCTGTAGACTTCCACAGCTCCATCTTCTTCCGTCTCCGCTTCCAAGCTTACCTCGGGGATGGTGTAGTCGTACTCTTGAGCTTGGCCTCCTTCTCGATGAATGTGTAGCTCCACTCACACCTATGTGCGCACACGAGAGAGGGGTCACGTAGTATACCATCCTCGAAGGGCACAAGTTGACACGTGTAAAGGAGAAGATTCACCTTTGTATGTATGAAGTGGATGTCGCATGTGTCACTTGACAAATGGACTCTTGCCATGGTGATGTCCGTAGGATGTTCCACATCATCCCCTCCCCCTCGGATCAAAAACCGCATCACCATGGAAATGGTAGATATGGACGAGCATGTAGTTGGGCGGGGTGGAAGTCATGGTGCGATCAAAGTATTCCAAGATGTCTCCGGGATGGTGTACATGGAAAATGAGCAAACACAAAGTACACTTGGAATAACATTGGTTAGCGCACACAAGGTGTCCATCGATTAAGCACGAATTCGTCCAATATGATTGTTCATGGCAAGTACCATGAAGCTTACTAGAATGATAGAGAATGGTATGCAAAGCATTCATGGGAGTAAACTCATGTGTTGTGCGCACAATGGCGTTGTATATGCGATTAATGCTACCATTGTGCAAAATGATGTCATAGAGGGAAGTTTTATCAATGGCATGAACATGGCAAATATGGCTCAAAATGATTGTGTTATCATGCAATTGAAGGTGGACAATGTGATCACGAAGTATGAATAGTCCATCAAGGTAGATCACAACAATGTAATAACGATGCATGAAGCCATTCAAATGTGAGTCAATCCATTCATAAGGAGCAAATTTGTCGTGAAAAGCATGTTTCCATTTAGCATGTTGGACAACAAGTGTGAAAGTGTAGGTGCAAGTTTTCAAATGCATGGGGATGTACCCAAGTCTAAATGGCTCAACATGAAATGTTGCTTCTCCATCCATGAGATGTAGGATGTAAGAAATAAGGAGGAAACAACAATGAAAATGTGGCCCATTCAAGAAGCACATGGGAAAATGACCCAAAGGGAATGAGCTCATCGTAGGAAGGTTCCCGAAGATGTTGTTGTCGCACATCATGTGTGCCTTCGCATGACCAATATGTCTGATGACGGCACCACCTTGCAAAGCCTTCAACACAAAAGAACATAACAAACACTCGGAAAAACAAATGAGGTTAGCATGAATGCAAAACCTATCATTCGTGTGGTGAGATACCCAACAAGTGTCATCATCATTCTTATCATAAGAAGGGACAAGAGAATGCAACATGGTATGTAAGCATATGATGCGAGGACAACCAAGGATATGAAGCTCAATCAAAGTAGCATGCATCACAAGTAATATGTCCAAGTCTCCAAGATCAACAATAATCATAGCATGGGTGCACTCACTACAAGATGCAAGTAAAGGAGACAAGAAACAATAATCAACACGAATCATGTGAGAGGCATGGACATGTATGTCATCAACCCAAGGAAAAGAGCAAGTATGTAACATGGGTGATGCAACAAGGCAAGTGATCATAGTAATCAAGGCATGGGAACTAGTAGTGCGAAGATATAACATACTAGATGTAATCATGACAATCATGTCATGTGTGCAAATAGTGGGCATACATAATGCACATGACATATCACAAGCAAGAAAACAAGATATGAGCAAAGTATCGGCATTGTATTGGCAAGAAGTCCTATATATGTGAATAGCAATGGAACATCATGACTCTCCCAACACAAGAAGGAACAATAACATAGTGCACAAGGTAAACATGGCAATAATAACTAGGATCTCCACCAAGCATGCAAATACACATAGAAAGAGTAGAATAGTGAATCATGAGTAAATGCAAGCATGGGTCACAATTGCATCGCACAAGCATAAAAGGAGGCATAGCGTGCAAAGTGAACACAAGAAAATGAGCATAAGATGATAATTGGTATATAGCCCATAGTCATGTGAGAACCAAGTAGAAAAGGTGCGTGTAGTCCTTGTGCGAGGGGAATGGTTGGAGACACATTCCGATGAATCCCAAACCATCATTGCTCTCAAGAGCTCTTTTTGTCAACTCATGGGATTGTGAGGTTGACGAGTAATCATGAGTACCTACACACAACAAAGACAAAGGAAAAATAGTGTGCGCGTGGTATATGTATACATCATCCATTAGGATGTGCATGTGCATGTGTTCATTAGCACACAATATCCAATGCTCAAATAAAGAGGTGGCATGGAAGCATGCCAATTCCTCCATTAGGATGTGCATCTTCGGTCTCCAGGCGGACTGCGCCAGGTCTGGTGACTCGTACCACCCGGTAAGGGCCTTCCCACTTCGACGTCAACTTGTTCGTCCCCTTCGCAGACTGAATCCGTCGAAGGACAAGGTCGCCTTCCTCAACAATCCTGGCATGCACTTTGCGGCTATGGTAGCGGCACAAGGCCTGCTGGTACCTAGCGGTGCGCAGTGCGGCCTGGAGATGATCTTCCTCGAGGAGCGTGGCATCGTCATGCCGTAGCTGCTCTTGCTGGTCCTCGTCAAAGGCCTGCACTCTCGGTGACCCGTACGTGAGTTTCGTGGGGAGAACTGCCTCTGCCCCATAGACCAGGGCAAAGGGGGTTTTGCCGGTGGCTCGATTTGGCGTCGTTCTGATCGACCAAAGAACCGTCGGGAGTTCGTCAATCCAGCGCCTTCCATGCTTCTGCAGCTTGTCGAAAGTCCTCGTCTTGAGACCCCGCAACACTTCAGCATTTTCCCTCTCTACTTTCCCGTTGCTCCTGGGGTGAGCAACCGAGGCGAAGCAGATCCGGGAGCCGATGTCTTGACAGTATTGCATAAAAGCGCTGCTGGTGAATTGTGTGCCGTTATCGGTGATGATCCTGTTGGGGACCCCGAAATGGCAAACAATCCCTCTGAGGAACTTGACCGCCGCCTGCGCCGTTACCTTTCTCACTGGCTCAACCTCGGTCCACTTCGTGAACTTGTCGATAGCGACGAACAAGAGCTCGAAGCCCCCGGTAGCACGGGGGAGGGGGCCGACGATGTCGAGCCCCCAGACCGAGAATGGCCAGGAGAGCGGCATGGTTTGAAGGGCTTGTGTTGGTTGGTGTATTTGCTTGGTGTGGTATTGGCATGCTTCACACGGTGTTACCACCACCAAGGCGTCTTGAAGGGCTGTGGGCCAGTAAAAGCCTTGCCGGAATGCCTTCCCGACAAGGGCTCTTGATCCTACGTGGGAGCCATATATCCCCTCGTGTATCTCTGCCAGTAGCTTTTGTCCTTCCTCTCGAGCGATGCACCTTAATTTCACCCCGTTCAGTCTCCTTCTGTACAGATCGTTGTCCACGAACTGGTACATGCTTGACTGCCGGGCTACTTTCTCGGCCTCTTCTTGCTCTTCGGGGAGGTCTCCTGTCTGGAGGTACTGGACAATCTGCCGCGCCCATGTCGGAGCCCGTGGCTCGACGACAAGGACTAAAGGCTCTTCTTCTGCTACGAGAGCGCTAGCTTCGACGGCGGGGACCACCTATCCCGCAGGGGCTCGGCGCTCACCGTCAAGCATTTCGTCGTTTCTGGCAACCTTCTTGGCGGCCACTGGCGACTCTGCCAGGAATTAGTCGCCGGAGCTGATCTTTCTCTTCTTGGCCTGCCGCCCTGATGGTGTAGCTGATGGCTGAGTGAGTCGGAGCACAAAGGTGCCTGGTTCCACAGGCGACTTCTGAGCTGCCCGCTTTGACAGGTCGTCGGCGATGTCATTCTCTGCCCTGGGGACATGTTCCATCTGCAGACCGTCGAAACGTGCTTCCAAATTCCTCACTTCATCAACATATGCTTCCATCAGGGGGCGCTGGTAATCCTTATTGACTTGGCGCACGACCAGCTGCGAGTCTCCCCGGACTATCAATTTCTTGATTCCCAAATCGGCCGCTATCCGTAGCCCGACAAGTAAACCCTCCTACTCAGCTATGTTGTTGGTCGACACCTCCCGAGGGAAGTGCATTTGGACCACATACTTGAGGTGCTCCCCGGTGGGTGCTATGAGCAGCACTCCGGCACCGGCGCCTTGCAGCGAGAAAGCCCCGTCAAAGTACATGATCCATACCTGAGGTGTTTCCTTGGCGTGAAGGGCTGCCTCTGGGGTTTCCTCATCTAGGGTCGGCGTCCATTCAACAACGAACTCAGCCAGTGCTCCGCTTTTGATGGTTGCCGTGCTTTCAAAACTCAGATCAAAGCTGGCAAGCTCCAAGGCCCATTCAACAATCCTGCCAATCGCTTCCGGGTTCCTCAAGATCCGCTGCAGCGGGAAGCGGGTGATGACTATAATGCGGTGCGCTTGGAAGTAGTGGCGCAGCTTCCGGGAGGCCATGAGGAGGCCGAAGAGCAGCTTCTGAATCCCAGAGTACCTTGACCGAGCCCCCCGCAGGAGGGAGCTGACAAAGTACACCGGTCGCTATACCACCCTTGTCTTCTGCAGCGCTCGCTGTTCCGCTTCCCATGCTATCTTTGCGCCGACTTCTTGGCTCACCCGGGCCGGCTCTTGTCCGCTAGCCGTTGGTTTGGAGGCCGCTGGTTTGCCATCCTTGGCAGCTCCGCCACTAGCGCAGCGCTGATCACCTGGTTCGTCGCTGCCAAATATAACAAGAACGGTTCCTCAGGCTTGGGCGCAACTAGGACGGGGGGCCAAAGGCAGGTACTTCTTCAGGTCTTGCAACGCTGCCTCTGCTTCTGGGGTCCACGTCATTGGGCCCACCTTCTTCAGGATCTTCAAGAATGGCAGGGCACGCTCCGCGGACTTGGAGATGAATCGGTTGAGGGCAGCGACGCAACCCGCCAGCCGCTGTATGTCCTTGACGCGCTTTGGTGCCTCTAGCTGCTCGATCGCTTCAATCTTGGTGGGGTTGGCTTTTATCCCATGCTAATATATGAAGAAACCGAGGAGCTTGCCGGAAGGGACCCCAAATACGCACTTCTCAGGATTGAGTTTCAAGTTGATCTTGCACAAATTCACAAGGGTCTCCTCCATGTGCTGGACCACCGTGGCCTTGTCCTTGGTCTTTACTACAATGTCATCCATGTATGCCTCCACATTCCTGTGCAGCTGTGGTCCGAGGCCGATCTAGACAACCCTCGCAAATGTTGAACCCGCGCTCTTCAGACCAAACGACATGCGTTTGAAGCAGTATGTGCTGCAGGTAGTGATGAACGCCGTTTTCTCCTCGTCTTCCTCGACCATGAAGATCCGATGATACCCGGAGTAGGCATCGAGGAATGACAACAGGTCACAGCTGGCGGTTGAGTCCACCATCTAGTCGATGTGTGGCAGGGGAAAGGGATCCTTCGGGCAGGCTTTGTTGACTTCTGTGAAGTCAATACAGAGTCTCCATTTCCCGCTTGCCTTATGTCGGGGATATAACTCAGCGGTATAACCCGCCCTACTGGGCCGGGTCAGTATAACGGCGGCTCTGGAAATATGTTCAAGATGGGCCATGTTGTAAAGATAAAACAAGTAAGGCGACTGCTAAGTGAACCGCCGGGCGGCCCAAGCGCATGGAGACGGCGATTCAAGGCCCACAGGGCAGAAGACGCCGGAAGATTCCTTGCTTGGAAGGCAAGGTGTGTTAGAGACATGATAGGTTACGAGTCATAATATGACTCGGACCCTGTTGTAAACCCTAGGGACTTGACCTGTATATAAAGGCAAGCCCCTAGGGCCAAAACGCTCAAGTTAGACACCCTCGAAAGCTAGGTTAGCGATTCCGCACCCTTGTAATCGAGATCATCATCAATATAGACACAAAGAAGGATGTAGGCTATTACCTCCATCGGAGGGGCTGAACCTGGGTAAACTCACCTCCCGTTCCCGTTTACCCCCTTTGAGTCGCCACCTAGCAGCGATGGCCTCACACCTAAGTCCTTGCACGAGGACATCTGTCGTGACAAAACCACGACAGTTGGCGCCCACCATGGGGCCATCGCCCGATGGAGTTGAGCTCTCGAAGGGAACCCATCTAGGGTTCGGGAAATTCATTGTTGATCAGATGATCAAGAGTCGCCGCGACAAGATCTACGTGGACGATCCAATCTGGAGTACCAAGGTCGGCTCAACCGAGCATGAGCACCAGATCCCCCTTGGAAGGATCGAAACTACCGTTGCCGAGCCGAGCATCTACATCGACACCGACGAACCGGCTCAGCATACGCAAACTGGCCGGGGTCAAACCGGCCAGCGTCGGGTGTTCGTCGGTTTCACTCAGGGAGTTTGCCTCTCGGATGAGTCGGTGGGCAGCGGATACATCCTTGCCGACTCCGATGAAGATTCTTCCATTGGAGAAACTGAGTCGATCTGTCATCGCTATGATGGCAGACTTGGGGGATCATTGGAGATTGAAGCCCGTGAGGAATTCTATGAGTCGCCTCATCAGGTTGCTGTCTACATGGCAGGAACCGTGGCGGCTCAGAACCCATCCACGGTCGGAGCGGCGTGTGGATCTGGCGGATCTGGCAAGACACCGTCTCAAGCCATGACAGATTTAATGGCTGAGATGGCAAAGCTCGTGGAGAGTCCCGTCACTGCGGAAAATCAGGAAGAGCGCAACACGGAGTTAACCAAACTGCGTGGTCAGATGACTGAGGTACAGAGGGAAATCGACGCTGTGAACGCTAGGATGGCGGAGCTACAGGCTCGCATACATAATGAGTCAGAGCGCCTTAAGGCTGAGGCTTGGCAGTTAGGACTTCAGAGAGATGCATCTGAGGCAGTTTACAGAGGAGACATCGGAGCCGGTTGCCGCTGAATCTTGAGCCGCAACAGCTCTTTAACACCCCCCAACAAAATGACCCGCCTCAGCCACCACCAGCTCACTCGCCGCCACAACGTTTCCAGACGCCATGGGGCCACTTTTCTAATACTGTTGATAACGCGCTGGCGGCAACCCGACAGTTGGAAGCACTACCTATTCTTGGAAATACCCCTTTTGATGTTGAAGCCAGGAACGCCATAGAGATGTTGAAAACAGCAGTGGTGCAGCAAGCACAGTATTCTTACAGTCGCGATCGGATGCACTCCACTCCATATGCTAGTCACAGCAAGAGTCGCCATCCAGACTCTCCGGCTATTTCTAGCAGTGGGCGCAGGCAGCAGCCTCAAGTTTCCCTGACCCAGCCTATTCCGTTAGGAGCTCAGGCGATTGTTGACGCGGCTAGGGGTGCGCGGCAGGCAGAGGCGGAAGCAGCAACACGAGTGATTCAATAGCTTCATCCTCAACCCGAGGCTGGGAACAATAGTAGGACGATTGGGATACCTTGCTTATCCCCGGCTCTCTGCGCCGAGCATATGCCCAAAGACTTCAAGGGGCCACGCAAGGTGCCAAACTACACGGCGGATCTTGAGCGGCGGCTTGGATCAAAAGATACGATTTAGCAATGGATATGTTGGATGTCAGTGACACCGTGTGCGCCAAGTACTTGACCATGATGCTGGAAGGACCGGCTCGAACATGGTTGAAGAACTTGCCGCCCAACTCCATCAACACTTGGGCAGAGCTTAAAGAACGTTTCATCAAGAATTTTTAGGGAACATGCAAAAAGGCAGTGACGATTGTGGACCTTCAACATTGCGTCTAGCGTGTAGATGAGTCGGCTCATCATTGGACTCGTCGGGTCACGGAAATCATACACTCGTCAGACAGTATTACGGCGGCTCAAGCCGTCCTGATCCTAGAAAAGAATTGTCACTTCCAGCCACTGGTCCAGAAGCTCGGGCGGCTCAAGCGTAAGGTACAGGACATGGGCGATTTATGGATGTCCTCACCAGATACGCCGAGTCAGACAACACAAAGGATCCCGGCTCGGATGAAGACAAGATCGACAAGGGAAAGAAAGGTGAAGGTGGAACGGGCCAGTATAATCATGGTGGTAATCAGGGAACCCAGAATAACAATGGCAAGCGGAAGCAGCCAGACGGCGGGTCAGATTTTGTGGCCAACACCAATGTTGGTTTCAAAAACCAGTGCCGTAATGGTCACCCTGGAGGGAGTTATAATGGAAATAAGCCTCATAATTACGAGGAAGCACTCAAGGGACCTTGTCCCAAACACAGTACCCAGGACAAGCCGGCTACCCACTCATGGGAGAACTGTTACATCATGCAGGAGTTTCGTAACCAGGCTTTCCAAAATAATTTAGGAGGCAATAGTGGAGGACACCCGGGTCAGCATGGTCCTGGCGGGTCGCAGGGCGGCTCGGGGGCTCGGTTTCTGCATCAGGTAAATCATGGCGATGGACAGCATCTTGGCCAGGGCAGTCAGCATAATAACCGAGGTGGATTCCAAAGTAATCCCAAGCAGCTGAATAGCGGTCACTACCACTAGTACCTGAATCCCTGAATAAAATTCATGCTCTGGAGGGTTTTACAAGAGGAATTCTATACCTCCAAGAAGAAAACAAGCTGGCCTTGGAACATCTGCGACCTTATTATACTTAGAGCCATCGGCTCCCTTTTTGTAATTTCCTCCCTCCCTTGCAAATTCTGTGTATACTTCTTTATGTTTTGAATATAATAAAGCCGACACCCCCAAAACTCGGGGTTTTCTGCCGTTTCAGCCTACAAATTGAGCACGAGTCTTTATTTTTTTCAAAACAATGGGCACTTGGGGGCTTCCAACTCATCGAGTTCAGCTTTCTCACCTTTGTGACCCGGCAAAGAAACGCCACAATACTTTGGGCATTTGGGGGCTTCCAACTCACCGAGTTCAGCTTTCTCACCCTCTTGACCAGGCAAAAATGCTACATATGGTTAAACCTACCTATACGCTTGATGCGACTCCGATCAGATGACCCCGTGTACTCTTGACAAGTCAATCCTCGTTGGACCCTGAACTTACCAAGGTTAAAACATCGGCTTGAGTCATGTGATAGCCGACATACAGAGAGCTAGGATAAACCATGGGTTATCATACACTCTTCATTGAAGCAGGACTCGAGCCTTAAAAGCCGGTCTTTACGTCGAGCCTCGAAAGCCAACAATTTTTTATATGTTCTGATATCATATGCATACATCATTTGCATTGCATCATCACATCATTACATCATACCTGCATATTCATACTTGTGCGGAAAGCTGGTCTTCAGACCGGGATACATCATAAACATCTGCAGGAACAAATAAAATTTTTTTTGGCCGATCCACATCATGGTTTATTATGACCAGGATCAAATGATTGGAGCCCTCAAAGCCGGCTCCAAAGAGCTGGTCTATATTTCCGAGCCTCGAAAGCCAGCTTGTTTTTGCCGAGTCCCACTAGGCCGGCAGGCTTATTAACAGTACTTCGTATTGTTATAAAAATTATGCTATCGCCACATAATACTTTCAGGTATGCCCTCTTCTCATTGTCGGCTCGTACATGAGCGTCCGAATTGTTAGCTGCAGTCAAAACAATGACCAATACAAAATTCCTGCCTTCCTCAATGTTATTGGGGAAAAACTCAAGACTTGAGCCTCGAAAGCCAGTCTCTCTTTGCCGAGTCTCACCGAGCCGACTTATCAAATCGTATTATTTTACGTTTTTATCATAGTAATTTTTTTCAGGTATAATATTGCCACTATTGCCAGCTCACACGTGAGCGACCGGGTTAAGCAACCGAGTTCACATTGTGACCAGTTGTCAAATCATACATCTTCAACATCGTTGAAGGGAGAGTTGACATAACTTGAGTCTCGAAAACCAAGACCTTTTGCCGGCTTATTTTGCTCCGACCTTTCTGTCCAACAAACTCATTGATCACAACATTAACAATGTACATAGACATGCAAAAAGAGTAGCAAAATGATATTGGGCCCAAAAGATTGGTGTCTTGCATCAACAAAGGCACAAACGTGCACGATGGCATAGAAAAGAATTTCAGAAGTTTTCAAGCTACTCCTATTACAGGCTGAAGGTGCCACAAAATGTTCTGCCCCATATTCGGGGGCTCAAGCCGTGAGGCTGGCGACTTAAAAAGCTCATATCATCATTTTGGCAACTCGCCTTCTGTGCCATCCGGGTGGGCAGCAGACAGATCCTTCGCTTGAGCCGTCTCCGGGTTATCCTCCACTGGGTCTTCTAGCTCTTTTATCTGAAGATTATCTGCATCCTAGTTGCAATGTATTAAAGCGTGGAATATGGCTTCATCATCAAGGATGGTCGACGGGTCAACATCAGGAGCGAAGATGTGGTTACGCCGTTGAGGAGTTAGATTCACCGGTTCGAAGGTGGGTGGTGGAACTCGTGAATGGTTGGCATCATAAGCCACCTGATAGTTTTTCAGCTTCATTTCGGAAACCAGCTGGGTGGACAACACTCGAGCCGCCTTGACGCAAGAGGTGTAGTCGCTTTCGGTAAAAGCCGACCCGTCGACCTTAAACTCTGGGAAGACTTTGGCCATTTCTGTTGGATCAAGTTCCGCTGAATAGGCTAGGGCCCAGCTCAAAGAATATGTTGAGCCGGCTCGAGCGGCTGATCTTTTCAGCTCTTGAATCTGCTATGGAATTGTTGAAAGGCACTTCAGCACATCCTTGATAAGCTTTACCAGCTCTTTATTCCCCATCACAGCCTTGACCGCGAAGTGGCTTCCAGCGTAAAGTTGCTCAGTTAACGAGTATACAGCCTTCAGCATCAGCAGGCTATTATCCTAAAGGTTGCTAGTCAGGAGACCTGCAAAGTAGCATCAATACATGAGTCGCCAGGCGATTTATATTCATATTTCAAGAAAGAAAGAAATCGTCAAGATACTTACCAAAAACAGCCTGGATCATATGGACAATGTGTCGTTTCAACCCGGATAGCTCTTCAGTGATGGGCTTCAGCTGGCCCTCAGCATCCTCTGCATGCCTAAGCAGAGCGGCTTTTTCAGTCTCAAAGGACTGCTTGTCTTTCTTACAATTTTCCTTGATCTTCTCCAATTCTGCCAAGGAGAGTCGAAGTTTTTCCTCAACATCTGCTCGGGCAGTTTGCCCCGCTTCGAGATCTTTTCTTAAGCCGGCCGCATTTGACTCGGCTGCTTTCAGAGCTTCCTGAATAATTTTTTTATTGATATATCATGAGCCAGCAACAGGGTGTAGCTTGGTTATGGTGCAAAATGTTAAAACAAAGTCCCAAACAGATTGCAAGCAATATACTTGGCACTTGGGGGCTAATGCAAAGCAGTTCTTCAAATACACAAAAGACCCGACTCATCTCAACAAGATGAGCCGGCCCTTGGGGGCTACAGGTCGAACTTTCTCAATTATCAAGATCCGACTCATCTCAACAAGATAAGCCGGCCCTCGGGGGGCTACAGGTCGAACTTTCTCAATTATCAAGATCCGACTCATCTCAACAAGATGAGCCGGCCCTTGGGGGCTACAGGTTGAATCATCCACAATATTCACAAGACCCAACTTATCTCAGAATGATAAGCTGGCCCTTGGGGGCTAAGTAAGGATATATGGTATATACAGCAAAGAGGAGCATACCTCGTATTTGTTCTTCACCATGCTAACAAGGTCGACTTCCATTTCTCGGTTCATAGCAAGGCGATCGAGATAGCCGGCATGTAGCTCTTCAGCACTGAAATTCTCATAGTTTGGGAGCTCCACCTTGGCATTCCCTTTCTCTAGCAATACTGTTTCATCCTTAGCAATAATTTTTGCTAACACCCTGGAGACCTCAGGAGCGGCGTAACCCGACCCAGTGATAGTGACCTCCTCATTTTTGTCGCGAGGCGCATCTTCAGTTGTCTTTGTAGGACTGGGCAGATTAAGATGGGCCGCCTGATCTACTTCAGTATCAACGGCAAGGGTGCTTGCCTGCTCAGGAGGAAGGGGTAAATCAGCCTGGGTTTCCTGATGATTTACAGACTGATCAATATGAACTTCAGGAGCCGCCAAATCAGGGTTCTCCGGCTCACGAACTTCAGGGTCGACGGATGACCCATCAACTTTCCTTTTCTTGGCCTTGGCCCTGCAAAATAAGAGAGCAGTATAAGGCGTAAGCGGAGACAAAAGCTTACTTAGACAAGCGTATGACAAAAGAGAAATTTACCCAGGATTGATAACAAAGGGTGCTAGTTTGGAGGCCGTTGAGTTGCCCGATGAAGGTGGCGACTCCTGATAATCCGAAATATAAAGATTAATAGTCGACACCTTAAGTCGGTTTTCTTTGAAGAATTGGAACATCAAGTACCTTAGTTGGTCATTTGCGGGCGGTTGGCTTATCAGGTAAGCCGGCAGCAAGATCACCATTCCCACTCCGGTTTTGACGCTTTGACTTGTGCCGAGTTTTCTTGAAAACAAAATTGGGATCCAGATAAGCATCCGGGTGAGAGAAGCTTACTTTCCGAACAACCTGCCTTGTTTTCAATGGAGGCAAGGATTCTGAGTCGGAGGAGATGGAAATTACCTCAACATCACCCTCATGGCCTGTTTCGACATCACCCTAAGAAGAGAAGGCATCAGCCATATTCAATGAAACATGGACAAAGTTAAATTCTATCTCTGATTGAGAATCAGTAGCAGCTGTTTCGTCCATCTGAGATGGACCTTCAGCGGCCGCCTTGTTCTTCTTACTTGGGGCGGCTTTGGCTTAGTAGCTGGAGTTTTGCCTCGTTTCCTGCCCCAAAAAGGAGACTTGGCCTGAAAAAATTGGCAATAAGAGCAAACAGATGAATATTTAAAAGCTAAAAAGACAATATTCATAAAGCCGGATAAAAGTATCAAAGACTTTTTACCAGAGGAGCCGGGTTGAGAGCATAGAAAGGCTTCAACCCGTCTTTGCTGGAAGTTTCTTGATTTTCACCCAACAGCTTTTTCACGATCCGGTTTATCTCCTCGGCATCTAAAGAAAAGTTGCTGTACCTTTGGGCATCATTTAAATCCCCGGAATAAGTGTGCATTAAGTTGCTGCGGTGGCTCAGTGGCAAGATTCTCCAAGACACCCAATACCGGGTTAAGTCGACTCCAGTTAGCCCGTTGGCTAGTAGAGCCCTCAACTTTGGGTAGATGGGGGCGTGTTGAGAACGCTCCTCTTGAGGAGCCCAGCCAGGAGGATCGAAATCCATGGAAAGACGGCTGGGTCTGTAACCCGACAAGGGGTTCTCGTCAGCAGGGGCAGTGTTCCGACAATAAAACCAAGTTTTATTCCACCCCTTAGGATGACTTGGTAGAGTGGCAAAAGGAAAGAGGACGTCTCTTCGCCTTTGGATCAAGACCCCACCAAGTTCTAGGCTAGGGCCATTTGCGGATTCGGTTTGCCGGTTCAAGTAGAAGAATTCCCTGAAGAGGGAAATAGAGAGTTCCATTTGCAGATACGCCTCACAAAACACTTGGAATTGGCAAAGATTGGATATGGAATTGGGACCAGGTCCTGAAGATGTAGGTGGAAGAAATGCATAACATCTCGAAAGAATTTTGACCAGGGAGGTGAGAAACCTCTGAGAAGATGGTCCAAGAATATTACTACTTCTCCATCCTCCGGATGTGGAATTTCTTCTCCAAGGATAACCCGCTAGCCAATTCCCTCTTGAGGCGGCAGAAACCCCTGATCTTGGTAATCTTTCAAAATGGCATCAGAAACTTGAGTGGCCACCCAGTTGCAGGTGGTGGATTTTGACATGATGAGTTGCCTGAATAAGATAAAGGGACGACTTGAAACATGTGGCTAAAGTAAAGACGACTTAGATATTCGCTATGGGTAAAATTGCCTTATAAGGAGCCAACATATTAACCCGGAAGTTTATTACACGGTGGGTTAAGTCCATGCTGACGGCCGGCCAGAACATATGGGCGGCTCAGACCAAATCAGAGGCTTCTGGTTTCTTCACTAAGTATAGGACAAACAAATTTCTACTAGAGCAGCCATGATTGTGGATCTGAGAATATTTCTAAAAAGCAAGATAATTGCTAGACCTAATGGCAGAGCAGGGGAGCAGTGACAGTACAGTTCATCAAATGCTCAGGCCGATTAAAGTATGCTATGCGTAAAACGGAGCCGTCACTCCTACCGCTCTATTCTCATGATTAAACTTACGGGATCTACACACGAAACCATCAATACGATGAACCGAAGAAGAACTATCGAAGAACTCGAAAGCTCCGACGAACTACAATGGATCTAGGTCAGGGGAGAAGACTTACCTGAGTGATCACTGATGGCGGCAAAGACGCACGGGTGTTTCCCGACGAAGAAGAAATGCTGCTACGGTCTCAGGAGTGGTCGCCGGCGACGAGCAGGTAATAACGGTGACGCAAGGAAGCTCCGGGCTCAAGGAAGAAGGAGTAAAGAGACGAAGTGAAAGATGAGAGGAGAACCCCTCGGTAAATATTTAAAGGGAGGGAGCCCGAAGAGGCAACTGACAAGCACGACAATTGAGGAAATGCAGTAAATTTCGCGAAAAGAAGACGCCTCGATTTTCGGGATAAACGGATACACTCAGATTTGCCATGATGTCATTATTGGCCTACTAAATTAATGGTGGGCGACGTCACTAGTGGACAGCGTAAAAGAGCGGCAAAGGCTGGAAGTATTACAAGCCGGCATCATGAGATCCATGTGGAACATAAGTCCGAAGGTGAGGCGCCAAAGAAGGGAAGAGAAATTGACATGGATGAATTCAAATCAATCTGGGGCCTAATGTCAGGGATATAACTCCGCGGTATAATCCACCCTATTGGTCCGGGTCAGTATAATGGCGGCTCTGGAAATATGTTCAAGATGGGCCGTGTTGTAAAGATAAAACAAGTCAGGCGGCTACTAAGTGAACCGCCGGGCGGCCCAAGCGCATGGAGACGGCGACTCAAGGCCCACAGGGCAGAAGACGCCAGAAGATTCCTTGCTTCGAAGGCCAGGCGTGTTAGAGACATGATAGGTTATGAGTCATAATATGACTCGGACTTTGTTGTAAACCCTAGGGACTTGACCTGTATATAAAGGCAAGCCCCTAGGGCCGAAAGACTCAAGTTAGACACCCTCGAAAGCTAGGTTAGCGATTCCGCACCCTTGTAGTCGAGATCATCATCAATATAGACACAAAGCATGACGTAGGCTATTACCTCCATCGGAGGGGCCGAACCTATAAACTCGCCCCCCGTTCCCGTTTACCCCCTTTGTGTCGCTCTAGTGCCATGTCGGGTGGAGTACACTCCTGACTAGGCCCACTGCTTCCAACTTCTTGATCTCTTAGGCAATAAATTCTTGCCGCTCTAGGGCTTGTTTTCGGACCTTCTCTTGACGGGGCGTGCGTGGGGATAGACAGCAAGGTGGTGCTCGATCACCTCCCTGGGAACACCGGGGATGTCAGATGGTTGCCAGGCAAACATGTCGACATTCGCCCGCAGGAAGGAGACAAGCGCGCTTTCTTATTTGCTGTCGAGGGTGGCACTTATAGTGAAGGTGCCGCCCTCGCCGTCCTCCCGCGCAGCCACTTGCTTCGTCTTGGGGATGGTCACTTTGCCCTTCTTGCTCCTACCGGCAGACGCCTCTGGTAAGTCCTTGACAGGCGTGCGGCACTCTGACGTGCGCTTCCCGGAGTTCTCACGAGCCTTACCGGAGGTCTTGTCCTTATTCTTTCCCCCGGGAGCTTTGTCGGCAGGAGCGATTGCCTCGCCTGCAGACGTTGCCACTGCCTCCCGGTAGAGGACCGCGTCTTTCTTGTCGGCATGGACGGTGACGATGCTCATCGGTCCTGGCATCTTGAGCGTGTTGTAGGCATGGTGGGACGCCGCCATGAACTTCGCAAGTGTCGGGCGGCCCAGGATTCCATTATACGGCAGCGACATCTCGGCGACGTCGAAAACGACCCGCTGTGTCCTGAAGCTCGCTGCCGAATGTGACCGGGAGGGTTATTTTCCCCTTCGGCTGAGATCTTCCCCCGTCCACTCCTTGAAAGGAGCCCGTCAGTTTGAGGTCCGAATCGGGGATCTGCAGCCGCTTGATCACATCGGGCAAAATCAGGTTCAGGCCGGCCCCACTATCGACCAACATCTTTGTGACTCTGAGGTTGCGGATCGTTGGTGAGACCAACAATGGCATGCACCCGACCGCGGTGCTGAGGTCAGGGTGGTCCTCAACGTCAAAGATGATGGGAGTGTTGGACCATTTGAGGGGCTTCCTCGCCTCTGCCACTGGCTCTGCCGCGTTGACTTCACGGACCCACTGCTTGAGCTTCCTATGGGAGGAGTGCAAAGATGCGCCTCCGTCAACACACATGGCATCCATGGCCTTCTGGAACTCTTGCTTGTCAGATCCCTCTTCATCTTCATCATTGTCATCATCATCGTCGGATCTGTCGCCTCGGTCTGTAGCAGGTTTTTCCTTTTGCTGTTTGGCCTTGCCACGACGGTCGCTTCGACCATTGCGGTTCTTTTTGTCGAGTCCACCGGCACCATTTCGTCCCTTCTCCTTGTCGCACCTTCCGTACTCTTGCTTCTGCTTCTCAGCAAGCTGTTCTACTTGGCGGCACTCGTTGATGTCGTGGCCTTTGGTGAGGTGGATCTTACAGTAGGGCTTGCCGGTCTTCTAACCTACCGCGGCCTCATCATCTCCGGAGCACGTGGCAACGCCCTTGCCGGGCTCCTTTGGCTTGGCCTTCTTGCTGGCGTTAGGCTTGCCGGAGCTCTTGACAACCATTACTGCCTTGCCCTTGCGCTCCTTCCTCAAGGAGGCAGGTGCATTCTCGTCGTCGTCGGAGTCGACCTCCGCGCCAGCGTCCTCCCCCGGGAGCCTCCTTCCTTCTTTGGCCCGCGCGCACTTGTCGGCATTAGAGCGTAGAGCTCGGCGACATCCCACACCTTGTTGATGCTCATCTCCTCGCGCATGCAGTGATTGCATACGTTCGTGTGGAACGCAGCGATCACCATGGCGGGGTGGATGTCGGGGATGTTGTGCTGCACGCGGCTGAACGTCTGGATGTACTTGCGTAGGGTTTCGCCACCCACTAGGGGAGCACATGCAGATCGCTGGGTTGCCCCGGGAGCTTGTGGCCCCTGTGGTAAGCCCCGACGAACTGATTGCACAAGTCCGCCCAGGAAGAGATGGATCCCTCCGGCAAGTTCATTAGCCAGCTCCTCGTGTTGGGCTTGAGCGCTAGCGGGAAGTAGTTGGCTAGCACCTTCTCGTCTCGTGCCCCCGGCAGCCTGCACCGCGATGGTGTAGATGCCTAGGAACTCTGACGGACTAACTGTGCCGTCGTATTTCTCCGGTAGCTCTGGCTTGAAGCCCCTGCTGGAGGGCCAGCGGACTTGCCGCAGTTCACGGGTGAATGTCGGGCATCCGACCTCGTAAGGTAAGCTGCTCGGCGCCCCGGGTGTGGGCTCGTCGATGGCCGGATCCGCGCGACCATCGGATTGACGACGCACTTCCCGCCATCTCCGAATGGCGGTGCGCGCGTCCTCCTTGAGACTGTCCCTTAGGACTTGGCGTTGGTCTTGCTTCAGCTGCGGGTCCGTCGATGCTTGAGACACTTCGTCTTACACGTCGGTGTAGCGGGAGGTCCGCTGCTGTCGTGGGGGCGACTGCACCGTATGTGCCCCGCCGACGCCGCGTCTGGTGGTGGGTTCCGTGGGAGCCGTGCGTCGAGCGCGCGAGGAACCTGCCGCATCTGGTTTGTCATTGTTGGCCAAGCTCAGCAGGCTTTGTATGGTCGCCCTCCACTCCTCCATCGCCTCCCGCGCGGGGGGAAAGTTTACCAGAAGCTGGGCCTGCACCAGAGCTTCTCCTGCAGTTTTGGGGACCGGACGGGGCGAGGCATGGGTAGCGCTCTTACTCCTGGCAATGCCAGAAGGAACGCTTTCCCATGCCGTCACCCATCGTTTGCCCTCACCGGGAGGGGGTCGTGGAGCTCGGCCCTACGCCCCTGGGGAGCGGTGCACGAGGGCCCCGTCTGCGCGAGGCTCTGGTTCGCCATCTCGCGGGCGCGGGTCGCGGTCGTCTTGCGAGGGGTGCGGCAGAGGTCCGGTCGCAACCCCGCGGCCGCTGCGGCCCCGACCGCCGTAGCAGCATCACCTTCAATCATCACTGGCACGTTTCGCACTATCATAGCGGCAGGGTCCGGGTCGTGGTTCGTGGAACTCCACATAGTGTTGTGGCTGCGCTCACCGAGAGGGTGAGCGCGACGGTCGCCGCCATCGGTGGCTTGGGATGGCAGCTTGGATGTGGTCGCGGCGGGTGTTGCCGCGCCCTTGGCTTTCTTGGGCACCATGGACGCCATCAAAGGCACGGAGAAACGCCGGTGAAGGTTCGCGCACAGGAGAGCCCCCTACCTGGTGCGCCAAAGATGTCGAGGGTGTGGTTCACGACGATCTATGGGACCAGCGGGGTCCTTTTACAGTTCGGCAGGGGCGTCGAGTGCACAAAGAGCATCAGTCAGCCATGACTACGCGCATGGTTTATACAGGTTCGGGCCGCTCGGGAGCATAAAACCCTATGTCATGTCTGTGTGTTGTATATCTGGGTCCAAATACAAGGAGAGCAGCTACCCGGCAAGGATGCTCGAGAGGTGCTGCCACGCTTGCAAATGGACAGAGTGTCGACCTTTTTCAAGGTAGCCATGGGCCTCCTTTTATAGTTCT
Source organism: Elymus sibiricus (assembly GCA_039707655.1). Taxonomy (NCBI): domain Eukaryota; kingdom Viridiplantae; phylum Streptophyta; class Magnoliopsida; order Poales; family Poaceae; genus Elymus; species Elymus sibiricus. The sequence continues at coordinate 245,529,636 of CM077669.1, forward strand.
AGGGGTTTCCACAAGGGCTACAATGGTCTTTTACTAGGTGTACTGTGCATTCTTACAGCTACAGGGGCTGTCTTCAGAGTGGTAGTGGGAAACACCTAACTCTGACAGAATAGGATAGGCGCATTGAATGTGCCGTGAGGTGGCGTGCTGGCGATGGTTTCCCAAAAGGATTCCTCTCCTTCCATGCCATTCGCCCAGCTACCTCTTATTCTTCTACCACGCCGCGTGACGGGTGGCGTTAAAGCTGCAATAGGCCCGCCGCTGTGGCCACGTGCCCCGGCCAGCTCTGCCTGCCCGCCTGCCCGCTCGACACCTCATGCGAGGTAGACTATCGTCTCTGGTGAGGTGGAGCGGCAGCCTGGCGGGTTGGAATCCTTGCCGGGGACGCTCGCGGATGGGCTATTCCACTTGGCGAAGGGTCTGGATGCCTTGCCCTGGTCTTGACTCTGGTTTGCCTCGGAGGCTGGTGCAAGCCCGGCAAGAAGTTGCCGGTCTGAGGCAACTGCCCGTGCACAAGTCTGCGTACTAGGGACCCCTAGTTCTTAGTACACCGACACTCATCCTCTCATAGGAAATGCACTCAATGTCACATATGGTGGAGTCACTCATCTCACTCATGTGGTAGTGGCTCTTCTCACATGGAAATTGGGGCATCTCATCATATGTCGGTGTCGGAGAGATGTAGGTGCTAACGTCTCCATGCTCAACTCCTTGCGCCGCCGTGGTTGAAGGGATAGTCCCATGCTCAACCTCCTCATCCATAACGCCTTCGAAGATTAATGCCGTAGGATGTGGCCAAACATCAATATCCTCCAAGACCGAAGGGAGCATCCCAAGCTCGGCCTCGGTGCTCAACTCCAAGTATGAGTCCCATATGGGCACCGTCTTCATGTTGTCAAAGAGGGTCACGCTTGCTGCCATGGTCGAATAGAAAATCCCATGCTCGACCATCTTGTCGCCGTCGCCTTGTATGAGGGCCATGGGATGTGGCTCCTCGTCGCTCACCTTCATGACCGAAGGGAAATTCCCATGCTCGTCCATCTTCCGTGGGGTGCTTCCGAAGATGGAAGTGTCACCCATGCGTGTAGTCGATCGCCTTGGTGTTAGCGTCGAAGCTTGTCCTTGTTGGAGCTCATCCCGCGATCTACTCTTGAGCTCATGAAGGTTCGCCGTAGAGGGATGTAGAGCTTGTTGTCGATGGCATTCTTCTTCTTCGCGCACTTGTTTCATGGAGGTGGCTTGCCCTTCACGACGATGTAGGTAATGAGCGTGATGGTTGTCGTGGCGGTCATCTTGAAGATGAGGACGTGGCTGACTTGTGCTTGCATCCGATGGGCGCTGCGAAGATGTGCGGCTTGAGCGTCTCCGCCTTGAAGATGACGAAGGGGAAGAAGACTTGTAGTTGGCCAACATGTGTCGAAGTTGCTCCATGTGTGCGTCCAACTTGTTGTCGATGTAGTCTCTTTTCCGAGCTTCGGAATGTCATATGTATGTCGAGTCGCTCGACTTGGTTACACAAGTTAGCTTGCATTTCTCGTTGTAGTCCGGAAAGGTGACTTTTGTTGATGTAGTTGTTCGCGCCGTGATTGTCGTTGAAGACCGGAGATAATGTGCTTTGCCTAGCCATCACAAGACTCGAGCAAAGGTGAGTGGGATATGAGATAAACAATACCAAGATACCATTCCCAAAGTTGAGGATGTATTCCGTTTCACTCAATGTGAATTGAGAGAATAGTGGAATTGGTACCAGAATTGTTCACTCACACCTACAAGTAAAGCTTATCGAGTGGCTTGGTTAGGACAAGTGGCACAAAATTCAAGCAAATGTTAGTCAAGATATCGAAAATGTTGAGGAAGATTCACAAAATTGCAATGCAAAGCAAATAGATCAATAGCTATGGTGGCAGTAGGAACACACACACGGATAGATAAACGGGATCCGCACAACCAAGGAATGAGCACAAAATGTGTGAGACCCGGGAAAAGCTCGTGTTGCACGGATACTAGAGGAGACAATAACTCGATTGCTCAAATGGGCTAGATATGCGCTTGTGCACCAACCTAAAAGAGTAGACGTGCTGTCTTCAATCCCAAGTATGCTATGTATGTATGATCCAAGAGTATCTACTATGCAAAATGGCTCAATGCTATTTCTATTGCTTACAAGCTCTTTTGTATCTCCTCTTTTGCTTAAAAGCTTTTTCTCTTTCTTTTCTTTTCTTCTCTTTTTTTTGCTATGCTTGATGCTCGAACCAAGATGTGAGACAAGTATGTTGTATATGCACGGGAGAGACTTAGGGCACAATGTAGATAGCAAGATGTTTGCACGCTGAAAGTAGCTTCGTGGCATAAGCGTATCACTACGATGCACAAGTAACGTGGCCCGACAATTCTCAACTCGCTAGTCTCAATGGGTAAGGTACGCAATAGGCTCGAGGTGATCAATGCAATGGCAAGGAAATGGACGATGATGTCATCGAGATTACCGTCCTTGCATACGGTTGTGGTGCCAAAAGGCGAAGTGGCAGTTGTCGATGTCGAGGCCGAGGCGATGATGAGTAGCGGCGTTGTCAATGTACAACCGTCCCTAATTATCCAAAACACCCTAGGAAACGAAAACCACAACTCGAAATCTCAAACAAAATTGGGTTAAAATGACAGAAGTTTATGGTGGGAACGTTATGCGAAAGTTATGGTGGTGGCCTAGGCAAAGATGCCAAACAAATAGGGAGTCAAATGGTTTGGAAGTAATTTTGTGGGATGGGCGATGTCAATAGCTATCCAACGAGCTAAAGAATGTCAAAATCGGACTTCGGATGAATTAGTTATGGCCGAAACGAGAATCAGCCAAAATCAGTTTCTACAGGTGTCAGACGTCTAGAAAGTGACAGATGTCCAGAGGTCAGACATTCGGAAGGTCTGGAAAGACGAGATTTCGGCTCTGTTCTAGTGTTCCTGACGTTCGGAAAATGTGGGACGCCCGGTGCTTCGGATGGGTACGGACGTCCGGAAAAGGTCGGACGTCCGGTGGGTCTGGGGCAACTCGAGATCTCAGATCCGGGACACGATTTTGGGCGGGAATTTTGAATTGTTGGGGTCAAAATTGATGGGGAAAAAATATTTTGTGCGTATTTCGTGGAGGAAAAGCTAGATCTACTTGCCAAACATGAATTCCTTGGATCAAAATCAACAAAATCTCACAAGAACCAACAAATTGCAAAAAATTTGGTTAGGCTATTTTTGGTGGGTATTTTTGAATTGGGACAAGAACACACAAAATTAGGCTAGAAAACGAAGGGGAAGACTCCAAATTCACGAGAAACGTGGCTCTTGATACCAAGTTGATACTGGGCAAACCCGTCGGTGTCGATCTTTCACGAATTGAAGGGGGATTCCATGAAGAACACGAAGAACATGGGGACGAACGAGGAGAAATCACAAGAGAAACACTCAAGAACAAATACAATCACACATCTACTACACTCAAAACCACACAAGATCCACAAGGTACAAGAAAAACAAAGGGAGAGAAGGATACATGGTAGAGTTCATCCCAAATCCCATGGGGAGATGGGGCCTTGAAATCCCAGAGTATCTTCCCTAAGAAGGGGCCTTGACATCCATAGGATCTTCTCATGTGGAGGTATGCAACTCCAAAGGAGAAGGATATGGAAGGAGCAATGCTCAACTAACTATGAGCTAAACCATTGCTAACCCTAGAAAGGATGTGCGGGAAGAGTATATATAGTCTTAGCGACGAAGGAGTAAGTGAGAGGGGATACAAGGCCAAAGGCCGCGGCTGCGCACATGTGGTTCCGGACATCCGGAGGTGGCTGGTCGTCCGGATTCTCACGAAGGGTCGGACGTCCGGAGCTGGCCGGTTGTCCAAAGATTTGGTGCGGGCGCGTAGACGCCGGATTTCCGGAGTGTCGGACATCCGGGGCACAGTCGTCCGGAGGGTGTCGGATTTCCGTAGATTTGGTACTGGCGTCATGGCACCAAATTTCCGGTAGCTGTCGGTTATCCGGGCGCTGAGTTTGTCGGATGTCTGGAGGGCGTTGGTCGGCCGGCCGCTGTAGAGTGTCGGAGGTCCGATGGTCTCCTGTCGTCCGGCCGCTATAGACTTCCGTGGCTCCGTCTTCTTCCGTCTCCACTTCCATGCTTCCCTCGGGGATGGTGTAGTCATACTCTTGAGCTTGGACTCCTTCTTGATGAATGTGTAGCTTCGCTCACACCTATGCATGCACACGAGAGAGGGGTCACGTAGTATACCATCCTCGAAGGGCACAAGTTGACACGTGTAAAGGAGAAGATTCACCTTTGCATGTATGAAGTAGATGTCGCACGTGTCACTTGGCAAATGGACTCTTGCCATGGTGATGTCCGTAGGATGCTCCACATCAGATTTCCATTAGGACCCCGCTACCATAGGAGGGTTGGACAAAAGATGTTATGGAAGCACGTATAACTATTTACAGAATACATGCCTACATATGATTGATGAATTGGAGCTATTTCTGTGTAGCTCTAGGTTGTGACTGTTACATGGTTGATGTCATCCAAATACCCGTTGATACTCCATGCCTACACTTTTCTCATATTGCGCTTGCTAAGTTACTACTACTATTGCTACTGTTACAATTGCTACTTCTACTGTTACTGTTACACCTACTATAAAAAACTATCAAACTTTTGTGTTACTAATACTTTGTTGCAGAGATATAATGTTCCAGGTGCGGTTGAATTGACAGCTCAACTCCTAAGGCTTATAAATATTCTTTGACTCCCCTTGTGTCGAATCAATAAATTTGGGTAAAATACTTCCCTCGAAGACTGTTGCGATCTCCTATACTTGTGGGTAATCAAGACTATTTTCTGGCGCCGTTGCTAGGAAGCATAGTTCACTTGGGAAGTTTCTATCTGCTGATTACTATGAAGAAACTGAAGGACTCCAGAACTAAGACTATGCCCTCTAAGACGAGGGGAGGTAAGGAATTGGCAACTAGCTCTACACTTGATTCATCTGCTGTTGTAAGTCAGCTTGCGACACCACCACTTGTTATACAATTTGATATGTCGCAAGTAACAAACACTACTTCTGCTATAGTTGATATTCATGATGATGATGCTACTATGCTTGATGAAACCGTGCCACTAGGTGAATTTCTTGATGCTTAAATTGCTAAATCTAGAGAACTTGAAATTGATGAAAATGTTGAATCACCTGTTACACCTAGCACTCCTACTAGAACTAAGATGCCTGATATACCCGAGGGTTATGTTATGGTTGGGGAGATTGCTAAGGAATTTCTTGCTTGTAAGGATAGAGAGGATCTTAAGATTTTAATGAAGAAGCTGAAACAAAAATCTATGAATGCAATGATGAAATATGATCCTAAATTTGCTACCTCTCCTATCTTTGTTGATAATAAGGATTATTAATTCTCGGTTGATCCCAAAGTAATTACTTTAGTAGAATCTGATCCTTTTCATGGTTATGAATCTGAAACTGTTGTGCCACACCTTAGTAAGCTGAATGAAATAGCTACCCTATTTGCTCATGAGGAAAAGATTCATTATTACTATACCCTTAAATTATTTCCTTTCTCATTAAAGGGTGAAGCTAAATATTGGTTCAATACTCTTGCTCCTGGTTGTGTGCATAGTCCCCAGGATATGATTTACTACTTCTCTGAAAAATATTTTCCTGCCCATAAGAAACAAGCTGCCTTGTAGGAAATATTTAGCTTTGTGCAACTTGAGGAAGATCATCTCCCTCGATCTTGGAGGAGGCTTCTCCACCTATTAAATGCTTTGCCTAATCATCCTTTTAAGGAAAATGAAATAATTGTTATCTTTTATAATGGACTAACCGATGCTTCTAGGGACTACCTAGATAGTTGTGCTGGCTGTATTTTCAGGGAAAGAACCGTTTCACAAGCTCAAGAAATATTGAAGAACTTATTGAAAAGTGTCGATGATTATACACTCCATGAACCATCACCGAATTCAACTCCAAAGAAAAGAGGTACTCTATTCCTTAGCAAGAAGCTAAGAAATTTATGAAAGAGAAATGTTTAAATCTGAAGATGTCAAGAATTTACTACCTATTGAAGAAATACATGGACTTGATATCTTGACACAAGTAGTAGAGGTAAATTCTCTTTATAGATTTGATGAGGGTAACATTCCATATAATATGTCCCCTAGTAAGTGTTTAGATGAGTTTGATTACTTCATCATTAAACAAGAAAATTTCAATGACCAAATACGTGAACAATTGAAACATGATTCTATTATGATTGAAAGCTTATGTGATGTACTTGTTAGAATTTGAAATATTATTAAAGGCATATGTAAACATTACTCTATGGTTCAAACCTAGCTTGAACTAGTTTCTAAATCACAAAATGACTTGATTAAGGAGATGGTTGATAACAATAATGATCATGCTATTAGAGTAATGACTAGAGGTGGTAAAATGACTCGGGAACCTTTGTATCCTGAGGGATCCTAAAGGAATTCAACAAGATTCTCAGAGAGTTAATGTTAGTGCACCTAGTTCACCTGAGAAGAAAATGAAAAAGAGAAAGAATAGACCTCTGCATGCTTTTAGTGAACCTACACAAGTGCACAAAGCTCCTATACAAATGGTTTTTACCCCCTTTCCACGACGTAGTTTTAAACCGCCACCTTGCCTGTGTGTGCGATAGGGGGGGGGGTATCCCATACGACATGGATAAATCATCGCTGATGCTCCTCCGGTCACACACGCTGGGCAAAAAGAGCTTGTGTGCGATTGGGAGACCCATCAGAAACAGACATATTGTAAAAGTCGTGTGAGATGCACTTTGCATCCCACACAGTGAATCCCAAACTTACATTTCCGTTTGTGTGGTACATCACACACAATTTTCTGCAGAACACCGTCTGTGATACGTGTGGCCATCACACATGATGGTTATAATTCTATCGATTGCATTATTGAAAGCGTGTTATATCGGCCAGAGAGGGGTGATTGGGCAATTTTTACAAATTCGTCACCGAGGAATTTCTAGATGAGGAAATAACAGAGGGACGAAAAATAGTGCATCAGATAAGTACTCACGCATATGCGGAATACATGAACAACATGGTCGTCATGATGAATTGAAGCATACGAATGAATGAGTAACTAGCGTACAAGACAAGTGCAGTGACTGAAGAATTTGGGTTGAGGAAATAGAGAAAGTCTTCAGTCAAAGTCTTCGCAAAACAACAAGCAATTTCTTCAAGGTGCGAGTAAGTAAGTGAGGGATTGAAGAAATAAAACTAGGATGCTCGATGAAGACAATGGATTTGTTCAACCAGTTCCAACTACTGTGACAGTCGCACGTCTGGTCGGGGCGGCTGAGCTTGCACTCTAAAGACACTTAGTAGTCACCGTATTCCCCTTGAGCTAAAGTCACTTAGACTCCGCCCAATCACTCATGGTAAGTCTTCAATGTAGACTTCCAAAACCTTCACAAACTAGTAACCCGACAATCCACAATGACTCTTTGATGCTCTAGACCATGACGCCTAATCGTATGGAAGATACATAGTCTTCAAAGGTAACAAGTGTCGGTTCCACACATCATAATTTGTTCAATGATGCTCAATCACTTTAGGGCTCTAGGTGTATGGGTTTTTTCCTCACCTAGGTTTCTCTCTAAGTCGTCAGAGGAATAGGTTGCTCTAATGACGAGTGTCAATCTATCTCTTGAAGTAGCCAACCAACGAATGGTTGTGGGGGCGGCTATTTATAGCCTGGGAGCAACCTGATATGATAAGACATAAATGCCATTTAATGATATGACCATGTCAGGAATGAGATCCTTGGGACAGCTCGCACTAAGTGCAGCAACGGTCAGAAATCTGAACTCTCAAATTCTCCAGGGCACTTAAACTCGTCATGGTAGGCACAACAACTGGCGATGTCCCAACTCCTTAGTCAGACCAAAGTCGTCAATGACCAGAAGAACTCCGTCTCTATCACAGAAAAACTTGTGTGCGCTATAATAAATTTCCGAAGTCTTCACTCGAAGGATTACGAATGTAGGTTATGAGCATCACTTGGAAATGCGTCTATGCTTCTTCTAGACCCCCTTTAACAGTATGGTGTTTCCTTGACTCAAGAAAGAGGAAATGAAATATGAGAACAAAGTCTTCATGCTTCTAGTCTTCACATCAATTTCTTCATGGTCACACCGAATTCTTCACTTCAATTTCTTCAAGAAATATATCAAATTCGTCATATGAAGAAATACATTTTAGGGGTCGTCTTTCGTCGGTTAAACCAAACTCTTCAGGGACTATAACACATGTGTACACAGACAAACACATTAGTCCCTTAACCTATTTGTCATCAATACTCCAAAACGACTAAGGGGGCACTAGATGCACTAACAATCTCCCCCTTTTTATTAATTGATGATAAACATATTAAATTTTCGATGGGGATAAAAATATTGAGTGTAAGTACAAAGTTTGAAGAATTTGATAACAAGATATAGAAGAACTCCCCCTGAAGATGTGAATATTGAAGAATTTGTTTTGGTTTGCAAATGCACATGGCAGGATGAAATTGTGGATATCTCCCCCTATATCTTGGAATCCATTCAAGCATTGAACATATAATATGAAGAATTTGCAATGCATCATGAAAAATGGTGTCTGATGAAATTCAGCATGCATGCATAGATATTAATTAAGGGTAAAGCATGAAAAAATGGTTCAAAAGAGCCACACGACCATTGATCTTAAGCTACAACTCATTCACAAACACCTCAGAAGAATGAGAGTTGCAAGTTAATCAAAAGTATCAACCAATACAATAGGACCTGCTTGAAGACTAACTCAAATTTCTCCCCCTTTGTCATCAAATGACCAAAAGGAGACAAAATTGAGAACTAACGCCCAAAAGAATCTCATCTTGAAGGTGGTGGAGGAGAGCCAGCGTTGTTTGGGTGGATTGTGGATGAAGGACCAGCAGCAGTGTCTTCAAGATCCTCAGCTTCATCAGTTGTGCACGACGACGAATATGAGCTGGGGGATGAGCGGAGGAACTTGAACCTTCTTGAACTTCTTCTTGGGCGGATAAGACCAATCAAAGTTTTGTTGGAAGTCCATTTCAGCAAGTTCATCAGCAGTCTTGAAATGAGACAGTATAGCCCAGCCGGGTCAAATATTTCATGGGCATTATAGTGGTTCTTCCTCACTGAGTTTTGCGTCACAGTCATATTGTGAAGAATTGTTGCAAACTGACGCCTAACCTAGTTGTGATTGCAATCGACTTTGATGCAGACTAATCAGAAACTCATGATCAATCTTCACACGAGGAGCAAAACCCTGAGGATATTGAGCAGAGGTCTTGACTGAAGTGACTTGTGATGCAGATTTGTCATTTGTAGATGAAATGGGTTGACGAAACTGACCATCAAGGGGACGAGTGCCTTCATGAAGAACAACCTTGCCTTTTCCAAGAACTGATGAAATTGTACTCTGAAGAATTTCCACTGGAGGCAGATAGCTGAGATAATTCTGACAGTCAACCTTATAGTTGATTGAAGATATTGTTATAATGAATCTCATGAGACAAGGAGCATAAGGCTTCAAATCAAAGGGTGACTGAGCAACATTGGCTGAAGTCCTCAAGAAGAAATCAAGTATATTGATAGGAATCCCAAGAATGATATAGAACAACAGATTCTTCATGTTGCCAACAACTTCATCATCATCAGAGTTGTGGCCTTTGATAGGACTGAGGGTCTTGGTCAAGATGCGGTAGACAGTTCTGGGCACATATAGCAATTCCTTCTCAAGGAAGGTGGTCCTAGCAGCTTGACCTTCAGCCAATGGCTCCATGAGCACTTGCTTCAGATGGTTTGGAAGCTCAGGTTCATCATAGACATGCATTGCTTCTTCAAGTGGGGTATCAATAGGGAGAGCCCGAAGCAATTCACTGGCAGGGACCTTGTAGTGAGTATTTTCTATCATCCAGTTTGATAACCCGGACACTCATGTATGAGCCGGCAATAAGACAATGTTGTACCAACAAAATTTATCAGGTAGCAATAATAGTTTTATAACAATATCAAGTACTGTTTAATAAGCCGGCCTAGTGAGACTCGGCAAGAAGAGATAGGCTTTCGAGGCTCAGCAAAATAGACCAGCTCTTTTGAGCTGTTTTGTAAACTCCAATCATTTAATCCTGGTTATAATAAACCAGGATGAGGATCGGGGCAAAAGATTTATTTCTCTGCAGAAGTTTACGATGTAACCTGTTTTTAAAGACCGGCTTTCTGCAACATAAACAATTATAGACATGTATGTATTATGCATGATGCAATGATGCCATGTAAGATGTATGCATGTGATAACAGAGTATAAAAATACCGGCTTTCGAGTCTCGACATAAAGACCGGCTTTCGAGGCTTGAGTCTTTCTTCCATGAAGCGGGTATGATAACCCATGGTTTATCCAAGCTCTCTGTATGTCGGCTCTCATGTGACTCAAGCCGATGTTTTAACCTTGGTAAGTTCAGGGTCCAAAATGGATTGACTTGTCAAGAGTACACGGGGTCACCTGATCGGAGTCGCATCAAGCATACAGGCGGGTTTAACCATATGTGGCATTTTTTGCCGGGTCAAGAGGGTGAGAAAGATGAACTCGGTGAGTTGGAAGCTCCCAAATGCCCAATGTATTGTGGCGTTTTTGCCGGGTCACAAGGGTGATAAAGCTGAACTCAGTGAGTTGGAAGTGCCCAAGTGCCCAATGTTTTAGAGAATAACGACTCATGCTCAATTTGTAGGCTGAAACAACAGAAACCCTGAGTTTCGGGTGTGCCAGCTTTATTATATTTGAAAAAATAAAGAAGTATGTACAGAATTTGCAGGGGGGGGGGGATTACAAAAAGCAAAAGGAGCCGGTGCCTCTAGGTATAATATGACGACAGATGAGCAATGCTCCAAGGCCGGGTTGTTTTCTCCTTGGAGGTATATGACCCTTCTCGTAAATTCTCCAGACAATATGAATTACTATTTGAGAATTCAGGTACTAGTGGTACTGACCGCTATTCAACTGCTTGGGATTACTATGGAAACCACCTTGGTTATTATGTTGATTACCCTGGCCAGAATGTTGTCCATTGCCATTATTTGCCTGATGCTGGAAACCAGCTCCTGAACCGCCCTGTGACCCGCCAGGACCGTCCTGACCCGGGTGTCCTCCACCGTTGCCTCCTTGATGAGCCTGGAAGGCTTGGTTACGGAATTCCTGCATGATGTAACAGTTTTCCCATGAGTGGGTAGCCGGTTTATCCTGGGTACTATGTTTGGGACACAGTGCCTTGAGCGCCTCCTCGTAATTACGAGGCTTATTCCCACTGTAAGTCCCTCCAGGGCGACCATTACAGCGTTGTTTTTTAAAGCTAATATTGGTGTTGGCAACCAAGTCTGACCCACCATCTGGCTGCTTCCGTTTGCCATTGTTATTCTAGGCCCCCTGGTTGCCACCGTGATTATGCTGGCCTTTACCACCTTCGCCTTTCTTGCCTTTGCTAATCTTGTCCTCATCTGAGCTGGGATCCTTCGTGCTGTCTGACTCGGCGTATCTGGTTAGGGCATCCATTAAGTCGCCCATATCCTGTACCTTTCACTTGAGCCGCCCGAGCTTCTGGACTAGCGGCTGAAAGTGGCAGTTCTTTTCTAGGATCAGGACGGCTTGAGCCGCCGTGATGCTGTCTGATGAGTGTATGATTTCTGCGAATCAGCGAGTCCAATGATGGCCGACTCGTCTACGCACTGGACACAATCCTGAAGGTCCACTATCGTCATTGGCTTCTTGCACGTTCCCAGAAAATTCTTGATGAAGCGCTCCTTAAGCTCTGACTAAGTGTTAATGGAATTGGGCGGCAGATTCTTCAGCCATGTTCGAGCCGGTCCCTCCAACATCATGGTCAAGTACTTGGCGCATACAGCGTCACTGACATCCAAGATATCCATTGCCAGCTCGTAGCTTTCGATCCAAGCCGCCGGCTCAAGATCCGCCGTGTAATTCGGCACCTTGCGAGGCCCCTTGAAGTCTTTGGGCATATGCTCGGCACGGAGGGCCGGGGATAAGCAAGGTATCCCAATCGTCCTACTATTTGTCCCAGCCCCCACAGTCGCCGGTTGAGAATGAAGCTGTTGAATCGCCCGTGCTGCTGCTTCTGCTTCTGCCCGTCGCATGCCCCTGGCTGCATCAACAATCGTCTTCGCACCTGATTGTACATGCCGGGACGGGGAAACCTGAGGCTGTTGCCCGCGTCCACTGCTAGAAACAGCCGGAGACTCCACATGGCGACTCTTGCTGCGGCTGGCATATGGGGTGGAGTGCATCCAATCACGGCTATACGAATACTGTGCTTGCTGCACTATCGCTGTTTTTAGCATCTCTATGGCGTTCCTGGACTCAACCTCAACAGGGGTATTTCCATGAATAGGTAGTGCTTCCAGGTTCCGGGTCGCCGCTAGCACATTGTCGACGGGGTTGGAAAAGTGGTCCCATGGCGTCTACAAACGTTGGGGCGGCGAGTGAGTTGGCGGTGGCTGAGCCGGCTCGTTCTGCTGATTTGCGAGCAGCTGCCCAGTCCCGGGAGTCTGTTGAGGGGTATTAAGAAGTTGCTGCGGCTCGAGGTTCGTTGGCAGCCGACTCCGGTGTCTCCTCTGGTAAACCACCTCAGATGTATCTCTCTGAAGCACTAACTACCAAGCCTCGGCCTTAAGGCGCTCTGACTCATTATGTATACGAGTCTGTAACTCCGCCATCCGGGCGTTCTCAGCATCAATTTCCTTCTGTACCTCGGTCATCTGGTCACGTAGTTTGGCTAACTCCGTGTTGCGCTCTCCCAGACATTCTGAGCACATGTTCACTGACAGACCCGTTCTCCTCCATCTTGCAAGCATATAACTTATCGGAGGTCTCATACCTCTCGATCCGGGCATTCTTCTCAAAGATAAACTTCAACTCCTGGAACATCTCATATGCTCCATGACGTTCAAAACGTCTTTGAAGTCTCGGTTCTAAGACATACAACATTGCTCATTGAACTATTGAGTAGTCATCAGAACGTGCCTGCCAGGCGTTCGCAACATCTGCAGCCTCTACTGGAGCAGGTGGTTCACCAAGCGGTGCTTCAAGGACATAAGCCTTTTGGGAAGCCGTGAGGATAATCCTCAGATTACGGGCCCAGTCTACAAAGTTACTTCCATCATCTTTCAACTTAGCTTTCTCTAGGAACGCATTGAAATTCAGGGGTGCTACTACGTGAGCCATTGATCTACAATATAAATTTTGCAAAGACAACTTAGACTATTGTTCAAGATAATGAGTTTAGTTAATCATATTACTTAAAAAACTCCCACTCAAATTGACATCCCTCAGGTCATTCGAGTGTCACATGATCCAAATTCACCAACCCAAGTCAGATCATCACGTGAGATGAGGTGGATTCAATGGTGAACATCTACATGTTGATCATATCTACTATATGACTCATGTTCGACCTTTCGGTCTCTTGTGTTCCGAGGCCATGTCTGTACATGCTAGGCTCGTCAAGTTTAACCCGAGTGTTCCGCATGTGCAACACTGGCTTGCACCCGTTGTATGCGAACGTAGAGTCTATCACACCCGATCATCACGTGGTGTCTTGAAATTTTAGTGAGGTATCACCTTATAATGCTACTGTCGTCCTAAGCATAATAAGATGCATAAAAGGATTAACATCACATGCAAATCATAAGTGACATGATATGGCCATGATCTTGTGCTTTTGATCTCCATCTCCAAAGCACCGGCATGATCTCCATCGTCACTGGCAGGACACCATGATGTCCATCATCTTGATCTCCATCAACGTGTCGCCATGAGGTTGTCGCGCCAACTATTGCTTCTACAACTATTGCTAACTCATAGCGATAAAGTAAAGCAAGTGAGGTTGGTCCGAGCCGCTTCATACCACAATACCGCTGAATCAAGAAAAGACTAAGGAGGGAAGCAATCTGAATATCAATGCCCACAAACTCCTTTGTGTTCTACTCAAGAGCTCATCTACGCATAGACCTAGCTCATGATGCCACTGTTGGGGAACGTTGCATGGGAAACAAAATTTTTCCTACGCCCACGCAAGATCTATCCATTGTGATGAGCATCTATGAGAGGGAGAGTGGATCTATGTACCCTTGTAGATCGTTAAGCGGGAAGCGTTAAGAAACGCGGTTGATGTAGTCGAACGTCTTCGCGATCCAAATCGCAAGCCGTCCCGCGATCCAATCACGATCCGTCCCGATTTAGCGCCGAACGGACTGCACCTCCGCGTTCAGAACACATACAGCTCGATGATGATCTCCGCCTTCTTGATCCAGCAAGAGGGAGCGGAGAGGTAGATGAGTTCTCCGGTAGCACAACGGCGTGGTGGAGGTGGTGGTGAACTAATCCGGCAGGGCTTCGCCGAGCTCCGCCGAACTAATCTAGAGGAGAAGACGATCTAGAGGGAAAGAGAGGCAGCCGTGGCTTTTTGGGTTGGGGGCTGCCCTCTAAAACCTCTAGTATATATAGGAGGGAGGGAGGAGGAGGCAGCCCTAGGGTTCCCCTAGGGGTTCGGCCGAACCTCCACCAAAGGGGAGGAGTCCACCTCCCACAAGGGAGGTGGAATCCTAGTAGGACTCCTCCCCACTTGGCCTCCTCCCCCACCCCTTGCGCAAGGGCCTCTACGGGCTGGCCGGCCAGCCCACCAGGGGCTGGTGCGCCACCTCCTAGGCCCATGTGACCCTTGGGGTGGGTGGGCCCCACTTGGTGGACCCCCCAGAACCCATTCGTCACTCCCGGTACACTACCGGAAATGCCCAAAACTTTTCCGAAGATCAAAACGGGACTTCCTATATATCAATCTTTACCTCCAAACCATTCCGGAGCTCCTCGTGACATCCGGGATCTCATCCGGGACTCCGAACAACCTTCGGTCACGAACATACATAACTCAATACTACCGAAACGTCACCGAACGTTAAGTGTGCGGACCCTGCGGGTTCGAGAACTATGTAGAGACCGAGACACCTCTACGGTCAATAACCAATAGCGGGACCTGGATGCCCATATTGGTTCCTACATATTCTATGAAGATCTTTATCGGTTGAACCTCTATATGAAGGATTCAGTTAATCCCATATGTTGTTCCCTTTGTTCTTCGGTATGTTACTTGCCCGAGATTCGATCGTCGGTATCTCTATACCTAGTTCAATCTTGTTACTGGCAAGTCTCTTTACTCGTTCCGTAATACAAGATCCCATGGCTAACTCTTTAGTCACTTTGCTTGCAAGGCTTATTGTGATGTTGCATTACCGAGTGGGCCCAGAGATACCTCTCCGTCACACGGAGTAACAAATCCCAGTCTCGATCCATGCCAGCTCAACATACACCCTCGGAGATACCTGTAGAGCATCTTTATAGTCACCCAGTTACGTTGCGACGTTTGATACACACAAGGTATTCCTCCGGTGTCAGTGAGTTGCATGATCTCATGGTCATAGGAACAGATACTTGACATGCAGAAAACTATAGCAATAAACTGTCACGATCATATGCTACGTTCATAGTTTGGGTCTTGTCCATCACATCATTCTCCTAATGATGTGACCCCGTTATCAAATGACATCTCATGTCTATGGCTAGGAAACCTTGACCATCTTTGATCAACGAGCTAGTCTACTAGAGGCATACTAGGGACACAGTGTTGTCTATGTATCCAAACATGTATTTGTGTTTCCAATCAATACAATTATAGCATGGATAATAAACGATTATCATGAACAAGGAAATATAATAATAATCACTTTATTATTGCCTCTAGGGCATATTTCCAACAGTCTCCCGCTTGCACTAGAGTCAATCATCTAGCTCACATCACTATGTGATTTACATTGTAATGAATCTAACACCCATACAGTTCTGGTGTTGATCATGTTTAGCCCTTGGAAGAGGTTTAGTCAACTGGTCTGGGACATTCAGATCCGTGTGCACTTTGCAAATATTTATGTCCTCCTCCTTGATGTAATCACAGATGGAATTGAAGCGTCGCTTTATGTGTCTGGTCCTCTTGTGAAACCTTGGTTCCTTGGCTAGAGCAATGGCACCAGTGTTGTCACAAAATAGAGTCATTGGGTTCAGTGCACTGGGCACTACCCCAAGATCTGTCATGAACTCCTTCATCCAGACACCTTCCTTCGCCGCCTCCGAGGCAGCGATGTACTCCGCTTCGCATGTAGAATCAGCTACCACGCTTTGCTTGGAACTGCACCAGCTTACCGCACCCCCATAGAGAATAAATACGTATCCGGTTTGAGACTTAGAGTCATCCGGATCAGTGTCAAAGCTTGCATCGACGTAACCCTTTACGACGAGCTCTTGATCACCTCCATAAACGAGAAACATGTCCTTAGTCCTTTTCAGGTACTTCAGGATATTCTTGACCGCCGTCCAGTGTTTCACTCCTGGATCACTTTGAAACCTTCCGGACATACTTATGGCAAGGCTGACATCAGGTCTTGTGCACAACATTGCATACATGATCGAGCCTATGGCTGAAGCATAGGGGATGACACTCATCTTTTCTCTATCTTCTGCAGTCACTGGGCATTGAGTCTTACTCAACTTCACACCTTGCAATACAGGCAAGAACCCCTCTTGGACTGATCCATTTTGAACCTCCTCAAAACTTTCTCAAGGTATGTGCTCTGTGAAAGTCCTATTAAGCGTCTCTATCTATCTCTATAGATCTTGATGCCTAATGTGAAAGCAGCTTCTCCTAGGTCCTTCATTGAAAAAACTCTTGTTCAAATATTCCTTCACGCTTTCCAACATTTCTATATTGTTTCCAATCAGCAATATGTCATCCACATATAATATTAGAAATGCTATAGAGCTCCCACTCACTTTCTTGTAAATACAAGCTTCTCCGTAAACATGTATAAACCCGAACGCTTTGATCACCTCATCAAAGCAAAGATTCCAACTCCGAGATGCTTGCACCAGTCCATAAATGGATCGCTGGAGTTTGCAAACTTTGTCAGCATTCTATGGATCGACAAAACCTTCCGGTTGCATCATATACAACTCTTCCTTAAGGAAACCGTTAAGGAACGCTGTTTTGACATCCATCTGCCAAATTTCATAATCGAAAAATGCAGCTATTGCTAACATGATTCTGATGGACTTAAGCATCGCAACGGGTGAGAAGGTCTCATCGTAGTCAACTCCTTGAACTTGTGAAAGACCCTTTGCCACAAGTCAAGCTTTATAGACGGTGACATTACCGTCCGCGTCTGTCTTCTTCTTAAAGATCCATTTATTCTGAATGGCCTTTCGCCCTTCAGGTTATACTTCCAAAATCCATACTTGTTTTCATACATGGATCCCATCTCGGATTTCATGGCCTCTAACCATTTCTTGGAATCCGGGCCCATCATCGCTTCTCCATAGCTCGTAGGTTCATCGTTGTCCAACAACATGACCTCTAAGACAGGGTTACCGTACCACTCAGGAGCAGTACGTGCCCTTGTCGACCTACGAGGTTCGATAGCAACTTAATCCGAAGCCTCATGATCACCATCATCAGCTTCCTCTTCAACCGATGCAGGCTCTACAGAAACATCTTTCTGCGCTGCGCTACTTTCTGGTAGAAGTAAAGGTTCAACAACCTCATCAAGTTCTATTTTCCTCCCATTCAATTCTTTCGAGAGAAACTCTTTCTCGAGAAATGACCCGTTCTTAGCGACAAACACTTTGCCCTCGGATCTGAGATAGAAGGTATACCCAACCATCTCTTTTGAGTATCCTATGAAGACGCATTTCTCCGCTTTGGGTTCCAGCTTTTTAGGCTGAAGCTTTTTGACATAAGCATCACATCCCCAAACTTTAAGAAATGACAACTTTGGTTTCTTACCAAACCACAGTTCATAAGGCGTCGTCTCAACGGATTTCGATGGTGCCCTATTTAAAGTGAATGCAGCTGTCTCTAACGCATAACCCCAAAACGATAGTGGCAAATCGGCAAGAGACATCATAGACCGCACCATATCCAATATGGTTCGATTATGACGTTCGGACACACCATTGCGCTGTGGTGTTCCAGGCGGTGTCAATTGTGAAACAATTCAACATTGTCTTAAGTGATTGAAAAACTCATAACTCAGATATTCTCCTCCTCGATGAGATCGCAGGAATTTAATCTTCTTGTTACGATGATTCTCAACTTCACTCTGAAATTGCTTGAAGTTTTCAAACGTTTCAGACTTATGTTTCATTAAGTAAATATACCCATATCTACTTAAGTCATCGGTGAAGGTGAGAAAATAAAGATATCCACCGCGCGCCTCAATGCTCATCGGACCGCACACATCAGTATGTATGATTTCCAACAAGTCACTTGCCCATTCCATTGTTCCAGAGAACGGGGTCTTAGTCATCTTGCCCATGAGGCATGGTTCACATGTGTCAAGTGATTCAAAATCAAGTGACTCCAAAAGTCCATCAGCATGGAGTTTCTTCATGCGTTTTACACCAATATGACCTAAGCGGCAGTGCCACAAGAAAGTGGTGCTATCATTATCAACTCTACATCTTTTGGCATCAGTGTTATGAACGTGTGTATTATCACTATCGAGATTCAATAAGAATAAACCCCTCACAATGGGTGCATGACCATAAAAGATATTACTCATATAAATAGAACAACCATTATCTCCGATTTAAATGAGTAACCGTCTCGCAATAAACAAGATCCAGATATAATGTTCATGCTTAACGCAGGCACTAAATAACAATTATTCAGGTTCATCACTAATCCCGATGGTAATCGAAGAGCGAGCGTGCCGACGGCGATCACATCAACCTTGGAACCATTTCCCACGCGCATCGTCACTTCGTCCTTTGCCAGCCTCCGTCTATTCCGTAGTTCCTGTTTTGAGTTGCAAATGTGAGCAACCGAACCGGTATCAAATACCCAGGCACTACAACGAGAGTTGGTAAGGTACACATTAATAACATATACCTTGTTTGGTGTTGGCCGTCTTCTTGTCAGCCAGATACTTGGGGCAGTTCCGCTTCCAGTGACCAGTTCCCTTGCAATGAAAGCACTCAGTTTCTGGCTTGGGTCCAGCCTTGGGTTTCTTCATGGGAGGGGCAACTGCTTTGCCACTCTTCTTGGAGTTACCCTTCTTGCCCTTGCCATTCTTCTTGAAACTAGTGGTTTTATTGACCATCAACACTTGATGCTCCTTCTGAATCTCAGACTCAGTGACTTTCAACATCGCAAACAGCTCGGTGACTGACTTATTCATCCCTTGCATGTTATAGTTCAACACAAAGCTTTTGTAGCTAGGTGGCAGTGATTGAAGAACTCTGTCAGTGATCGCCTCTGGTGGGCGAACAATTCCCAACTCTGCCAGACGGTTGGAATACCCAGACATTCTGAGCACATGTTCACTGATAGACCCATTCTCCTCCATCTTGCAAGCATAGAACTTATCGGAGGTCTCATACCTCTCGATCCGGGCATTCTTCTCAAAGATAAACTTCAACTCCTGGAACATCTCATATGCTCCATGACGTTCAAAATGTCTTTGAAGTCTCGGTTCTAAGCCATACAACATTGCACATTCAACTATTGAGTAATCATCAGAACGTGCCTGCTAGGCATTCGCAACGTCTGCAGCCTCTACTGGAGCAGGTGGTTCACCGAGCGGTGCATCAAGGACATAGGCCTTTTGGGAAGCCGTGAGGATAATCCTCGGATTACGGGCCCAGTCTACAAAGTTACTTCCATCATATTTCAACTTAGCTTTCTCTAGGAACGCATTGAAATTCAGGGGTGCTACTGCGCGAGCCATTGATCTACAACAAATTTTTTGCAAAGACAACTTAGACTATTGTTCAAGATAATGAGTTTAGTTAATCATATTACTTAAAAAACTCCCACTCAAATTGACATCCCTCAGGTCATTCGAGTGTCACATGATCCAAATTCACCAACCCAAGTCAGATCATCACGTGAGATGAGGTGGATTCAATGGTGAACATCTCCATGTTGATCATATCTACTATATGACTCATGTTTGACCTTTCGGTCTCTTGTGTTCCGAGGCCATGTCTGTACATGCTAGGCTCGTCAAGTTTAACCCGAGTGTTCCGCATGTGCAACACTGGCTTGCACCCGTTGTATGCGAACGTAGAGTCTATCACACCCGATCATCATGTGGTGTCTCGAAACGACAAACTTTCGCAACGGTGCACACTCGGGGAGAACACAATTTTATCTTGAAATTTTAGTGAGGGATCACCTTATAATGCTACCGTCGTCCTAAGCATAATAAGATGCATAAAAGGATTAACATCACATGCAAATCATAAGTGACATGATATGGCCATGATCTTGTGCTTTTGATCTCCATCTCCAAAGCACCGACATGATCTCCATCGTCACCGGCATGACACCATGATCTCCATCATCTTGATCTCCATCAACGTGTCGCCATGAGGTTGTCGCGCACACTATTGCTTCTACAACTATTGCTAACTCATAGCGATAAAGTAAAGCAAAAACGGCGAAAATAATTAAAGACAACCCTATGGCTCCTGCCGGTTGCCGTACTCATCGACATGCGATAATCTATACAAAACGTGATCATCTCATACATCACATATATCTCATCATGTTTCTGGCCATATCATGTCACATCATACCCTGCGAAAACAAGTTAGACGTCCTCTAATTTGTTATTGCCAGTTTTACGTGGCTGCTATGGGTATCTAGCAAGAACGATTCTTACCTACGCAAAACCACAACGGTGATACACAAGTTGCTATTTCACCTTCTACAAGGACCGCCTCTGTCGAATCCGATTCAACTAAAGTGGGAGAGACAGACACCCGCCAGCCATCTTATTCAACAAAGTTACATGTCAGTCGATGGAACCGGTCTCTCGTACGTGGACGAGTAAGGTTGGTCTGAGCCGCTTCATACCACAATACCGCTGAATCAAGAGAAGACTAAGGAGGGAAGCAATCTGAATATCAACGCCCACAAACTCCTTTGTGTTCTACTCAAGATCTCATCTACGCATAGACCTAGCTCATGATGCCACTGTTGGGGAACGTTGCATGGGAAACAAAAATTTTCCTACGCACACGCAAGATCTATCCATGGTGATGAGCATCTACGAGAGGGAGAGTGGATCTACGTACCCTTGTAGATCGTTAAGCGGGAAGCGTTAAGAAACACGGTTGATGTAGTCGAACGTCTTCACGATCTAAATCGCAAGCCGTCCCGCGATCCAATCACGATCCTTCCCGATCTAGCGCCGAACGGACTGCACCTCCGCGTTCAGAACACGTACAGCTCGATGACGATCTCCGCCTTCTTGATCCAGCAAGAGGGAGCGGAGAGGTAGATGAGTTCTCCGGCAGCACAACGACGTGGTGGCGGTGGTGGTGAACTAATCCGGCAAGGCTTCGCCGAGCTCCGCCGAACTAATCTAGAGGAGAAAACGATCTAGAGGGAAAGAGAGGCAGCCGTGGCTTTTTGGGTTGGGGGCTGCCCTATAAAACCTCTAGTATATATAGGAGGGAGGGAGGAGGAGGCAGCCCTAGGGTTCCCCTAGGGGTTCGGTCGAACCTCCACCAAGGGGGAGGAGTCCACCTCCCATAAGGGAGGTGGAATCCTAGTAGGACTCCTCCCCACTTGGCCTTCTCCCCCACCCCTTGCGCAAGGGCCTCTACGGGCTGGCCAGCCAGCCCACCAGGGGCTGGTGCGCCACCTCCTAGGCCCATGTGACCCTTGGGGTAGGTGGGCCCCACTTAGTGGACCCCCCGGAACCCATTCGTCACTCCCGGTACACTACCGGAAATGCCCGAAACTTTTCCGGAGACCAAAACGGGACTTCCTATATATCAATCTTTACCTCCGGACCATTCCGGAGCTCCTCGTGACGTCCGGGATCTCATCCGGGACTCCGAACAACCTTCGGTCACCAACATACATAACTCAATACTACCAAAACGTCACCGAACGTTAAGTGTGCAGACCCTGCGGGTTCGAGAACTATGTATACATGACCGAGACACCTCTACGGTCAACAACCAATAGCGGGACCTAGATGCCCATATTGGTTCCTACATATTCTACGAAGATCTTTATTGGTTGAACCTCTATGTCAAGGATTCAGTTAATCCCGTATGCTGTTCCCTTTGTTCTTCGGTATGTTACTTGCTCGAGATTCGATCGTCGGTATCTCTATACCTAGTTCAATCTCGTTACCGGCAAGTCTCTTTACTCGTTCCGTAATACAAGATCCCATGGCTAACTATTTAGTCACTTTGCTTGCAAGGCTTATTGTGATGTTGTATTACCGAGTGGGCCCTGAGATACCTCTCCGTCACACGGAGTAACAAATCCCAGTCTCGATCCATGCCAGCTCAACAGACACCCTCGGAGATACCTGTAGAGCATCTTTATAGTCACCCAGTTACGTTGCGACGTTTGATACACAAAAGGTATTCCTCCGGTGTCAGTGAGTTGCATGATCTCATGGTCATAGGAAGAGATACTTGACATGCAGAAAACTATAGCAATAAACTGTCACGATCATATGCTACGTTCATAGTTTGGGTCTTGTCCATCACATCATTCTCCTAATGATGTGATCCCGTTATCAAATGACATCTCATGTCTATGGCTAGGAAACCTTGACCATCTTTGATCAATGAGCTAGTCTACTAGAGGCATACTAGGGACACAGTGTTGTCTATGTATCAAAACACGTATTTGTGTTTCCAATCAATACAATTATAGCATGGATAATAAACGATTATCATGAACAAGGAAATATAATAATAATCACTTTATTATTGCGTGTAGGGAATATTTCCAACACTGGTTTGATCCCGGCCGGGTCGGGCGCGCCGAGCCGGCTCATCGATGTTGGCGCAGATGTCCGACTCGGAAACCGTAGCGCCGATCTCGCCAAAGGGGACCCGGTACCGGTGCTCAATTGAGTCGGCCTCGACGCCCCAGACTGGATCGTTGATGTAGATCTTGTCAGGGCGGCTCTTGGTCATCTGACCAATCGCGAATTTACCGAACCCTGGAGGGGCTCCCTTCGAGAACTCAACCCCACCGGGCGAGAGCCCCACGGTGCGCGCCAACTGTCGTGGTTTTGTCATGGCAGATGACCTCGTGCAAGACTTAGGTGTGAGGCCATCGCCGCTAGGTGGCGACTCAAAGGGGTTGAACGGGAATGGGAGATGAGTTTACCCAGGTTCGGCCCGTCCAATGGAGGTAATAGCCTACGTCCTGCTTTGTGTCTATATTGATGATGATCTCGATTACAAGGGTGCGGAATCGCTAACCTAGCTTTCGAGGGTGTGTAACTTAAGTCTTTCGGTCCTAGGGGCTTGCCTTTATATACAGGTCGAGACCCTAGGCCTTACAACAGAGTCCGAGTTGCATTACAACTCGTAACCTATTATGTCTCTAACACGCCTTGCCTATCAAGCAGGGAATCTTTAGGCGTCTCCTACCTTGTGGGCCTTGAGCCGCCGTCTTCACGTGCTTGGGCCGCCCAGCGACTTACCCCCTCCATAAACTTACTTAGTAACCGCCTTGCTTGCCTTGTCGTCAACGGCAGTGCCTATCTTAAATATAGTTCCAGAGCCGCCATTACATTGACCCAAACCAACAGGGCGGGTTATACCGCGGGGTTATATTCCCGACACTCACCTAGCCCAACTACACAGCTGAGTAGCCCACCTAACCAGCTCCTCCGATCGGAACCATCGGATCGTGATTGGAGGGCTCCGAAACCCCCAAAAATCCCTAACCCTAGCAAACCTGCTATATATAGCAGGTCCTCCCTGCCTAAAATGGCCTTCCCCTACCTGTAGTCTCAGGATCCGCGCCCCTAACCCTAGCCGCCGCCACACAACCGCTCCACCTCTCCATGCGCGACACCTGTCCCACCTGGTGCCTCCCTCCTCCACCAGCCGCGCCAGGCTCGTAGCAGGCCCACCCGGGCCCGACCGCGCCCGCCGCCGCCTGCGCTACGCCCGTGTCCTCCCGCTATTCCGCCCCGAGCGCCGTGCCCTCGAGCTCCCGCGCTCCACCACCCATGCCGCGCTTCGCCCCGCCGCCGTTCACCTTGCGCCGCCGCCCCTCGACCTCGCCTTGCCCTCAAGCCACGGGAGGACAGCCTGTCGGCCACCTCCGCCATGACCCCGCAGGTTCCCAGCACCGCCGACAACTGCCTCCGTCGCCCGGTGCCTCGAGCTCCGCCCGTCTTGGCGCCGCCGCCCCTTGAAGCTCACCGCCGTCCTCCCTGCGCCTGATCCGTGTTCCCCATGCCTAGATCCGCCGCCCTGTGCCCCATCGGCCTAGTCCCCGCCTTCGACGACTGTCGCGCCGTCCGCCGGCGCCGGAACCGCCGCCGTCAGCCTCGGCCTCCTCCCACCCCGCGTCGGGACTGTGCCGTCCCTGGATGCCAGGGGCCCGCGATCCAAACACAGCCGCAGCCCTAGACCGCCCCGTCCCTGCACCATCTCGTCCCACTCTGCTTCGTCCCACTAGGTGGTTTTTCTTCTAAGTCTCCAGATTTTAACTTCATGTGTGCATTTTGTGGCGATTGTGTCTCGTGAACCATGCATTATATGAACATGTTTTATGTATGAAATATGTTCTACTAAACATGCTCTACATGATGGTATCATTTGAATGCATATTAGGATGCGTCAAAGTGCTTAAATCTCGGTTGCAAAAGTGCTTCACGAATACGCAGCTGAAAACTGTTATTTTAATCAAACATTGCTTCATGATTGCATCAAATCCATGCCTCCTTTGAACTATGCCAATGGAGTAATTGAAGTATATGTCATGTCTACTTCCTGGTAGTATGTTTGTCATGCCATGAAATCCATGTTTAGCCATTTATTTCTGGCTGTGGACATGCTTACTCAATGTTGCTGATTTGAGCTGTCAAAATATTTCCAAGTCTGAAAACTGTTATGCAACTTGCCGTTTTGTCTTCTGAATAGCCATTGATCTACAGCTCTTTGTTGTTTCCCACTTGGAGTGTTTTGTAAACCATGTTGTGGACTGTCATGTTGTTCCATTAGCTGCCGTGTATAGGATTTGCATCGTAGTTATTTCTGCTGTCAAACATGCCTACCTGTTAAAAACTGCTGCTCTTGCACCCTATTATTTTCACCAAGTCTGAGAATCTGTTTATTTCAGATAGCCTTTTTGTGTTGATGCTACCCATATTTCTATGCATATATTGATCATGCTTATGTTGGATGAAATGAAGTCCATTATGTCAATTACCATGCTGTACATTTTGATGCCATGAAAAGTTCTGTAGCATATATATTTCTTGCTGTGAAGATGCCTTCAGGTTAAAACTGTTTTGTGAAATCTGTTACTTTCACCAAGTCCCTAAATGCTATGTTTTATAGTCATGTTGTGAGCTTCCTACCAATTGATCCATGACTCTTTTCATCATGATCTCTTTTGATGAAATGAAGTGCATATAACATACTACTACTTCATGATTTGTTTGTGCATTTTAAGTTCTTGTAGCTTGGTGTTTTGGTGTGTGCAAATTGCTATGTTGCTGTTTTGGGCAGATTATAACTAAAACTTGTGTTGGTTGTTATTGTTGAACCGTGGCTCCGTTTTGAACATGTTGTACATGAAACTTGCCTAGAATTTCATGTAGTTTCATAATAAGAAGTTGCATCCATGTTTTAAAATATTTGTGGTTGTAGTTTGCATGCATTTTGTATTCAGACAAATTTATTTTGTGTTGGTTATATCTTTTAGGCCGTAGCTCCGTTTTGAATGATCTCCATATGTAAATCGCCTAGATTAACGTGTAGAATAACATGGTGAACTTTATTTTCTTGTTTAATAACATGGTCAGATCTCAACCAAACTCATAGTTTGCATATGGGGTCATTTCAGAAATACTATAAGTTGTTTTCGACCTCATTTAAAATGCCTAGATAGATAGTTTAATTATGTTTCACCTCTTGCCATGTTTAAGAACATTTCAAATTGTTGAGTACCTAAACGAGAGTGAACTAAATATTTGAATGTGGAGTTTTGTCAATATGCAACTCGTTGCATATTGAACTTCACTTAATGTGTAGTAGTTGATTGTTGTGCTTTGCCATGTCATGCATATTTGAATGAACATGCATCATCCTTGTTTGTGCATCATGTCATGAATATATTGTGGTGTTTACTGCTACTTGTGATATGTGTTGGGTTTCCATGAAGAGGAGCGGGTGATACACCACAGTATAGATAAGTATTTCCCTCAGTGAGAACCAAGGTTATCGAACCAATAGGAGTAGCACGCAACACCCGTCTTCAGCGACTGCACACAAAGAAACAAACACTTGCACCCAACACGGGCAAAAGGGTTGTCAATCCCATTGGACTCGTTATTTGCAAGCAAAGGAAGTCTGTAGATGTTAGTTGAATAAAGTAAATTTTAAAATAAAATAAAAGTAAATAAATGGCAGCAAGGTAATGAAAGCTTTTGTAAATATATAAGTGAATAGACCCGGGGGCCGTAGTGCTCTCTAGTGGCATCTCTCATGTAGTAGGCATACAGTGGGTAAACAAATTACTGTTTGGCAATTGATAGAAAAACACATTGTTCTGCAATATTTATTCACGACAATGGTCATGTGTATATAGGCATCATGTCCATAAGCAAATAGGCCGACTCTAGCCGGCACCTATTACTATCACTCCACATCGAGAGCGCTTATATGCTTGCCTCTAAGTATTAAGTTCATGACAAATAGAGTAATGCTTGGAGAACGATGACATGATGTAGACAAAGAAAACTCAATGAATACGAATTGTCCCATCATTTTATTCTTAGTGGAAACAATACAAAGACATGTCTTTTCCCCTTCTGTCACTGGGATATAGAGCACTGCCAGACTGAACCCACTACAGCACACCCCTCTCACTGAAGAAATATCAATCTTGTTGGCCAAATTATTTCAATAGATCGGAGACATTTATGAAGCTATAATAATCATGCAAATAAGAATCATAATAGAAATTAGAGAAGACTCAAATCTTTTTCATGAATAATCTGAACATAAACCCACAATTCATCAGATCCGAACAAATGCACCGCCCAAAGTGATTACATCGAATAGATCACCGCGAAGATGTGGTGAACCTTGTATTGAAGATCAAGAGAGAGAGAGAAAGCCATCTAGGTACTAACTATGGACCCGTAGGTCTGTAGGGAGCTACTCACACATCACCAAGGGAGTAGCAAGGTTGATGTAGAGGCCCACCGTGATCGGCCCCCCCTCCAGCAGGGCACCAGAACAGGGCTCCAGATGGTCACATCGCGGAACAAAGGCTTGCGGCAGCGGAAAAAGTGTTTCGGTAGGTTTTTTAGGGTTTTTGGGAAATATTAGAATTATTGGCCAGAGAGGGGCGCCGGGAGACGCCAGGGGGATCCATCATACATTAGGGCGCGACCACCCCCTGGGCGCGCCCTATTGTGTGCTCGCTCCCTCGTGCGTACTCCGGTCTCCTCCCGAAGCTTCCACGTCTTCTTTTTGTCCAGAAAAAATCCTAAAAAAGTTTCGGGGCAATTGGACTTCGTTTGGTATTCTAAACCTGAAAAGCCAAAAACATGCAGAAAACAACAACTAGCACTGGGCACTGGGTTAATAGGTTAGTGCTAAAAAATAATATGATTTGGTAAATAAATACCCAAAAAGCATCATAGAATGATAATATTATAGCATGGAACAATCAAAAATTATAGATACGTTGGAGACGTATCGGCATCCCCAAGCTTAATTTTTGCTCGTCCTCGAGTAGGTAAATGATAAAAACAGAATTTTTGACGTGACATGCTACCCAACATGTAATCTATTTCAGGTATGATCATTGAGAAACGATGAATTAATATACATCAACATAGAAATACTTATAAACATAAGTAACATAATCATCAAGTTTATGAATATACGATCCTTAAATAATGTTCACCCCCTATTCATTTTATCATATTAGAATGGCATGGATCCGTCTTCACCACATAAATACAAATATCAAGCACCACGATGTCAAGTCAGGCAATTGGATCATACTTTTTAACGCGCTTCAGCTTTTTATTACTCACGCAGTATATGAGCGTGAACCATGGGTATAGCATAAAGGTGGAATAGAATATAGTGTAGGTTTCATAGAGGTAAAAGTGGACAAGAAAGTCTACATCAACTAGGCATATCCACGGGCCATGGAGATGCCCATCAATAGATATCGATGCGGGGAGTAGGGATCTCCATGCAACAGATGCACTAGAGCTATAAGTGTATGAAAGCTCAACTGAAGCTAAGTGGGAGTGCATCCAACTTGCTGGCTCATGAAGACCTCGGGCATTTGAGGAAGCCCGTCATCGGAATATACAAGCCAAGTTCTACAACGAAAAATTCCCACTAGTATATGAAAGTGACAAAAAAGAGACTCTCTATATGAAGAACATGGTGCCACTATGAGGCACAAGTGTGGAAAAACTAGTTGCACTGTCCCTTCTCTGATTTCTCTCATTTATTTTTTTCTTTTCTTTTTCTTTTTTCTCTCTCTCTTTTTTTCCTTTTTCTTTGTTCCTTTCTTTTTTTCCTTTTATTTTTCTTTTATTCTTTTATTTTTCATCCGGAGTCTCATCCCGACCCGTGGGGGAATCATTGTCTCCATCATCCTTTCCTCACTGAGACAATGCCCTAATAATGATGATCATCATACTTTTATTTACTTACAACTCAATATGATAAACTATAGTATGAATCTATATGAATGCCTCTGGCAGTGTACCAGGATGTGCAATGATCAAGCGTAACATGTAAAAAATTTATGAGCGGTGGCTTTACCACAAATATGATGTCACCTTATATGATCATGCAAAGCAATATGACGATGAAAGTACTAGTCATATGATGTAACGGCGGAAGTTGCATGGCAATATATCTTGGAATGGCTGTGGAAATGCCATAATAGGTAGGTATGGTGGCTGTTTTCAGGAAGATATAATGAGGCTTATGTGCAACAGAGCGTATCATGTCACGGGGTTTGGATGCACCGGCGAAGGTTGCACCGATCCTCGACGTGAGAGTGGGCAATACACGGTACCGAAGAGGCTAGCAAATATGAGCTGGTGAGAGTGCGTACATCCATGGATTCACATTAGTTATAAAGAACTCACATACTTATTGCAAGGTTTTATTATCTCTCTCAAAGCAAAGCACTACTCGCATGCCCTAGGGAGGAGGTTGGGAGGAGTTAACCATCGCGCGCCTCCGACTTAAACAACACTAGGATTCCAACGAGGAATAAGAATGCTCACACATCATCAGCCTACCATAAAAAATATTTAGATGAACAACAAGTTAACACCCTATAATTCACAATATTCTTACTAACCAATGTTCACACACTCATGCCCTTTCATGTTACCACATTAATATCATTAACCCACAATTTCTCTTTTATGTGCTACATGTGGTTTTGATTATACCCTCATTGGATGCCTATTATTTTTGGACTAGTCTTATAACCCATGCAAATTACCGTCACTATTTATTAACTCTCAAACAAATATAAGTGAAGAACAAGAGTGCAATTATTTCTATAAAATCAATACGCCACCATGCTCTAGAATATATAGGTGAAGTACTAGAGCAACTACTTAGCTCAAAAGATATAAGTGAAGCACAAAGAGTATTCTAACAAATCATGGTGATCTTGTGTATCTCTGAAGTGGGTGTATCCAGAAAACAATGATTGTGGAAAACTAAAACAAAAGCAAACTAAAGCAAACGACGCTCCAAGCTAAACTCATATCATGTCATGAATAAATATATAGCTCCAAGTGACATACCGATGGATTGATACGAAAGAGGGGATGCCTTCCAGAGCATCCCCAAGATTAGACGCTTGAGTATTCCTAGAATATTACCTTGGGTGACTTGGGCATCCCCAAGCTTAGGCTCTTGCCGCTTCTTATTCCTTCATCCATCGTGATAGCACCCAAAACTTGAAAACTCCAGTACACAAAACTCAACAAAAACCTTCGTGAGATCCGTTAGTATAGTAAACATATGAAATACTTTATGTACTATTATAAAATGATTCTTATTTTATTATTGCATAAGGTACAATATTCTAAATTCTCCATGGCTTATACCCTGCGATACAATCCATAGCATCAACAAAACAAGCAAACTATGCAAGCAAAAACAGAATATGTCTAAAACAGAACAATCTGTAATGATATATATAGAACCTATACTTTCGTAACTCCATAAATTATGAAAAATTAGGAACACCTTAGTAATTTGTATATAAATACTCTGTAAAAAATTATCAAAAAGATGTTCCAGTAAAATCATAGAAATTCCACACAGAACGCTAAAGTTTCTATTTTTGCACCGTATCAATTCTACTCATCACGTAAGTCATCCCAAAGGCTTTACTTGGCACAAACACTAATTTAAAAATAAAAACACAATCATTAAAGAGGAAATAATCATGTTATAACACACAAATATAAAGTAAAAACAAAAATTTAAAGATAACTATTGGGCTGCCTCCCAACTAGCGCTATTGTTTTATGCCCCTAGCTAGGCATAATGCATATTATCAAGTGTTGGACCCCTTCATTTCCTTCAAGAATTGCTCTTCAAAAATCTTACTTAACAATTCAAGTTTCCCAAGTCTAGTTGAAGGTCTCAAGTGTTCAAATGGATTTATAATATCATCACTAACATCACCAGCATCATAGGGATCTTCATATAAGGCATGAATTTCATCATTGATAGGTTCTCTAATAGTATTTTCATGCAATATTCACTAAACCCTTCATTAATTCCTTTAGCAATCCATTCAATTTCATCACAAGTGCGGAGGAACAAGGCTTGCACTAATTCTTCAGGAGGGACATTCATCCTCATATTCTCACTAAAACTTTGGCAATTATTAGATTCCAACATACGCAAATCATCTTTATTATGTAAGATCACTTCTATAGGAGGACCTTCAGATTTATTCTATAGAAAGCAAATATGTCTCTCTCTTCCCGCACTATATAATCAAATTCATGCATAAGGATAATGGTAGCAATTTTCTTAATATTAGGGTTACGTATACTCGGGATTCCCAAAAAAATCTTTTGAAGCATAGGATAGAGATGCACAAACTTTCTTTCTAGATTCAATATTAGCATGGTAATAGCATCCACATAACAATTTGTCTCATCAAGTATGGTTCCTTTAGTAAAAGGAATAGCTCCCGAGCACTCCAAAATTTCTTGAATAACATGTTTTCGAATAATATTCCCACTACCAACATCATAGATTTTAGATTTAAGAACTATGTGAGTATTACTATTGGGAAATTGATTTTTAGGAGGATCATGAGTAGCATTAATAAATTTTGGTCTTTCCTCCTCTGAGTCACTAGCACCATCTTAGCTAGCACTTTCAACAGTAACTTTCTCAAATTCAGACCTGATAGCAACTTTTCAAGGAAGCAAAACAAGCTAACAAGTAAACTAGCAAAGATAAATATTTTTGTATTGTTGATTTTTATGAAGCAAGCAAAATATAACAACAAATAAAAAGTAGAACAAGTGAATGATAATTTGTGCGAAGTTACTTGATAGTAGGTTGGTGATACTCCCCGACAACGGTGCTAGAAATCCTTCCTGATACTTGTGATCTGCGTTGGATTTTCCTCGAACAGGAGCGGGTGATGCATCAGAGTATAGATAAGTTTTTCCCTTAGTGAGAACCAAGGTTATCGAACCAATAGGAGTAGCACGCAACCCCCGTCTTCAGCGAATCCACACAAAGAAACAAACACTTACACCCAACGTGGACAAGAGGATTGTCAATCCCCTTGGACTCGTTATTTGCAAGCAAATAAAGTGTGTAGATGATAGTTGAATAATTTAAATTGCAAAATAAAATAAAAGTAAATAAATGGCAGCAAGGTCATGAAAGCTTTTGTGAATATAAGTGAATAGACATGGGGGCCGTAGTGTTCTCTAGTGGCATCTCTTAGGTAGTAGCCATACTGTGGGTAAACAAATTACTGTTGGGCAATTGATAGAAAAGTGCATAGTTATGCAATATTTACTCACAGCAATGATCATGTGTATATAGGCATCATGTCCAAATAAAGTGTGTAGATGTTAGTTCAATAATTTAAATTGCAAAATAAAATAAAAATAAATAAATGGCAGCAAGGTAATGAAAGCTTTTGTAAATATATAAGTGAATAGACCTGGGGGCCGTAGTGTTCTCTAGTGGCATCTCTCATGTAGTAGACATATGGTGGGTAAACAAATTACTGTTGGGCAATTGATAGAAAAGCGCATAGTTTTGCAATATTTATTCACGGCAATGATCATGTGTATATAGGCATCACGTCCATAAGCAAATAGGCCGACTCCTGCCTGCACCTATTACTATTACTCACGTCGAGAGTGCTTCTATACTTGCCTCTCTAAGTATTAAGTTCATGCAAATAATGTAATGGTTGGAGAATGATGACATAATGTAGACAAACAAAAATCAATCAATATGAATTAACCCCATCATTTTATCAATAGCGGCAACAATACAAATACGTGTCTTGTCCCCTTCTGTCACTGGGATATAGAGCACCTCTAGATTGAACCCACTACAACACACCCCCCTCACTGAAGAAATATCAATCTAGTTGGCCAAACTATTTCATTAGATCGAAGAGATTTACGAAGCTATAATAATCATGCAAATAAGAACCATAATAGAAATTAGAGAAGACTCAAATCTTTTTCATGAATAATCTGAACATAAACCCACAATTCATCGGATCCCAACAAACGCATCGCACAAAGTGATTACATCAAATAGATCACCGCGAAGATGCATTGAACTTTGTGTTGAATATCAAGATAGAGGGAGAGAGAGATAGCCATCCAGGTACTAACTATGGACCCGTAGGTCTGTAGGGAACTACTGACACATCACCATGGGAGCAGCAAGGTTGATGTAGAGGCCCACCGTGATCGATCCCCCTCCAGCAGGGCACTGAAACAGGGCTCCAGATGGGCACACGGCGGAACAAAGTCTTGCGGCGGCGGAAAAAGTGTTTCGATAGGCTCTCTACGGTTTTTGGGAAATATTAGAATTTATAGGCCAGAGAGGGGCGTCGGGAGACGCCAAGGGGAGCCAGCACACATTAGGGCACGACCACCCCCTGGGCGCGCCCTGTTGTGTGCTCGCTCCCTCGTGCGGCCTCCGGTCTCCTCCCGAAGCTTCCACATCTTCTTTTTGTCCAGAAAAAATCATAAAAAAGTTTCGGGGCAATTGGACTTCGTTTGGTACTGTAAACCCGAAAAACCAAAAACATGTAGAAAACAACAACTGGCACTGGGCACTGGTTAAGAGGTTAGTGCTAAAAAATAATATGAATTGATAAACAAATACCCAAAGAGCATCCTAGAATGATAATATTATAGCATGGAACAATAAAAAATTATAGATACGTTGGAGACGTATCAACATCCCCAAGCTTAATTCCTGCTCGTCGTCGAGTTTGTAAATGATAAAAACATATTTTTTGACATGACATGCTACCCAACATGTAATCTATTGCAGGTATGATCATTGAGAAATGATGAATTAATAAACATCAACATAGTAATACTTACAAACATAAGAAGCATAATCATCAAGTTTCTGAATATACGATCCTTAAATAATGTTCACCCCCTATTCATTTTATCATATCAGAATGGCATGGATCCGTCTTTACCACATAAATACAAATGTCAAGCACCACTGTGTCAAGTCAGGCAATTGGATCGTACTTTTTAACACGTTCAGCTTTTTATTACTCACGCAGTATATGAGCGTGAACCATGTATATAGCATAATGGTGGAATAGAATATGGTGGTAGGTTTCATAGAGGTAAAAGTGGACAAGGAAGTCTCGCATCAACTAGGCGTATCCACGGGCTATGGAGATGCCCATCAATAGATATCAATGTGGGGAGTAGGGATCTCCATGCAACAGATGCACTAGAGCTATAAGTGTATGAAAGCTCAACTGAAGCTAAGTGGGAGTGCATCCAACTTGCTTGCTCATGAAGACCTCGGGCATTTGAGGAAGCCCGTCATCGGAATATACAAGCCAAGTTATACAATGAAAAAAATTCCCACTAGCATATGAAAGTGATAAAACAAGAGATTCTCTATATGAAGAACATGGTGCCACTTTGAGGCACAAGTGTGGAAAAACTAGTAGCACTGTCCCTTCTCTGTTTTCTCTCATTTATTTTTTATTTTCTTTTTCTTTCTTCTTTTTCTTTTTCTTTCTCTCTCTCTCTCTCTCTCTCTCTCTCTCTTTTTCTTTTTCTTTCTTCCTTTCTTTTCTTTCCTTTTCTTTTTCTTCTTTTCTTTTATTTTACGTCCGGAGTCTCATCCTGACATGTGGGGGAATCATTGTCTCCGTCATCCTTTCCTCACTGAGACAGTGCCCTAATAATGATGATCATCACACTTTTATTTACTTACAACTCAATATGAAAAACTATAGTATGACTCTATATGAATGCCTCTGGCAGTGTACCAGGATGTGCAATGATCAAGTGTAACATGTATAAAAAATGATGAATGGTGGCTTTGCCACAAATACTACGTCAGCTTATACGATCATGCAAAGCAATATGACGATGAAAGTACTAGTTATATGATGTAACGGTGGAAGTTGCATGGCAATATATCTCGGAATGGCTATGGAAATGTAACAGCCCAAGAGATTTCCTTTGCATTTGTAATATATTTCCATGTGTGAACCCTATGAATGCTATTATGAGTTTGAATATCAACTTTGCCTCTTGTCATTTCATGCATCATGCCATCATGATCATCATATCAAATGCATAATAATTCTTGCCATGTTGCATTGTGTATGTGTTGTGGAGTGAGTGCATGTGTTACTTTCTTTGGAGTGCTACTCTATTTCCTCCCATTGCAAAAAACCATCACCTCTTCTCTCTCATTCAAAATGCCACATGTTAATATTTTACTTGCTGTTTTCCTATATTAAAAATGTTGGGCTTCTTCCAAATAATCTGTCATGAACTGTTGAGTAGCTCTGGTCAATGTTTGAGGGGTTTGCCTTTTGGTTATTTGCAAAACAGAGCCCAATTGGTTATTATGTGAATTAATTTGTTTGCTCTAAAAATTCCCAGGCCATTTTTATATAATAGTGTACAATTATGTGAGTTCAAACATATTTTTCTTATTCCCAAAAACCCTCCTCTTTTTCTCTGGGTTTTATTTACATCTGTGGTTTTATTTAAAAAGAAAACCCCCTTTTGTTTAAATGGGGTAGAAGGCCAGCCACCTGGGCCTCCTTGCCCCCGCAGTGGCCCAGTAGCAGCAGTAGCGCAGCCCAGCAGCTCCCAGCCACGCGCGTTCGTCCTCCTCTGTACGGCGAGCATCCATGAGGTCCATGTCGACGTCCGTGCCGATTTGACGGCCGTCCGGTGACCGCAGCCTCTTTATAAGATGTCCCCCGTGCCCTAGGGTTCCCCGTCTCTCCATTCCTCCCTCCTCCTCACCTCGCCGACGCCAGGTAAGGTAACCACGCTCGTCGCCGTCGCCATGCACCCGAAGCTCCGGCCAAGTCTCTGCTCGCGCGCAAGATGATTCTTCCACAGCTTCTCGACGCGTTCCGGTGACGTGGGATCGTCGCCCTGAGGAGCCTCTTCTTCCCCGACAGCTCGAGGGAGCGCCAAGGCGAGCCAGACGTCGCCATTGCCCCGATCTTCTTCCTCCCCGTTTCGGTCAGAACCATTGCCGGAGATCTTCGCCTCGTCGCCGTCTTCCTGTCGCGTCCCCGACCGTCTCGCCGTGTCAAGGTAGTTAGGTACCTTCCGCTCTCCCTCCCTGACGTTTCTCGCCGTCGGTAGAACCCCCGTAGAGCTCAGGTTCATCGCGTCTTTTCCGTGCTCCCCGCGCTCCGGAAGAAAGCTGCAGTTTTTCTTCAGAGTAGAAGACCCCGCGCCGCGCCTTAGTTCGTGCCTGTGCGCGCGCTCTGCAGCCTCGCAAGCCGCGCCCTTGCCCCGCCGTGCGCATCGCTCGCCGCTCCGCTGCCCGCCTCGCTGTGCCGCGCATACCTCGCTTGGCCTCGAGCCGAGCTCCTGCTCGAGCTCGAGCGCCCCTCCATTCGTTGCGCAGCCGCGTCTT
The DNA here is from genome assembly GCA_039707655.1 of Elymus sibiricus. NCBI lineage: Eukaryota > Viridiplantae > Streptophyta > Magnoliopsida > Poales > Poaceae > Elymus > Elymus sibiricus. Next base: position 245,566,026 of record CM077669.1, read on the forward strand.
TCCGGTGGGAATGGATCCGCCGTAGCATCCGCAAGCCCCGCCGCAGGTCGCCGTCCCCGGTGGTCGCCGGAGGGCTCGCCGGCGTCCTCCCTGTCTTCCCTGCCTGCAGGTAGAAGAAGGCCTCGTATTTAGTTTATTTTCGTAGCGAGTCCCTTCTGCTCAGACGCGCGTGTGTAGCGTAGTGGCATCGGCTCGGGGAGAGGACCGAGAGGTCCAGGGATCGAATCCCCCCGCTGGCCTTTTATTTTTGGTGCGTGTGCTGTGCTGTGTGTGCACTGTGTGTGTGTGGATCCGGTGTGGCTACAGGTGGATCCCGTGTGCCTATGAATGTGTGTGCGTGTGTGTATCTATGTGGCTCTGTGTGTGTGAGGCCTGACAAGTGGGCCCTGGCCCCACTTGTCATCCTCAGGGGGGCCTGGTGAGTATGACCAGTGGGACCCCTCCCTTTTTATTTATTGTTTTATTTTTTGTCTTGTCTGTTTGTTTTTATTCCATTTCTGGCGAACTACCAGATCAGGTCATAGCCATTTTTGTTCATGTCCAAATAGGGTATTGAGTGACTTATAAGTGCATGTGTGTTTTTTTCGAATTGAGTTCTGGGCAATTTATTGACATGAACATATGAGTATGATATATGATTTTGGGGTAGAATCTTCCAAGGAATCCAATGGTGCAATATGTTTTATCATTTGAGCAAGTTTGCAAAATGTCATTTTTGTCCCAACATGCCATTTTGTCATTTTCATATGATTTAATCTATGCAATATATGTGAAACTTGTCAACATGAATATGCTAGTGTTTTGTGGGTACTAGGCCCTGGTATTTTTGTTTGGCATGATAAGCTTGTGGATAAGTGGGTTTCTTGCTGTTAACATGCTAAGAAAATAACCCTGTTTCATGTCTCAAAATATTGCTAAGTGTTGGGTGCTGTTATTCTCTTGCCATGTTTAGAGGATGGTTCCCATGGATGTGTTGATCCTTTGAGTTTGGGGCCTTAACATGTTTTGTTGTGCTCATCATACTCTACTAAATTGTGCTAATAACTTGAGAATTAAACCTTTGCATCATAGTTTAAACCTGCTGTCAAGTTGCTATTCTGTTAACATGTGTCCAGTTTTGCCTTGCTAAATTTTGTCTAAGTCTGAGAATCTGTTGTTATTTTTATGCCATGTTTAGAGGGCTACCAAATGATATGTTGTGTTCTAGACCATTCTCAGTGCTAGTGTTTTGTTGTAGTTGTTGCCCTCTATCACCCTGTTAATCTTCATGCCATGATATGCCCTCTAGCATATATAAATAATGCTGTCAATATGCCATCTGGTTAACTCAGATTCTAGAAAACTGGAATTTTCACTAAGTCCCTGAAATCTGTTTCAACATGCCATCTTGTGAGCTTCATTGCTATTGATCCATGCTTCCTTTCAAGTTTGTGTAGATGTATGATTTGTTAAGCATGCGGTATAGTTTCTGTACATGCCTTGGTTGTGATTTAAAACCTGCTGTAGCTCTGGCTATGTGTGTGACAAGATGCCATGTTGCTGGTTGTGGACAGATTGTCTGCTTGAATGTTTTGTGACTTGTGGGAGCTATACTCCATTGTTTTGCTTGATCTTTAGCTCTATTCTTACTAGATTTTCATTTCCTATCCAGTGGCATCCTTGGAACACCAAGGTATAGCCCAGAGATTGCCTCATGTTGTGTTTTGTCTCCGTTAACGTTCGTACCTTGTCGCGAGCGTACCGTGAGCTTCGTTACTCCGTTTGCAACGTTCTACATATGCATTTGCATCGATTTTACATGAAGCATCCATATTTACCATGATCATGCATGTCCAAGTAAGCAATATTGAGGTTCTGTCCAGAATGCTAAACAACTTAATAAATGCATGTGAAACATGACTAGCATAGCCTTGCCATGCTATATTTCTTAATATGACCATGCATCATCTTGTTTGTGCATTGCACCTCGCTGTTTGTTTATTTGGTGCTGTTCTCTTTGGGTAGACGCGAGTGTTGAGCCGGAGTACGAGGATCCCGGAGAGTAGAACTACGAGGACCCAGCTCCTTGTCCCTCTGAAGAACCAACAGGCAAGATGATCATACCCGGATCCCGACACTATGTTTGCCTTGCTAGATGTCTCATTTTCACCGTTGTGTTACGTTGCCTACCACTTAAACTGTCAGCCTCCTAAATTGCCATGAAAGCCTCTAACCCCCTCCACTACCTAGCAAACATTGATTGGCTATGTTACCGCTGCTCAACCCTCATCTTATAGTGTTGCTAGTTGCAGGTGCAAGCTTTCCATGGGCCAACATGGATTTTGTTTATATCACTCTATTTATTGTTATTTAATTTAATGCACATATATATCTGGCAACGGTGGAAAGCTTAGCCTTTTGCTCAGGGTTTTGTTCCGCTTTTGCCGCACTAGTTCCGAGTACCGGTGTTATATTCCATATTTTTGCGCTCCTAACATGCTCGGGGTTGTTATGGGGACCCCCTTGACCATTCGTTTTAGATTAAAACTTGTCTGGCAAGACCCAACATTGGTACTACATTTGCTAAACAACTTAATAAAATTGCATAGGGCATAGCTACCCCGTGGATAATTAATCAACAACCCGGGCCAGTGCTCCTCATGAGTGTTGGTCCAAAACAGAGCCACTTGCGGGGCCACCCGGGGCAACTTGGGGATTTCTATCAGGCCACCGTACGTACTGCTCATCCGGGCGTGTCCTAAGAATGAGATACGCGGCTCTTATCGGGTTCGTCGACACGTCGGGCGGTCTTGCTGGACTTGTTTTACCTTTCTCGAATGTCTTGCGCGAGGAATTCCGGTTTTTCTTCGGGTTATCTCGAGGTTGCGGTTTTCCAGTGGAATTGCCTAGGAAGATCACGAGATTCGTGGTCGAGGTTATTCCCGCGGCGTGTGGTTAGTTTGTGATGGATGAGTTGGAGCACCCCTGTAGGGTTTAATCTTTTCGGAAAGCCGTGCCCGCGGTTATGTGGCAACTTGGAAATTTGTTTAACACCCGGTTATAGTTAACTTGAAGTAAACTCCAATAAAATACACCAACTGTGTGCGTAACCGTGACCGTCTCTGCTCGTGAACATGAACCGAGAGAGAACACGGTGGGGTTATGATTGACGTAAGTAGGGGTTCAGGATCACTTAGTGATCATGCTAGTCCACGATCGTCATACGTATGCCACCATATTTACATTCATGTTCTCGTAAGCTAGCCACCAAACATATGCTTAGCGCTTGCTGTAGCCTCACCACTTAACCAATTCCTTACCCAATGGCTTACATAGTTTCGGCACCCGGGTTATGAGATTGCTGAGTCCCTGTGGCTCACAGATTACAACAATACAGGTGCAGGTGTTGATGAGAACGTGCCAGAAGATGTGACTCAGCTCTAGTGGGAGTACGACGAAGAGAGTAGACGCATGTATGTTACGTATCCAGACGAGTAGGGAGCTTCATGGTGGTGATCCCGGGATAGCGAGACAGTTTTACATTGCTTCTTTTATCGTTTGATTTCGTCAGTAGCCGGACCCTGCCTTCTGAATGATGTATGAATAAATTTGTGTGAACTTGTAAGATAGCTTGTGGCGAGTGTAAGCCAAACTCATATACTCATCTCTTCCTACATGTATTGCAATGTATTACTGTACTTGCGAACGACGAGATGCGCTTCTATCCCCGTCGAGGCCACAAGCCTTAATAAGGATAGGACCGCATCTTGGGCGTGACATGTTGGTATCAGAGCCATACCGACCATAGGAGCCCCTTGCTTGATCGAACTTGGCCGAGTCGAGTCTAGTGAAAAACTATTTTGAGTCTAGTTATATCGGAGAGTAGGATTCTTTTACTCCTCTTCTATACTCTGGTGAGGTATTCGACTTAGGAATTTTCATTCTACTCCTCTTCTCGCTCAATTTTTTTTAGGATCACACGGGTATTTTGGAAACTATATGATGCCGATGTGACGGAGTTCTGTCTTGGTACCTCCTGTCTGACTTGATTTCTTCCGGGGAGTTGAGCTCCAGGGGATTCTTGACACATCGTTATCGTTCAGTTTCCTTAGTATCTCAAGACGGAGGATGTTCGAAATTGCTTCAATACTGGTAGTGGCGAGAGGAGTCCGGCATCCCCAGTACTGGTGTAGAGAGTTCGGATGTACTGCCATACTTAGTATCGTTGTGATTACGAGTGTCTGAGGTAGACGAGTTTGCGGAGTTTTCTTGAATTATGGTGTGGAAGGTTGCGGGTGCAGTTGTAGCTGATTACCTTGGGTACGTTCCTAGGTCCGCAACCCGAATCGCATAAACAAGAAAGACTTCGGAAATTCTTAGGTGGGAATTCCAGTAGTTCTTAGGGTCATCTTCCGACAGATGTATAATGGGTGTACATTTGTTTCGAGCAACCTTAGCTCAATACTTGTTGTGTTATTTCAAGTGGCTTCATGTTCTAATGATGTTATCAAGATCCTGCAGAAAGCATTCTTACTATTTGCAGTTTGAATGCAATTGATGATATTCCGTTGCAATTTCTTTCAAGCCGTTGATTCAACTTATTTCAATCATCTTTGTCAACGGTGTGCTGATATTCTGTCCATCTTCAGGATGGCTCCGGCAACTCGTGGGAACCCAGATCGTGATGGGGAGCAGTCTGATCCTCCACCACCCCCACCACCACCTTCACCTCCGGAGGCACGGCAAGCAGTGATGGCCGCAACCAATGCGAACACCCAAATGTTGCTCAGGTTGCTGCAGGAAAGGGAGCAGGGACAGCAAGGTCATCAAGGGAACTTTCAGAATCAGCCTCAGTTTGCAACTCTGAACCAATTCCTCGCAAATCAGCCCAAGTCCTTCACCTGTTGTGAGCAGCCTCTCGATGCAGACGACTGGCTCCGTGACATGAACAAGCGTTTTGAGTGCAGCAATGTCAGACCTGCGGACTATGTCAAGTTTGCGACTTTCCAGCTCAAGGGTCAGGCAGGAGATTGGTGGCAGCAGTACAAGGATTCCATAGGTGATCGTGCAATCAGCTGGGATGATTTCTGTCGTGACTTCAGGGCTCATCACATCCCGACGAGCTTTGTCAAGGAGATGCGTGAGAAGTTCAGGAATTTCAAGCAGGGGAGCAAGTCTGTCTATCAGTATAACATCGACTTCCAGAATCTGGCCCGCTATGCTAAGCAAGATGTTCCCGATGAGAAGTCAATGATTTACCAGTTCAGAGGTGGTCTCAAGGATGAACTTCAGCCGGGTCTAGTACTGCAAGAGCCTCGTGAGTTTGATTAGTTCTACAACATGGCTCTAAAGGTCGAGGCATCTCAGCTCAGGTTGGAGAATTCCAGGAAGCGATTCAGAGACACCAACTCTTCTTCTTCCAGCTCTCAGATTGTTCCTAAGCAGCAGAAGTATTGGGTTCCTCCTCCTCCTCCATTTCGTCCTCCTCAGCAGCAGAGGCAGCACGGTGGTCGTGGTCCTTCCCACCCACCCAACCCAGGATTTCAGCAGAGGCCTTAGGCACCCAAGTCAGCAAATGCTCCTCCTCAGGGCAACTTCCGTCCGCTCTCAGAGGTTACTTGTCACAAGTGTGGTCAGAAGGGCCACTACTCCAACAAGTGCAACAACCAGCGGCGTCTCCCGCCTCCTCCTCCTATCAGGCCGCCAGGCAGTGCTATGGTGAAGCACAATCCCAAGTATGCAAGAGTGAACATGGTGAATGCAGCTGAAGCAGAGGATTCTTCTCAAGTGATAATGGGTAATCTCCCAGTTAATTCTATTCCTGCAAAAGTTCTGTTTGACACTGGTGCATCGCTTTCATTCATATCTAGGCCTTTTGTTGCTAAGCATGATATAGTGACAGAACTGACTCCTAGACCTCTAAAGATTGTTTCTCCGGGTTTGCAAATGACTTCTCGTGTGATGGTTCGGGATGCCTCTATCGAGATGGGCAATTATTCTTTTCTGGCCTCTCCAATTGTTCTTGGCAATTCCGATATTGATCTTATTCTTGGCATGGATTTTCTGGCGATGAACAAGGCTTATGTTGATTGCAAAGCTAAAGAAGTCCAATTGACTCATCCTTCTGCAGATGTGACCATTTTCGCTGCTCGCGATGACACGATTCGTCTATTTTCTCTCAATGAGAAGGGTGAGATTTCTGCCATTTCCCAAATTCCCGTTGTCTCGGAGTATGAAGATGTCTTTCCAGAAGAGTTGCCAGGAATGCCTCCTCATAGGCCAGTGGAGTTTGTGATTGAACTCGAGCCTGGAACTGAACCGGTGTGCAAGCGTCCTTATAAGCTTGGCCCCGAAGAGCTGAAAGAATTGAAGAAACAGCTAGATTAACAAGAGTATCTGGGTCTGATCAGACCAAGTTCTTCACCTTGGGGTTGTGGTGTTCTGTTTGTCAAGAAGAAGGATGGCACGGACCGACTATGTGTGGATTACCATCCATTGAATAAGAAGACAATCAGGAACAAGTATCCACTTCCCAACATCAATGAGTTGTTTGAGCAATTGAAAGGTGCCAACGTTTTCTCGAAGTTAGATCTCCGTATGGGCTATCATCAAATCCGCATTCGTGAAGAAGATATTCCAAAGACTGCTTTCAGGACGAGTTTTGGCTCTTATGAGTACACCATCATGTCTTTTGGTCTAGCAAATGCGCCTCCGACCTTCTCCAGAATGATGAACTACATATTCTCTCCTTTCAAGAATGAGTTCGTCTTGGTCTATTTGGATGATATTCTCGTGTTCTCGGAGACTGAAGAAGAGCAGGCAGAGCATCTCAGGCTTGTGCTTGACAAGCTAAGAGAACATCGGTTCTATGCTAAGTTCTCAAAGTGTGAGTTTTGGCTCAATGAAGTGGTGTACCTTGGGCATGTCATCTCTGCCGAGGGCATTAAAGTGCACCCTGAGAAAGTTGAGGCAATTGTGAAGTGGGAGCCTCCTCAGAATGTCAAGCAGCTTCGTAGCTTCCTCGGCCTTGCAAGCTATTGCAGAAGATTCGTCGAGAACTTCTCTCAAATTGCTAAGCCTCTGCCAAACCTCCTTCAGAAAAATGTCAAGTTTCTGTGGTCTCCTGAGTGTGATGTGGTGTTCAATACACTCAAACAGAAGCTGACTTCGGCTCCAGTTCTTGTTCCTCCCGAGCAATCCAAGCCTTTCCAAGTATTTTGTGATGCTTCTCTCCAAGGTCTTGGTGGTGTTCTCATGCAAGATAAGAAAGTTGTGGCTTATACCTCGCGTCAGTTGAAGCCTGCTGAGAAGAACTACCCCACTCATGATCTCGAGCTGGCGGTAGTTGTGCATGCTCTGATGACGTGGAGACCAGTTGAGGTGTTCACCGACCATAAGAGCTTGAAGTATATTTTCACCCAACCCAATCTCAATCTTCGGCAGTCACGTTGGGTGGAAATGATCGAGGACTTCAATCCAAGCATTGAATATACTCCTGGAAAAGCAAATGTCATTGCAGACGCGCTGAGCAGGAAGGCGTACTGCAACAGTCTTATTCTCAAGCCTCTTCAACCCGAACTTTGCGAAGCATTCCGCAAACTCAATCTCCAAATTGTTGCTCAAGGTTTTCTTGCCAATCTTCAAGTCTCTCCGACTCTCGAGGATCAGGTTCACCAAGCTCAGCTTCTTGATGCTATGGTGAAGAAAGTGAAGAAAGGTGTGGCCAAGAGCATTCCTAAGTATAAATGCTTCCATGTTGATGACAAAGACACCTTGTTCTTCGAGGACCGCCAGGTGGTTCCGAAAGGTGATCTCAGGAAGGTTATCATGGATGAAGCACATAATTCCCTCTTCTCAATTCATCCAGGCAGTTCCAAAATGTATCAAGACCTCAAGCAAACCTTCTGGTGGACTCGTATGAAACAAGAGATTGCTCAGTTTGTGAATGAGTGTGATGTTTGTCACAGAGTGAAGGCGGAACATCAACGTCCAGCAGGTCTCCTTCAGCCTTTGCCCATCCCAGAGTGGAAATTCGATCATGTTGAAATGGATTTCGTCACGGGGTTTCCTAAGTCCAAGAGAGGTAATGATGCCATCTTTGTGGTCATCGACAAGCTCACCAAAGTTGCCCACTTCCTTCCGGTCAAAGAATCTATCTCGGCAGCTCAGCTAGCAGAGTTGTACACATCAAGGATAGTTTCTTTGCACGGTGTTCCTAAGCTCATATCCTCAGATCGTGGAAGCATTTTCACTTCCAAGTTTTGGGATTCCTTCCAGACTGCAATGGGGGCTAATCTCCGTTTCAGCACAACTTTCCATCCTCAGACTAGTGGTCAAGTTGAGAGAGTCAATCTAATCCTTGAAGATATGCTCAGAGCTTGTGTGATTTCTTTTGGCATGAAGTGGGAAGATTGTCTCCCGTTTGCTGAGTTCTCATACAACAATAGCTTTCAAGCAAGTTCCGGCAAAGCTCCTTTCGAGATTCTCTATGGCAGGAAGTGCCGCACCCCGCTCAATTGGTCTGAAACCGGTGAGCGTCAAATCCTTGGTAATGACATGATCACTGAAGCAGAAGAAATGTGCCGTGTCATTCGTGCAAATCTCAAAGCAGCTCAATCCCGTCAGAAGAGCTATTATGATAGCAAGCATCGTGACATGACCTTTCAGATCGATGATTTTGTCTATCTCAGAGTGTCTCCCATGAAGGGCACTCAACGCTTTGGCATCAAAGGGAAGCTTGCTTCACGCTTTGTGGGTCCTTTCAAGATTGTGGGCAAGAGAGGTGACCTTGCCTACCAACTCGAGCTTCCTCCCAATTTCTCAAATGTGCATGATGTCTTTCATGTCTCTCAGCTCCGATAGTGTTTCAAGACTCCTGAGCGCACCGTTGATCTCCAAGAAATTGATCTCCAAGAAGACCTATCCTATCATGAGCATCCAGTTGCTATCCTTGAAGAAACTGAGCGTAAGACTCGCAATAAGTCAATCAAGTTTCTAAAGGTGAAGTGGTCACATCACTCTGACAAAGAAGCCACTTGGGAACGAGAGGACCATCTCCGTTCCGAATTTCCCGAATTCTTCCGTTCCTAGATCTCGGGACGAGATCCTCATGTAGTGGGGGAGAGTTGTAACAGCCCAAGAGCTTTCCTTTGCATTTGTAATATATTTCCATGTGTGAACCCTATGAATGCTATTATTAGTTTGAATATCAACTTTGCCTCTTGTCATTTCATGCATCATGCCATCATGATCATCATATCAAATGCATAATAATTCTTGCCATGTTGCATTGTGTATGTGTTGTGGAGTGAGTGCATGTGTTACTTTGTTTGGAGTGCTACTCTATTTCCTCCCATTGCAAAAAACCATCACCTCTTCTCTCTCAATCAAAATGCCTCATGTTAATATTTTACTTGCTGTTTTCCTATATTAAAAATGTTGGGCTTCTTCCAAATAATCTGTCATGAATTGTTGAGTAGCTCTGGTCAATGTTTGAGGGGTTTGCCTTTTGGTTATTTGCAAAACAGAGCCCAATTGGTTATTATGTGAATGAATTTGTTTGCTCTAAAAATTCCCAGGCCATTTTTATATAATAGTGTACAATTATGTGAGTTCAAACATATTTTTCTTATTCCCAAAAACCCTCCTCTTTTTCTCTGGGTTTTATTTACATCTGTGGTTTTATTCAAAAAGAAAACCCCATTTTGTTTAAATGGGGGAGAAGGCCAGCCATCTGGGCCTCCTTGCCCCCGCAGTGGCCCAGCAGCAGCAGTAGCGCAGCCCAGCAGCTGCCAGCCGCGCGCGTTCGTCCTCCTCTGTACGGCGAGCATCCAGGAGGTCCACGTCGACGTCCGTGCCGATTTGACGGCCGTCCGGTGACTGCAGCCTCTTTATAAGATGTCCCCCGTGCCCTAGGGTTCCCCCTCTCTCCATTCCTCCCTCCTCCTCACCTCGCCGCCGCCAGGTAAGGTAGCCACGCTCGTCGCCGTCGCCATGCACCCGAAGCTCCAGCCGAGTCTCTGCTCGCGCGCAAGATGATCCTTCCGCAGCTTCTCGACGCGCTCCGGTGACGTGGGATCGTCGCCCCAAGGAGCCTCTTCTTCCCCGACAGCTTGAGGGAGCGCCAAGGCGAGCCAGATGTCGCCATTGCCCCGATCTTCTTCCTCTCCGTTTCGGTCAGAACCATCACCGGAGATCTTCGCCTCGTCGCCGTCTTCCTGTCGCGTCCCCGACCGTCTCGCCGTGTCAAGGTAGTTAGGTACCTTCCGCTCTCCCTCCCTGACATTTCTCGCCGTCGGTAGAACCCCCGTAGAGCTCGGGTTCGTTGCGTCTTTTCCGTGCTCCCCGCGCTCCGGAAGAAAGCTGCAGTTTTTCTTCAGAGTAGAAGACCCCGCGCCGCACCTTAGTTCATGCCTGTGCGCGCGCTCTGCTGCCTCGCAAGCCGCGCCCTTGCCCCACCGTGCTCATCGCTCGCCGCTCTGCTGCTCGCCTCGCTGTGCCGTGCATGCCTCGCTAGGCCTCGAGCCGAGCTCTTGCTCGAGCTCGAGCGCCCCTCCATTCGTTGCGCAGCCACGTCTTTCCGTTGGGAATGGATCCGCCGTAGCATCCGCAAGCCTCGCCGCAGGTCGCCGGCCCCGGTGGTCGCCGGAGGGCTCGCCGGCGTCCTCCCTGTCTTCCCTGCCTGCAGGTAGAAGAAGGCCTCGTATTTAGTTTATTTTCGTAGCGAGTCCCTTCTGCTCAGACGCGCGTGTGTAGCGTAGTGGCATCGGCTCGGGGAGAGGACCGAGAGGTCCAGGGATCGAATCCCCCCTCGTTAATAAATGCATGTGAAACATGACTAGAATAGGCTTGCCATGCTATATTTCTTAATATGACCATGCATCATCTTGTTTGTGCATTGCACCTCGCTGTTTGTTTATTTGGTGCTATTCTCTTTGGGTAGACGCGAGTGTTGAGCCTGAGTACGAGGATCCCGGAGAGTAGAACTACGAGGACCCAGCTCCTTGTCCCTCTGAAGAACCAATAGGCAAGATGATCATACCCGGATGCCGACACTATTTTTTCCTTGCTAGATGTCTCGTTTTCACCGTTGTGTTACGTTGCCTACCACTTAAACTGTCAGCCTCCTAAATTGCCATGAAAGCCTCTAACCCCCTCCACTACCTAGCAAACATTGATTGGCTATGTTACCGCTGCTCAGCCCTCATCTTATAGTGTTGCTAGTTGTAGGTGCAAGCTTTCCATGGGCCAACATGGATTTTGTTTATATCACTCTATTTATTGTTATTTAATTTAATGCACATATATATCTGGCAACGGTGGAAGGCTTAGCCTTTTGCTCAGTGTTTTGTTCCGCTTTTGCCGCACTAGTTCCGAGTACCGGTGTTATATTCCATATTTTTGCGCTCCTAACATGCTCGGGGTTGTTATGGGGACCCCCTTGACCATTCGTTTTAGATTAAAACTTGTCTGGCAAGACCCAACATTGGTACTACATTTGCTAAACAACTTAATAAAATTGCATAGGGCATAGCTACCCTGTGGATAATTAATCAACAACCCGGGCCAGTGCTCCTCATGAGTGTTGGTCCAAAACAGAGCCACTTGCGGGGCCACCCGGGGCAACTTGGGGATTTCTATCAGGCCACCGTACGTACTGCTCATACGGTCGTGTCCTGAGAATGAGATACGCGGCTCTTATCGGGTTCGTCGACACGTCGGGCGGTCTTGCTGGACTTGTTTTACCTTTCTCGAATGTCTTGCGCGAGGAATTCCGGTTTTTCTTTGGGCTATCTCGAGGTTGCGGTTTTCCAGTGGAATTGCCTAGGAAGATCACGAGATTCGTGGTCGAGGTTATTCCCGCGGCGTGTGGTTAGTTTGTGATGGATGAGTTGGAGCACCCCTGCCGGGTTTAATCTTTTCGGAAAGCCGTGCCCGCGGTTATGTGGCAACTTGGAAATTTGTTTAACACCCGGTTATAGTTAACTTGAAGTAAACTCCAATAAAATACACCAACTGTGTGCGTAACCGTGACCGTCTCTGCTCGTGAACATGAACCGAGAGAGAACACGGTGGGGTTATGATTGACGTAAGTAGGAGTTCAGGATCACTTAGTGATCATGCTAGTCCACGATCGTCATACGTATGCCACCATATTTACATTCATGTTCTCGTAAGCTAGCCACCAAACATATGCTTAGCGCTTGCTGCACCCTCACCACTTAACCAATTCCTTACCCAATGGATTACATAGTTTCGGCACCCGGGTTATGAGATTGTTGAGTCCCTGTGGCTCACAGATTACAACAATACAGGTGCAGGTGTTGATGAGAACGTGCCAGAAGATGTGACTCAGCTCCAGTGGGAGTACGACGAAGAGAGTAGACGCATGTATGTTACGTATCCAGACGAGTAGGAAGCTTCATGGTGGTGATCCCGGGATAGCGAGACAGTTTTACATTGCTTCTTTTATCGTTTGATTTCGTCAGTAGCCGGACCCTGCCTTCTGAATGATGTATGAATAAATTTGTGTGAACTTGTAAGATAGCTTGTGGCGAGTGTAAGCCAAACTCATATACTCATCTCTTCCTACATGTATTGCAATGTTTTACTGTACTTGCGAACGACGAGATGCACTTCTATCCCCGTCGAAGCCACAAGCCTTAATAGGGATAGGACCGCATCTTGGGCGTGACAGGAAATGCCATAATAGGTAGGTATGGTGGCTGTTTTGAGGAAGATATAATGAGGCTTATGTGCAACAGAGCGTATGATGTCACGGGGTTTGGATGCACCGGCGAAGGTCGCACCGATACTCGACGTGAGAATGGGCAATGCACGGTACCGAAGAGGCTAGCAAATATGAGGTGGTGAGAGTGCGTACATCCATGGATTCACATTAGTCATAAAGAACTCACATACTTATTACAAGGTTTTATTAGCTCTCTCGAAGCAAAGCACTACACACATCCCCCTAGGGAGGAGGTTGTGAGGAGTTAACCATCGTGCGCCTTTGACTTAAACAACACTAGGATTTCAACGAAGAATAAGAATGCTCACACATCATCAGCCTGTCATCAAAACTATTTAGATGAAGATCAAGTTAACACCCTGTAATTCACAATATTCTTACTAACAAATGATCGTACACTCATTCCTTTTCAAGTTACCACATTAATATCATTAACCCACAATTTCTCTTTTATGTGCTACATGTGGTTTTGATTATGCACTCATTGGATACCTATTATTTTTAGACTAGTCTTATAACCCATGCAAATTACCGTCACTATTTATTAACTCTGAAACAAATAAAAGTGAAGAACAAGAGTGCAATTATTTCTGTAAAATCAATACGCACCGTGCTCTAAAATATATAAGTGAAGTACTAGAGCAACTGCTTAGCTCAAAAGATACAAGTGAAGCACAAAGAGTATTCTATCAAATCATGGTGATCTTGTGTCTCTCTCAAGTGGGTGTGTCCAGCAAACAATGATTTTGGAATACTAAAACAAAATCAAACTAAAGCAAACGACGCTCCAAGCAAAACTCATATCATGTGATGAATAAAAATATAGCTCCAAGTGACATAACGATGGATTGAGACGAAAGAGGGGATGCCTTCCGGGGCATACTCAAGCTTAGACGCTTGAGTATTCCTAGAATATTACCTTGGGGTGCCTTGGGTATCCCCAAGCTTAGGCTCTTGCCGCTCCTTATTCCTTCATCCATCGTGATAGCACCCAAAACTTGAAAACTTCAGCACACAAAACTCAACAAAAACCTTCGTGAGATCCGTTAGTATAGCAAACATATGAAATACTTTCAGTAATGTTATAAAATGATTCTTATTTTATTATTACATAAGGTAATGTATTCTAAATTCTCAGTGGCTTATACCCTGCGATACAATCCATAGCATCATCAAAACAAGCAAACTATGCAAACAAAAATAGAATCTGTCTAAAACAGAACAATCCATAATGATATATATAGAACCTATACTTCCGTAACTCCAAAAATTCTGAAAAAATAGTAACACGTGAGTAATTTGTATAGCAATACTCTGTCAAAATTTCAGAGCCAAAAGATTTTCCAGTAAAATCATAGAAATTCTACACTGAGCGCTAAAGTTTCTGTTTTTGCAGCGTATCAATTCTACTCATCATGTATGTCATCCCAAAGGCTTTACTTGGCACAAAAACTAATTTAAACATAAAACACAATCATTACAGAGGCAATAATCATGTTATCACACACAAACAAAAAGTAAAAACAAAAATTTAAAGATAACTATTGGGCTGCCTCCCAACTAGCGCTATAGTTTTATGCCCCTAGCTAGGCATAATGCATATTATCAAGTGTTGGACCCCTTCATGTGCTTCAAGAATAGCACTTCCAAAATCTTAATTAACAATTCACATTTCCCAAATCTAGTTGAAGGTCTCAAGTGTTCAAAAGGATTTGTAATATCATCACTAACATCACCATCATCATAGGGATCTTCATATAAGACATGAATTTCATCATTCATAGGTTTTGTAATAGTATTTTCCTGCCAATCTTCACTAAACCCTTCATTAATACCTTTAGCAATCCATTCAAATTTATCACAAGTATGGAGGAACAATCCTTGCGTTAATACTTCAGGAGGGACATTCCTCCTCATATTCTCTCTAAAACATTGGCAATTATTAGATTCCAACATACACAAAGCATCTTTATTATGTAAGATCAATTCTATAGGAGTGTCGGTGCACTAGGACAGGGGTATCCAGTGCCCCTGACTTATGCACAGGCAGTAGTAGCAAAACCCATCAACAAAAGCTACCACACCACCTAGCAAGCATTCAAGACCTGACCCCGGTAGCAACGGCCTACAGAAGGCCAAGCAAACACCGGCAAGACCAGCATAACAGCCCAGGAGGGGCCCAAAGCATGCCAGCCACGTCCCCGGAACCTGCCGGGGACCAAGGCACGCACATCTCAGGAAGACCCGGCAAGCCGTTCCCCGGCAGGCCCGAGCTAACCGGCCACCGCTCCACCGCATCACGACGCCAGTCACTTGTCGATGCGGTGTTGAGCCCTCAAGCGGCTAAGTGGCTCTCGCTAACCACGTGGCGATGCACCGGAAGACAGATTATACCCAGTTGACACCCGTCCAGTGGCGTGTTAATACTCTAAGCAAAGACCAGCCAAGCGGTGGCAAGAGCTTGCCGGGAATGCATCCCCGAGCGCCACCTAGTCTAGCAATCATGATATTTTGTCCTAAATGCCAGAGTTAGGTATGATAGCTCCGTTAGCTATCTAATCACCAGATAAAGACTGTTCAATGTGGTTGCCCCTTGCACTATAAAAGGAGGCCCAAGGCAACCTAGCTCAAGATTCGGACCTTTGGACACTTCTACTCACGTAGTAGCTCTCCCCGATAGCAACCCTTGCTGGGATTGAGCACTGCGTGTTCTTCGTGTTCCTCTGATCAATCCACCCAAAAGCAGGAGTAGGGTTTTACGCTTCACAGCGGCCCGAACCTGGGTAAAATGCCAGCGTCCCGATCGTCGCGTTGCTTCATGGTCTCCGCTCTTTGTGCAGCGTGACCCCCCTTGCCGAACCACGAAGGGGCCTCTGGTCCCGTAGGTGATCCTGTGCATCCGTGCCCTGACATCTTTGGCGCGCCAGGTAGGGGGACTGCGTCATTTGTGCGAACCCGAGTTCGTGAGCAGTGAGTCGATCTTCATCATCGTCTTCTTCATCCATGGCTCCCAAGAAGAAGTCCGGCGCGACCGTGCATCCTTCCACTTCAAAGGCACCCTCGCATGTGTTCGCGGGCGCCGTTGGCGCTACGGCGGCTGCGAGTGGGGCGGGCGCCGTGGGTGACGCGGCTGGCGCAGGCAGCGCCCCCGTCGTATCTCCCGCGATTCAAGTAGGAGCGAGGAACGCCGGAGAAGAGCAACAACAGCAACATCTTGGCGAGCACGCCCTTGGTGTCGCGGGCGGAGGAAACGACCAATCGCCACCTCCCTGCCGCGCGGATGGCTGTGGCTGTCACGGTGGCGCTCAATCCGGAGCGAGCTGTGATCCCCCGTCTGCGCCCGTCACCAGTGCGGCTATTGGACGTACGCCTCGTCCAGAACAAGACGGAGCGCCGAGCGGAGTCGCGATCCCGGAGGCTCGGCCTCCCCCACAACAGACCGCCCCGGTGAGCGGCGCACTGCGACAGGGACGCGGCGATGCCCCTCTTGGCTCCAGCAGGAGCCGGGGGACGTCGCGGTCCGTCTCTTTCGCCATGCCGGACACGGCATTGGAAGCGATGGCGCGAGCCCAGCTGCTGCTATACTTCCCGTCGGCGGCCGATAAGATGGATGAGTGGAGAGCTACCATCCAAAGCTTGATATCCTTCGTCGAAGCCAACAAATCTCGCATGCAGGGCCATCGCGACACACGCGTACGGCTGCGGCGGCCGGGGCCAGCGATCGTGTCGAGGGGGCCACACCAACGGTGCAGTCCCCTCCGCGACAGCAAACCCAGGAGCAGCCGCGGCGAGCTTCACATCCTGACGAGTTCGACGAAGTATCTATGGCCTTGACCATCCCACGCGATCACCGGGACCAGCGGCGTGTCCTGGAGGATTGGCGGAAAGAAGTCGCATGCATCACCATCGAGCGGCGTCGAGAAGCACACCGTCAGTCCGACAGGCGCAATGGCCCAGGTGCTGGCGACCCCGGTGTCGGTGTCAAAGCCGGCGGATCTCGGGTAGGGGGTCCCGAACTGTGAATCTTGGATTGATGGGTAACAGGAGACAACGGAGACGATGTTTTCCCCAGGTTTGGGCCCTCCTATGGAGGTAAAATCCTACGTCCTGCTTTGTTTGTATTGATGATGGTGTATCGAGTACAGAGTTGATCTACCACGAGATCGTATGTAGTGGTCTAAACCCTAAGAGCTATGCTCATATGATGATATGATCTATGATGATTTGATTCTCTCTAATGACTAGCCTGGCCTCGGCTTATATAACACACCAGAGGCCTAGGATAACAAGAGTCCTAGTCGGCTACATCGGTGGAGAGGAGTCCTTGTCTTGATCACCAAGTCTTGTGGAATCTTCCTCGTATGCATCATGGGCTGTCCGAACTGGCCCATTAATGAACCACCCTGGGGGTCCTCGGCCCGACCCACTGGTCGGGAGACGACGTGGTGAGTACCCCCTAGTCCAGGACACCGTCAGTAGCCCCCTGAACCGGTCTTCAAGTTAGGGACGCTCCTCGGTTCTTCCGAATAGTTCTTCGTCTTCGGCCGTCGGTCTTGAAAACTGGTTCAATAAATCTTCCCCTCACTGATCTTGAGGATCGCCGAGGTGAATCCGAAGAGTTCACAAGTCGGGCATCCGAGGAGCCCCTTTAAGTTATTGGCATGTATTAATGCCTCGTTATTTTTACGCCACAACTCGGGTCTGAAGTGTTTCCCGTGTGGCGGTATCCTCTTGTGTCCGAGCTCCAATGCCGAACTATATTCGAGGTGTCTTTCTGAGCCCGAGTTCCAACGCTGGTCGGCATCCGAGGTGTCATAGGATACCTCGGTCTCTGAATATTTGAAGTAGTTCATCCGAGCTTAAATATCGGGATAGCCTTTTATGGAACCAGCCGTTCGCATTCGAGCTTTATGCCGGACTGCTTCCGAAGTGTCTTCGATCTTGAGCTTTATGCCGGAATGCTTCCGAGCTCCAACACCGGACCGCATCCGAGCTCCAACGTTGATCAGCATTCAAGGTGTCATAAACTACCTCGGTCTTTAAAAGATTGAACGAGTTCAGCCGAGCTTAATGCCGGAAATGCCCTCTATGGAGCCAGCCACTTGCGCCCGAGCTTTATGCCGGACTGCATCCGAGGTGGTGCACAACCCCGACCGTAGGCTGATTTTTTGTGGATATTTTCGATTGGCGCAATTTATTCTGTGCCGAGATATATAGCCAGAAGCCCGCAAGGTGCATGTCGGTCTAAAACCCATGATGCACCTGAAGGATCAAAGAAAACAACTAATCCCAGTAGCCCCTGACACTCAGGTCGATTCACGAAATCGGTGTGAGGATCAATTCCTTGCTCGGCAGCATACTTTAGGATTTAAAACACGGCATGCAATAGTTCCCGAGATTTAGGTTGGGTGCGGCCGACCAACCCGAGGATTGTAATCTCGTTGGGAACTGTTTTGCACTTAAATTTTCTGCATTGAATTGTCAATGCAGTAGCCCCCGAGCCTTAATTTGGGCACGGGTGGTCGAATTAAGATCGATATTTGTTTGACACAAACTTTGTTACGTTTGACACAATTTATGTGTAATGATTCTATGTATCCAAGTACTTTACATCATTAATGCTCGAATCCGCATTGCACATGACTTTGTTGACTGACAATCGGCTTCAACCTCCCCGGCTAGTAGCCGAGGAGTGTTTGTCCTACTTTATAAAGCCTTTATAAGGGCAAAGATTTACGGCAAACAAGGCAATCCGGCCAAACGGTTTTATAGACAAAGGTACGCGGAGAGCTATGTTATATTATGATTTAACGTAAGAAACATCTTCTGGAAAAAATAGTTCATTTATAAGTTCCTTTTCCCAGGATATCATGTTAACCATGATCGTGAAACCTCAACTCCGATCAATGTGGGAGGGAAAATATTGAGGATTTAGTTCGAGGAATGTTCCCGAACTCTCTGGTCTTTGATGAACCAAAATTTTCACTTCCGTCATTGCCGACCAATTATATTCTTCAGATGGCTAGCTTTCGGTTTCATCCAGTCTGAGGTACTATCCCGGATGACCCGGAAGTAACAATCACAGAGGTGCTCCCTTTACCCCCTAGCCGAACAATCGGGAACGTACGGGGTAAGCACAGGAGCCAGGCAACCCGGCTTGGCCAAAATCTTAAATCAAATTCATGCATATTTATGGCTTTATAACGATGATTACGGAAGGCAGCGCTCGCATATTGAATACAAATGCTTGTACGCTATATACTATTTTGACTCCTTTGTGACCGTTTATCATTTGAGAGTGGCCCATCGTCGGCTTCTACCCCTTTGTAGATGCTACGCATGGTGTTTCCGCGGTAACAAGACAACCCTTAGCCGACATCTCGGTGCCCGGAGGCGGTTGTGTTAGTGGAAACAAGGCAATCAGATATTCGGGCTTTATAACTTTCACTTAGTCATAGGAGCATATGTTTGGGAAGCCGGTTACTAGCCCCCGGTTAGTGTTCGGCGTCAGCCGAGGTCAAGCCGTTAACACTCCGGCCAATTTTATGAAAGGCATGTTATTTAATACGGTCATCGGATCGCCGACCAGTTTAAGCTTATTGTGACAGTCAGTTTTCGGCTTTCTCCACTAAGGTACTTGACCAATTAACCCGGAAGTGCAATCGCAGTGGTTCTCCCTTTGCACTCCTAGCTGAACAAAGCGAAACGTAGGAGGCAAGCACAGGAGCCGGGCAATCCAGCTATAGACCAAAGACACAACTCGAAATCAATGCATATAAATGCGAAATACCGAGGACATTTTGCCGAGGACTACATGGAGTACCTCGGTGTTTGGTGGGTTCGGTGTTAACCGCAGACCCCCTTTAATACTGCTGATGCATGAAATGCATCTGGCATTGTACTGCAAGAGTTATGCTCAGAAATACCAAAAAACTTATGCAAAAAACTTTATGTTTAGATAAAAGAAAATAGTGCCAATCCGAAATTGGTCTAAAATGTAATGTGTGCTTCGGTCGTGCTTTAACATGATACATCCGATCTCCAGACTCAAAGCGGGTCAACCTTTCACTTCAAACTCCATATCCCGAAGGCGGAGTGTTTCTCCGAGGCCTGTTTAGCGAACTAAACTCGAGCGGCTTTTCGAAAGAAACCAGGCTATCCGGCTATTGACCACACACTCGCGTTGGAAAAAGGAGTAGTAGATAAAGACTTTGCAACGACGAAGAAGAAAACACATTTATTAAAAAAAACGGCTCATATAAATTTAAGAGCCCCCAAGTGACTTGGGCAAAAGAATTTTATGTATAATGATTGTATGTACCGAAGTACTTATATCATATATGTGTTCGCCCGAACTTTAAACGCGTCTTAACCGACCGTCGGCTTCTCCCTCTTCGGCCAAGGGCCGAAAAGTGTTATCTACTACGCCATCCGAGGATATCGGAGGTGTTTCGAATAACCAGGCAATCAGGCCATTAGGCTATAACAGACAAAGCGCGCCCAGGGAACTTATGCTATATTACTATTTAACGTAAGAAGCATCTTCAAAGAAAATAGTTCCGCCAACAGTTCCTTTCTTTGGGTTCTCATGATTACCATGAGGGGTGTGCAATAGATTTATGTATGCTTGTCTTCCGTCGTGGCCGACCATAGTTGAAAACAGTAAGAGCGCTAGCTTTTGGCTTCACCCGTCTGAGGTACGAGTTCAGATGACCCGATCGTAACAATCGCAGAGGTGCTCCCTTTACTCCCTAGCCGAACAATCGGGAACGTAGGGGGTAAGCACATGAGCAAGGCAACCTAGCTTTACGGAACACTTAAGTCAACATGATGCATATATTGGCGTAAACACGAACAAGGAAGGGTGCGATACATTAATAATCATATGCAAGAGGAATGGCTTCATAAAGGAAGCCCCCAAGTAAACGGGGTATCTGAATTTGTTTGTAACAAACAAAGTTTTGACAAAGAAAGTTTTTCGCAAACAACTTTTTGTCAAAAAAGTATAATGCTTGGTCGAACCGAACAAAATTTAAAACTGAAATTTTTTGAGCATAAAAGCGACTTAGCTGGTTAATGTGTTCGGTGTCGATGACGCGATCCGGGCTTGTGGCGGGACGATGACGCCCATCGATCTTTGACAGATCCAGTGTGTAGTCTTAGGCATGACCGAGGTCCCAGCCCCCAAGCCCGTCTCGAGGTGACCGAACGAGGAGTTCAGCACTCCGAAGAAGTAGTGTCACGGCTCAGCCGATGTGGCGAGGCGAAGCCCCTGGTCCAGCCGAGGTGGCGGAGTAGGTCGGCAAGGTGACGCCGGGGTGACCGCGTGACGGCAGTCGAAGTCGATTTCCTGCACTCATAAAATAGTGCAAGCCAAAAGTAATAACAAAGAAAGATAATAATATATTTTAAAAAAAATTCTTCTACTTAGTTAATTTAAGTGAAGCAAATAAGTAAAGGAATATGGCCTGGGCGCCGAGGTGCCTGAACGAAGAGTTCGTCTTGACGAAGTGGCGACGCTGCACGGTCGATGTGGCGAGATGAAGTCCTCGGTCCAGTTAACATGGCGTAGCTGTGATCGACGGACGCCGAAGTCTCATGCAGGTCGGCTGGTGATGCCGAAGTCTTATGCCAGCCGAGGTGTTGAAGCAGGTCGGCTGGTGACGCTGAAGTCCCCGGAGCAGGTTGATGAAGGGATGCCAAAGCCCCGGTCTAGCCGAGGTGACGGAGCAGGTCGGCTGGTGACACCGAAGTCTCAGGCCAGCCGAGGTGTCGAAGCAGGTTGACTGGTGACGCCGAAGTCTCACGCCAGTCGAGGTGTCGAAGCTGGTCGGCTGGCGACGCCAAAGTCTCCGGAGCGGGTTGATGAGGAGATGACGAAGCCCCCAGTCTAGCCGAGGTGATGGAGCAGATCGGTAAGGTGACGCTAGAGCCCCATGCCGGCCGACGTGTCAAAGCAGGTCGGCGTGGTGGACGTCAGCTTGAAAAAGTAACGGCGCGGTGATGCCGACGCAGGTCGGAATTTGTGACGAGGTCAACGCTGGCTTGATGAAGCAACGGAGCGCCCGACTCGTACAACCCGTGGATGACGAGGTTCGCTTGATGATTATTCGGCCCTCGCGATGCCGAACTCTTGGTCGGATGACCGAGATGATGAGAAAATTTCCTTCAAAAAGGACGTCCGACAACCCGTTCATGAAAAAGATAAACTCGGGTCGGATTCGTTTTCGTGCAGAAAATAGATCCAAAATTCGTTGTACTAATCGGATGTTTCCCGGAGTTTGGACGGTCGGATCGAGCTGAAATATTGAGGGGTGATCGGCATGAGAATTCCGCAACCGATGAACGGTGGGATCTTCCAAAAGATGTTCGAGATAGACGATGGACTCCTCGCCCTAAACTAGTCCAGATTCTCGTCCAGATTCGACAGGGTTCCGGTAGATCGGAGATTGCAGGAGATTCCTCCATCGGAACGCGACAAAATTTTGCAGGGTTGTTGTAGATACAATTCCGCACAATTCCACCAAAGCAATCGTCAAAGCGATGCTCGAGGAAACGGGGACGACAAACACAAATTTGCTGTCCAGAAAAACTGCAATCTGCAGACGAGCCATCGATCCTTCTAGCGATCCCACAACGGAACTCTCAATGAAAGCACCAATGTCGGTGTCAAAACTGGCAGATCTCGGGTAGGGGGTCCCGAACTGTGGATCTTGGATCGATGGGTAACAGGAGACAAGGGAGATGATGTTTTACCCAGGTTCGGGCCCTCATATGGAGGTAAAACCCTACGTCCTGCTTTGTTTGTATTGATGATGGTGTATCGAGTACAGAGTTGATCTACCACGAGATCGTATGTAGTGGTCTAAACCCTAAGAGCTATGCTCATATGATGATATGATCTATGATGATCTGATTCTCTCTAATGACTAGCCTGGCCTCGGCTTATATAACACACCAGAGGCCTAGGATAACAAGAGTCCTAGTCGGCTACATCGGTGGAGAGGAGTCCTTGTCTTGATCACCAAGTCTTGTGGAATCTTCCTCGTATGCATCATGGGCTGTCCGAACTGGCCCATTAATGAACCGTCCTGGGGGTCCTCGGCCCGACCCACTGGTCGGGAGACGACGTGGTGATTACCCCCTTGTCCAGGACACCGTCACCCGCACCCAGTGCTGGCGGGTACCTGCCTTATGAGGTTGGGTGCCTTGCCTTCACTCGTGACCTGCGGCAGGTCCGCTGGCCATCGGCCCGAGCTTTTAAACCAGAGCTGACGGAGAAATATGATGGAAAGCTAAACCCGGGAGAGTTCTTGGGCATTTATACGATAGCCGTTCAAGCTGCCGGAGGTAGAGATGAGAAGGTGCTCGCCAACTACTTCCCTTTGGCACTCAAGCCAAACGTGAGGTCGTGGCTGATGCAACTGCCGGAGAACTCCATTTCATCATGGGCTGACTTGTGCAACTAGTTCGTTGGTGCCATCACAGGCGGCCACCAGGAGCCAGGACAGCCCAGCGACTTGCAAGTCCTTCCGCAAAAAGAAGGAGAGACTCTACGGAAGTACATTCAGAGATTCAGTCGAGTGCACCGCAACATCCCAGAGATACACCCCGCTGCCGTGATTGCCGCGTTCCATTCAAACGTACGCAACAGGAGGATGCGGGCCAAGATGAATGTCAGACTCCCCACGACCGTCAATGAGCTATTCACGTAGGCAGACAAGTGTGCTCGTGCTGAGGAAGGAAGGCGATTACCCGGAGAGGAGGCTGGCGTCAGTCGATTCAGACGACGACGACGATGCCCCTGGCCCGAAGGGGAAGAGCCGGAAGCGCAACAAGAAGCGTAAGGGAAAAGCAGTGTTGGCCGTTGAAGGCTCCGGTGACCTCAGTACTGGCAAGAAGGCCAAGGCCGAGGCCCCCGGCAAGGGAGCTGCCGCGTGTGCTGATTGTTGGAGAACGTTGCATGGGAAACAAAAAATTTCCTACGCACACGCAAGATCTATCCATGGTGATGAGCATCTACGAGAGGGAGAGTGAATCTACATAACCTTGTAGATCGCTAAGCGGAAGCGTTAAGAAACGCGGTTGATGTAGTCGAATGTCTCCGCGATCCAAATCGCAAGTCGTCCCTCGATCCGATCACGAACTAGTGCCGAACGGACGGCACCTCCGCGTTCAACACACGTACGGCTTGATGACGCCTTCACCTCCTCGATCCAGCGAGCGATGATGAAGTAGTAGATGAGTTCCAGCAGCACGACGGCGTGGTGATGGTGGTGAGGAACAATCTCTGCAGGGCTTCGCCAAGCACTACGGAGATTATGACGGGAGAACTAGAGGGTTAGGGTTGCCGACACACGGCTTGGGAAATCTGGATCAATCCCGTGTGCTAGCCCTGCCCCTCTATTTATATGTTGAGCCCCGGGGTCTAAACTTGGAGAGAAAACCTCCACAAGGTC
Source organism: Elymus sibiricus (assembly GCA_039707655.1). Classification (NCBI taxonomy): domain Eukaryota; kingdom Viridiplantae; phylum Streptophyta; class Magnoliopsida; order Poales; family Poaceae; genus Elymus; species Elymus sibiricus. The sequence goes on from CM077669.1 coordinate 245,590,215, forward strand.
GGTTTTGCCCGCACAAGGTTGGTTTGGCCCGCACGGAAAGAGTCTAACTCGGATTACAGCAGTATCGCGTACAAGCGGTAGTACCGCTCACGAGCGGTAGTACCGCTTCAGCGGTAGTATCGCTTCACACAAGCGGTAGTACCGCTTACGCGGTAGTACTGCCTTACCAGCGGTAGTACCGCTTAAGGCAGCAGCAAAACTTCCTTTTGCACTTTCCAACACCTCGTGGGCTTTACCCCTTTGGCTCATATAAAGGGTTGCTGCACCCGAACACTTCGGTAAACATCCGGAATCCCTTTCGGTGAATTCCGGAACCCTTCCGGAGATCAAAACACTATTATCACATATATTAATCTTTACCTCCGGATTCTTCCGGAGATCCTCGTCATGTTCGGGATCTTATCCGGGACTCCGAACAACCTTCGGTCACCAACACAATAACTCAACTATACTAATCGTCACCAAACGTCAAGTGTGTAGACCCTGCGGGTTCGAGAACTATGTAGACATGACCGAGACACCTCTACGGTCAATAACCAATAGCGGGACCTGGATGCCCATATTGGTTCCTACATATTCTACGAAGATCTATATCGGTCGAACCTCTATGTCAAGGATTCAGTTAATCCCGTATGTTGTTCCCTTTGTTCTTCGGTATGTTACTTGCCCGAGATTCGATCGTCGGTATCTCTATACCTAGTTCAATCTCGTTACTGACAAGTCTCTTTACTCGTTCCGTAATACAAGATCTCGTGCCTAACACTTTAGTCACATTGCTTGCAAGGCTCATTGTGATGTTGTATTACCGAGTGGGCCCTGAGATACCTCTCTGTCACACGGAGTAACAAATCCCAGTCTTGATCCATGCCAACCGAACAGACACCCTCGGAGATACCTGTAGAGCACCTTTATAGTCACCCAGTTACGTTGTGACGTTTGATACACACAAGGCACTCCTACGGTGTCAGTGAATTGCATGATCTCATGGTCATAGGAACAGATACTTGACATGCAGAAAACAATAGCAATAAACTGACACGATCATATGCTACGTTTATAGTTTGGGTCTTGTCCATCACATCATTCTCCTAATGATGTGATCCCGTTATCAAATGACATCTCATGTCCATGGCTCGGAAACTTTCACCATCTTTTGATCAACGAGCTAGTTAACTAGAGGCTTACTAGGGACACAGTGTTGTCTATGTACCCACACATGTATTTGAGTTTCCAATCAATACAATTATAGCATGGATAATAAACGATTATCATGAACAAGGAAATATAATAATAACCAATTTATTATTGCCTCTAGGGCATATTTCCAACAGTCTCCCACTTGCACTAGAGTCAATAATCTAGTTCACATCACTATGTGATTTACATTGTAATGAATCGAACACCCATGCAGTTCTGGTGTTGTTCATGTTTAGCCCTTGGAAGAGGTTTAGTCATCGGATCTGCAACATTCAGATCCGTGTGTACTTTGCAAATATTTATGTCATCCTCCTTGATGTAATCGCGGATGGAATTGAAACGTCGCTTTATGTGTCTGGTCCTCTTGTGAAATCTTGGTTCCTTGGCTAGAGCAATGACACCAGTATTATCACAAAACAGAGTCATTGGGTTAAGCGCACTAGGCACTACTCCAAGATCTGTCATGAACTCCTTCATCCAGACACCTTCCTTCGCCGCCTCCGAGGTAGCGATGTACTCTGCTTCGCATGTAGAATCAGCTACCACGCTTTGCTTGGAACTGCACCAGCTAACCGCACCCCCATTAAGAATAAATACGTATCCGGTTTGCGACTTAGAGTCATCCGGATCAGTGTCAAAGCTTGCATCGACGTAACCCTTTACGACGAGCTCTTGATCACCTCCATAAACGAGAAACATGTCCTTAGTCCTTTTCAGGTACTTCAGGATATTCTTGACCGCCGTCCAGTGTTCCACTCCTGGATCACTTTGAAACCTTCCGGCCATACTTATGGCAAGGCTGACATCGGGTCTTGTGCACAGCATTGCATACATGATAGAGCCTATGGCTGAGGCATAGGGGACGACACTCATCTTTTCTCTATCTTCTGCAGTCACTGGGCATTGAGTCTTACTCAACTTCACACCTTGCAATACAGGCAAGAACCCCTTCTTGGACTGATCCATTTTGAACTTCTTCAAAACCTTGTCAAGGTATGTGCTTTGTGAAAGTCCTATTAAGCGTCTCGATCTATCTCTATAGATCTTGATGCCTAATATGAAAGCAGCTTCTCCTAGGTCCTTCATTGAAAAACTCTTGTTCAAATATTCCTTCACGCTTTCCAACATTTCTATATTGTTTCCAATCAGTAATATGTCATCCACATATAATATTAGAAACGCTATAGAGCTCCCACTCACTTTCTTGGACGCTTACTCCGGATACCACCAGATTTTCATGGCTAAGGAAGATGAGGAAAAGACCGCGTTCATAACTCCGTGTGGCACATACTGCTTTGTACGGATGCCCTTCGGGTTAAAAAGCGCTGGTTCTACCTTAGCCAGAGCCGTACAGACTAGATTTGGACCACAGTTGCACAGAAATGTGGAAGCTTACATGGATGATATAGTCGTCAAGACCAAAAATGAAGCAACTCTCATACAAGACTTGGAAGAAACTTTCGCAAGATCAATCTGAAGCTCAACCCTGAGAAGTGTGTGTTTGGCGTCCCATCCAGCAAGCTACTTGGGTTCTTTGTATCTGAGCGAGGAATAGAAGCAAATCCAGACAAGATCAAGGCAATTGAGCAGATTCAAGCACCCAAGACAATCAAGGACGTCAGACGTTTGACCGGATGTGTTGCCGCGCTAAGTAGGTTTATCTCCAAGTCCGCTGAACGCGCCCTGCCGTTCTTCAAATTCCCGAAGAAGGCAGGCCCGGTAAAGTGGACCCCGGGAAGCAGAGACAGCACTGCAGGGTCTGAAAACTTACCTTTCTTCCGCTCCCACCTTGGTCGCTCCTAAACCCCAAGAACCGTTGCTGCTATACCTGGCGGCAACAAACCAAGTGGTTAGTGCAGCGCTGGTGGCGCAGCGAGAGGTAGATGAAGATTCAGTCTCTGTGGCAGAACCCAGTACAGAACCAAGGGAACCTTAGCATGCTAGCAAAGGCAGTTCCAACGAAGTGGCAAAGAGGAAAGTCATGCAGCGGCCGGTATACTTTGTCAGCTCCTTGTTGCAGGGGGCTAGGTCAAGGTACTCTGGAGTGCAAAAGCTAATCTTCGGCCTCATCATGGCCTCGAGGAAGCTGCGCCACTACTTCCAAGCCCATGAGATCATAGTTGTCACTCGCTTTCCGCTGCAGCGAATATTGAGGAACCCCGAAGCCATCGGCAGGATAGTTGAGTGGGCACTTGAGCTGTCAAGTTTCGGATTGAAGTATGAGAGCACTTCCATAATTCAGAGCAGGGCGCTGGTGGAGTTCATTGCTGAATGGATGCCCACACTAGATGAAGAAGTTCCACAAACAGTCCTCCCTGGCAAAGAAGCACTTAAAAAGTGGATCATGTACTTTGACGGTGCTTTCTCACTCCAGGGCACCAGAGCAGGCGTGCTCCTCATCGCCCCCACCGGAGAGCACCTCAAGTATGTGACTCAGATGCACTTTCCCTGGGAGGAAGCCACCAACAGCACCGCCGAATAGGAAGGGCTCCTTGCCAGACTCAGAATCGCGGTGGAATTGGGAATCAAGAAACTGATCATCCGAGGCGATTCTCAGCTCGTGGTGAAACAAGTCAACAAAGATTATCAGAGCCCATTGATGGCAGCATACATGGAAGAAGTGAGGAAATTGGAGGAGCGCTTTGATGGATTACAAACAGAGCACGTGCCGCGTGCGGAAAATAGTATTGCTGATCATCTGTCAAAGTGCGCTGCGCAAAAGCTCCCTGTGGAACCAGGAACCTTTATCCTTCGCCTCACTCGACCATCAGTATCCCCATCAATGATGGTCAGAAAGAGAAGAAAACTGAACTCCGGCAAGCATCTCCCGGCAGAGCTTCCCGAAGCCGCTAGTAGAGAAGCTGCAGGAGACAGTCTCGTTTCGCCTAGTGAGCAGCTCGCTCCTGCAGAACCCTAGGTTCTCGCGGTCGAGACAAGTGCTCCCACGGACGAGGACATGCCTTTAGTCCTAGTTGTCGAGCCCTAGGCTCCAACTTGGACACAACATATAGTCCATTTCCTCCAAACAGGAGAACTTCCCGAAGAGCAAGAAGAGGCCGAAAAAGTAGCCCGTTAGTCAAGTATGTCCCAGTTTGGCGATGACACTCTGTACAGAAAAAGACCCAACGGTGTGAAATTGAAGTGCATCTGCCAGGAGGATGGACTAAGGCTGTTGGCAGAAATTCACGGAGGCGTGTGTGGGTCTCACATCGGATCAAGAGCCCTTGCCGGAAAAGCCTTCCGGCAAGGTTTCTATTGGCCCACTACCCTCCAAGATGCAACTCGGTTGGTCACCAAGTGTGAAGCCTGCCAGTTCCATTCCAAGAACATCCGTCAACCCGCACAAGCTCTCCAGACGATCCCTTTGTCCTGGACCTTCTCGGTTTGGAGGCTCGATATTTTGGGCCCCTTCCCCCGTGCTGTCGGGGGCTTTGAGTTCTTGTTCTTAGCAATCAACAAGTTCACAAAGTGGCCTGAGGTAGAACCAATGAGGAAGGTGACCGCGCAGTCAGCTATCAAGTTCATGAAAGGACTGATGTGTCGTTTTGGAGTGCCCAACAGGGTGATCACCGACAACGGCACCCAGTTCACGACCCGCGCCTTCATGCAATACATCCAAAGCCTTGGAAGCAAGGTCTCCTTAGCCTCTGTTGCCTATCCCAGGAGCAACGGGCAAGTCGAGAGGATGAATGCTGAAGTGCTGCGAGGTCTCAAGACTAGGACTTTCGATAGGCTGCACAGGAGCGGCAAGCACTGGATAGATAAGCTACCGGTGGTTCTTTGGTCCCTCAGAACGACACCAAATCGAGCTACCGGCCAGACGCCCTTCTCCCTAGTATACGGGGCGGAAGCAGTGCTCCCCACAGAACTCATATACGGGTCACCTCGAGTACTTGCCTATGATGATGTAGAGCAAAAGCAGCTACGACATGACGATGCCATGCTCCTCGAGGAAGATCGTCTCCGGGCCGCTGTGCGTGCTGCATGCTACTAGCAAGCCCTGCACCGCTATCATAGCCGCAGGGTCCACGCGCGGAGCCTTGAGGAAGGCGACCTTGTCCTTAGGCGCGTTTAGTCCGCCAAGGGTACCAACAAGTTGACGCCAAAGTGGGAAGGCCCTTACCGGGTAGTACGAGTCACCAGACCTGGCGCAGTCCGTCTGGAGACCGAAGATGGCACCAAGGTGCTTAACTCATGGAATATTGAGCATCTTCGTAAGTTCTACCCGTGAGGCGCAGCTGCCGGGCTTAGTCCCCGGCAGCCACCTTTTGTACATGCTTTACCGAAGCTGCATGTAACCCTTTGTACAAAGCCAGGCACATACCCTGTGCAACAATAATAAAGCTAGGAGTTGCATCATATCATTGCATTGCATGTTCATTATGCATTTTTATGATCGCAATGTTATCATCTCTTTAAGTTTTAGAGATTTGCTAGAGTACTTGTTAAGCCTATAATCCTTGTTGCCGCATTCTCTCCTCAAAGGATAGAGGCCTCTTGCCCTACGCGTTTTGCCACCAGGAAAACATAGAAGGAGGGCAAAGGGACAAGGACGGTGGCCCAGCGTACTCCAGAAAGGGATATTGCCTAAAAAGAGATAAGTCTAATCGCATATCTCAATTTTATGATTGTTTGCTCCCTTAAAGGAAATCCTTGCTCTCTTTTCGATTGTGTCCGGTGGAGTCCCCCACGTGGTGAAAACCCTTGTCGGGACAAGCCGTTCCCCAGCTCCTGATGCTTATCAACTCCGGGGGGCCACACCGATACCGACAAGGAGCCCTGCCAGGGAACAACACCAGCCTGCTGCCGGGGGCTAGCTCCCCTTTTGGCGCTCGCGGTTCATAATAGCCCGGCAAGCGGTTCCGTGCGACAAGGACAAACACACTAACACAGTAGAAACAAAAAGAGAAAAAGATGGTACTCAGGGAAAAGAAATAACATTCATTCATTTGTTAGTACAGATTGGATGAGGATTACATTATGATCAGCTAAAACCTGGCAAACGCCTACATCTTTTGACTTATAAAAAGATAAGTGCCCCGTAATGCCTTTTTTGTCCCTCTCCTCCTAGGAGTTAGGTGAAGAAGAAGTAGAGGGCAAAAGGAGCGCCTGGCTGGGATTCGGCGCTTCCCCGACAGGACCAGAGGGACGCGTCCGAAGAGCAGGAGGCCCATGTCCCCCAGGCAGGGCGGACGAAGCCGACGGAGCGGACAAGGCCGACAAGGGGGAAGAAGGTGGAGGGCAGGTGCAGATGGTGGCACTGCCAGGGCCCAGCTGGTGATGATGGTGCTGCCGGCGAGCGCGATGTGCCGGAACCATCACCATCGCCCTTGAAGCGTCGTGGGTCGCCAGACGTCATCATCTTCCTCACCTTCACCGCTCGGGGGAGCGCCTCCGCCGTCGACCTAGCTCCCGACGCGGCGGCCGAGGAACCCTACGGAGAGCATGGTCGCTCCCGGTGGCCAAAGGCGGGGAATTCCCCCTGTCCTTAAGAAGCACGCGCGAGTGAAGAACTCCCTCCCATGCGCGCTATCTATAACGCCATGGGTGGAGAACTCTACCGCGATGGATGACGAACCATGGCTGCGACCGCACACACGCGATCGGCGGCCGTGCATACGATTTTTCTCCATCACCCTGAAGAAGGAATGCGGGAACCACAGTCCACCACGACGCTGCGTTTGCATTATAGACTCCAGCGCGGTGTCGACCGCACGACGCTCCGTCAAAACTGAAGCAGCGGGTGACACAGCGGCAGGCGTACCGTCGCAGTTGTCCCCGGCGCGACCACTAGGCCGCCCGCTCCCCCATCCGAGACTCCTCCGGCAAGCTTTCAGCCCGAGGCCGTCGATTCGGAGAGGGAGCCGAGCGCAGACGCAAGGAGAAGGCCCCACAATGACAGGCACACTCGCCAGGCCCTTCCCACTGGCCATCAGGGAGGAAGGGGCGGCTCAAAGACGAACTAGAACTAAAGGACGAGCAGTGTGGACTCGGGAGTAAGGAGGAGATGGAGATGGATGAGCATCGCCACTGTGACCCCCTAATTTATAGGGGAGAGCACGGGAGCTGGCTCTCCCCTGCTCCAGAGCGGCCGCCCATCTCCACCAATCCCACTACCCACGACTCACGGGCGAACAGGTAACTGCCCCATTGCTGCAATCCATGGCGCTGCGGTTTCTGCCATGATTAGGTCTTTCAGTCACGAGCGCCCGCCGCGAGCTCCCCGCTATGCATGCGGCGTGTGTGGCGGAAACGGCCTGAGGTGGTGGGACATTGCTGACTAGTAAATTGGCGGTTACTCCCTCACATTGCGCGCCTGTGCCTAAATTTTGGGCCTGACCCAATGGCACTTGGCAAGCGCGTGTGGGCCAGACACGGGGCTCCTGTCGGTGCACTAGGATAGGGATATCCAGTGCCCCTGACTTATGCACAGGCAGTAGTAGCAAAACCCGTCAACAAAAGCTACCACACCACCCAGCAAGCATTCAAGACTAGACCCCGACAGCAATGGCCTACAGAAGGCCAAGCAAACACCGGCAAGACCAGCATAACAGCCCAGGAGGGGCCCAAAGCATGCCAGCCACGTCCCCAGAGCCTGCCGGGGACCGAGGCACGCACATCTCAGGAAGACCCGGCAAGCCGTTCCCCGGCAGGCGCGAGCTAACCAGCCACCGCTCCACCGCATCACGACGCCAGTCACTTGTCGATGCGGTGTCGAGCCCTCAAGCGGCAAACTGGCTCTCGCTAACCACGTGGCGACACATCGGAAGACAGATTATACCCAGTTGACACCCGTCCAGTGGCGTGTCAATACGCTAAGCAACGACCAGCCAAGCGGTGCCAAGAGCTTGCCGGGAATGCATCCCCGAGCGCCATCTAGTCTAGCAATCATGGTATTTTGTCCTAAATGCCAGAGTTAGGTATGATAGCTCTGTTAGCTATCTAATCACCTGATAAAGACTGTTTTCCCACTGTGGTTGCCCCTTGCACTATAAAAGGAGGCCCAAGGCAACCTAGCTCAAGATTCGGACCTTTGGACACTTGTACTCACGTAGTAGCTCTCCCCGACAGCAACCCTTGCCGGGATTGAGCACTGCGTGTTCTTTGTGTTCCTCTGATCAATCCACCCAAAAGCAGGAGTAGGGTTTTACACTTCACAGCGGCCTGAACCTGGGTAAAATGCCAGCGTCCCAATCATCGCGTTGCTTCATGGTCCCCGCTCTTTGTGCACCATGACCCCCCTTTCCGAACCACGAAGGGGCCTCTGGTCCCGTAGGTGACCGTGCGCATCAGTGCCCTAACAGGAGGAGCTTCAGATTTGATTCTATAAAAAGCAAATATGTCTCTCGCTTCCCGCACTATATAATCAAATTCATGCATAAGGATAATGGTAGCAATTTTGTTAAACTTAGGATTACGTATACTCGGGAGTCCCAAAAATATCTTTTGAAGCATAGGATGGAGATGCACAAACTTTCTTTCTAGATTCAATATTAGCATGGTAATAGCATCCACATAACAATTTGTCTCATCAAGTATGGTTCCTTTAATAAAAGGAATAGCTCCCGAGCACTCAAAAATTTCTTGAATAACAAGTTTTTGAATAATATTCCCACTACCCACATCATAGATTTTAGATTTTAGAACCGTGTGAGTATTACTATTGGGAAATTGATTTTTAGGAGGATAATGAGTAGCATTAATAAATTCTAGTCTTTCCTCCTCTGAGTCACTAGCACCATCTTAGCTAGCACTTTCAACAATAACTTTCTCAAATTCAGACCTGATAGCAACGTTTCAAGGAAGCAAAACAAGCTAACAAGTAAACTAGCAAAGATAAATATTTTTGTACTTTTGATTTTTATGAAGCAAGCAAAATATAACAACAAATAAAAAGTAGAACAAGTGAATGATAATTTGTGCGAAGTTACTTGATAGCAGGTTGGTGATACTCCCCGGCAACGGCGCTAGAAATCCTTCCTGATACTTGTGATCTGCGTTGGGTTTTCCTCGAAGAGGAGCGGGCGATGCAGCACAGTATAGATAAGTTTTTCCCTCAGTGAGAACCAAGGTTATCAAACCAATAGGAGTAGCACGCAACCCCCGTCTTCAGCGACTGCACACAAAGAAACAAGTACTTGCACCCAACGCGGGCATGAGGGTTGTCAATCCCCTTGGACTTGTTATTTGCAAGCAAATGAAGTGTGTAGATCATAGTTGAATAATTTCAATTGCAAAATAAAATAAAACTAAATAAATGGCAGCAAGGTAATGAAAGATTTTGTAAATATATAAGTGAATAGACCTTGGGGCTGTTGTGTTCTCTAGTGGCATCTCTCATGTAGTAGGCATACGGTGGGTAAACAAATTACTGTTGGACAATTGATAGAAAAGCGCATAGTTATGCAATATTTATTCACGGCAGTGATCATGTGTATATAGGAATCACGTCCATAAGAAAATAGGCCGACTCCTGCCTGCACGTATTACTATTACTCACGTTGATAGCGCTTCTATGCTTGCCACACTAAGTATTAAGCTCATGCAAACAAAGTAATACTTGGAGAGCGATGAGATGATGTGGACAAACAAAACTCAATCAATACGAATTAACCCCATCGTTTTATCCTTAGTGGAAACAATACAAATATGTGTCTTGTCCCCTTCTATGTCACGTCCAAGATGCGATCCTATCCTTCTTTTGGCACGAGGGCCTCGACAGGGATAGAAGCGCATCTCGTTGTTTCGCAAGAATGGATATCATTACAAGTACATATAAAGAAGAGATGAGTATATGGAATTGGCTTACACTCACCACAAGCTACATCAATATCACATCAATACAACAACATAACAATCATCATACAGAAGAGCAGGGTCCGACTACGGACGAAATCAAACGATAAAATGACATCCATCCTTGCTATCCCAGGCTGCCGGCCTGGAACCCATCCTATGATCGATGAAGAAGAAGAAGAACTCCAAATCAAACAAGCATCGCTCTCACGTCAAAGCATTGCAATACCTGTACCTGCAACTGTTGTTGTAGTAATCTGTGAGCCACAGGGACTCAACAATCTCATTTCCAAGGGTATCAAGACTATTAAAGCTTAATGGGTGAGGTATGGTTAAGTGGTGAGGCTGCAACAAGCACTAAGCATTTATTTGAGTGGCTAACTTACGAGTACAAGAATAAGGGGGATGATCGTCGCATAAACGGCCGTGAACTAGTAATGATCTCTAAGAGATCCTGAACACCTACTTACGAAGAAACATAACCCCACCGTGTTCTCTCTCGTTTCAGAAATCACGAGAAGAGACAATCATGGTTACGCACACGGTTGGTGTATTTTATTTGAGTTTACTTCAAGTTTCCTATGACCGAGTGTTAAACAAAGTTTCCAAGTTGCCACGTAACCGCGGGCACGGCTTTCCGAAAGATTTAACCCTGCAGGGGTGCTCCAACTCATCCATCACAAACTAACCACACGCCGCGGGAATAACCTCGACCATGAATCCCGTGATTTCCTAGGCAATTCCGTTGGAAAACCGCAACCTCGAGATAGCTCGAAGTATTCTCAGAATTCCTCGCACAAGACGTTCGAGAAAGGTAAAAAAAATCCAGCAAGGCCGCCCGACGTGTCGACGAACCCGATAGGAGCCGCGTATCTCGTTCTCAGGACACGACCGGATTGTGCAAACTTCCGGTGGGCCAATCACAGAGTTGCCCCTGGCGGCCACCGGCGGTTGACTAGTTTGGACCAACACTCAAGAGGAGCACTGGCCCGGGTTGTTGATTAATTATCCACGGGGTCCGAAAAGTCCCTATGCAATTTTATTAGTTATTAGGCGAATGTAGTACCAATGTTGGGCCTTGCCAGACACGTTTTATCCTAAAACGAAAATCAAGGGGGTCCCCATAACAACCCCGAGCATGTTAGGAGAGCAAAATATGGAACATAACACCGGTACTCGGAACTAGTGCGGCAAAAGTGTAGCAAAACACCAAGCAAAGGGCCAAGCCTTCCACCTTTTACCAAGTATATATGTGCATTAAATTAAATAGCAATAATATTGTGATATATCAAAAGGGATATCCATGTTGGCACATGGAAACAATTTGCACCTGCAACTAGCAACGCTATAAGAATGGCTGAGCAAGCGGTAACATAGCCAAACAATGGTTTGCTGGGATGTGGAGGGTTAGAGGCTTATCATGACATTTTGGGAGGCTTGACATACAAGTGTTAGGTAGCGAGACAAGCAATAGAAATGAGACAACTAGCATGGCAATGATAGTAATGGTATCCAGGAAAATGGTCATCTTGTCTGAGATGCCGCTTGGAAGAATATCGAGTCCATGAAGAAGACGAACCAACGTAGTCGAACGAATCCTCACACTCCGAAGCGGTTTTGGAACTCTATCGAGAAGAAGCAATCCGGAAACAACAATCAACACATGATAACACCACAACTTATTCATGATATGATGCACAACAAGGATGATGCATGTTATGCATGACATGACAAAGCACAACAATCAATTCCTACACATTAAGTGAAGCTCACTATGCAACGAGTTGCATATTGACGAAACTCCACATTCAAATTATTTAGTTCACTCTCGTTAGGTACACGACAATATTAAATGTTATTAAACATGGCAAGAGGTGAAGCATAGTAAAACTACGCTATCTAGGCATCTTAAATGAGGCCGGAAACAACTTATAGTATTTCCGAAGCGATCTCATATGCAATTTTAGAAATTGGTCAAGATCTGAACTAATCATGTTTTATGTTTATTAAACAGTAAAATAAATGCCACCATGTGATTCTACACATCATTCTAGTCGATTTACATATATGGAGCATTTAAAACGGAGCTACAGTCGAAAAGATATGCCACACACAAGATGAGCATGTCATGAATGAAAAATGCATGAGAATAACGATCACAAGCATTTCAAAACATGGATGCAACATGATAATATAATACTACATGCATTTCTAGGCAAGATTCATATATGGCATGTCCAAAACGGAGCTACGGCTCAACAAATGCAAACAACACAAGTTTTGGTTGAAATCTGCCCAAAACTGCAAAATAACATATTGCACACATGAAAACAACAAGCTACAAGATTCTGCAATGCACCAACAAGACATGGGGCTGTAGCCTAGAACACACACTTCATTTCATCTTCCATATCATACTCAAAAGAGTCATGGATAACATGGTAGGAAGCTCACAACATGGCAACAAAATATAGCAGATTAGGACGGTGAAAATAACAGGTTTTAGTATAGCAGATTTTCACGAAGGCATATTGGCAGCAATAAAACTATATGCTATAGGTCATATATTGGCATGAAACTTAACAGCATGGTAGTAGACATGATGGACTACAAATCATTCCATGGTGGCAAGTTCTACTTATGCATGGAATCATGGCTAGCATCATCACAACATGGCATTATGAAGCAAACAGATTCTCAGACTTAGTGAAAATTAGACTAGACATGAGCAGCAGTTTTTAATAGATTGACATGTTGGACAATGAATATAACTATGATGCAAATCCTATACATGGCATCAAAAGACACAACCTAGTAGACAACAACATGCTTAACAAAAGACTCCTTGGGAGCAACCACAAAACACTCCTAGATCAATAGAAAATCACATGACAACAAGGCAACAAAATAACAGTTTCAGACTTAGAAATATTTTAGACCCCTCAAAACAACACATTTTTATGGCATGTTGGCAACAAGAAAATAACACCTACACATGGATTTCTATAGCAACCAAAAATACCAGGGCCTAGCACACATGTCAAAGGGCATATTTCATGTTCAAAATTATTTCATATCATGCATGCTTTAATTCACACAAAATAAACAAAAGGGCATCATACAAAAATAACATGCACACAATTTACTCAAAAGACAAAACTAAATGCACAGGTAAATTCCATGTATTTTTCTACCCCGAGAACATATATAATATGTGGGTTTTTATAATAAAACAAATGACACAACATTTATGCGAGATTAGGACATAAACCGTTTTAGCAAATTATCTATGCAAATTAAATGCAACCATCACATTAAGCATTTTTTTCCATGCATGAAAAAGCGATATGATTAATCTACACATTTTACATGTATGGGTTGATTAATCCCGATGCACGGTTAAATATTTATGCGCAATGCAAATCATGAAAATTATGCAAATTGATAGCAAACGTCACAATAAACATTTTCATGCATTAAAGTGGGATATTAATAACCTACAAAAATTTCTACACATTTTTCATATATAAAATATTTGGATCCGATGCACGGTTAATTAATTATTGGCATTTTTAAAATCATGCAAAATCTGATAAACTCTCGATAAAATAGACAAAATCGCAGAACCTAAAAAAAAACTATACGGGCCGAATCCATAGCACTAGGCCAAAACTAGTTAAGCGCTACATAGCAAAAAAATGCACACACGCAAGATCTAGGAGGGGAGCGCTTACCAGGCCTCATGAGCCGGAAGCGGAGGCGGGCCAGCACAGGGGCGAGCTGGGCCTCCCTGGCGCTCGCGGAGACGCGGCCCAGGCACGGGGCGATCGCCTCCCTCGTGCTCCCGCACGAGAGTGGAGGCCATGGCGGCTGCAGGGGTCAACGACGAGGTCTCCCGTTGCGGATCCAGGCGGGACCGGCGGGAACAGGCGAGGGCCGGCTAGATCCGGTCCGGCGGGGCCGGATCTGGACGGGGAACAACGGCAGACGGCAGGGTCAGCGTAGGAGCGAGCTCCAGATGCGGGCAATGGCGCGGGGGGCTCCGGGTGGCGGCGGCGGCACGCAGGGGCGGCGGAGGCGCGAAGGCCGGCGGCGGAGCATAGCGGAGGCACGCGGCAAGGCGGCGAGGCTGGTGCAGGGTTGCGGGGTCGCCGGCGGCGCGGCCATGGGCGCCTCGGGCGTGCGCAGGAGGAGCTTCGCAGGCGGCGGCGGTTGCCTCGACCCCGTTCGGGCCCGGGCGGGCTGCAGATGGGGTCAGGCGGGCCCGGCGTCTGGAGGTGGGAGACAGGCGCGGGATTGGCGGCTGCTGGTTGGCTTTGCGTGGAAAACGAGGCGGCTAGGGTCTAGGGTCAAATTTGGGCAGGGGTAGGCGGCTATATATGGCAATTTTTGGCTAGGGTTTGGGTCTAGGGGTGTTCGGGAGCCGTCCGATCATGATCCGACGCTCCGTCGATGGGGGTAGTGTAGTTGGGCTTTGTGGGTTGTGTAGAGTGGTGCTTGGGCCAAGAAGAGAGGGAAATGGCAGCCCGACAACGAGTTATAAAATATCAAAACGTCCGATAATAAGAAATACGATGTCGTTACGGTTGACCGCTCGGGTATCAAACGACCCCGGAATGCAACGAAATTTGGCAGGCGGTCTACCTACAATAAAACAAGGCCGCACGCAAACTTTCGACCCAATCCGAAAATATTTTATACGCACTTTTGAAAACAATATTTTAAAGATGCCGCGGGCGCGTGCGTGTGTAGTTGGTCTCGAAACGGTCGATGACACGAACGGAGAGAACCGGCAACTACGAACGGATGCAAGATTTTGGAAAAAAATGATGACAATGGAGTGGCGATGCAATGGTGATGATGCATGATGCGATGATGAATGCGACAACCAGACGAAACACATGATGACAACGGTATAAAAGGGGAATCTTCTGGAGCGTCGGTCTCAGGCTGTTACAATTCTCCTCCACTTACAAGAGATCTCGACCCGAGATCTTAGAATGAGAAGGGGAAGAGGAAGAAGAGAGGAAGAGGCAAAATTCAGTTGCTTCATTGACAAACGAGTGAAACCAAGAGAAGAAGGATGATATGAGAAACAAGCAAGAATTCAAAAGAAATTTCGACAGCACTTCGGTAGGATAGAGGGACAAAATTTGATAAGATGGGAGAGCTTCAAAGAGAACACAACACTCTGGTTAGATGGATAAGCGAGGAAATAACATGATCTTTGACAAAACGATATGATGGGGGAATAAAGCAACATTACAATGCCTCCGGAACAAAAGAATGAAGCTAGATCTTTGGAGAGAAGAGAACGGAGAAGAAAATGACAACTTCTACCACAATTGAATTTGAAAAGCATCTTTACAAGAAGAGGATTGAACGGAGTTGTTTAAAAATCAACAACGAAAGAATTATACTTGGTGTGGGTTTATGGAAAACATATCAAAATTATGATGTGACAACCGGCCACAAATGGAAAACACTTGATTGCTTGGAAGCAACAAGAGATGCAAACTTCTTTCACCCAGAGGATACATTGAGAACTTGGATCATTGATAAACGCCATGATAGCAACAACCCTTAGGAAACACTTTAGGTGAAATCCAATCCAAGATAATTCCAAGAAAGAATTGATGGATTTAATTATCTCACTCTTGATAATTCTCTTCGAGACTTCTCATGAATCAAGAATGCTATAATACCATCTCAAAAGATAGAGAGAAAGAATCACACTTGAAATGCAAGATAAAGGATACTTGAGAAACTACCACAAGAATCTTGAAGAACACTTTGAGACAGAATTACATCCTCAACGAACCACCATAAAGAACCTCCGGAAATGAAAGGATGATAGAAAAGAATTGAAGGTTGCAAAATTAACAAGATTGAGGTCTTGCAAATATTTAGATGAAGCATCGCGAAGAGAAACTTGAGAAACTTGGAACTCCGGAAAAGAAAAGATAAGCAACTAGAATAGAGAATTTGATATCATGAACAACCCCGGAAGAAGGATTGAAATCACTTTGATGAAACAGAATAAGAATGATGTTATGCTTATCCTTCATCAAGTTATATTGATGACAAGCAACAGATTTGGCATACGACTTACTCTTCTTGCAAAAGATTGAGGCCAGAGAGAGCACAAAGTTGAAGAGTCTTGAATGAACCACCGGTGAGAATTGAAATGAATGGGGATACAAGAGACTGAAGAGATCAAGATTTTCCTAATAGAAACTTGAACAAGGCACCGAAATAATTGAGATACGAACGAAGAGACAACAATTGAGAAGAATTGGAGAATGAAGCTGAAAGCTGAGAACGAAGAAATCTTCTGAAATGATGGCCTTCGGACGAACAAGAAATGAAAACAACACTCAAATGCTCTGGATAGATATGAAAGGAATTACTCATGATCGAAACCAATTTTAGAGGATAGCAACAAGCTAAAACCATGAATCTCCAAGAATGGAATAAGATTTAAAAGAAACTCTCCTCCGGTCTTCAATGCTAAGAATGATGATGAGAAACACCACCACGAATTACCGAGACACTCCGGAACAATGAATAAGGAAAGGTTAAGCCAACGATGAAATAATTTGAAGCGATCTTGAAGAAGGAATATGACTGATGAGATTCATTCTTACGTCATAATTGAAAAGAACTTGAGATCTTCGGAAAAGATTAAATGAGTCAGGTAAGATCCTGGGGAAAAACATGTGGGTTATGGGCCCAGTCAAAAGAAACCACCGTTGAAACAATTGCTTAGAAAGAGAGATTGCACCGGTACGAATGAAAACTTGATGAGGTTAGAACCTCGAAATAATTTGAAAGGGTGAATGAGAACACGAATCTTCTGAGATATCTTCAGCACTCCTGATAGAATAGAGAGGTGAATAAAGAACAGAGGCTTGAATAAGAATTCCAACACAGGAAAGCATTGGCCAGCTTTCGAAGGATATGACAAACACCGAGAGGTTGAATTGAATCCACCGGGAAAGAAAACGAGAATGAAGAACGATGAACTTAGCACTTGATCATCTTCACAATGAATCACCGGAAACAATACGGAAGAAAAGATAGCGGAAGCTTCAATGAAAAGAAAGGCACTTACTTGAGAATTTAATTATTGAAAAAAGGGCGGGAGGGCAGGAAAAACAAAGACAACTTGAGACAGATGAGACGAACTCTGGAAAGGAATAAGAGAATAGATCTTGCAATATTGGGGAGGAATGAATTATCTTGATGAGAAACACACCGTTTAGGAAATATATGAAATCACCACTTGACATCGAAGCAACTCGAATTACTATACTCCAACAAAACAAAAGATGGGGCTTGAGGATTAAGCCGGAAACAAATACATAACCCATTTGCATTTGCTGGAAGGATAATCCTAGGTAACTACTTGAATTCTCACCTAAGAACTTCCGAAATCTTTCTGGTTATGCAATCTGGTCCAACGGATACACGGATAAATTACTGAATAAATCACTCAACTCCTAGCAATAATACTACCAACCATGTATCGCATCCGTCAACACAAAACCAGAGAAACCTCGGAAACTCATCTACCTCAGACCCTCGTGATCACAACGATACTAAACATGGCAGTACATGTGATCCCGCTCCCCAGTACTGGGTGCCGCTACACTCTTCGCACCACGAATAGTATTGAAACAATTTCGAACATCCGCGTCCCGAGATACTAAGGAAACTGAACGATAGCGATGTGTCAAGAACCCCTTGGAGCTCAACTCCCTGGGTCCAATCCATACGTACGGGAGGCACCAAGAACAGAGTTCCGGTCACATCGACATCATAGAGGTTCCAAAATACCCGCGTGATCCTAAAAAAATTTGAGTGAGAAGAGGGTAGAATTAAAATTCCCACGTCAGGATTCCTCGCCAGAGCATACAAGAGGAGTAAAAAGAATCCTACTCTCCGATATATAACTAGACTCAAAATAGTTTTTTCACTAGACTCGACTCGGCCAAAGTTCGATCAATCAAGGGGGTCCCAGGTCGATACAGGCTCTGATACCAACTTGTAATGCCCAAGATGCGATCCTATCCTTATTTTGGCACGAGGGCCTCGACAGGGATAGAAGCGCATCTCGTCATTTTGCAAGAATGGATATCATTACAAGTAATATAAAGAAGAGATGAGTATATGGAATTGGCTTACACTCGCCACAAGCTACATCAATATCACATCAATACAACAACATAACAATCAGCATACAGAAGAGCAGGGTCCGACTATGGATGAAATAAAGGATAAAATGACATCCATCCTTGCTATCACAGGCTGCCGGCCTGGAACCCATCCTATGATCGATGATGCAGAAGAAGAACTCCAAATCAAACAAGCATCGCTCTCACGTCAAACCATCGCAATACCTGTACCTGCAACTATTGTTGTAGTAATCTGTGAGCCACAGGGACTCAACAATATCATTTCCAAGGGTATCAAGACTATTAAAGCTTAATGGGTGAGGTATGGTTAAGTGGTGAGGCTGCAGCAAGCACTAAGCATTTATTTGAGTAGCTAACTTACGAGTACAAGAATAAGGGGGATGATCGTCGCATAAACGGTCGTGAACAAGTAATGATCTCTAAGAGATTCTGAACACCTACTTACGAACAAACATAACCCCACCGTGTTCTCTCTCGGTTCAGAAATCACGAGCAGAGACAGTCACAGTTACGCACACGGTTGGTGTATTTTATTTGAGTTTACTTCAAGTTATCTATGACTGAGTGTTAAACAAAGTTTCCAAGTTGCCACGTAACCGCGGGCACGGCTTTCCAAAAGATTTAACCCTGCAGGGGTGCTCCAACTCATCCATCACAAACTAACCACACGCCGCGGGAATTACCTCGACCACGAATCCCGTGATTTCCTTGGCAATTCCGTTGGAAAACCGCAACCTCGAGATAGCCCGAAGTATTCTCAGAATTCCTCGCACAAGACGTTCGAGAAAGGTAAAACAAATCCAGCAAGGCCGCCCGACGTGTCGGCGAACCCGATAGGAGCCGCGTATCTCGTTCTTAGGACACGACCGGATTGTCCAAACTTCCGGTAGGCCAATCACAGAGTTGCCCCTGGCGGCCACCGGCGGTTGATAGGTTTGGACTAACACTCATGAGGAGCACTGGCCCGTGTTGTTGATTAATTATCCACGGGGTTCGGAAAGTCCCTATGCAATTTTATTAGTTATTAGGCGAATGTAGTACCAATGTTGGGCCTTGCCAGACAAGTTTTATCCTAAAACGAAAATCAAGGGGGTCCCCCTAACAACCCTGAGCATGCTAGGAGCCTAAAATATGGAACATAACACCGGTACTCGGAACTAGTGCGGCAAAAGTGGAACAAAACACCGAGCAAAAGGCCAAGCCTTCCACCTTTTACCAAGTATATATGTGCATTAAATTAAATAGCAATAATATTGTGATATATCGAAAGGGATATCCATGTTGGCACATGGAAACAATTTGCACCTGCAACTAGCAACACTATAAGAATGGCTAAGCAAACGGTAACATAGCCAAACAATGGTTAGCGGCTTATCATGGCATTTTGGGAGGCTTGACATACAAGTGTTAGGTAGCGAGACAAGCGATAGAAACGAGACAACTAGCATGGCAATGATAGTAATGGTATCCAGGGAAATGTTCATCTTGCCTGAGATCCCGCTTGGAAGAATATCGAGTCCATGAAGAAGACGAACCAACGTAGTCGAACGAATCCTCACACTCCGAAGCGGTTTCGGAACTCTATCGAGAAGAAGCATTCCAGAAACAACAATCAACACATGATAACACCACAACTTATTCAAGATATGATGCACAACAAGGATGATGCATGTTATGCATGACATGACAAAGCACAACAATCAATTCCTACACATTAAGTGAAGCTCACTATGCAACGAGTTGCATATTGACGAAACTCCACATTCGAATTATTTAGTTCACTCTCGTTAGGTAAACGACAATATTTAATGTTATTAAACATGGCAAGAGGTGAAGCATAGTGAAACTACGCTATCTAGGCATCTTAAATGAGGCCGAAAACAACTTATAGTATTTCCGAAGTGATCTCATATGCAATTTTAGAAATTGGTCCAAATCTGAACTAATCATGTTTTATGTTTATTAAACAGCAAAATAAATGCCACCATGTGATTCTATACGTCATTCTAGTCGATTTACATATATGGAGCATTTAAAACGGAGCTACGATCGAAAAGATATGCCACACACAAGATGAGCATGTCATGAATGAAAAATGCATGAGAATAACAACCACAAGCATTTCAAAACATGGATGCAACATGATAATATGATACTACATGCAATTCTAGGCAAGATTCATATATGGCATGTCCAAAACGGAGCTACGGTTCAACAAATGCAAACAAGACAAGTTTTGGTTGAAATCTGCCCAAAACTGCAAGATAGCATATTGCACACATGAAAACAACAAGCTACACGATTCTACAATGCACAAACAAGACATGGGGCTGTAGCCTCGAACACACACTTCATTTCATCTTCACATATCATACTCAAAAGAGTCATGGATCACATGGTAGGAAGCTCACAACATGGCAATAAAATATAGCAGATTAGGACAGTGAAAATAACAGGTTTTAGCATAGCAGATTTTCACGAAGGCATATTGGCAGCAATAAAACTATATGCTATAGGTCATATATTGGCATGAAACTTAACAGCATGGTAGTAGACATGATGCACTACAAATCATTCCATGGTGGCAAGTTCTACTTATGCATGGAATCATGGCTAGCATCATCACAACATGGCATTATGAAGCAAACAGATTCTCAGACTTGGTGAAAATTAGACTAGACATGAGCAGCAGTTTTTAATAGATTGACATGTTGGACAATGAATATAACTATGATGCAAATCGTATACATGGCATCAAAAGACACGACCTGGTAGACAACAACATGCTTAACAAAAGACTCCTTGGGAGCAACCACAAAAGACTCCTAGATCAATAGCAAATCACATGACAAAATGGCAACAAACTAACTGTTTCAGACTTAGAAATATTTTAGACCCCTCAAAATAGCACATTTTTATGGCATGTTGGCAACAAGAAAATAACACCTACACATGGATTTCTATAGCAACCAAAAATACCATGGCCGAGCACACATGTCAAAGGGCATATCTCATGTTCAAAATTATTTCATATCATGCTTGGATTAATTCACACAAAATAAACAAAAGGGCATCATAGCAAAAATAACATGCACACAATTTACTCAAAAGGCAAAACTAAATGCACAGGTAAATTCCATGGATTTTTCTACCCCGAAAACATATATAATATGTAGGTTTTTATAATAAAACAAATGACACAACATTTATGCGAGATTAGGACATAAACCGTTTTAGCAAGTTATGTATGCAAATTAAATGCAACCATCACATTAAGCATTTTTCCCATGCATGAAAAAGCGATATGATTAATCTACACATTTTACATGTATGGTTTGATTAATCCCGATGCACGGTTAAATATTTATGCGCAATGCAAATCATGACAATTATGCAAATTGATAGCAAACGTCACAATAAAAATTTTCATGCATTAAAGTGGGATATTAATAATCTACACAAAATTCTACACATTTTTGATATATAAAATATTTGGATCCGATGCACGGTTAATTAATTATTGGCATTTTTAAAATCATGCAAAATCTGATAAACTCTGGATAAAATCGACAAAATCGCAGAACCTAAAAAAACAACCTATACGGGCCGAATCCACAGCACTAGACCAAAACTAGTTAAGCGCTACATAGCAAAACAAATGCACACAGGTGAGATCTAGGAGGGGAGCGCTTACCAGGCCTCATGGGCCAGAAGCGCAGGCGGGCCAGCACAGGGGCGAGCTGGGCCTCCCTGGCGCTTGCGGAGACGCGGCAGGCGCGTGGCGATCGCCTCCCTCGTGCTCCCGCACGAGAGTGGAGGCCATGGCGGCTGCAGGGTCAATGACGAGGTCTCCCGTCGTGGATCCAGGCGGGACCGGCGGGAACGGGTGAGGGCCGGCTGGATCCGGTCTGGCGGGGCCGGATCTGGCCGAGGAACGACGGTAGGCGGCGGGGTCGGCATAGGAGCGAGCTCCTGATGCGGGCAATGGCGTGGGGGCTCCGGGTGGTGGCAGCGGCACGCAGGGGCGACGGAGGCGCGAAGGCCGGCGGCGGAGCATAGCGGCGGCACGCGGCAAGGTGGCGGGGTTGGCGCAGGGTTGCGGGGTCGCCGGCGGCACGGCCATGGGCGCCTCGGGCATGCGTAGGAGGAGCTACGCGGGCGGCGGCGGTTGCCTCCGCCCGGTTCGGGCCCGGGCGGGCTGCGGATGGGCTCGGGCGGGCCCGACGTCTGGAGCTGGGAGACATGCGCGGGATTGGCGGCTGCTGGTTGGCTTTGCATGGAAAACGAGGCGGCTAGGGTCTAGGGTCAAATTTGGGCAGGGGTAGGCGGCTATATATAGCAATTTTTTGCTAGGGTTTGGGTCCAGGGGTGTTTTGGAGCCTCCGATCACGATCCGACGCTCCGTCGATGGGGGTAGTGTAGTTGGGCTTTGTGGGTTGTTCCCTTCGGTCTTGGAGGAGATTGATGTTTTGCCACATCCTACGGCATTCATCTTCGGAGGCGTTATGGATGAGGAGGTTAATCATGGGACTATCCCTTCAACCACGGCGGTGAAAGGAGTTGAGCATGGAGACGTTAGCACCTACATCTCTCCGACACCCAGATATGACGAGATGCCCCAATTTTCATGTGAGTGGAGCCACGACCACATAAGTGAGATGAGTGACTCCACCATGCATGACTTTGAGTGCATTTCCTATGAAAGGATGTGCGTGATCACCACTAGACCCACACAGTGCCAAACTTCCTATGTGAGGTTGAGAGCCATCACCACCATTTGAGTGATTCAACCAACCATATGAGTGAGAGCATCCTAGAGGGAGTGAGTGAGCCACACCACTTAGTGAGTGAGATAGTTGAGAAGGCATGTGAGGCCAAAATGATTTCTAACAACTTAACCTCTATTCCTATTGTGTCTTGTTCTTTGGTGCAAGGTCTCCTACATGACGACACACCTACCCTTGACGAGTCCATTCCTCCAATGGGAATGACGATGGCCATGGTGGACGATGATGCCCCACTCAAATGGTTCCATCATGATGTTGACCATGAGTTGATACTTCCCACCTCACCTACATCACATGACCGGAGCTCTAAAGGTAACATAGGTGAAGGTTCTTCGCTTGTCCCACTAGTGGACTATCTCGATATTGATTGCTTGCATGATGTTGATCACCGATACTTCACAGGCTATGTCTTCTTCATGCTTTGATGTGACACCAATTTTTGATGAATATGATGATGAGCATGTTGACTTACCTAGTTGTGATGCTATACTCCATAGGATATCATGTGAAAATTCTATTGGTCACATCATGTTTGATAATCCACTAAACTTGTCATATGTTATGCGTGAAATTCCCATATTGCATCTTTGCAATCTCACCGTAGCGACTATACATATCCAATAAAAAGTAATCCCATTTTCTCATATGGCATAGACGACAAGTACATGGTTATTGGCATTTGCTTTTCTTGTAATGATATTGCCATACTTCCTTTGCATCATTTGCGCAATAATTCTCATATGCCATGCCATGATCTCCGTGATTTGGAAATGCATTGTTTTGGATGTTGTCCACAATCTCCACATTATGCTTCCGCTATTGCACGTGAGGAGACCTCCATATTTTCTTCATACATGTTAGGAAATTTTGTTCCATCCCATCCATTGCATCATCCCACTAATTGTGTGCATCACCACGTGCTTAAAACTGCTCCATATGATTATGATGATGCATCCCATATGCCATTCCATGAAAAGGATTATATATCAGACGATTGCATCCATTATGTGCACCTTCTGCATATCATGAATAACAATGATGCCGATAATTCACATGATGCACTACATACTTCTAGTCTCCATTATGTCATCTATAACAACAAACCTTTCATGATGGATGACATGTTCTTATATCATGCATCTCACTTATTTGAGCATTGGATATTTTGTGCTAATGAACACATGCACATGCACATCCTGACGGATGATGCATACATTTACCACGCGCACACCATTTTTCCTTTGTCTTTGTCGTGTGTATGTACCTATGATTACTCGTCAACCTCACATTCCCATGAGTTGACGAAAAGAACTCTTGAGAGCAATGATGGTTTGGGATCCATCGGAATGTATCTCCAACCATTCCCCTCGCGCAAGGACTACGCGCACCTCTTCTACTTGGTTCTCACACGACTATGGGCTATATACCACTTGTCATCTTATGCTCATTTTCTAGTGTTCACTTTGCATGCTATGCCTCATTCTATGCTTTTTCCATGCGATTGTGACCCTTGCTTGCATTTACCCATGAGTCACCATTGTGCTACCACTATGTGTATTTGCATGCTTGGTGGAGATCCTAAGTGCTATTGCCATGTTTACCTTGTTCACTATGCTACTATTCTCTCTTGTGTTGGGAGATTCATGATGTTCCATTGCTATTTACATATGACGTCTTGCCAATACAATGACGATACTTTGCTCATATCTCGTTTTCATGATTGTGATATGTCATGTGCATTATGTATCACCACTATTTGCACACATGACATGATTACCATGATTATTTCTAGCATGTTTCATCTTTGCGCTACTAGCTTACATGCCTTGATTCCTATGATTGCTTGTCTTGTTGCATCACCCATGTTACATACTTGCTCTTTTCCTTGTGTTGATGACATACATGGCCATGCCTCTCACATGATTCGTGTTGATCGTTGTCTCTTGTCTCCTTTACTTGCATCTTACAGTGAGCGCACCCATGCTATGATTATTGATGATAATGGAGACCTGGACATATTACTTGTGATGCATGCTCCTTTGATTGCGCTTCACAAATTTTGTTGTGCTTGCATCTTATGCTTATATACCATGTCATAATGTCTTGTCCCTCTTTATGATAAGAATGATGATGACACTTGTTGGGTATCTCACCACACGAATGATAGGTTTTTCATTCATGCTAACCTCATTTGTTTCTCCTAGTGTTTGTCATGTTCTTTTGTGTTGAAGGCTTTGCAAGCTAGTGCGGTCATGAGACGTATTGGTCATGCGAAGGCACACATGTTGAGCGACAGCAACATCTTCGCAAACCTTCCTATGGTGAGCTCATCCCCTTTGGGTCATTTTCCCTTGCACTTATTGAATGGTTCACAATTTCATTATTGTTTCCTCCTTCTTGTTACACGATACATGTCATGGATGGAGAAGCAACATATCTTTTGCATATGAGTAGCCTTGGGCACATTCTCATGCATTTGGACATTCATTCCAACAATTTCAAATTCGTTGCCCAACATGATAAATGAAAAAATTCTTTCCACAACAAGTTTGCTCATTATGAATGGATTGACTCACATTATGAATTGCTTGATACATCTAGTCTTTCCATCTCATACTTGATATATGAGCTTATGCACTTCCTTAGCAAATTTCTTGTGATCTACCTTGACGGACTATTTATACATGATGCTTGTTTTGTCCAACATCAATTGCATCATGACACAATCATTTTGAGCCATATTTGCCATGTTCATGCTATTGATAAACCTCCCCTATATGACATCATTTTGCACAATGGTCGCATTAGTCGCATATACAACACCATTGTTTGCACAACAATTGAATTCTCTCCCATGAATGCTTTGCATACCATTCTCTATCATTCTATTAAGCTTCATGATACGTGCCATGAAAAATCATGTCAGACGAACTCATGCTTAATTGATGGACACCTTGTGTGTGTTAACCAATGTATTTCCAAGTGTACTCTATTTTTGCTCGTTTTGCATGTACACCATCTCGGAGTCATCTTGGAGTACTTTGGTTGCACCATGACTTCCACTCCGTCCAACTACAAGTCCGTCCACGACTACCGTTTCCATGGTGATGAGGATTTTCATCCGCGGAGGCATCTTTCCCAAGGGGGGGGGGAGATAATGCGGAGCATCCTATGGCCATCCCCATGTACACTCCAACTACTCCCCAAGCTCCAAGTGTCATTGGACATACGGTGCACTCGCTCCTAAGCCCCTCTCCTTTGAATTCACTCGAGACATGGATGTTACCTCAAGCGGAAACCCTTTGCATTCTTAGGTGCCATGAAGACGATCACGAAGACACTCGGAGTGAAGGGTTGGCTTCTATGAAGACGGATTCAAAGACGCACGAGTGAGAGGACTAAAGGCAGGCCAAGTCACCTTCCAGGCCCCGGACATCCGGCCCCCACCCGGACATCCGGCCCCTGGAGATGCCAGCAGCACCAAGACGAGGCCGGAGAAGCTACATGGCCCGGACATCCGGCCCCGGACCCCGGACATCGGGCCCCGGCCCGGAAATCCGGCATCAGGCCCCAGAATTCTGGCTAGAAGATGCCAGTACCGGATGCTCTCTGACCAGCTCGAGCCCCGGACATCCGGCCTCCGCCCCAGACATCCGGTGTGAGGCACCCACATCCACGACCCTCTGACCAGCTCCAGGCCGGACATCCGGACCGTGCCCCAGACATCCGGCACCCCCGCCACTGGCCGGACATCCGGCCCCTGGCTAGACATCCGGCGCCTGCCTGCGCGCATGGACGGGCCGAGGCCCATGTACCTCCCTCTCACTTACCCCTTTGTGGGCTAGCACTATATATACTCCACCCCCTCCATCATTTTATGGTTAGCAATGGTTTAGCTCATAGATTAGTTGAGGATTTCTCCTTACATATCCTTCTCTCTTGGAGTGGTACCTCTACGTGAGAACATCCTATGGATGTCAAGACCCCTTCCTAGGGAAGATCCTCCAGGATTTCAAGGCCTCATCTCCCCATGGGATTTGGGATGAACTCTACCATGTATCCTTTTTCCCTTTGTTGTTCTTGTACCTTTGTGGATCTTGTGTGGATATGAGTCGAGTGGTTGTGTGATTGGGCTTGTTCTTGAGTGTTTCTCTTGTGATTTCTCCTCGTTCTTCCCCGTGTTCTTCGTGTTCTTTGTGGAATCCCCCTCCAATTCTCGAAAGATCGACACTCGCGGGTTTGCCCCGTATCATCTTGGTATCAAGAGCCACATTTCTCACGAATTTGGAGTCCTCCCCTTCGTTTTCTAGCCTAATTTTGTGTGTTTTTCTCCCAATTCAAAAATTCGACCAAAAATAGCCGCACCAAAAGTTTTGTGATTTGTTGGTTCTTGTGAAATTTTGTTGATTTTGTTCCATGGAATTCGTGTTTGGCAAGTAGATCTAACTTTCCCACCACGAAATTCACCCCAATTTTTCTTTTCCCCATCAATTTTCACCCCCGAGATCGAAAATTTCCGCCCAAATCGTGCTCCCGAGACCAAATCCCGACATGGACATCAGGCCCCGAACATCCGGGGCATTGGGCTGGACATACGGCCCCTGGAGCGCAAGTTTCTGGACATCAGGCCCCGGATTTCCAGCCTCACCCCCGGATGCCCGGCCCTTGTAAGTATCAACTTTCCGGTTTCACCGTTTCGGCCATAACTAATTCATCCGGAGTCCGATTTTGACGTTCTTTAGCTCGTTGGATAACTATTAACATCCTCCATCCCACAAAATTAGTTCCATAATCATTTGACGGCATCATATTTTTCAAATTTTGGCATCTTTGGTTAGGCCTCCACCATAACTTCCGCATAACCATCCCACCATACACTTCCGCCACCCTAACCCAATTTTGTTTGACATTTTGAGTTGCGGTTTCCATTTCCTATGGTGTTTCAGATAACTAGGGACGGTTCGACATCAACAACGCCGCCACTTATCATCGCCTCGGCCTCGACATCGACATCGGCCACTTTACCTTTTGGCATCCCAACCGTAAGCAAGGATGGTAATCTTGACGACACCATTGTCCATTTCCTTGCCATTGCATTGATCGCTTCGAGCCTATTGCGTACCTTACCCATTGATAGTAGCGAGTTGAGAATTGTCGGGCCACGTTACTTGTGCACTGTAGTGTTACTCTTATGCCGCATAGCTACTTTTAGCGTGCAAACATCTTGCTATCTACATTGTGCCAAAAGTCTCTCCCATGCATATCCAACATACTTGTCTCATATCTTGGTTCAAGCATCAAGCATAGCCCATAAAAAAAAAGAGCAAAGAGGAGATACAAAAGAACCTATAAGCAATACCAATAGCATTTAGACATCTTGCATAGTACATACTCTTGGATCATACATACATAGCATACTTGGGATTGAAGACGGCATGTTTACTCTTTTAGGTTGGTGCACAAGCGCATATCTAGCCCATTTGAGCAATTGAGCTATTGTCTCTTCTAGAATCCGTCCAACACGAGCTTTTCCCGTGTCTCTCACATTTTGTGCTCATTCCTTGGTTGGGCGGATCCCATTTATCTATCCGTGTGTGTGTTCCTAGTGCCACGATAGCTATTGATCTATTTGCTTTGCATTGCAATTTTGTGAATCTTCCTCAACATTTTCGATATCTTGGATTAACAATTGTTTGAATTTTGTGCCACTTGTCCTAACCAAGCCACTCGATAAGCTTTACTTTGCAGGTGTGACTGAACAAGTCCGGTACCTGATACGTCTCCAACGTATTGATAATTTATGAAGTATTCATGCCATATTTGCCTATTTTTAAAATACTTTTATATGGTATTGATGCGCTTTATAGGATTTATTTAGAACTAAACCAGACTGCGCTGTTTTCAGCAGAATTACCATGGTGTTGTTTTTGTGCAGAAAATGAAAGTTCTAGGAATCTCCCGAAATTTTTTGGTGATTTTTTTCTGGAATATATGAGCAACATTGGAGTGAAGAACCACCAGAGGAGGGCGGCTAGGGAGCCACGGCCCAACATGATAGAAACAGAGGGAGGGATCCAATCTCGGAGGGGCTCTCGCCCCTCTGGGAGCCATGGTGGCCAAGGACAAGAGGGAGAAGCTCTCCCTAGATGGGGAGAGGCCATGGAGGAGGAAACCTAAGGGGCGAGACTCTCTCCCCCTCTCTTCCGGCGGCGCCGGAGTGCCGCCGGGGGAGCCATCGCCGCGGTGATCGTCTTCATCAACATCACTGTCTTCATCACCTTCCTCATCTCTTTTCAACGGTCCACTCTCCCGCACCCCGCTGTAATCCCATACTTGAACATGGTGTTTCATGCCACATATTATTAATCAATGATGTGTTGTCATCCTATGATGTTTGAGTAGATCTATGTTGTCCTTTGGGTTGATTGATGATCTTGATTGGTTTGTGTGTATGTTTTATTTTGGTGCTATCCTAAGGTGCCTTCCATGATGCGCACATGTGAAGGATTCACGCTGTAGGGTGTTGCAATATGCTCATGATTCGCTTATAGTGGGTGGCTAGAGTGACAGAAGCTTACACCGAGTAAGGGGATTGTTGCGTATGGGAGTAAATGGGACTTGATGTTTAATGCTATGGTTGGGTTTACCTTAATGATTTCTAGTAGTTGCGGACGCTTGCTAGAGATGCAATCCTAAGTTCACATTATCCATGTATGGAAAGTATGTTAGGTCATGCCTCTCCCTCATATAAAATTGCAAGAATGATTACCGATCTTGTTATCAATTGCCTAGGATGATTCCGCACACCATACCATCATTATTCCACACTTGCCATTTGTAATATATTGTAATATATTCTAAATTTATTTAGGCAGCAACTATTTTTATATTTTTGTTCTCCATTATCATGTAAAGCTATCCTCTTTATACCCACAACGCAGTTTTATTTCTCGTTTCTAGATAGAAGCAAATGCTTGGTGTACGTAGAGTCGTATCGGTGGCAGATAGGACTTGGGAGAATATTGATCTTACCATTAGCTCGTTGTGGGTTCGATACTCTATACTTATCACTTCCATCTTTGAAAAGTGCTATGATGATTCCTTGCACTTGGGGATTATCATGCTCTTTTCTGGTGCCGTTGCCGGGGAGCAATAGCATGGGGTTAATATTTTTGTATATGCTTGTTTGCTTCAATCACTAAGTAGATTTTGTTTTCCTTTTGTTTCTGTTATTTTTTTCTTTCTTTAGTTGTGGGTGAAAGAAACAAACAAATTTGAAAAATTAAAAACACAATTTTTTTACTTAGAGAAGCGATTGGAAAGTTATGCATTGAAGAAGTGAGGGTCGACCTTGAACACTTGTGTTCATGCTCATGAAAACAATGTACAATTTTTCATGGAAGTTTCTCATAAAAATAATTATATCCTTGTATATACCACTGTACCATAAAAATAATGTGCATGATGCTCTTTTGCATGTTTCATCTACTATTCTTATGTGAGCTTCATTGAAATCATCATTCCTAGCTTGGGCCATAAAACAATAGCGCTAGTTGGGAGGCACCCAATAGTTATCTTTATTTTGCTTTTTTACTTTCTGTTTGTGTGTGATAACATGATTATTGCCTCTGTAATGATTGTGTTTTTATGTTTAAATTAGTGTTTGTGCCAAGTAAAACCTTTGGGATGACTCACAAGATGAGTAGAATTGATACGGTGCAAAAACAGAAACTTTAGCGTCAAGTGCAGAATTTCTCTGATTTTTCTGGAACGTCTTTTTGAACTGAATTTTTTAAACCGTATTTAAATAAAAATTATTTAGGTTTTCCTAATTTGTCAGAATTTTTAGAGTTACACAAGTATAGGTTCTTTAGAGATATTTAGACAGATCTCACGAAGGTTTTGTTTTAGACAGATTCTGTTTTTGTTTGCATAGTTTCCTTGTTTTGATGATGCTATGGATTGTATCGGGGGAATAAGCCATGGAGAAGTAAGAATACAGTACCTTATGCAATAATAAAATAAGAATGTATTTATAACAGTACCTAAAGTATTTGATATGTTTACTATACTAACGGATCTCACGAAGGTTTTGTTCAGTTTTGTGTGATTGAAGTTTTCATGTTTTGGGTAAGATACCTATATGAGGAGAATAAGGAGCATAAAGAACCGAAGCCTGGGGATGCCCAAGGCACCCCCAAGGTAATATCCAAGGAAGACTCAAGCGTCCAAGCTTGGGGATGCCCCGGAAGGTATCCCCTCTTTAGTCTTCAACACTATCGGTATACCTTACTTGGAGCTATATTTTTATTCGTCACATAATATGTGTTTTGCTTGGAGCGTCATTTTATTTTGTTTTTTTTCTGTTAGATGTTATCCATAATCAAGTTTTTCAATAAAAGGTTCCAAGAATTGCCTTAAAATGTCTCGATTGCATGTTTAATGTGTGACTGCGTAAAAACAGAAATTTTGCTGTAGTGTTTGAATTTTCATATTTTACTCGAACATGGAAAGTTCCTGAAATTTTTACACAGTACTTTCACAGAAATTCTTTAGCTTGTACTAAATTTGCAGAATTTTGTGAGAAATAGAAGTACACTTTATAAATTAATTTCTACAGATTGTTCTATCTAGACAGATTGATGTCATAGTTTTGTTATCTACTTATCCTAGAGTTTTCATGGCTTATATTGGTAGATATAAATTGTGAAATGATAGTATACAGTACCTAATGTTTGAAAATTATTATGCAGTTGTCTTGGAAGTACATGAAGTGTTAATTTATTTTTATGTGTACTAACCTATCTCACAAGTTGTTTTCAAGTTTTATGTGGATGAAGTTTTTGGGACTTAGGTGAAACTGGGATATGAGAAGATTGAACGAGATACAAAAGCTCAAACTTGGGGATGCCCAAGGCCTCAGAAGACAATATTACAATAAGTCTCAAGCATCTAATCTTGGGGATGCTACGCATCCCACCTCTCATCATCAATAATTATCGGTTAGCCCATGGTGATCATAAGTTTTTATTCGTTCACATGTGCTATTCTTGGAGCATCTTTTGTGTTTATTTTTCCTTTCTATTTTATTCACCATGCTGGTATGAGATAATCCTTGGTTTATTTATAGAATGCTTCATGTGCTTCACTTAAATCTTTTGTGTATGGCTTTATAGAATGCTTCATGTGCTTCACTTAAATCTTTTGTGTATGGCTTTATAGAATGCTTCATGTGCTTCACTTGTATATTTTGAGCTTCAATATTGGTCTCTCTATATTCATTTAAGACTACTCATTGATCTTCACTTATATCTTTTGAGAGTAGTTTGATGTTTACTCCCGTGCTTCACTTATATCCGGAGAGTAAATTGTGAATGAATTGAATATCATAAATCCGAAATTATACATGTGCTTTATGCTTAGTAGTAGTTTCACATTTGGTTTAGAAAGTAAAATCTATTTAAGTTTGACAATCATAGTATTGGTCACACAAGCAATTCATGAATGATTAGTATAAGGAAGAGAAACTTTCACATACAAATATATTATCTTGGACATATTTTATGATTGTGAATACTCTTTAATTATTTTCAACCTTGATCAAATAGTAAATGTTGGAAAAGGAAGACAATGTAATGGTTATGTTTGGGTATATTTGCATAGAAGTTATATTGTTATGGATCCTCCAACATGTGGTGCTTGTTTAGAACCTTTTGCTAGCCAAAACTTCGTACTAAGTAGATATACTACTTGTACATCCAAATCCTTGAGCCAATTTTCTTCCATGAGAGTCCACCACACCTGCCTATATATGGTGTTTCACTGCCATTCCAAGTAAATCTGCATGTGCCACCTCTAAACATTCAAATAAACATCCGTTTTGTGTGCTCATACCGCTCATGGAGCAACGGGGCGATCATTATCTTCCTTGCTAAGCGGGTTATTGCCAAGATGAGTGTTTATTCACTTGTCATTGCACGAGAGAGGCTGGTAAAAAGGATGCCCAGTCCTGCATAATACAAAAATAAATAAACAAGAACTCCCCTTAGAAAGTTGATTGTATGGATGGTACCCGTGGATTCGGCTAGCCAAGGAATGTGTTTGAATGGTGGAGGGGGAGTAAAAATTTAATTCTGTTTGGGAACCACCAATAATGTGATTAGCATGTAAGATATTGAAAACTCTGTTGTGACATTGATAGGAAAAGTATACCACTCAAAATTACATATTCATCTTTGTTTTAAACAATGAGCTCTGACACCTCTGCAAATCCCTGCTTCCCTTTGCGAAGGGACAATCTATTTACCTTTATGTTATTTACTTTTGATGTTGAGTCAACTTCTTATTCCAACCTCAATCTATTAGTTGGCAAGCACCATGTGGTGGGGAAAGATCCAAACACATATATCCAGTAAAATATATTTGATCATGATTCATTATTGTTGACAATTATCTTTATGATAAGTATGTTGGGAGGAAAAACATTAAGCCCCCATCTTTCTATGTGTTCGATGGATATTGTTTGTTCTAAAAATATGCTTTGAGTACTAGAAATCATAGAAAACTATATGATAATTGAGTATGTGGAGCTCTTACTTAGACTTGTTAATGCATTGGAATTGTTTGGTGACTAAAACATGTGTTGTTAAGTTTCAAGAAAATGCATTGTTTGAACCATGATATGTGAGTTAATTGCTACTCTATCATAATGAATTTCATGAGAAAAAGTTGATGTCTATGATGCTAGAAAAAGTGATTGGAATTATCATTGATCAAACTTTTACATTATGCTAGCATTCACATTTCATAAAATATTTCTTTTATCATTTACCTACTCGAGGACGACTAGGAATTAAGCTTGGGGATGCTGATACATCTCCAATGTATCCATAATTTATGAAGTACTCATGACATATTTGCCTATGTTTACAATAATTTTATATGGTATTGATGCACTTTATATGATTTAGTTAGAAATAACCTGGACTGACGCTGTTTTCAGCAGAATTACCGTGGTGTTGTTTTTGTGCAGAAAATGAAAGTTCTCGAAATCGCCCGAAAATTTTTGGTGATTTTTTCTGGAACATATGAGCAAAATTGGAGCGAAGAACCACTAGAGGAGGGCTGCCAGGGAGCCACGACCCAACAGGGCGTGGCCCAGCCCTTGGCCGTGGGCTGTTGGGTCGTGTGTCCGACGTGGCTCCGTTGCGCGTGCTTACAACACTGAAGAATCCTATAAATCCCAAAAACCCCAGAATAAAGATGGACTCTCCGCCTCACCGCCGCAACTCTCTGTATCGACAAAAAACCAATCTAGAGAGAAAACAGGAGAGAAACAAAGAGAGATCCAATCTCGGAGGCGCTCTCGCCCCTCCGGGAGCCATGGCGGCCAAGGACCAGAGGGAGAACCTCTCCCTAGATGGGGAGAGGCTATGGAGGAGGAAGCCTAAGGAGGGAGACTCTCTCCCCTCTCTTCCGGCGGCGCCAGAGTGTCGCCGAGGGAGCCATCACAGCGGTGATCGTCTTCATCAACATCACCGTCTTCATCACCTTCCTTATCTCTTTTCAGCGGTCCACTCTCCCGCACCCCTATTTAATCCCCCACTTGAACATGGTGTTTCATGCCACATATTATTACTCAATGATTTGTTGCCATCCTATGATATTTGAGTATATCTATGTTGTCCTTTGGGTTGATTAATGATCTTGATTGGTTTGAGTGTATGTTTTATTTTGGTGTTGTCCTAAGGTGCCTTCCATGAGGCGCACACATGAAGGATTCACACTGGAGGGTGTTGCAATATGCTCATGATTCGCTTATAGTGGGTGGCTAGAGTGACAGAAGCTTACACCCAAGTAAGGGGATTGTTGCGTATGGGAGTAAAGGGGACTTGATGTTTAATGCTATGGTTGGGTTTACCTTAATGATTTCTAGTAGTTGTGGACACTTGCTAGAGATCCAATCCTAAGTTCATAGTATCCATGTATGGAAAGTATGTTAGCTCATGCCTCTCCCTCATATAAAATTGCAAGAATGATTAGCGATCTTGTTATCAATTGCCTAGGATGATTCCGCACACCATACCATCATTATTCCACACTCGCTATTTGTAATATATTGTAATATATTCCAACTTTATTTAGGCAGCAACTATTTTTATATTTTTGTTCTCCATTATCATGCAAAGCTATCCTCTTTATACCCACAACGCGGTTTTATTTCTCGTCTCTAGATATAAGCAAACGCTTGGTGTACGTGGAGTCGACACTCCATACCTATCACTTCCATCTTTGGAAAGTGCTACGATGATTCGTTGCAGTTGGGGATTATCAGTACCAATTCCACTATTCTCTCAATTCACATTCAGTGAAACGGGATACATCCTCAACTTTGGGAACGGTATCTTGGTACTGTATATCTCATATCCCACTCACCTCTGCTCGAGTCTTGTGATGTCTAGGCAAAGCACATCATCTTCGGTCTTCGACCACTACATCGACATGAACAACTACATCAACCAAAAACTTGAGCGACTCACCATCGACATACGACACTCCGAAGCTCGAAAAAGAGACTACATCGACAACAAGTTCGATGCACACATGGAGAAACTTTGACATATGTTGGCCAACTACAAGTCTTCTTCCCCTTCATCATCTTCAAGGCGGAGACACTCAAGTCTTACATCTTCGGAGCGCCCATCCGATGCAAGCACAAGTCGGCCACATCCTCATCTTCGAGACGACCGCGGCGACAACCATCATGTTCATGATCTCCATCATCGCGAAGGGCAACCCAACTCCAAGAAACAAGAGCGTGAAGACGAAGAACGCCATCGACTACAAGTTCTACATCACACTACGTCCAATCTTCATGTGTTCAAGAGAGGACCGCGCGATGAACGCCACCAAGGACAAGCTTTGACGCCAACATTAAGGCGACCGACTACACACATGGATGACCCTTCCATGTGCGGAGGCATCCCAAGGAAGATGGCCGAGCATGGGAATTCCCCTTCGATCATGGAGGCGCGCGATGAGGTGCTATCTTCGGCCCTCATACAAGGCTACGGTGACCAGATGGTCGAGCATGGGATTTTCCCTTTGACCACGGCAGCAAGCGCGACACTCTATGACAACATGAAGATGGCACCCATATGGGACTCACACTTGGAGTCGAGCACCAAGGCCGAGCTTGGGATGTTCCCTTCGGTCTTGGAGGAGATTGATGTTTTGCCACATCCTATGGCATTCATCTTCGGAGGTGTTATGGATGAGGAGGTTGAGCATGGGACCATCCCTTCAACCACGGCGGCGAAAGGAGTTGAGCATGGAGACGTTAGCACCTACAGCTCTCCGACACCCACATATGACGAGATGTACCAATTTCCATGTGAGGAGAGCCATGACCACATAAGTGATATGAATGAGTCCACCATACATGACTTTGAGTGCATTTCCTATGAAAGGATGTGCGTGATCACCACTAGCCCCACACATGAAAATATACCAAACTTCCTATGTGAGGTTGCGAGCCATCACCACCATTTGAGTGATTCAACCAACCATATGAGTGAAAGCATCCTATAGGGTGTGAGTGAGCCACACCACTTAGTGCGTGAGGTAGTTGAGAAGGCATGTGAGGCCACTACGATTTCTAACAACGTAACCTCTACTCCTATTGTGTCTTCTTCTTTGGTGCAAGGTCTCCTACATGACGACACGCCTACCCTCGACGAGTCCATTCCTCCAATGGGAATGACGATGGCCATGGTGGACGATGATGCCCCGCCCACATGGTTCCATCATGATGTTGACCATGAGTTGGTACTTCCCACCTCACCTACATCACATGAGCGGAGCTCTAAAGGTAACATAGGTGAAGGTTCTTCGCTTGTCCCACTAGTGGACTATCTCGATATTGATTGCTTGCGTGGTTTTGATCAATTTATGGATACTTCACATGCTATGTCTTCTTCATGCTTTGATGTGCCACCAATTTTTGATGAATATGATGATGAGCATGTTGACTTACCTAGTTGTGATGCTATACTATATAGTATATCATGTGAAAATTCTATTGGTCACATCATGTTTGATAATCTGCTAAACTTGTCATATGCTATGCGTGAAATTTCCCATATTGCATCTTTGCAATCTCACCGTAGGGACTATGCATATCCCATAAAAATTAATCCCATTTGCTCATATGGCATAGACGATAAGCCCATGGTTTTTGGCATTTGCTTTTCTTGTGATGATATTGCCATGCTTCGTTTGCATCATTTGCATAATAATTCTTATATGCCATGCCATGATCTCCGTGATTTGGAAATGCATTGTTTTGGATGTTGTCCATACTCTCCGCAGTATGCTTACGCTATTGCACATGAGAAGACCCCCATAGTTTCCTGATATATGTTAGGAGATTTTGTCCCATCCCATCCATTGCATGATCCCACTAATTGTGTGCATCACCACATGCTTAAAACAGCTCCATATGATTATGATGATGCATCCCATATGCCATGTGATGAGGACATCCCTACTAATGTTACACCCACATCCCCACGAGCTACACATATTGGACCAGTTACTAAAGGCCGCACACGCCAACTAAATTATCAGGTACTTTCGTTTCTTGGAAATCCTTCTAATGTTCATGAACATATGATGCTGCCTAAATTAGATACTTTTGTTTTACTTATGAATGAAGGACCTAGCATGGACAAGAAGGATGGCCATTGGAGCGGGATCAAGCATGGAGAAGAAGGTGCGCGCCCGGGAAGGAACAATGGACGTTCCGGTGGTGATTTTCGCACTTTGAAGCCACCATAAGGAGTGCTTGGAGGCTTGGACGAAATATACAACATGCCACTTCATAAATTTCATCCAGAGGCTATTATAGGTGATGCGTCACCTTATTTTTGGGCCAGGCCCATGTAATTTCGAAATACCATATTATAGGCAGTTTTTAGAGTCCGTATGTGTGGGGAAACTGAGTTAGGGCTGGTTTCGGACCCCTCCTCCAAGGGGCCACAAAATCCCCCTCTATTACCCCTTATATACATCCCTTAGGGCGTCATTTTAGACTTGGGTATTGTTTAGATTGAAAGTTAGCCATAGCTGCAACTTCGCGTTCTTCGTTTGTGTTCCATGACCAGACAAAGGCGTCACAGAACCCCACTTTCATCAATAAAGCTTTCCTCTTATATTCGCAATATCCAGATTGCAATCTTAGTTTCTTGCTTGTTCTTCGTTTGCATGCAGGAAACAGGCCCTCGTGGTCAGGTTGATCGTGCTCCGGCGTGGTCAATAACCTCTTGGAGTTGGTTTAGCGATTGCTAAGGCGCGACTTCCTCACACGTTCGTAGTCGGATCGTCAAAGTCTACTCCATCAAAACGATAGCCACCATCTCATCGAAAGACAGGGACAACTTCGCCTCTATCAAGTGGTATCAGATTTTTAGGTTGCTCGGTGAGATTTTCCAGTTTTTCGTAGTTAGATCGCATTTGTTCTTCATACCTAAAGTCCACGAAAGAGCCAGAAAAAAATTAGGGTTAGATCTTCATATCCGAACCAATCTGATCCTTTGCAATTTTCTGTTCGGTGTTTGCTTTGTTGAATTTGCGGTTGCATTGTTGTGTCAATTTGCTGGTCTAGCGTCTAGTCTTTTAGAGTTTCGAGTTCTATTCACAAGTTGTCACGCTGCCCCCGCACCATCTTCATCGCTGCCATATACGACCACCACACCATATACATCACCACTGCCATATACCACCACCACACCAGATACATCACCGCTGCCATCTACCACCACTGCATATCTGCCACCAATCCGAGTCATATAGACCACCACATATCCGCCATCACGCCAATCCGAGTCCACCTCCATCATAGATTCGCCGCCAGTCCAAGTTCCACCACCCCTACATACATCCGCCACTAGTCTGAGTTACACCAGATTCGTATCCGCCATCAATCCTAGTCCGAGTCCAGTATTTTCTGCTTTGTTGTTGATTTCCATATCCCGCGATATTACGTGTCGTGGGCAAGGTAGACTCCCCAACTTCAGTGCTACCCGCAGAAGAAATATAGTTCCAGTTTCAAAAAAAAGAGGAAAAAAGTCAAAAAAAGAAATTTCAGAGTGTGCTCCGTCCTTGTTTACGTGCAGCGCTGTGATTTTGTTGGTGTTCTAGGCTCGCGTCTCTAGCACAGTCTAGCCTTGGACCAGCACGGTACCGTCGTTGAGCGTCTTTTCAACTTTGCATCTTTGAACTGATTATTGCTGACCCTTTTTGCTACCATTTTATAAGCCTTCCCAGCTCCACATACATCTACGTCGTGTGTTTGACACCACCTAGAAATCGCTCTATCCAAGCTTTGAGAGTTTTGACTACAACGGTTGCCGATCACCACCTGCTGCTGGGTAAGAACTGGTAAGAAATTGAGATTCGCTTGACGGATTTGTGACACACCACCACCACCACCATCACTTCCTAGTAGTCTGTAGGTTCATATTCTTGTGTGTTCCTATTACTGCTAACCATGCCAGGATCAAAAGCTGACGAGGTCGAATGGGAGGTTATGACCAACAAGGAGCTCCATGACAAATTCCAGAAAATGATTGCTGAACAGGTACAAGACGTCGTGACCAGTCTTGGAGAGGCCATGGAGAAGCTAGATGGTTTGGAGAAGACGTTCGAGACGAAGTTGGACGCTAAGTTCAATGAGGTGCTTGCACGTCTACCACCAGCTGCACCGGTCATACCTCAGCAACAACAACAACGTCGGCCGAATTTCGCGGGGCGCGCACAACGTGTGCCCCTCGAGGAAGGCCAACATTCTAGTGCCCTTCCTACTGATGTGGCTTCTGTGGCTGCTGCTGCTACTACTGTTGATAAGAACGCTGACTACGATGGTGATTACGATGATGAGGAAGTGGTTGCTCCAGATCAGCCCTAAGGGCAACCAGCAGCACACGCACCAGGTCATCCACATGCCTACAATCGCAATGGTAGGGCTGCAGCACCCCCTCAGGTACAAAATCATGACCATCTCCCTAAACTTAAATTGAATATACCTACATTTGATTGTAGATATGTTCCTGATATATATCTTACTTGGGAGTGAGAAACAGAACAATGTTTTACATGCTTACAATTTCCTGAGGATAGACGTGTTACTGCTGCTGTTTGTTCATTCACTAGTTTTGCTTGTGTTTGGTGGTCTGAACATTGTAGAACACATCATGCTAATATCCCAACTACTTGGGCTACATTGAAAACTACTATGCGTAATCATTGGGTTCCACCATATTATCAACGTGAATTGCTTCAAAATTTGCAGCGTTTAAGACAAGGAAAAAATTCTGTAGAGGAATATTATCAGGAATTACAAACTAGCATGGTTAGATGTGGTATTGTTGAGGAGAATGAAGCTATTCTTGCACGTTTCATGGGTGGTTTAAATAGAGAGATTCAGATTATTCTAGAGTATAAGGAGTATAACACTATCACTCGTTTATTCCATCTTGCTTGCAAAGCTGAACGTGAAGTGCAGGATCGACACGCAATGGCGAGAACTAATTTTTCTGCATGTCGAGCTTCTTCATGGACACCACGTACATCATCTACTTCCACACGTTCTACTACAGCACCACTCACTTCAGCCGCCAACTCCAACAGAGATACAAGAAAACAGGCACCGCCACCAGCCTCCAGCAAGGGCACACCTTCGGGCCCTGCACAGAGCTCTTCTTCATCCATGGCATCTACAGGTCAAACACATGAGGTTATTTGTCGTCATTGCAAGGGTGGAGGTCACTATGCGCAAGAATGTCCTTCCAAGCGTGTGATGATTGTTACTGAGGATGGTGGATATGCGTCCGCTAGTGATTATGATGAGGAGACTTTGGCTCTTATTGCAAGTGAAGAACAGGGTGCCGAGGATGCTGAAGAAGAGACACACTACATGGCTGCTAACTATCCTGACAGGTATGAAAGTTTAGTTGCTCAACGTGTTCTGAGTGTGCAGGTTACACAGGCTGAGCAAAATCAGAGGCACAACTTGTTCCATACAAAGGGAGTTGTGAAGGAGCGTTGTGTTCGCGTCATCATCGATGGAGGGAGTTGCAACAACTTGGCTAGCATGGAGATGGTGGAGAAGCTGTCTCTAACCACCAGACCACATCCTCATCCTTATTACATCCAATGGTTCAACAACAGTGGCAAGGTTAAGGTAACACGTACTGTTCGTGTGCACTTTAGCATTGCTAAATATTCTGATTATGTTGATTGTGATGTGGTACCCATGCAAGCATGCTCCGTTTTACTTGGTAGACCATGGCAGTTTGATAAAATTTTTGTACACCATGGTAGGACGAATCAGTATACTCTTGTTCATAAGGATAAAAATATAACTTTGCTTCCTATGTCTCCCGAACATATCATGAAAGATGATATTGCTAGAGCTAGTCAAGCAAAGTAGAAGCAAAGTGAGAGTGAAAATCAGATTGTGGCAAAGGAATTTGAGCAACATAATAAGCCTAATAAACAATCATCTAGTGTTGCATCTGAAATAAAACTGAAGAGTGGTTGTTTACTTGCCACTAAATGTGATATTACTGGTTTGGATGTTAATACATCTGTTTGCTATGCTTTTGTATGCAAAGAGGTATTATTTTCCTTCGAGGACATTCCTCCCTCTTTGCCTCCTGCTGTCGCTAACATTTTGCATGAGTTCGCTGACGTCTTTCCACAAGACGTGCCACCGGGATTACCACCTATTCGAGGGATCGAGCATCAAATTGACTTAATTCCCGGTGCTTCGCTGCCCAACCGTGCGCCATACCGTACCAATCCAGAGGAGACGAAGGAGATTATGCGTCAAGTACAGGAGCTTCTGGACAAAGGTTATATACGCGAATCCCTTAGTCCTTGTGTTGTTCCTATTATTCTAGTGCCTAAAAAGGATGGTACATCGCGTATGTGTGTTGATTGTAGAGGCATTAATAATATTACTATTCATTATTTTCATCCTATTCCTAGGCTAGATGATATGCTTGATGAATTAAGTGGCTCTACAATTTTCTCCAAAGTTTATTTGCGTAGTGGATACCATCAAATTCGTATGAAATTGGGAGATGAATGGAAAACAACATTTAAAACTAAGTTTGGATTA
This sequence comes from Elymus sibiricus, assembly GCA_039707655.1. Classification (NCBI taxonomy): domain Eukaryota; kingdom Viridiplantae; phylum Streptophyta; class Magnoliopsida; order Poales; family Poaceae; genus Elymus; species Elymus sibiricus. Next base: position 245,632,376 of record CM077669.1, read on the forward strand.
TATGAGTGGTTAGTCATGCCTTTTGGGTTAACTAACGTGCCTAGCACTTTCATGAGATTAATGAATGAGGTTTTACGTGCTTTCATTGGACGATTTGTGGTAGTCTACATTGATGATATACTGATTTTATAGTAGAACTTTGGAGGAACACTTGAATCATTTGCGTGTTGTTTTTATTGCTCTACGTGATGCACGTTTGTTTCGTAACCTTGGTAAGTGCACCTTTTGCACTGACCGAGTATCTTTTCTTGGCTATGTTGTTACTCCACAGGGAATTGAAGTTGATAAAGCCAAGATTGAAGCTATTGAGAGTTGGCCGCAGCCCAAAATGGTCACACAAGTGAGGAGTTTTCTTGGACTCGCTGGTTTCTATAGGCATTTTGTGAGGGATTTCAGCACCATTGCTGCACCCCTCAATGAGCTTACAAAGAAGGATGTGCCTTTTGTTTGGGGTACCGCACAGGAAGAAGCCTTCACGGTATTGAAAGATAAGTTAACACATGCGACTTTACTCCAACTTCCTGATTTTAATAAGACTTTTGAGCTTGAATGTGATGCTAGTGGAATTGGATTAGGAGATGTGTTATTACAAGATGGTAAACCTGTTGCATACTTTTCTGAAAAATTGAGTGGGCCTAGTCTGAATTATTCTACTTATGATAAGGAATTATATGCTCTTGTTCGGACTTTGGAAACATGGCAACATTATTTATGGCCCAAAGAGTTTGTTATACATTCTGATCACGAATCTTTGAAACATATTAAAAGTGAAGCAAAACTGAACCGTAGACATGCTAAATGGGTTGAATTCATTGAGACTTTCCCTTGACATTAAACACAAGAAGGGTAAAGAAAATGTTATTGCTGATGCATTGTCTCGTCGTTATACTATGGTTTCACAACTTGACTTTAAAATATTTGGTTTGGAGAACATCAAAGATCAATATATGCATGATGCTGAATTTAAAAATGTGTTGGAGAATTGTAAAGAAGGGAGAACATGGAACAAGTTCGTCATTAATGATGGACTTGTGTTCCGTGCAAACAAGCTATGCATTCCAGCTAGCTCCGTTCGTCTTTTGTTGTTACAGGAGGCGCATGGAGGAGGATCAATGGGACACTTTGGCGTGAAGAAGACGGAGGACGTACTTGCTACACATTTCTTTTGGCCAAAGATGAGACGGGATGTTGAGCGTTTTGTTGCTCGCTGCACTACATGTCAAAAAGCTAAGTCACGACTCAATCCTCATGGTTTATATATGACTTTGCCTATACCTAGTGTTCCTTGGGAGGATATATCTATGGACTTTGTTTTAGGTTTACCTCGAACAAAGAAGGGGCGGGATAGCATATTTGTTGTCGTGGATAGATTTTCGAAAATGGCACACTTTATACCATGTCATAAAAGTGATGATGTTGCTAATGTTGCTGATTTGTTCTTTCGTGAAATTATTCGCTTGCATGGTGTGCCAAATACAATTGTTTCAGATCGTGATGCTAAATTTCTTAGCCACTTTTGGAGATGTTTATGGTCTAAGTTGGGGACAAAACTGCTTTTTAGTACTACATGTCACCCCAAACTGATGGACAAACTGAAGTAGTGAATAGATCATTGTCTACTATGCTTAGGGCTGTTTTGAAGAATAACCTAAAAATGTGGGAAGAATGCTTGCCTCATATTGAATTTGCTTATAATCGTTTGCTGCATTCTACTACTAAGATGTGCCCTTTTGAAGTTGTGTATGGTTTCTTACCTCGTGCACCTATTGATTTGTTGCCTCTTCCATCTTCGGAGAAGGTTAATTTTGATGCTAAAGAACGTGCTGAATTGATATTAAATATGCATGAGTTAACTAAGGAGAACATTGAGCGTATGCATGCTAAATATAAACTTGCTGGAGATAAGGGTAGAAAACTTGTTGTCTTTTTACCTGGAGATCTTGTTTGGTTACATTTGCTTAAGGATAGGTTTCCTGAATTGCGCAAGTAAAAGCTAATGCCACGTGCTGATGGTCCTTTTAAGGTGTTAGAGAAAATAAATGATAATGCATATAAACTTGAGCTGCCTGTAGATTTTGGGGTTAGCCCCACTTTTAACATTGCAGATTTGAAGCCTTATTTGGGTGAGGATGATGAGCTTCCGTCGAGGACGACTTCAGTTCAAGAAGGGGAGGATGATGAGGACATCCCTACTAATGTTACACCCACATCCCCACGAGCTACATATATTGGACCAGTTACTAGAGGCCGCGCACGCCAACTAAATTATCAGGTACTTTCGTTTCTTGGAAATCCTTCTAATGTTCATGAACATATGATGCTGCCTAAATTAGATACTTTTGTTTTACTTATGAATGAAGGACCTAGCATGGACAAGAAGGATGGCCATTGGAGCGGGATCAAGCATGGAGAAGAAGGTGCGCGCGCGGGAAGGAAAAATGGACTTTCCGGTGGTGATTTTCGCACTTTGAAGCCACCATAAGGAGTGCTTGGAGGCTTGGACAAAATATACAACATGCCACTTCATTAATTTCGTCCATAGGCTATTATAGGTGTTGCGTCACCTTATTTTTGGGCCAGGCCCATGTAATTTCAAAATACCATATTATAGGCAGTTTTTATAGTCCGTATGTGTGGGGAAACTGAGTTAGGGCTGGTTTCGGACCCCTCCTCCACGGGGCCACAAAATCCCCCTCTATTCCCCCATATATACAGCCCTTTGGGCGTCGTTTTAGCGTTGGGTTTTGTTTAGATTGAAAGTTAGCCATAGCTGCAACTTCGCGTTCTTCGTTTGTGTTCCACGACCAGACAAAGGCGTCACAGAACCCCACTTTCATCAATAAAGCTTTCAGCTTATATTCGCAATATCCAGATTGCAATCTTAGTTTCTTGCTTGTTCTTCGTTTGCGTGCAGGAAACAGACCCTCGTGGTCAGGTTGATCGTGCTTCGGCGTGGCCAATAACCTCTCGGAGTTGGTTTAGTGATTGCTAAGGCGCGATGTCCTCACACGTTCGTAGTCGGATCATCAAAGTCTACTCCATCAAAACGATAGCCACCATCTCATCGAAAGACAGGGATAACTTTGCCTCTATCACCATGCCATGAAAATGATTATAGATCGCACGATTGCATCTATTATGTGCACCATCCGCATATCATGAATAACAATGCTCTTGATAATTCACATGATGCACTACATACTTCTAGTCTCCATTATGTTATCTATAACAACAAACCTTTCATGATGGATGACATGTTCTTATATCATGCATCTCATTTATTTGTGCATTGGATATTTTGTGCTAATGAACACATGCACATGCACATCCTAACGGGTGATGGTATACATATACCACGCGTACACCATTTTTACTTTGTCTTTGTTGTGTGTAGGTACTCATGATTACTCGTCAACCTCACAATCCCAAATGAGCTCTTGAGAGCAACGATGGTTTCGGATCCATTAGAATGTGACCACAACCATTCCCCTCGCGCAAGGACTACGCGCACCTGTTCTTCTTGGTTCTCACACGACTATGCGCTATATACCACTTGTCATCTTATGCTCATTTTCTAGTGTTCACTTTGCATGCTATGCCTCATTTTATGCTTTTGCCATGCGATTGTGACCCTTGCTTGCATTTACCCATGAGCCACCATTGTACTACCACTATTTGTATTTGCATGCTTGGTGGAGATCCTAAGTGCTATTGCCATGTTTACCTTGTTCACTATGATATTGTTCTTTCTTGTGTTGGGAGAGTCATGATGTTCCATTGCTATTTACATATGACGTCTTGCCAATACAATGACGATACTTTGCTCATATCTCGTTTTCATGATTATGATATGTCATGTGCATTATGTATCACCACTATTTGCACACATGAAATGATTGCAGTGATTACTTCTAGTATGTTGCATCTTTGCGCTACTAGCTTACATGACTTGATGCCTATGATTGCTTGTCTTGTAGCATCACCCATGTTACATACTTGCTCTTTTCCTTGGGTTGATGACATACATGGCCATGCCTCTCACATGATTCCTGTTGATCATTGTCTGTCTCCTTTACTTGCATCTTGTAGTAAGTGCACCCATGCTGTGATTATCGATGATCTCGGAGACCTGGACATGTTACTTGTGATGCATGCTCCTTTCATTGCGCTTCACTATTTTTTTTGTGCTCGCATCTTATGCTTACATACCATGTGGCCTTGTCTTGTCCCTCCTTATGATAAGAATGATGATGACACTTGTTGGGTATCTCACCACAGGAATGATTGGTTTTGCATTCATGCTAACTTCATTTGTTTTTTCGACTATTTGTTATGTTATTTTGTGTTGTAGGCTTTGCAAGGCGGTTCGATCATGAGACGTATTGGTCATACGAAGTCACACATGTTGAGCGACAACAACATCTTCGCGAACCTTCCTACGGTGAGCTCATCCCTTTTGGGTCATTTTCCCATGCACTTATTGAATGGTTCACAATTTCATTGTTGTTTCCTCCTTCTTATTTACATGATACATCTCACGGATGGAGAAGCAACTTATCTTGTGCATATGAGTAGCCTTGGGCACATTCTCATGCATTTGGACATTCGTTCCAACAATTTCAAATTTGTTGCCCAACATACAAAATGGAAACATTCTTTCCACAACAAATTTGCTCATTATGAATGGATTAACTCACATTATGAATTGCTTGATACATCTAGTCTTTCCATCTCATACATGATATATGAGCTTGTGCACTTCCTTAGCCAATTTGTTGTGATCTACCTTGATGGACTATTTATACATGATGCTCGTGTTGTCCAACATCAATTGCATGATAACACAATCATTTTGAGCCATATTTTCCATGTTCATGCTATTGATAAACCTTCCCTATATGACATCATTTTGCACAATGGTCGCATTAGTCGCATATTCAACACCATTGTTTGCACAACAATTGAATTTTATCCCATGAATGCTTTGCATACTATTCTCTATCATTCTATTAAGCTTCGTGATACGTGCCATGAAAAATCATGTCGGGCGAACTCATGCTTAATTGATGGACACCTTGTGTGCGCTAACCAATGTATTTCCAAGTGTACTTTGTGTTTGCCCGTTATGCAAGTACACCATCTCAGAGTCATCTTGGAGTACTTTGGGCGCACCATGACTTCCACTCCGTCCAACTACAAGTTCGTCCATGACTACCGTTTGCATGGTGATGAGGATTTTTCCCCGGCGGGGGGGGGGGGGGGAGATGATGCGGAGCATCCTACGGTCATCCCCGTGTACACTCTGACTACTCCCCAAGCTCCAAGTGTCCGTGCACTAGTACAGGTGTACCCAGTGCCCCTGACTTATGCACAGGCGGTAGAAGCAAAGAACCCCGCCAACAATCAAGACCAAGGCTCCAGCAAGCTCAACTCGGCAGCCGAAGCCTGGGCTGCGACGCACCAAGCACGTCCCCGATACTTGCCGAGGACCAAGACGTACACACCTCCCAGAAGACCAGGCAAGCAATTTCCCGGCAGACGTGAGCCATCCAGCCACCGCTCCACCGCATCGCTACGCCTGTCACTTATCGATGCGGTGTCGAGCCCTCAAGCGATTAATCAGCTCTCGCTAAGCACGTGGCGACGCATTGGAAGGCAAGTTACGCTCGGTTGACACCCGCGCTGCAACGTGTTAAGATCTTCAGCAACGACCGGCCAAGCGGTGGCAAGAGCTTGCCGGGGATGCACCCCCAAGCACCACCTATGCAGGTAATCATGGCATTTAGTCCTAAATGCCAGAGTTAGGTATGATAGCTCTGCCTAGCTATCTGATCGATAGATAATGTCTGTTTTGCCATTGTGGTGACCCCCTTGCACTATAAAAGGAGGCCCAAGGCAACCTAGCTTAACGTTGGCAACTCGAACCCCCGAACGCTTGTACTCGCATAGCCGCTCTTTCCCGGACAGCAGTCCTTGCCGGGGGTAGGCCCCATGCGTTCTTCGTGTTCCTCCAATCAATCCACCAAAAAGCAGGAGTAGGGTTTCACGCTTAGCAGCGGCCTGAACCTGGGTAAAATGCGTGAGCCCTGATCGTTGCGCCGTCTCATGCTCTCCGCTCTTCGTGCAACGTGACCCCCCTTGCCGAACCACAAGGGACCTCTGGTCCCATAGGTGATCGTGAGCATCCGTGCCCCGACATCTTTGGCGCACCAGGTAGGGGGGCGTGCATCATTTGCGCGAACCCGAGTTCGTGAACGGCGCATCAATCTTCATCATCATCTTCTTCAACAATGGCTCCGAAGAAGAAATCCAGCGCAACCGCGCATTCTTCCACTTCAAAGGCTCCCTCACACACGTCCGCCGGTGCCGTAGGCACCGTGGCGGCTGCTGGCGAGGCGGGCATCGTGGACGACGCGGTCAGCGCAGGCGGTGCCCCCGTCCAGCCCTTCACGGCCGGGGATGGAGCAGGAGGCGCCGGAGGGGAGCAACTACAGCAACCACATGGCGAGCTCGGCCCCGACGCCATGGGCGGAGGGAACATACGTTCCTCACCTCCCCGCCACGCGGATGGCCGAGTCCGCCTCAGCGGCGCCCGGTCCGGTGCGAGCCGTGACCTTCCGGCCGCACCCGTCGCCAGCGAGATCGTTGGGCATGCGCCTCGTGCGGAGCGAGACGGGGCGCCCAGCGGGACCGCAGCCCCGCAGGATTGGACCGCGTCCCACCAGAAAGCTCCAGCGAGTCGCGCACGGCATCAAGCATGCGGCGACGCTTCTCTTGGTCCTACCAAAAGTCGAGCAACGTCACGGTCCGCCTCTTTCACCATGCCGGGCACCACAGAGGAGGCCGTGGCGCGGGTCCAGATGCTGCTCAGCTTCATACCAGCAGCTGACAAGATGGATGAATGAAGAGCCACCATTCAAAGTTTGATATCTTTCGTTGAAGCCACCAAGACCTAGCATGTGGAGCCGTCGTGACGTACGCGAACAGCAGCGGCGACCCGGGGCGGCGAGCGTGTTGAAGGGGCCACCCCAACGGTGCAATCCCCTCCGCGACAACAGGCCCAGAGGCAGCCACAACAAGCTTCACATGCTGACGATCACGACGAGGCGTCCATAGTCTCGTCTGGCCCGCACGACCGCCAGGATCAATGGCTTGTCCTTGAAGACCGGCGGAAGGAAGACGCGCGCATCACCATCAAGCGACGCCGGGAAGCACACCGTCAATCCGAGAAGCGCAATGGTCCAGACGTCGGTGACCTCATCCCCAGTGTTGGCGGGGTACCTTCCTTACGAGGTTGGTTGCCCTGCTTTCACTAGCGAGCTGGGACGGGTCCGCTGGCCGTCGACCCGAGCTTTCAAGCCTGACCTACCAGACAAATAGGACGGGAAGCTGAACCTTGCGGAGTTCTTGGGCATTTACACGATAGTTGTTCAAGCTACAGGAGGAAGAGATGAAAAGGTGCTCGCCAACTATTTCCCTTTGGCGCTCAAGCCAAATGTGAGATCATGGCTGATGCACCTGCCGGAGAATTCCATTTCCTCTTGGGCTGATCTGTGCAACGAGTTCGTTGCCACCTTCACTGGTGGTCATCAAGAACCAGGCCAGCCCAGCGATCTCGAAGTCCTCCCGCAAAAGGAGGGAGAAACTTTGAGAAAGTATATCCAGAGATTCAGCCGAGTGTACCGCAACATCCCAGAGATCCATCCGCAGCGGTGATTGCCGCGTTCCACTCAAACATGCGCAACAGGAGGATGCGAGCCAATATGAATGTCAAGCTCCCCAAGACTGTCAATGAGCTTTACACCCTGGCGGATAAGTGTGCTCGAGCTGAAGAAGGGAGACAACTCCCCGGAGAGGAGGCGGGCATTGAAGTGGACTCTGATGATGACGACGATGCCCCCGACCCGAAGGGAAGGAACAGGAAGCGCAACAAGAAGCGCAAGGGAAAAGCAGTATTGGCTGTTGAGAGCTCCGGAGACCTCAGTGCAAGCAAGAAGGCAAAAGCTAAAACCCCCGGCAAGGGAGCTGCCGCGTACGCTGATTGCCGGGAGGCTGCTGCCGCTGAGAAGACCGGGAAGTCCGACGGACCATACTATGAAATTCACCGCACCAAGGGCCATGATCTCCAAGAATGCCGACAGGTCGAGCAACTTGTTGAGAAACAGAGGGCCGAGTACAAGAAACGCGACAAGGAAAAAGGCCAGGACGGCACTGCCGGGAAAGGCCGTGGCAGCAGAGGAGGTCGTTGCGGCAAAACCCCGCAGCAAAAGGAAAAACCCGCCAGAGGCCGAGAGAAGAAGGAAATAGATGATATGAGTGAAGATGGGGATGGTGATGAGGATTCCAGTGACAGGGAGTTCCAGAAAGCAACTGAAGCCATGTGCTTTGACGGGGGTGCGTCCTTGCACTCCTCTCGCCGCCAGCTCAAGCAGTGGGCACGCGAGGTCAATGCTGTGGAACCGACTGCAGAATCTAGGAAGCCACTCAGATGGTCCCGCACGCCTATCATCTTTGACGAATAGGATCACCCTAACCGTACCACCACGGTTGGGTGTTTGCCATTGTTGGTTTCCCCAACAATCCGCAACCTCAAGGTGTCTAAGATGTTAGTTGACGGCGGGGCCGGATTGAACTTGATCTCTCCTAGAGTGGCTAAGAAACTGTAGATCCTTGATGAAGAGCTCGAAGCCACGGGTACGTTTCGAGGAATCAACCCCGGCAGGAGCCGACCTAAGGGAAAGTTCACTCTGCCTATGACATTCGGCGGGGAGTTGAATTTCCGAACAGAGAGGATAGTGTTCGACGTCGCCGAGATCCCACTGCCTTACAACGGAATCCTTGGTCGCCCAGCGCTGGCAAAGTTCATGGCGGCATCCCACTATGCCTACAATACTTTGAAGATGCCAGGGCCCATTGGGGTCATTTCCATCCCATCCGACAAGAAGAACGCAGTTATTTGCGTAGACCAGATGTATCGCGATGCGGTAGCAGCTGAAGCCACAGATATCCCAGCTCCCGCCAAGGGCACAGAGAGAATGAAGAAGACTGGCAAGGACTCTGGGAAGCGTGCCTCTTCGGAGTGCGCCGCACCTGACGATGACCTGCCGGAAAGTTCCGCCAGCAAGAAGACCAAGGTCACCTATCCTGAGACGAAGAAAGTCCCGGCAAGGGGGGATGGCACCGGTGGTACCTTCACCATCAGTGCTACCCTTAGTGACAAATAGGAAAGCGCGCTCGTTGCCTTCCTGTGGGAGAATGTCAATGTGTTTGCGTGGCAACCATCTGACATCCCCGGTGTTCCCAGGGAGGTAATTGAGCACCACCTTGCTGTCTGCCCTCATGCCCGACCCGTCAAGCAAAAGGTTAGGAAACAGGCCTTGGAACGGCAGCAGTTCATTGCCGAGGAAATCAAGAAGCTTGAAGCAGCTGGTTTGGCTAGAGGAGTGCTGCATCCAACTTGGTTGGCAAACCCGGTGGTGGTACCAAAGGCAAATGGGAAATGGAGGCTTTGCATAGACTTCACCGACTTGAACAAAGCTTGCCCGAAGGACCCTTTCCCCTTGCCACGCATAGATCAAATTGTTGATTCCACCTCCGGATGTGACCTGCTCTCCTTTTTGGATGCCTACTCCGGCTACCACCAGATATTTATGAGCAAGGAAGATGAGGAGAAGACCGCATTTATAACTCCCTGCGGCACGTACTGCTTTGTACGTATGCCCTTCGGGTTAAAGAGTGCTGGTTCGACCTTCGCCAGGGCTGTTCAAATTGGCTTTGGACCTCAGCTACACAGAAATGTGGAAGCCTATATGGATGACATCGTGGTCAAGACGAAGGATGAAGCCACTCTCATACAAGATGTGGAGGAAACTTTCACAAACTTGCGCAAGATCAACCTGAAGCTCAACCCTGAAAAGTGTGTGTTCAGTGTCCCACCGGCAAGCTGCTTGGGTTCTTCATATCTCAACGAGGAATAGAAGCCAATCCTGACAAGATCAAGGCGATCGAGCAGATACAGGCACCCAAGACCATCAAAGATATCAGACGCCTGACCGGATGTGTTGCCGCGTTGAGTAGGTTCATCTCCAAGTCCGCTGAGCGCGCCTTGCCGTTCTTCAAAATCTTGAAGAAGGTTGGCCTAATGAAGTGGACCCTGGAGGCAGATGCAGCGCTGCAAGACCTAAAGGAATACCTATCCTCTGCTCCCACTTTGGTCGCTCCTAAACCACAAGAGCCGTTGCTGCTATATTTAGCGGCAACAAATCAAGTGGTTAGTGCAGCGCTGGTGGCGCAGCGGGGGTGGATGAAGATTCGGCAGCCGCTGCTGACGCTGCCGGGAGCGAGAAAGAAACATCCGCAGCAGTGCTAGACACAGGTCAAGGGGGATCTCAGCAAATGGTTGACAGTGAATCCAAGGAAGTGGCAAAGAAGAAAATGGTGCAGCGGCCCGTGTACTTTGTCAGTTCCCTACTGCAGGGGGCTAGGTCAAGGTACTCCGGAGTACCAAAGCTGATCTTTGTCCTCATCATGACCTCGAAGAAGCTGCGCCACTACTTCCAAGCCCATGAGATAACAGTTGTCACCCGTTTCCCGTTGCAACGCATACTGAGAAACCCCGAAGCCACTAGCAGGATAGTTGAGTTGGCACTGGAGTTGTCAAGCTTCGAATTAAAGTACAAGAGCACTTCCACCATTCAAAGCAGAGCCTTGGCAGAGTTTATTGCAGAATGGACACCCACGCCAGATGATGAAGCTCCAGAGACAATCCTCCCCGGCAAAGAGGCGCCAAAGGATTGGACCATGTACTTTGACGGTGCTTTCCCACTCCAGGGCGCTGGAGCAGGCGTGCTCCTCATCGCCCCGATCGGAGAGAACCTCAAGTACGTCGTCCAGATGCACTTCCCCCGGGAGGAAGCCACCAACAATACCGCTGAGTACGAGGGGCTCCTTGCCGGACTCAGAATCGCGGTGGAGTTGGGAATAAAAAGGCTGATCGTCCGAGGAGATTATCACCTTGTGATAAAGCAAGTCAACAAGGATTACCAGAGCCCGCTGATGGAAGCCTACGTGGAAGAAGTGTGGAAATTGGAGGAGCACTTCGATGGACTGCAAACAGAGCATGTGCTGCGAGCAGAAAACAACATTGCTAACCACCTATCGAAGTGCGCTACGCAGAAGCTTCCTATGGAACCAGGAACCTTTGTTCTCCGCCTCACCCAACCATCAGTGTCCCCATCGGCGATGTCCAAGAAGAGAAGAAAGCTGAACTCCGGCAAGCATTTCCCGGTAGAGCTTCCCGAAGCCGCTGGTAGAGAGGCTGCCGGGGAAAGTCCCATTCCGGTTGACGAGCAGCTCCCTCCCGCAGGACCTGAGGGTCTAGTGGTTGAGACAAGCGCCCCCGGAGACGTGGAGATGCCTTTTGTCCTTGTTGTCGAGCCACAGGCTCCAACCTAGGCGCAGCATATAGTCCATTTCCTTCAAACAGGAGAACTCCCCGAAGAGCAAGAGGAAGCTGAAAGAGTAGCCCGTCGGTCAAGTATTTACCAGTTTGTCGATGACACCCTGTATAGAAGGCGGCCGAACGGTGTGAAATTGAGGTGTATCTTCCGGGAGGATGGACTGAAGCTGTTGGCGGAGATTCACGGAGGAGTATGTGGTTCCCACATTGGATCAAGGGCCCTTGCCGGGAAAGCTTTCTGACAGGGTTTCTATTGGCCCACTGCCCTCCAGGACGCTACTAAACTGGTCACCAAATGTGAAGCCTGCTAGTTCCACTCCAAGAATATCCATCAACCAGCGCAAGCCCTGCAAACAATCCCTCTATCCTAGCCATTCTCGGTCTGGGGGCTCAATATCCTGGGCCCCTTCCCCTGGGCTGTCGGGGGCTTTGAGTTCTTGTTCGTGGCAACCGACAAGTTCACAAAGTGGCCTGAGGTGGTACCAGTGAGAAAGGTGACCGCACAAGCAGCTATCAAGTTCATGAAAGGACTGGGGTGCCGCTTTGGAGTGCCTAACAGAGTGATCACCGACAACGGCACCCAGTTCACGAGCCGCACCTTCATGCAATATATCTGAAACCTTGGAAGCAAGGTCTCCTTTGCCTCTGTTGCTCACCCAAGGAGCAACGGGCAAGTAGAGAGGATGAATACTGAAGTGCTGCGAGGACTCAAGACAAGGACTTTCGATAAGTTGCGGAAGAGCGGCAGGCGCTGGATAGATGAGCTGCCGGTGGTTCTTTTGTCCCTCAGAATGACACCAAATCGAGCTACCGGCCAGACGCCCTTTTCCCTTGTGTAAGGGGCGGAAGCAGTGCTCCCCATGGAACTCATATATGGGTCACCTCGAGTGCTTGCCTACGATGAAGTAGAGCAACAGCAGCTACGGTATGATGATGTCACGCTCCTCGAGGAAGACCGTCTCCGGGCTGCTGTGCATGCCGCACGTTACCAGCAGGCTCTGCGCCGCTACCATAGCCGCAAAGTTCATGCCCGGAGCCTTGAGGAAGGCAACCTTGTCCTTCGGAGTGTTCAGTCCGCCAAGGTTACAAACAAGTTGACGCCAAAGTGGGAAGGCCCTTACCAGGTAATACGAGTCACCAGACCTGGCGCAGTCCGTCTGGAGACCGAAGATGGCACCAAGGTGCAAAACTCATGGAACATTGAGCATCTTCGTAAGTTCTACCCGTAAGGCGTGGCTGTCGGGCTCAGCCCTGGCAGCCACCTTTTGTACAAGCTTTGCCGATGTTGCATGTAACCCTTTGTACAAAGCCAGGCGCAGACCCTGTGCAACAATAATAAAGCTAGGCATTGCATCATATCATCATCCTTACATGCTCTTTACGCATTTTTATGACTGCAATGTTAGCGCTTTTAAGTTATTAAGATTTGCTAGAATGCTTGATGAAACCGTAATCTTTGTTACTGTCCTCACCCTACATGTTTTACCATCGAAGAAAACAGGGAAGGGAAACAAGGGAACAAAGATGGCGGCCCATCACGCTTGAAAAGAAGATACTACCTGGAAAAGATAAGTGTATCACGTATTTCCAGTTCAGTACTTCTCATTTTCTCAAGGAAACCCTTAGTATCTTCCTTACTGCCGGATGTGGAGTCATCCACGTGGTGAAAACCCTTGTCGGGACGAGTCGTCCTCCTGTCCTTGCTCATGGGGGTGACAGCGCCGATACCGACAAGGAGCTCTGCCGGGGAACAATGCCAACTTGTTGCCGGGGGCTCGTTCCCCCACTTTGGCACCCGTGGTTTGAATGACGACCCGGCAAGTAGCTCCGTGCGGCAGAGACGAAACATACTAATGCAGTACAAATAAGGAAAGAAAAGGGATAGTACTTGCAGGAGAAAAATAGCATTCTATTCTCATTCATTTTCGATACAAATGGGATGAAGATTACACGAGAGGGCACCTCTTTCTAACAACTCTTTATTTGGCTTTCTACCCTAGGGGCAGATTACATAAAGAAAAAGAGCAGAGGGAGACCCCCAACAGAAGCCCAGACTGACCCTGTCAGGACTAGCATTACGCAGACAGCAGTCCCACCGGAAAGGAGGGCGAAGCCGAAGTCCACGAGCCTGCCGGGGGCCAGCTAAGAAGAAGAGGTGGCGCCCAAGTCAAGAACCCCCAGCAAATTGCTCTGCCGGGAGGAGGAGGAGGAGCGCGATGACGGTGATGGTGCGACCGACGATCAGCTGGAGCCCAGGTCGTCATACTCTAACTTGACGGCCTGGGGCTCGTCATCGTCATCTTCACCGACACTGTCCTCCTCGTCGCTATCGCTCGAGGAGGAGCTTTGGACATCGCACGAGCTCTCCTCGCAGCAACCAAGACGGGCGCCCGAACGCCCGTCAATATTGACGGAGAGCATGTCAGCCTCCATCATCTTGAAGCGGAGGACGTGCCCATCCATGAGGTTGTGGGCGTGGGCGAAGGTTTTCCACCCACGCCTAAGAAGCATGACGTGACGCTCCGGGTACTCGACATCCACCCGCGCGGCGCCATTACAGCAACCATGCGCCCGCAGCCACAGGGCGTGCGGCTTGTCAACCTTCATCACCCTAGCGAAAGGGTGAGGGAGGAGCAGGTGGCCTCGGAGGGGACCACGCAGCTTGATGACGAAGTCCAGCACCGTTCCCTCGGCATGGATCTCCTCAAGGGGAGGGTCTAGCGTTGGAGGAGGAAGTGAAGCGGCGCTCCGCCTCCCCCGACCACAAGCTCCGTGTTGACTACGGCCCCTCCCAGCTCCTCCACCGCGCACACTCGAGCCACCCTCTGCCTCCGCGGCTGAAGCGGTGGCATGATCCCGACGGGAACCCCTTGCCGTTGAGGCAGAGGCCGGAGGCCGCCCTCATCCTCTAGGCATGCTAGCAGCGAACGCAGCTCAAGACAAAGAAGCAGAAGGGCAAGCTCTGTGGGTTTGCACTCAAGGAGGAAGAAAGGATGGATGAGCATCGCCCCTCGCGACCCCCAATTTATAGGGGAAGGCGCGGGGGCTGGCTCTCCTCCACTCCATGGGTCACTGCCCATCTCCACCAATTCCATCGCCCACGATCACGGGCAAACACGTAACCGCCCCATTGCTCCAATCCATGGCGCTGCGGTTTCTGCCAGGATCAGGACTTTAAGTCACGCGCGCCCATCGCTAACTCCCCGTATACATGTGGCGCGCGTGGCGGAAACGGCCTGAGGTGGTGGGTCAGTGCTGACCAAGAAATTGCCAGTTACTCCCTCACAATGCACGCTTGTGCATGAAACTTGGGCCTGACCCAACGGCACTTGGCGAGCACGTGTGGGACAGTCCCGGGGGCTCCTGTCGGTGCACTAGTACAGGGGTACCCAGTGCCCCTAACTTATGCACAGGCTGTAGAAGCAAAGAACCCCGCCAACAATCAAGACCAAGGCTCTAGCAAGCTCAACGCGGCAGCCCAAGCCTGGGATGCGACGCACCAAGCACGTCCCTGACGCTTGCCGGGGACCTAGACGTACACACCTCCCAGAAGACCTGGCAAGCGATTTCCCGGCAGGCGTGAGCCATCCAGCCACCGCTCCACCGCATCGCTATGCCTGTCACTTATCGATGCAGTGTCGAGCCCTCAGGCGATTAATCATCTCTCGCTAAGCACGTGGCGACGCATTGGAAGGCAAGTTACGCTTGGTTGACACCCGCCCTACAGCGTGTCAAGATCTTAAGCAACGACTAGCCAAGCGGTGGCAAGAGCTTGCCGGGGATGCACCCCGAAATGCCACCTAGGAAGGTAATCATGGCATTTTGTCCTAAATGCCAGAGTTAGGTATGATAGCTCTGCTTAGCTATCTAATCGATAGATAATGTCTGTTTTGCCATTGTGGTGACCCCTTGCACTATAAAAGGAGGCCCAAGGCAACCTAGCTCAAGGTTGGCAACTCGAACCCCTGAAAGCTTGTGCTCGCATAGCCGCTCTTTCCCCGACAACAGTCCTTGCCGGGGGTAGGCGCCCTGCGTTCTTCATGTTCCTCCAATCAATCCACCAAAAAGCAGGAGTAGGGTTTTACGCTTAGCAGCGGCCCGAACCTGGGTAAAATGCCTGAGCCCTAATCGTTGCGCCATCTCATGCTCTCCGCTCTTCGTGCAATGTGACCGGCCCCTTGCCGAACAACAAGGGACCTCTGGTCCCATAGGTGATCGTGAGCATCCGTGCCCCGACACCAGGTGCCATTGGACATAAGGTGAACTCGCTCCTAAGCCCCCCTCCTTTCAATTCACTCGAGACATGGATGCTACCTCAAGCGGAAACCCTTTGCATTCTTAGGTGCCATGAAGACAATCACGAAGACACTCAGAGTGAAGGGCAAGCTTCTATGAAGACGGATTCGAAGACGCATGAGCAAGAGGACCAAAGGTAGGCCAAGTCACCTTCCAGGCCCCGGACATCCGGCCCCCACCCCGGACGTCCGCCCCCCTGGAGATGCCAGCAGCACCAAGACTAGGCCGGAGAAGCTACAGCGCCTGGACATATGGCCCCGGCCTCGGAAATCTGGCATCAGGCCCCGGAATTCCGGCCAGGAGATGCCAGTACCGGACGCTCTCTGACCAGCTCGAGCCTGGACATCCGGCCCGTGGCCCGGACATCCGGCGACTCCCGAAGCCACGGACATCCGGCCTCCGCCCCAGACATCCGTCGCGAGGCACCCGCATCCACGACCTTCTGACAAGCTCCAGGCCGGACATCCGGCCCGTGCCCCAGACATCCGGCACCTCCGCGACTGGCCGGACATCCTACCCCTGGCCGGACTTCCGGCGCCTGCCTGCGCGTATGGACGGGCCGAGGACCATGTACCTCCCTCTCACTTACCCCTTCGTGGGCTAGCACTATATATACTCCACCCCCTCCTCCATTTTAGGGTTAGCAATTGTTTAGCTCGTAGATTAGTTGAGGATTGCTCCTTTCGTATCCTTCTCCCTTGGAGTGGTACCTCTACGTGAGAAGATCCTATGGATGTCAAGACCCCTTCCTAGGGAAGATCCTCCGAGATTTCAAGGCATCTTCTCCCCATGGGATTTGGGATGAAAACTACCATGTATCCTCTTTACCTTTGTTGTTCTTGTACCTTTGTGGATCTTTTGTGGATATGAGTCTCATGGATGTGTGATTGGGCTTGTTCTTGAGTGTTTCTCTTGTGATTTCTCCTCGTTCTTCACCGTGTTCTTCGTATTCTTCATGGAATCCCCCTCCAATTCGTGAAAGATTGACACCCACGGGTTTGCCCTGTATCAAAGAGTGTGTTCAAGTTCCTCATGCCGGCATGCCCAAGTCATCGATGCCATAGCCAACATTCTAAAGCTTTTGCTAGTAGGCATGTAGATGGTTGAGGACCTACAGAGAAATCAACAATATCCAGGTCTCCTCTTTGAAAACCTTTGAAGACTTTGGACTTGTCAGATTCCATAAGCACAATGCAACGATATTTGCCAAAGATGACAACCATATCTAAGTCACAAAGCATTGAGACAGACATCAGGTTGAATCCAAGGGATTCGACAAGCATCACTTTATCCATGTGTCGATCCTTTGAGATTGCAACCCTACCTAGACCCAATACCTTGAGTTTCCCTTTGTCAGCATAGGTTATATCCTTCAGATGAGATGAAGCAAGAGTTGTGTCCATCAATAAGTTCTTTTCACCAGTCATGTGATTGGTGCATCCACTATCGAGGACCCACTCGGTAGCTTTAGGTAGTTCTTCCTGCAGACGAATTAGTACTACTTATGAACACATATAATTCAGAGTGAAGGTTATGATAATCAAATTCGTCAGTCAGAATTTCATCAAACTATGCATTATGATAGTAAGATGAGGACGTGAGAAATGAGTAATTCATTTCTTTTTGATTAGCTTGCGTCCTTTCAAGCATTCTCCAGGTCTCCAGCAAATTCGTTAGACGTTCAAGTTCGTTTGGAGACCTGACCTTGCATGAGAGATTAGTTCTTTTTCTTCACCACCAACATCTGAATGGGTGGTAAAGAGTCAATCATTCTATGAGGAACATGTGAAAACTTTGGCATTGAAGCTAATGCACTTCGCTTGACGGTGGGGGTGGGGGGGGGTTAGAGTACTCATATGAATATGCAGAGAAATTCTACGAAGATTTATGAACATAACAGTTTGAAGAACAATGCACATATTCATTAGGTCTATCATTTCCCTGTGAAACGGATGCATTATTATGCATGCGAGTAGATCTGTGACGAGATAAAGACTTTGGTCCATATGATGAATTTGGTCAATATGAAAGAATTTGGTCGGGGGTTCCTTTTCTTCAATGGTGGTGTCATGTTGACATTCATCTGAAGATGGGAACCCAGATTTCCTTTATAGGGGGATCATTCCTGCAATTAGTTCCAATGTATGTAGCAAATACTTGTTGGGTTCTACCGTAGGTGCATCGCATGCAAATTAAAATTTTCCTACGCGTGGAACAACCACGAACATGCTACAGAGATGGATGATACGTCTCCAACGTGTCGCTAATTTCTGAAGTATTCATGCCATGTTTGCCTATGTTTACAATATTTGATATGGTTTTGATGCACTTTATATGATTTATTTAGAACTAACCCGGACTAACGCTATTTTCAGCAGAATTACCGTGGTGTTGTTTTTGTGCAGAAAATGAAAGTTCTCGGAATCGCCCGAAACTTTTTAATGATTTTTTCTGGAGGAAATAAGAAATATTGGAGTAAAAAACCACCAGAGAGGAGCCACCTGTGGGTCACAAGGACACAAGGCGCGCCCCCCAGGTCGCGTCCTGATGGCTTGTGGGGCCCACGTGGCTCCGTTGCGCGTGATTCCAACACTAAAAATCCTATAAATCCCAGAAACCCTAGAAATAAATAGAGACTCTCCGTTCCACAGCTGCAACTCTCTGTATCGACAAAAAACCAATCCGGAGCATTTCCAGTACCCTACCGGAGGGGGTAAATCATCTCCGGTGGCGATATTCATCATCCCAGTGGAGGCCATGACGCGGAGGGAGAAGTTCACCCTTGGGGCTGAGGGTATGTACCAGTAGCAATGTGTTTAATCTCTCTCTCGTGTTCTTGAGATGGCATGATCTTGATGTATCACGGGATTTGTTAATATAGTTGGATCATATGGTGTCCTTCCCTCTCTATCTTGTTGTGCTGAATTGAATCTTTCCCTTTGAGATCTCGTTATGTTGGATTGAATATTTGGTTTGCGAACACTTGATGTAGGTCTTGCATGCACATACCCGTAGTGACATTGGGGTATTCTATTGATTCACTTGATATATGTTAAGGCATCAACTTGCAGATTGAGGTGACCTTGGGGATCTATGCATAGGGGTTGATTGCACTTTTTCATACCACGTTCTCCGATAGAAATCTTGGGGTGCTCCTTAAAGTTCTTTGCATTGGATTGAATATGATAGATCTGAAATTGTTTGATGCATGTCGCATAATTTACCCACGGATACTTGAGGTGACATTGGAGTATCTTGGTGACATTAGGGTTGATTGATATGTATCATTGGTGTTATTTCAGTACGAACTCTAGGGCTGTTTGTGACACTTATAGGAATAGCTCAAAAAATTGATCGGAAAGAATAACTTTGAAGTGGTTCTACTACCTACACCAATTTCATCTTATGTTCTCCGCCAGATAGGAACTTTGGAGTGATTCTTTGTTGCACGTTGAGCGATGATCATATGATTCAACTATGTTAGCATTGTTGGGAGATTGCACTAGTGAAAGTATGAACCCTAGGCCTTTTTTCCAAGCATTTATATAACATTTTTCTCGCTGTTTACTATTTATTACCTTGCTGTTTTTATATTTTCAGATTACAAAAACTTATATCTACCATCCATATTGCACGTGTATCACCTAGTGCACCTATACAATTTGGCATTGTATTGGGTGTGTTGGGGACACAAGAGATTTCTTCTATTTGATTGCAGGGTTGTTTGAGAGATACCATCTTCATCCTACACCTCCCATGGATTGATAAACCTAAAGTCATGCACTTGAGGAAAAATTGCTACTGTCCTACAAAACTCTGCGCTTGGAGGCCAAACACGAGTCTACAAGAATAAAGTTGGGTAGTAGACATCAAGCCATTTTCTGGTGCCGTTGCCGGGGAGGTCTGTGCTTGAAGGTATATCTTTAAATCTTGCAATTAAATCTTTTAGTTTCTTGTTTTTCACTAGTTTGGTTTTATAAAATAAAACTACAAAAAATGGAATTTAGGTTGCCTTAATTGTTTCGTCTTTTTAATGTCTTTCGTGAAAATGATGGTTCGGAAAATTGTGCTCAATTGGTAGAGGAAGAGTTTATGAAAATACCTAATGAGAATTCCTTGAATGATGCGCATGATTGCAATGTTGCTACTATGAATTATCTGTATATCCATGATGCTAGTGATATGCAAAGCCAAAAGCTTGGGGATGCTATGTTTGATGAAGATGATATTTTTAGTCCCCCAAGTTTTGATGAGCAAATTTATTATGATGATGGCATGCCTCCTATCTATGATGATTACGATGATTACTTGTATGCTATAAAGAATAATTATAACTATGAAACTTGTCATCATGATTTTAATTTTCAATTTGGTCATGTCAATCATGTATCTCATGATAGTTATTTTGTTGAGTTTGCTCCCACTACAATGAATGAGAAGAAAATTGAGTTATAAATTTTCTATGCTTGTAAATTATTAAAAGGATTCTTTATGTGATAGTTATATTGTTGAATTCCTTCATGATGCTACAGAAAATTATTATTAGGGGGGAACTTATGCTTGTAGGAATTGCAATAATATCAAGTTTCCTCTCTATATGTTCAAAGTTTTGAAGTTATGCTTGTTTTGCCTTACTATGCTAGTTGATTCTTGCTACCAAATTTTTTTTGCTCACAAAATCCCTATGCATAGGAAGTGGGTTAGAATTAAATGTGCTTGTCATGAGATTCATGATGCTCTTTTGCATGTTTCAAATACTATTCCTATGTGAGCATCATTGAAATAGCAAAAAGGCATTAAAGAAAAGCGCTTGTTGGGAGACAATCCAACACTTTTCCTTTCTGTTGTTCACATGATTAATCTACTGTAGTAATCATGTTTTGTGCCTTTTATTTCAATAATGTACCAAGTAAAGCCTTTGGGATAGTATCGATACTTGTTGATTTGATTCTGTGCAAAAAGAGAAACTTTTGCCTCCAGTAAAGAATTTCTCTGATTTTACTGGAGCGTCAAACAAATCTGAAATTTCTACACAGTATTTATATGAAAATTATCTAAGTTTTACTATTTTTTCAGAATTGTTAGAGAAAGGAAAGTATGGTTATACTACAGATCTTCACAGACTGTTCTTTTTTTGACAGATTCTGTTTTGCATGCATAGTTTGCTTGTTTTAGTGTTTCCATAGCTTATATTTAGTGATATAAATTATGGGAATGATATTATACAGTAAGAATTATGGGAATGATATAAATTATGGGAATGATATAATCCATAGTTTGCTTGTTTTAGTGTCTCCATAGCTTATATTTAGTGATATAAATTACGGGAATGATATAATACAGTAAGAATTATGTGAGAACAATTATGAATATTTTCCTGACAGTGCCCAAGTGAATGATCTATCTTTATTATACTAACCCATCTCGAGAAGTTCCGTTAAGTTTTGTGTGATTGAACTTGCGGATTTCGGTGACCTTGAGGATCTATGCATAGGGGTTGATTGCACTTTTTCATACCACGTTCTCCGATAGAAATCTTGGAGTGCTCCTTGAAGTTCTTTGTGTTGGTTTGAATATGACAGATCTGCAATTGTTTGATGCGTGTTGCATAACTTAACCAAGGATACTTGAGGTGACATTGGAGTACCTAGGTGACATTAGGGTTGATTGATATGTATCATTGGTGTTATTTTAGTACGAACTCTAGGGCTGTTTGTGACACTTATAGGAATAGCTCAAAAGATTGATCGGAAAGAATAACTTTGAGGTGGTTCTACTACCTACACCAATTTCATCTTATGCTCTCCGCTAGATAGGAACTTTGGAGTGATTCTTTGTTGCACATTGAGGGATGAGCATATGATTCAACTATGTTAACATTGTTGGGAGATTGCACTAGTGAAAGTACGAACCCTAGGCCTTATTTCCAAGCATTTATACAACATTTTGCTTGTTGTTTACTATTTATTACCTTACTGTTTATATATTTTTGGATTACAAAAACTTATATCTACCATCCATATTGCACTTGTATCACCATCTCTTCGCCGAACTACTGCACCTATACAATTTGCCATTGTATTGGGTGTGTTGGGGACACAAGAGATTTCTTGTATTTGATTGTAGGGTTATTTTAGAGAGACCATCTTCATCCTACACCTCCCACGGATTGATAAACCTTAAGTCATCCACTTGAGGAAAAATTGCTACTGTCCTACAAAACTCTGCGCTTGGAGGCCCAACACGAGTCTACAAGAATAAAGTTGTGTAGTAGACAACAAGCCATTTTCTGGCGCTATTGCCGGGGAGGTCAGTGCTTGAAGGTATATCTTTAGATCTTGCAATTAAATCTTTTAGTTTCTTGTTTTTCACTAGTTTGGTTTTATAAAATAAAACTACAAAAAAATGGAATTTAGGTTGCCTCAATTGTTTTGTCTTTTTAATGTCTTTCGTGAAAATGATGGTTTAGAAAATTGTGCTCAATTGGTAGAGGAAGAGTTTATGAAAATACTTAATGAGAATTCCTTGAATGATGAGCATGATTTCAATGTTGCTAGTATGAATTATCTGAATATCCATGATGCTAATGATATGCAAAGCCAAAAGCTTGGGGATGTTATGTTTGATGAAGATGATATTTTTAGTCCCCCAAGTTTTGATGAGCAAATTTATTATGATGATGGCATGCCTCCTATCTATGATGATTATGATGATGACATGTATGATATAAAGAATAATTATAACTATGAAACTTTTCATCATGATTTTAATTTTCAATTTGGTCATGTCAATCATGTATCTCATGATTGTTATTTTGTTGAGTGTGCTCCCACTACAATGAATGAGAAGAAAACTGAGTAATAAATTTTCTATGTTTGTAGATCATTAAAAGGATGCTTTATGTGATAGTTATATTGTTGAATTCCTTCATGATGCTACTGAAAATCATTATGAGGGGGGAACTTATGCTTGTAGGAATTGCAATAATATCAAGTTTCCTCTCTATATGTTAAAAGTTTTGAAGTTATGCTTGTTTTGCCTTACTATGCTAGTTGATTCTTGCTCCCATAAATTGTTTACTCACAAAATCCCTACGCATAGTAAGTGGGTTAGACTTAAATGTCCTTGTCATGGGATTCATGATGCTTTTTTGCATGTTTCAAATACTATTCCTCTGTGAGCATCATTGAAATCATCGTGCCTAGCAAAAAGGCATTAAAGAAAAGCGCTTTTTGGGAGACAACCCAACACTTTTCATTTCTGTTGTTCACATGATTAATGTACTATAGTAATCATGTTTTGTGCCTTTTATTTCAATAATGTACCAAGTAAATCCTTTGGGATAGTATCGATACTTGTTGATTTGATTCTGTGCAAAAACAGAAACTTTTGCCTCCGGTAAAGAATTTCTCTGATTTTACTGGAGCGTCAAACAAATCTGAAATTTCTACACAGTATTTATATGAAAATTATCTAAGTTTTAAATTTTTTTCAGAATTGTTAGAGACAGGGAAGTATGGTTATACTACAGATCTTCACAGACTGTTCTGTTTTGCATGCATAGTTTGCTTGTTTTATTGTTTCCATAGCTTATATTTAGTGATATAAGTTATGGGAATGATATAATACAGTAATAATTATGTGAGAACAATTATGAATCTTGTCTTGACAGTACCCAAGTGAATGATCTATCTTTATTATACTAACCCATCTCACGAAGTTCCGTTAAGTTTGGTGTGATTGAAGTTTTCAAGTTTTGGGTGAGATTCCGATATGACGAGAATAAGGAGTGGTAAGACCCTAAGCTTGGGGATGCCCAAGGCACCCCCAAGGTAATATCCAAGGATGACTCGGGCGCCTAAGCTTGGGGATGCCCCGGAAGGCATCCCATGTCTCGTCTTCAACACTATCGGTATATCTTACTTGGCGCTATATTTTTACTCGTCACATAATATGTGTTTTGCTTGGAGCGTAATTTTATTTTTTTAGTATTTGCTTGCTGTTATTTATAATCTTGTTTTTCAATAAAAAGTTCCAAGAATTGCCTTTAGGATGCCTGATTTGCATGTTTCATGTGTGCTGTGTAAAAACAGAAACTTTTTCTGTAGTGTTTGAATTTCATATTTTACTGGAAGGTGGAAATTTTTTGAAATTTTTACACAGTATTTTCCTGTAAATTATTTATCCTATACTTAATTTTCATAATTTTGGGAGACATAGAAGTGCACTTTGTAAATTAACTGCTACAGACTGTTTTGTTTGGACAGATTGATGTCATAGTTTTTTTTATCTACTTATCCTATAGTTACCATAGCCTATATTGGTAGATATAAATTGTGGAAATGGTAGTAAACAGTAGATGATGTTTGAAAATTATTGTAAATTATTGTGCAACTTGTCTTGGCAGTACATGAAATGTTGATTTGTTCTTGAGATGGCACGATCTTGATGTATCACGGGCTTTGTTAATATAGTTGGATCATGTGGTGTCCTTCCCTCTCTATCTTGTTGTGATGAATTGAATCTTTCCCTTTGAGATCTCGTTATGTTGGATTGAATATTTGGTTTGAGAACACTTGATGTACGTCTTGTATGCGGATACCCGTAGTGACATTGGGGTATTCTATTGATTCACTTGATATATGTTAAGGCATCAACTTGCGGATTAGGGTGACCTTGGGGATCTAAGCATAGGGGTTGATTGCATGTTTTCATACCACGTTCTCTGATAGAATTCTTGGGGTGCTCCTTGAAGTTTTATGTGTTGGATTGAATGTGATAGATCTAAAATTGTTTGATGCATGTCGCATAATTTACCCACGGATACTTGAGGTGACATTGGAGTATCTAGGTGACATTAGGGTTGATTGATATATATCGTTGGTGTTATTTTCGTACGAACCCTAGGGCTGTTTGTGACACTTATAGGAATAGCTCAAAAGATTGATCGGAAAGAATAACTTTGAGGTGGTTCTACTACCTACACCAATTTCATCTTATGTTCTCTGCTAGATAGGAACTTTGGAGTGATTCTTTGTTGCACGTTGAGGTATGATCATATGATTCAACTATGTTAGCATTGTTGGGAGATTGCACTAGTGAAAGTATGAACCCTAGGCCTTATTTCCAAGCATTTATACAACATTTTGCTCGATGTTTACTATTTATTACCTTGCTGTTTTTATATTTTCAGATTACAAAAACCTATATCTACCATCCATATTGCACTTGTATCACCATCTATTCGCCGAACTAGTGCACCTATACAATTTGCCATTGTATTGGGTGTGTTCGGGACACAAGAGATTTCTTGTATTTGATTGCAGGGTTGTTTGAGAGAGACCATCTTCATCCTACACCTCCCATGGATTGATAAACCTTCGGTCATCCACTTGAGGGAAAATTTCTACTGTCCTACAAAACTCTGCGCTTGGAGGCCCAACACGAGTCTACAAGAGTAAAGTTGTGCAGCAGACATCAATGGATCACAGATCATTACCATGAGACGCACAATGCCGTGCAGCGGAAGTAGAGTTAGGGCAGCGCGTCCGCGAGGTCCGTCTCCTCCTCATCCAATCTCCCTTGAACAACCGGTCACCAGATACCACGTACAGGTACACCGGAGCGGCACAAGTGCACAGCCTCTAACGGTATCCGCGCGTGCAGGAGGAACACCGTGCGGCATACTACTATGTCCGATCACACAGTTTGACGGTGAGTGGAGGTGGCTAGTTGCAACACATGCAAAGCCCTAATGATGGCACCGAAGCGGTCAACCCAATGGGTGTGCGCACCTCCACTATATATAGGCATCCATCGCGGGCTCAACACTTGGGACTCGCATGGATCCTAAAGCCCACAAGTAGTTCATTCCCTTAAGTGCACGACCCCTTAGGTTCTCGTTCACTTGGTCATGAGTCCGATCACATCTGGCTTGGCTAGTCGTTAGCGGCCTCTAGCAAAGCGTGTCGACTCCAACTGTCCGATGAAGCTGGTTAGGCGAACCAGTACACCAAACTTTTGTTCCCTTTTCCACACGATATATGTTTTCATGCTCAAGGCGACATTGTCATCCTTGTTGCAGCACAACCTCTTTCTCGTTCCGGTGAATCCGACCAATACTTCGGATTATCTCATAATCCTCATCACATGGCCATGCTTAGCCAGGTCGGATCACCGAGGGGCCCAGAGTATATCTCTCCTGATCGGAGGGGCAAATCCAATCTTGATCAACCATGTCTCGCAGCATGGGTCCGGACAAGCCCGAAACCTACCTTTATAACTACCCAGTTACGGAGTAGCGTTTTGTCGGCCCAAAGCAGGTTTATCACCATCCCATGTACATGTGTCATCTCAGGTCTTAGGACATAGAATGTATGTTGTACTAGAGACTCACAGATGACCTATCACCGCATCTCATAGTCAGGTCTGTCCAACTTAGACCTTATCTCGACTCGGATCCAACTACGTCGAATCCGACCAGATCTTTCTTAGTCCATATTATCCGGCTAGCATCCAATGCTATATGGTCAGTGAGACTGGACCATCCACCGTGTCACATGCTAGTCTAACTTGTTGAGCGTCCACACGGCCCTTTTGACTAGGGACCATTTAGGACAGTCATCATACAATGCATAGTCTCACAAACAAGTCACGTACTTGTTAATACACATCATTGATAATATCCAAGGACTATCTTTATTCATAACACATAGGAAATATCATCATACATAATTGCCTCTAGGGCGTATCTCCAACAATACTCCACCATTCTAATTTTTGGAAAGTTTATAGTTGGAGTCAAATGACTCATTAGAAGAATATGAAGATTCACATGTAAAGCTAGATAAAGTGGACTGATCAACTGGAGGTCCTTTTGCAGCAACTCATGTGGTTTCGGGGCATTGCTCAGGTTTTTAGTAAGATCCATCAGCATTGAGTTTCCTCTCAAATGCAACACCCTCTTTCCTAGGGTTCCTGCTCAGAATCTGCTTCTTAAGCACATCACAAAGGGTTTGATGCCCTTTGAGGCTTTTCTACATGCCTGTCACATACAATTCCTTCAACCCTGTATTTTCGTTAGTCACACTGGTGGCTTCCTCATATGAGGGGCTAGTTACCATAGATATAGTTGGAGAATTTGCAGTTTCAGAAGCATTTGAACATTCAAGTAAAGCATCAACAGTTTTATGTTCGATGCATTTCAAACAAGGTGGGATAAATTCTTCCTGAGCGGAACTGGTCTATTGAGCGAGCAATGAATCATTTACTTTTTGAAAATCTTCATGAGATGCCCTTAGTTTCTCGGGATCTTGCTTTCTTTGAAGAAATTCATAAGAAAGCTTCTCATGATCAATTGAGAGAGTCTCATGACGACTTTTAAGACCATCATACTTTGACTGAAGACTATGAAGATCATCAGTCTGAGTTTGATACGATCCTTTTCCTTGTTGAATACGTCATCCGTTTTGTCTAGCAATTTCTGAATCCTTAGCATGGCACTTTGTTGCTTAGTGGCAATAGTAACTAGTATGTAATAGCTAGGTTTTACAGTCCCACCAAATTCATCTTCACTTGAATTAGAATCAGATTCAGAAGAGGAGTGATATGAGGGTACCTTAGAACCTTTTTCCATAAGGCAATATGGAAGAGACTCATTTTTGATATTCTTCATGTTGCGATCGAGGTAGCTCTTCAGATCCTTCATCAAGAAATCTTCACGATGAAGATAACCTTTATTCACATCAATGATTCGGTCCCAAATAAGCTTTGCGGAGCCCAGTCTATACACACAAGTGAATTTTTCCTTTGATAGCCGTGTACGGATGACATTCATGGTGCGAGCATCATGCTTTGTCACTGAATGCTTTCCCGACAAGGGCCCGTGATCCGATGTGGGAGCCGCAGATCCCTTCATGTATTTCTGCCAACAGCTGATGTCCTTCTTCCCGAGGAATGCACTTCAATTTTACACAGTTCAGCCTCCTCTTGTATAAGGTACTGTCCACAAACTGGTATGTGCACAACCGTCGGGCTACCCTTTCGGCTTCTTCTGGTTCCTCGGGAAGATCTCCTGTTTGGAGGTACTGGACTATCTGTTGTGCCCATGCCGGAGCCTGTGGCTCGACGACAAGGACCCAAGGCATTTCTTCCGCTGTTGGGACGCTAGCTTCTACGAAAAGGACCGTCGGGTCTACCGGAGCTCGAGGTCCGCCGGCAGGTGGTTGTCGCTCCCGGCAACACTCTTGGCGGCCACTGATGGCTCTGCCGGAAGATAGCCACCGGGATTGACTTTTCTTTTTCTATTTTGCCGCGCTGATGGAGTGACTAAAGGTTGGTTCAATCAGAGAACAAAAGTGTTCGGTTCCACATGCAGCTTCTGTGCGGCTCTCTTTGACAGGTTATGGCCAATGTCATTCTCCACACGGGGGATGTGCTCCATTTGTCGATCGTCAAAGCTCTCCTCCAATCTCTGTACTTCGTCAACATATGCCTCCATCAGGGGACTCTGGTAATCCTTGTTTACTTGGCGCGCGACAAGCTGCGAGTCCCCCTGGACTATCAACTTTCTAATTCCGAGATCAACCTCTATTCGTAGTCCGACAAGCAACCCTTCATACTCAGCCGTGTTGTTTGTTGATTCCTCCTGGGAAAAATGCATCTGGATCACATACTTGAGATGCTCTTCGGTGGGTGCAATGAGTAGCACTCCGGCACTGGCCCCTTGCAGCGAAAAAGCTCATTCTTGAGGTGCTTCTTTCCCGTGGAGTGTTGTCTCCGGGATTTCTTCGTCTGGCATTGTTGTCGATTCTTCTATGAACTCCACCAAGGTCCTGCTCTAGATTGTTGTCGTACTTTCGAAGCTCAAGTCAAAGCTGGCCAGCTCCAACGCCCACTCAACGATCCTGCCGGTTGCCTCTGGATTTCTCAAGATACGCTGCAGTGGGAACCGAGTGACGATAGTGATGTGATGTGCTTGGAAGTAGTGGCGCAGCTTTCGAGAGGCCACAAGGAGGCCAAACAACATTTTCTGCATCCCAGAGTATCTTGATCTAGCCCCCTGCAGGAGGGAGCTGATAAAATACACGCCGTGCTGCACCACCTTCTTATTCTGCACAGTTTGCTGATCCGCCCCTTGTGTCATACTTGCGTCATTGGCTATATGGTTTGCAGGGGCTAGTTCTGGCTTGCCGACTACCGGCTCGGTGGTTGCTGTCTCATCCTCCTCAGCTTCCCTCTCTGCCACCAGTGCAACACTAACCACTTGGTTTATTGACACCAAATATAGCAGCAACGGTTCCTCTAGTCTTGGTGCGACTAGGACTGGCGTCGAGGACAGGTATTTCTTCAAGTCTTGCAGCGCTGCCTCTGCTTCTGGGGTCCACGTCATTGGGCCCGCCTTCTTCAGGATCTTGAAAAATGGCAGGGCGCACTCTGTGGACATGGAAATGAACCTACCGAGGGCGGCGATGCAACCTGCCAAGCGGTGCACATCCTTGATGCGCTTGGGCACCTCCAGTTGTTCAATCGCCTCAATCTTGGCGGGGTTGGCTTCAATCCCGCACTGTGATACAAAGAACCCGAGGAGCTTGCCAGAAGGGACTCCAAACACACACTTCTCAGGGTTGAGCTTCAAATTGATCTTGCATAGATTCGCGGTGGTTTCTTCTATGTCTTGCACCAACATGTCCTTGTTCTTGTTCTTGACCACTACATCATCCATGTATGTTTCCACATTCCTATACAGCTGCGGTCCCAGACCAATCAGAACTGCTCTCGCGAATGTTGAACCGGCACTCTTCAACCCGAACGGCATGCGTCTGAAGCAGTATGCACTGTAGTGGGTAATGAATGCTGTTTTTTCTTCGTCCTCCTCAGCCATGAAGATCTGGTGATAGCTAGAATATGCATCGAGGAAGGACAGGAGATCGCAGCCATCGGCCGAGTCCACAATCTGGTCAATGCGCGGCAAGGGGAACGGGTCCTTCGGGCAAGCCTTGTTGACATCGGTGAAGTTGATGCAAAGCCTCCATTTCCCATTTGCCATGCGCACCAGCACATGATTTGCTAACCAAGTTGGGTGGATCACGCCCCTGATCAGACTTGCTGCCTCTAGCTTTAGGATTTATTTGGCAATAAATTCCCGCCACTCTAAGGGTTGCTTCCGGACCTTCTGCCTGACGGGGCGTGCATGGGGACAAACGGCAAGGTGGTGCTCAATCACCTCCCTGGGAACACCGGGGTTGTCAGACGGTTGCCAGGCAAACACATCGACATTCGCCTGCAGGAAGGTGACGAGCGCGCTTTCCTATTTGCTATCGAGGGTCTCACTTATGGTGAAAGTGTTGTCCACCCCATTCTCCCGCGCGGCCACTTGCTTCGTCTCGGGGATGGTCACCTTGCCTTTCTTGCTCCTGGGATCAGAGGTCTCTGCTAAGTCCACGACAGGCATGCTGCACTTGTTTAGGGCGTGCTGCACTTGACAAGATATTCCGTCTCCAAAACTATGATGGATAAACGAAGATCGCCATGGCTTCACTTGATTTCCATGATTAGGTTCTAATTTGGTGGGAGCAAGTAATTGAGCAAAGAAGAGAGAAAGGCGAACCTCTATCACAACTTGGAATCAAATGAAGGATCTCACGGGAGCTCGCTTTGTGCCTACTGAAAGAACAACTTCTCCCTAGGTGGTTTTGGTAATCAATAACAACATATATTTCATTGGACTAATGTTTCCACTAAGTATATTTCAGGAAAGTTCAAAGAATTGATTGGCAAAAGGATCATGAGGAGATCCCCTAGATGCAAGGAACATCTATTGGCAATAAGCTTGAAGACTCTACATTTTATACCGGTACAATACCAAAAAATCCTGAACATTTTCCGATGGCCAAAATAGGACTTCCCATATATAAATATTTACCTCTGGACCATTCCGGAACTCCTCATGACGTCCGGGATCTCATCCGGGACTCCGAACAACTTTCGGTAACCACATACAATTCCCATTACAACTCTAGCGTCACCGAACCTTAAGTGTGTAGACCCTACGGGTTCGGGAACCATGCAGACATGACCGAGACACCTCTCTGGCCAATAACAAACAGCGGGATCTGGATACCCATATTGGCTCCCACATGTTCCACGATGATCTCATCGGATGAACCACGATGTCGGGGATTCAATTAATCCCGTATACAATTCCCTTTGTCCATCGGTATGTTACTTGCCCGAGATTCGATCGTCGGTATCCATATACCTTGTTCAATCTCGTTATCGGCAAGTCTCTTTACTCGTTCCGTAACACATGATCCCGTGACTAACTCCTTAGTCACATTGAGCTCATTATGATGATGTATTACTGAGTGGGCCCAGAGATACCTCTCCGTCACACGGAGTGACAAATCCCTGTCTCGATTCGTGCCAACCCAACAGACACTTTTGGAGATACCTGTAGTGCACCTTTATAGTCACCCAGTTACGTTGTGATGTTTGATACACCCAAAGCATGCCTACGGTATCCGGGAGTTGCACAATCTCATGGTCTAAGGAAATGATACTTGACATTAGAAAAGCTCTAGCAGACGAACTACATGATCTTGTGCTATGCTTAGGATTGGGTCTTGTCCATCACATCATTCTCCAAATGATGTGATCCCATTATCAACGACATCCAATGTCCATGGTCAGGAAACCATGACCATCTATTGATCAACGAGCTAGTCAACTAGAGGCTCACTAGGGACATGGTGTGGTCTATGTATTCACACATGTATTACGGTTTCCGGTTAATACAATTATAGCATGAACAATAGACAATTATCATGAACAAGGAAATATAATAATAACCATTTTATTATTGCCTCTAGGGCATATTTCCAACAGTAAATAGATCTGATAAATACAGGAAAAGAAAACTAAAAAGCCCTAAGAACTGGCGGAAGCACCCGAGGTAAAGCATTCGTGAAACTTTATGGGTAAACTAATATGGATTTATCATACAACGAGAATGCGGCGGAGGCAAAACTACGCATTATTGAGAAGAGGCTATGGGGGCAACTAGATCTACGACTAATTTTTTACGTGATCCGATGGACTCCGATAAACTACAAAGAACACAAAAAAACTAATGGGGGGAATGATACTCACCAGATTCAAGGTGGAGGAAGCCTCAGGGTGTCACTCCTGAAGAAGGCCGCAGATGATGCAGATGAGCTCCGGTGATGACGGTGGGGCGGTTAAATCTCTTCTTGTGATTTGGACTCCGGCGAGTTCGAGCATCGTTTCGGAGGCAAGAGGAAGAAGACGAGGTAACAGATGATAAGTGGGGGCGAAAGGAAAACCCGAAGCGGCATGGTGGAAACGTGGACTGTTGCAGTAATTTGTGGCTACAATGACGCCTTGATTCCCTCGCGCGACCATATTTGACATCTATTTCAAAAGATTCACCATGATGACAGCAAGATGATGTCATGGTGGTGATACTTGAAAAGAAGCTATGTCCGGAAAGAGAGAAAATGACCCTACAAAGCATTCACCCGTACGGACTTTGAGAGACGATGCTTGGAGGGAGGATAAAATGCCGGCTCATAAGTTAGATCCAAGCTCTAACCTTCATGTTTTAGTTTCTTTGTTTCAGAATGGAGTTTAACATGGATAAATCCAAGCTGAATAGGGGGCTAATGTTGGGGATATACCCCACGGTATGACCTGGCCCAGATGAGACCTGGCGATCCAGGGCGGTTCATAAGTGGAATCATTGGGTGGGCCGTAGAAAACCAAGATGTTCAAGGCCCAAAAGGTGACTTAAATAAGGAGGACGGTTCACGGCCCAATATTTGGCGGGGCGGCTTATGGAGGAAGTCATAAGGAATTTCCCTTACTTGAAAGACAAGATAGGTAGAAAGTAGACTAGGTTACGGGTTGTATTATGACCCGGATCCTATTGTGACCTCAGGGCCTCAACCTATATATAAAGGAGAGCCCTGAGGAAGAAAGACTAAGTAAAAATCCTCGAGAGCTAGGTTAGCGATTCTGCACCCTTGTAATCGAGATCATCATCATCAATAACACACAAAGCCGGACGTAGGCTTTTACCTCCATCGGAGGGGCCGAACCAGGGTAAACCCTCGTCTCTCGTTCCCGATCAACCCCATCCAAGCAACTACCTAGTTGCGATGGCTCCTAGACTTAGTCCTCTCGCTTGGACATCTTCCGTGACAAAACCACAACAGTTTGTGATATACTTGATTTTCATATTGTTTTTAAAATGAAAAATGAGGTTACTTCGACAAAGGACGGTGTTTGGATTGCAATAAAATTTATCTGAAGTGAACACAGACCAATAGGCGTGTCGTGCTAAAATATGGAATTATTCGGGGCTCATTTGACCTTTTTATACATTAGTTGAGTTTTCTAGGCATTTAATGCGTATAATTCAATTTTGAACTACAATCACAAGTTCCGGTGCAACAAAATTGGTTGAAAAGCATATAGGTGTCCATGGTTGCATCTTTAGGTCCCATGCAAGAAATGGGAATGAATTTCAAACATCTCGACATCTTGGCTCGTCCACAAAAATTGACATACTTGGTTTTTAAATTACTGTATATCCAAAAGTCGTCAGAAATTGAAACTTGGATGTTGTAATGACATGGCACATAAGTGCCGTGGTAAAAAAATTGTTCAATTCGGGGCAAGTTTTGGCACAAGCCTCTTACAAACCGGAGCTTCTCATAGGAAGCTTTGTGGTTCCGATAGGGAACGTGTCACCTTATGTGGGCGAAATGACATCCGCAGCCTCCTCTCGCCTTAAACCTTTTCGAGAGGCAACATAGACCAATAGGAGTGTCGTGCTAAAATGTGGGATTTTTTCCAGGTTTGTTTGGCCGATTTAATACATTAATTGAGTTTTATAGGCATTTAAAGTTCATAATTCAAATTTGAACTACAATCACAAGGTCTGGTGCATTAAAATGGGTTGAAAAATCATATGAGTGCCCATGGCTGTATCTTTAGGTCCCATGCAAGAAATGGGAATGAATTTCAAACATCTCGGCATCTTCGCTCGGCCAAAAACACTGAGAAACTAGGTTTTTAAATTACAGTAAATCCAAAACTTGTCAGATATTCATGAAACTTGGCATGTTTTCATGTCATGGCACATATGTGCCATGGGAAAAAAATGTCCAATTTGGGACAAGTTTTGGCACAAGATGCTTACAAACCTGAGCTTCTCACAAGAATATTTGTAGTTCTGATAGGGATCATGTCACCTTATGTGGGCGAAATGACATCCGCTGCCTATTCTCGCCTTGAACTTTTTCTAGAGGCAACATAGACCAATAGGAGTGTTGTGCTAAACTATGGAATTATTCAGGGTTCATTTGGCCTTTTTATACATTAATTGAGTTTTATGTGGGGCACACCCGTGTATGTCGATCTTTTCACATTTGGAGGGGGGAAAGGGAGAAATCACGAGGGAGAAAATGAACTCAAGAACGATCTCCAATCACACATCCACTAAATCCACTCAAACACAAGAGATACATAGATCCAAACTCAACAAGGAGATACAAGTAACCGATAGTCGTCTTACTCCGGAGGAGATGAGGTCTTGATATCCCGTGGGATCTTCCCTTGATAGGGGCCTTGGCATCCACTTTGGATCTTCTCTCAAACAGGTCTTCAACTCCGTGGGAGAAGTAAAGTAGATGGAGCTATGCTCAACAAAGTCAAGTGCAAAACATAAGCTAACCCTAGCTAGAGGAGGGGGAAGGATTTTTATAGTCGTAGGCGGAATAGAGGAGTGCATGGGCCAAGGCCCAAGTTGCTGTGCGCAGACAGTGTCCGGAAGTCCGGGCGCGGTCGGACGTCCGAGGCTTCACGGTGGTGCGGACATCCGGGGGCGGCTGGGCGTCCGACGATCTGGTTTGGGCGCGGGGTGGCCGGATCTCCGGGGCATGTCGGACGTCCGCCGCTCGGTCGTCCGGAGGCTTCAGACTTCCGTAGAATCGGCTCTGGTCGGTTGGCGTCGGGTTTCCGGAGAGGGGTCGGACGTCTGGGCGCTGGGTGGTGTCCGACGTCCGAGCGGCTCCAGTCGTCCGGCCACTGTGGACCTACTGCGGTCTTCTGGCTGGGGCTGGACTCCAGGCGTCGGACGTCCGAGGAGGGTCCAGACGTCCGGAGGCTGTAGCTCATCTGCAGCTCCTCCTTGGTACTTCCAAGCTTGGCATCCTCGTGGATCTTCGTGGTCGCTCTCATGTTCCTCTCCCGAGTACCTGTGTATGCAAAGAACTTCTGCTTGAGGTAGTAGCCATGTGTCCCATGAATCGAACTATGGTTGAACAAGGAGAGATGTCACCTCGGATTCAATTGCACGTGCACGGGCTCTTGTCATGGGACCCTTTGGAGCTTGAGTTGATGGAGATGGGTCCATGGGGATGACCAAGGGATGCTCCGCATCATCTCCCCCCCCCCCTTGCAAGAGACCCATCCTCGGATCAAGATCTTCATCACCATGGAAAGGAGATAGGTCCGTGATGTTGAAGGTGTCGCTCACGTTGTACTTGTCGCGTGGAATGTCGATCTTGTAGGCATTGTTGTTGTAGCGTTCCAACACTTTGAAAGGTCCATTGGCTCGAGGAAGTAGCTTGGAATTGCGCTCGGCAGGGAAACGGTCCTTGCATAGGTGTAGCCACACAAGATCACCGGGCTCGAACACCATGGGGTGCTTGCTGGTGTTGCGGTTGGAGGTGACTCGTTCCACTTGACGTTCGATCCTGCGCCTTGTATCTTCATGCATCCTCTTGATATAGCTTGCCCTTGCACTTGCGTCCATGTTGACGCGCTCTTGTAGTGATAGAGGTAGGATGTCCAATGGTGACAAAGAATTGAAACCGTAGACCACCTCAAAAGGAGATTGCCGGTGGTGAAGTGACGCGCGCGATTGTAGGCGTACTCGGCGATGGGGAGGCAATCTTCCCATTCCTTGATGTTCTTCTTGATCAACACGTGTAGTAGAGTAGATAGCGTCCGGTTCGTCACCTCCATTTAGCAATTGGTTTGTTGATGATAGGCCGAAGAGAATAGAAGTTTGATTCCGACCTTGGCGCATATAGTCTTCCAAAAGTAGCTTAGGAACTTGATGTCGCGATCCGAGACAATGGTCTTGGGGACGCCATGTAGTCGCAAGATGTCCCTACAAAAGAGATTTGCAACATGTGAAGCATCGTCGATCTTGTGACATGGAATGAAACGAGCCATCTTGGAAAAGTGGTCCACAACGACAAAAACGGAATCATGTCCATTTTTGGTTCGTGGGAAACCAAGCACAAAATCCATACTAATGTATTCCCAAGATTTGAAAGTTATAGGAAGAGGCATGTAAATACCATAGGATTGAGCTTTAGACTTAGCTTTGCAGCATGTAGAGCATCGGTTGGTGAAGCGTGCAACATCACGAAACATCTTTGGCCAAAAGTACTTGTTGGAAAGTGTAGCATATGTCTTGTCACGTACAAAGTGACCTATAAGTCCTCCACCGTGAGCCTCTTGCAAAAGCAACAAACGAGGAGAAGACTCAGGTATACAAAGTTTGTTAGCACGCTTAAGATAGCCATCTTTTATGTAGTAGTTCTCCCAACATGGTTTCACTTGGCACTTAGCATATGGAGTAGCAAAGGAAACATCATGCTCATACAAATCTTTGATATGCTCAAAACCAATGACATTCAATTCAAGTTGAGTAAGTAGCATGCATTTGTGGGAAAGAGAATCCACCACAACGTTTTCTTTACCCTTAATTTATTTGATGACATAAGAAAAAGACTCAATAAACTCACTCCATTTGGCATGCCATTTTTTCAACTTAGTTTGACCCTTAAGGTACTTGAGGGACTCATGATCGGTATGAATGACGAACTCATCAGGTCATAGATAATTCTCCCAAACATGTAACACTCTCACCAAAGCATACAATTCTTAATCATAGATGGGATAGTTAAGTTGAGCGCCGGAAAGTTTCTCGCTAAAGTACGCAATTGGGCGCTTCTCTTGCATGAGCACACCACCTATGCCGTTACCACTAGCGTCACAATGCACTCGAATGTTTTGTCAAAGTTGGGTAAAGCAAGCAAAGGTGCATGAGTAAGCAAATTTTTAATCTCATGGAGTGCGGTGTCTTGGGAAGGTCCCCAAACAAATGGTGCATTCTTCTTGCTCAAAGCATGTAGAGGAGATTCAATAGTGCTAAAGTCCTTGACAAAACGACGATAGAAATTGGCTAGCCCTAGGAAACTAGGCATTTGTTTCAAATTTGTGGGTGTAGGCCAAGTTTTAATAGCATCAATTTTACTTTCATCCACATGAACACCCTTAGAAGATACCACAAATCCTAGGAAAATGACCTTGTCAACACCAAAAGTGCATTTTTCCATGTTTGCACAAAGTTGTTATTTCCTAAGAATTTGCAGGACTTTTCTAACGTGAGTAGCATGCTCCTCAAGAGACTTGCTAAAGACAAGAATGTCATCAAAATAGACCACAACACAATATCCTATTAGGGGTCGCAAAACATAATGCATGACACGCATGAATGTACCCGGTGCTTCAGATAAGCCCATGGGCATCACTAGCCATTCATAAAGACCAAACATAGTCTAGAATGCCGTTTTCCACTCATCACCCTGTTGTATGCGTATTTTGTAGTAACCACTTTTTAAGTCGATCTTAGAAAATATAGTTGCACCACTAAGTTCATCTAGCATATCATCTAGGCGAGGAACGGGGTGGCGATAGCGAATGGTTATAGCGTTGATAGGATGGCAATCGGAACACATGCGCATACTACCATCATGCTTAGGTACTAGAATCATTAGGACCACACAAGGACTCAAACTCTCACGTACATGCCCTTTATCAAGGAGTTCTTGGACTTGCCTTTGTATTTCCTTTATTTCTTCCGGGTTGACGCGGTATGGTGCCTTGTTAGGAAGCGGTGCTCCGGGGATGAGGTCGATGCGGTGTTCGATCCCTCGTTTTGGTGGTAGTCTCGGAGATAGCTCATCAGGAAAAACATCTTGGAATTCCCGCAACAAATGACATAACTCAAGAGGAAGATGTTGTGAAGGGTTAGTCCGAACGACGTCATCTTTGCACACAAGTATATAGTGAAGAACGATCGATGGGCTCTCACTCACATCCCTCAAATGTCTTTTGGTGGCTAAAAGAACTATATCTCTCATGTCCCTCGTCGTGGAGTCACTCAAGTTTGGCTTGTGGCTCTCACTCTCTTTTAGGTGGATCGCTCTCTCACTTTTATCTCCACGATGGGATGAAGCGTGCTTGTCGGCGATGACTTGACTTGGAGTCATTGGTCGAAGTACATATTGCTTGCCCTTCATCTTCAAGCTATAGTGATTGGTCCGGCTGTTGTGGATGACGCCACGGTCGAATTGCCATGGTCTACCAAGGAGAAGATGGCAAACGGACATGGGAACCACATCACACTCCAAGGTGTCTTCATAAGCGACTATCTTGAAGGACACTTGCATGGTGTGTTCAACTTGGAGGGTGCCAGAATCACTTAGCCATTGGACCTTGTAGGGGTGAGGGTGCCTCTTGTTGACCAATTGGAGCTTGGCACAAAGGTCCTCACTTGCCAAATTGTGGCAACTTCCGCCGTCAATGATGACCTTGACGGATTTTCCTTGGATGCCCGCCTTGGTATGGAAGATGTGGCAACGTTGGTCCTCTTCTTCTTGTTGTTGAAGCGTCAAAACCTTGGAGACAACGAGGGCGGGGCTCGGATCATTGTCGCAAAAGATTTGCGAATCTTCATCTTCATTGACTTGACGATGCATGGACCTGTGCTCCAATGCTTTCATCTCACCATCACTCATAGAGTCATAGGTGCCATCATCTTGAAGGATCATGGTGCATTTTGTTGGACACTCGTATGTCTTGTGGCCTCGGCCTTGGCATGTGAAACACTTGATGGAGCTTGATTTAGTGGTAGCATCCGGTGTCGGTGTAGAGGATGAAGTTGTCGATTTGTAGGTGCTTGTAGTAGGTCAGCTTGATGAAGTCGTCTTGTCCTTGTAGCTTGACTTGTCGCTGGTAGGTGTCGTAGATTTCGTAGTCGAAGGCGTCGTTGTTGTAGTAGCTTGAGCACTTGAATCGCAGGTCTTGGAAGAAACTTGGAGTACTTGTAGTCATCTTGCACTTGGCGTTCCGCCTTTGTTGCTTGATGCACTAACTCAAGTAAATTGGAGTATGGTTGGAAGTCTGTGCTTTCCTTGACTTGGTAGTTGAGGCCATTCAAGAAACGTGCCATTGTTTGCTCGTCATCTTCCTTGACATTGGCTTGGATCATTGCGATTTCCATCTCCTGGTAGTACTCTTCTACCGACTTGGTGCCTTGCTTGAGTTGTTGTAGTTTCTTGAAGAGATCCCGGTTGAAGTGTGTAGGCACAAAACGAGCTCTCATGAGATCCTTCATTTGGGCGCAAGTGTTGATAGGAGGTTCACCTCTTTCTCTTCTTCGTTCAATCACTTGTTCCCACCAAATTAGAACGAAGTCTTGGAACTCAAGTGAAGCCATAGCTATTTTCTTTTCTTCGTCATAGTTGTGGAGACGGAAAATCTTGTCAACTTTGAGTGCCCATGCTGTGTACCGCACCTGTGTGTGCCTTGCCATGAGTGTGTCAAGGGGTACAAGAGTGACCCAGGAGTGCATCACTGGACAGCGGTCAAGATTATCCTTAGTAACTCGAGGACTAAGGAAATATTTCTCGATTATGGAGGTGATAAAGAGTTCATCGTAAAGGGTTACGTCGATGCAAGCTTTAACACCAATCCGGATGACTCTGAGTAGCAATCCGGATACGTATAGTGGAGCAGCCATTTGGAATAGCTCCAAGTGGAGCGTGGTAGCATCTGCAGTATAACATATAGATTTGCAAAGAACACACGGATCTGAATGTTGCAGACCCGTTGACTAAAGACCTCTCTCACATGCAAAGCATGATCGAACCCCAGAACTCATTGGGTGTTAGATTCATAACAATGTAAATCACATGGTGATGTGAACTAGATTATTGACTCTAGTGCAAGTGGGAGACTATTGGAAATATGCCCTAGAGGCAATAATAAATTGGTTATTATTATATTTCATTGTTCGTGATAATCGTTTATTATCCATGCTATAGTTGTATTGATTGGAAACTCAAATACATGTGTGGGTACATAGACAACACTGTGTCCCTAGTATGCCTCTAGTTAACTAGTTCATTGATCAAAGATGGTCAAGGTTTCCTGGCCATAGACATGAGATGTCATTTGATAACGGGATCACATCATTAGGAGAATGATGTGATGGACAAGACCCAAACTATAAACATAGCATATGATCGTGTCAGTTTATTGCTATAGTTTTCTGCATGTCAAGTATCTGTTCCTATGACCATGAGATCATGCAACTCACTGACACCGGAGGAATACCTTGTGTGTATCAAATGTCACAACGTAACTAGGTGACTATAAAGATGCTCTATAGGTATCTCCGAGGGTGTCTGTTGAGTGGGCATGGATCAAGACTGGGATTTGTTACTCCGTGTGACGGAGAGGTATCTCAGGGCCCACTCGGTAATACAACATCACAAGAAGCCTTGCAAGCAATGTGACTAAAGTGTTAGCCACGGGATCTTGTATTACGGAACGAGTAAAGAGACTTGCCGGTAACGAGATTGAACTAGGTATAGAGATACCGACGATCGAATCTTGGGCAAGTAACATACCGAAGAACAAAGGGAACATCATACGGGATTAACTGAATCCTTGACATAGAGGTTCAACCGGTAAAGATCTTCGTAGAATATGTAGGAACCAATATGGGCATCCAGGTCCCGCTATATGTTATTGACCGTAGAGGTGTCTCGGTCATGTCTACATAATTCTCGAACCCGCAGGGTCTGCACACTTAAGGTTCGGTGACGTTTCGGTATAGTAGAGTTATGTATGGTGGTGACCGAAGGCTGTTCGGAGTCCCGGATGAGATCCTGGACATCACGAGGAGCTCCGGAATGGTCCGGAGGTAAAGATTGATATATAGGAAGTCCCGTTTTGGTCACCAGAAAAGTTTCGGGTATTTCGGTAATGTACCGGGAGTGCGGGAAGGGGTATTGGGGACCATCGGGAGGGGTGTCTTGACCCAAAGGGCCTCATGGGCTGTGGGAGGAGTCAAGCCAGCCCTTAGTGGGCTGGCTGAGCCCCCCACTAAGGCCCATGCGGCTAGGGGTGGGAAAAACCCAAAGGGGGAAAGGTGGAAAGGGTTTCCAAGTGGAGAGGAGGAATCCTACTCCTAATAGGATTGGAGTAGGACTCCTCCACCTCCAATTTTGGCCAGCCCTTGAGGGTTTGAGGCTGCCTCCTCCCCTCCCTCCCTCCTATATATACTAGAGGATTTAGAGGGGAGAGCTAACCCTAATTGCGACGTGCTCCCTCTACTTCCTCTAGATCGTTTTCTCCTCTAGTCTAGTTTCGGCAGTGTTTAGGCGAAGCCCTGCCGTAATAGTTCCACCACTGCCGCCGCCGCGCCGTCGCGCTGACGGAGAACTCATCTACCTCTCCGCCCCCTCTTTCTAGATCAAGAAGGCGGAGATCGTCATCGAGCTGTACGTGTGCTGAACGCGGAGGTACCGTCCGTTCGGCGCTAGATCGGAAGGACCGTGATCAGGATCGCGAGACGATTCGTGATTTGGTCGCGGGATGGATCGTGATGGGATCGCGGAACAGATCGTGATTGGATCTTGAGATGGATCATGATGGGATCGCGGGATGCTCGGCGATTTGGATCATGAAGTCGTTCGACTACATCAACCGTGTTTCTTAACGCTTCCCACTTAGCGATCTACAAGGGTATGTAGATCCACTCTCCCTCTCGTAGATGCTCATCACCATGGATAGATCTTGCGTGTGCGTAGGAATTTTTTGTTTCCCATGCAACGTTCCCCAATAGTGGCATCATGAGCTAGGTCTATGTGTAGATGAGATCTCGAGTAGAACACAAAAGAGTTTGTGGGCGTTGATATTCAGATTGCTTCCTCCCTTGGTCTTTTCTTGTTTCGGCGGTATTGTGGGATGAAGCGGCCCGGACCAACATTACTCGTATGCTTATGAGAGACCGGTTCCATCAACTGACATGTAACTTCGTTGCATAAAGATGGCTGGCGGGTGTCTATTTCTCCCACTTTAGTCGGATCGGATTTGACAAAGGCGGTCCTTGAGAAGGTTGAATAGCAATTTTTGTATCACCGTTGTGGTTTTTGCGTAGGTAAGAATTGTTCTTGCTAGATACCCGTAGCAGCTACGTAAAACTTGCAACAACAATTAGAGGACGTCTAACTTGTTTTTGCAGGGTATGTTGTGATGTGATATGGCCAATTACATGATGAGATATATGTGATGTATGAGATGATCATGTATTGTATAGAATATCACGACTTGCATGTCAATGGGTACGGCAACCGACAGGAGCCATAGGGTTGTCTTTAATTATTTTCGCCATTTTGCTTTACTTTATCGCTATGAGTTAGCAATAGTCGTGGAAGCAACAGTCAGCGCGACAACCTCAAGGCGACACATTGATGGAGATCAAGATGATGGAGATCATGGTGTCATGCCGGTGACGATGGAGATCGTGCCGGTGCTTTGGAGATGGAGATCAAAAGCACAAGTTCATGGCCATATCATGTCACTTATGATTTGCATGTGATGTTAATCCTTTTATGCATCTTATTTTGCTTAGGACGACGGTAGCATTATAAGGTGATCCCTCACTTAAATTTCAAGATAAAATTGTGTTCTCCCCGAGTGTGCACTGTTGCGAAAGTTTGTCGTTTCGAGACACCACGTGATAATCGGGTGTGATAGACTCTACGTTCGCATACAACGGGTGCAAGCCAGTGTTGGACGTGCGGAACACTCGGGTTAAACTGGACGAGCCTAGCATGTACAGACATGGCCTCGGAACACAAGAGACCAAAAGGTCGAACATGAGTCATATAGTAGATATGATCAACATGAAGATGTTCACCATTGAAACCACCTCAACTCACGTGCTGATCGGACTTGAGTTGGTGGATTTCGATCATGTGACACTCGAATGACCGGAGGGATGTCAATTTGAGTGGGAGTTTTTAAGTAATATGATTAACTAAACTCATTATCATGAACATAATCAAAATGTCTTTGCAAATTATGTTGTAGATTACTAGCTCGCGCTGTAGCTCCCTTGAATTTTTATATGTTCCTAGAGAAATAGAGTTGAAAGATGATGCTAGCAATAATGCAGACTGGGTCCGTGATCTGAGGATTGTCCTCATTGCTGCACAGAAGGCTTATGTCCTTAAAGCACTGCTC
This sequence comes from Elymus sibiricus, assembly GCA_039707655.1. Taxonomy (NCBI): domain Eukaryota; kingdom Viridiplantae; phylum Streptophyta; class Magnoliopsida; order Poales; family Poaceae; genus Elymus; species Elymus sibiricus. Next base: position 245,675,550 of record CM077669.1, read on the forward strand.
GGTGCGCCACCCCCTCCAACGTCGTCTGTAGATGTTGTGAACATCTGATAGGCACGTTCTGATGACTACTTAATAGTTTAGTGTGTCATGCATTACGGCTTAGAATTGAGGCTCCAAAACGTTTTGAACGTCACGGAACATATGAGATGTTCTTGGGATCTCAGGCTTGTGCCCGTGTTGAGAGGTATGAGACCTCCAACAAGATTCTTTGCCTACAAGATGAAGGAGAATAGCTCAATCGGTGAGCATGTGCTCAGATTGTCTTGGTGCTACAATCACTTGAATCGAGTGGGAGTTGATCTTCCAGATAAGATAGTGATTGATATAGTTCTCCAAGTTACTGTCACTAAGCTACTAGAGCTTCGTGGTGAACTATAAAATGCCAGGGATGGAAATAATGATCCCTGAGCTATTTGCGATGTTTGACACTACGAAGGTAGAAATCAAGAAGGAGCATCAAGTGTTGATGGTTAGTAAAACCACTAGTTTCGAGAAGGGCAAGGGCAAGGAGGGATACTTCATGGATGGCAAGCCAGTTGCTGCTCCAGTAAAGAAACCCAAGGTTGAACCCAAACCCGAGACTGAGTGCTTCTATTATGAGGAGAACGGTCGCTGAAGTGGAACTACCCTAGATACTTGGTAGATAAGAAGGCTGTCAATGTCGACAGAAGTATATTTGATATACGTGTTATTGATGTGTACCTTACTAGTACTCCTAGTAGCACCTGGGTATTAGATACCGGGTCGGTTGCTAAATGTTAGTAACTCGAAATAAAAGCTACGGAATAAATGGAGGCTAGCTAAGGGTGAGGTGACGATGAGTGTTGGAAGTGTTTCCAAGGTTGATGTGATCACCATCGCACGCTCTCTCTACCTTCGAAATTAGTGATGAACCTAAATAAATGTTATTTGGTGTTTGCGTTGACCATAAACGTGATTAGATCATGTTTATTGCAATACGGTTATTCATTTAAGTTAGAGAATAATGGTTATTCTGTTTACATGAATAAAACCTTCAATGGTCATGCACCCAATGAGAATGGTTTATTGAATATTGGTCGTAGTGATACACATGTTCATAATATTGATGCCAAAAGATACAAAGTTAATAATGATAGTACCACATACTTGTGGCACTGCCGCTAAATGTCATATTGGTGTAAAACACATGAACAAACTCCATGCTGATGGATCTTTGGACTCATTCGATTTCGAATCGGTTGAGACATGCGGACCATGCCTCATGGGCAGATGACTAAGACCCCGTTTTCCGGTATGATGGAGCGGGCAAGTAACTTATTGGAAATAATACATGTTGATGTATTCGGTCCAATGAGTGTTGTAGCGTGCGGTGGATATCGTTATTTTCCTACCTTCACTGATGATTTGAGTAGATATGGGGATATTTACTTAATGAAACACAAGTCTGTAACGTTTGAAAAGTTCAAACAAAATCAGAGTGAAGTTTGAGATCATCGTGACAAGAAGATAAAATGTCTACGATATGATCGTGGAGGTGAATATCTGAGTTACGAGTTTTGTATACAACTTAAGACAATGTGGAAGTTGTTTCACAACTCACGCCACCTGTAACACCATAGTGTGATGGTGTGTCCGAACGTCGTAGTCGTGCTCTATTGGATATGGTGCGAACTATGATGTCTCTTATCGATTTACCAATATCGTTTTAGGGTTATGCATTAGAAACAACCACATTCACTTTAAAAGGGGCACCATCTAAGTCCATTGAGATGACACCGTATGAATTTTGGCTTGGCGGAAACCTAAGCTATCATTTCTTAATGTTTGGGGCTGCGACGCTTATGTGAAAAAGGGTTTTCACCTAATGAGCTCGAACCCAAAGCGGACAAATGCATCTTCATAGAATACCCTAACGTAACAGTTGGGTAAACCTTCTATCTTAGATCCAAGCACAAAGTGTTTGTTGCTAAAACGGGTCCTTTCTCGAGAAAGAGTTTCTTTCGAAAGAATTGAGTGGGAGGAAGATAGAACTTGATGAGGTTGTTGAACCTTTGTTTCAACCAGAGAGTAGCGCAGCGCAGAAAGTTGTTCCTGTGGAGCCTACGTTAGTTGAAGAGGAAGTTAATGATGATGATCATGAAGCTTCGGATCAAGTTACTATTGAACCTCATAGGTCGACAAGGACGCGTACTGCTCCTGAGTGGTACGGCAACCCTGTCTTAGAGGGCATGTTGTTGGACAACGATGAACCTACGAGCTATGGAGAAGCGATGATGGGCCCGGATTCCGAGAAATGGTTAGAGGCCATGCAATCCGAGATGGGATCCATGTAAGAAAACAAAGTATGGGCTTTGGAAGTATTACCTGAAGGGCGAAAGGCCATTCAGAACAAATGGATCTTTAAAAGGAAGACGAACGCGGACGGTAATGTCACCGTCTATAAAGCTTGACTTGTGGCAAAGGGTTTTTCACAAGTTCAAGGAGTTGACTACGATGAGACTTTCTCACCTGTAGCGATGCTAAAGTCTGTTGGAATTATGTTAGCATTTGTTGCATTTTTCGATTATGAAATCTGGCAGATGGATGTCAAAACATCGTTTCCTTAACGGTATCCGTGAGGAAAGGTTGTATGTGATACAACCGGAAGGTTTTGTCAGTTCTAAGGATGCTAAAATGTATGCAAACTCCAGCGATCCTTCTATGGACTGGAACAAGCATCTCGGAGTTGGAATATACGCTTTGATGAGGTGATCAAAGTTTTTGAGTCTATACAAAGTTTATGAGAAACTTGTATTTACAATAAAGTGAGTGGGAGGACTATAGAATTTCTGATAAGTATATGTGGATGACATATTGTTGATTGAAAATGATGTAGAATTTCTGGAAAGCATAAAGGGTTGTTTGAAAAGGAGTTTTTTAAAGGAAAACCTAGAATGAAGCTACTTAAATATTGGGCATCTTGATCTATAGAGGTAGATCAAGACGTCTGATAAAACTTTCAATGAGTACATACCTTGACAAGATTTTGAAAGAGTTCAAAATGGATCAGTCAAAGAAAGAGTTCTTGCCTGATTTCTAAGGTGTGGAGTTGAGTGAGACTCAAAGCTCGACCACGGTAGAAGAAAGAGAAAGGACGAAGTTCGTCCCCTATGCCTTATCCATAGGCTCTGTATAGTATGCCATGCTGTGTACCGCACCTGTGTGTGCCTTGCCATGAGTCTGTCAAGGGGTACAAGAGTGATCCAGGAGTGCATCACTGGACAGCGGTCAAGATTATCCTTAGTAACTAGAGGACTAAGGAAATATTTCTCGATTATGGAGGTGATAAAGAGTTCATCGTAAAGGGTTACGTCGATGCAAGCTTTAACACCAATCCGGATGACTCTGAGTAGCAATCCGGATACGTATAGTGGAGCAGCCATTTGGAATAGCTCCAAGTGGAGCGTGGTAGCATCTGCAGCATAACATATAGATTAGCAAAGAACACACGGATCTGAATGTTGCAGACCCGTTGACTAAAGACCTCTCTCACATGCAAAGCATGATCGAACCCCAGAACTCATTGGGTGTTAGATTCATAACAATGTAAATCACATGGTGATGTGAACTAGATTATTGACTCTAGTGCAAGTGGGAGACTATTGGAAATATGCCCTAGAGGCAATAATAAATTGGGTATTATTATATTTCCTTGTTCGTGATAATCGTTTATTATCCATGCTATAATTGTATTGATTGGAAACTCAAATACATGTGTGGGTACATAGACAACACTGTGTCCCTAGTATGCCTCTAGTTAACTAGTTCCTTGATCAAAGATGGTCAAGGTTTCCTGGCCATAGACATGAGATGTCATTTGATAACGGGACCACATCATTAGGAGAATGATGTGATGGACAAGACCCAAACTATAAACATAGCATATGATCGTGTCAGTTTATTGCTATAGTTTTCTGCATGTCAAGTATCGGTTCCTATGACCATGAGATCATGCAACTCACTGACACTAGAGGAATACCTTGTGTGTATCAAACGTCACAACATAACTGGGTGACTATAAAAATGCTCTAAAGGTATCTCCGAGGGTGTCTGTTGAGTGGGCATGGATCAAGACTGGGATTTGTTACTCCGTGTGACGGAGAGGTATCTCAGGGCCCACTCGGTAATACAACATCACAACAAGCCTTGCAAGCAATGTGACTAAAGTGTTAGCCACGTGATCTTGTATTACGGAACGAGTAAAGAGACTTGCCGGTAACGAGATTGAACTAGGTATAGAGATACCGACGATCGAATCTCGGGCAAGTAACATACCGAAGAACAAAGGGAACAGCATACGGGATTAACTGATTCCTTGACATAGAGGTTCAACCGATAAAGATCTTCGTTGGATATGTAGGAACCAATATGGGCATCCAGGTCCCACTATTGGTTATTGACCGTAGAGGTGTCTCGGTCATGTCTACATAGTTCTCGAACCCACAGGGTCTGCACACTTAAGGTTCGGGGACGTTTCGGTATAGTAGAGTTATGTATGGTGGTGACCGAAGGTTGTTCGGAGTCCCGGATGAGATCCTGGACGTCACGAGGAGCTCCGGAATGGTCCGGAGGTAAAGATTGATATATAGGAAGTCCCGCTTTGGTCACCGGAAAAGTTTCGGGTATTTCAGTAGTGTACCGGGAGTGAGTGGAGGGGTACCGAGGACCATTGGGAGGGGTGTCTTGACCCAAAGGGCCTCATGGGTTGTGGGAGGAGTCAAGCCAGCCCTTAGTGGGCTGGCCGAGCCCCCCACTAAGGCCCATGCGGCTAGGGGTGGGAAAACCCCAAAGGGGAAATGGTGGAAAGGGTTTCCATGTGGAGAGGAGGAATCCTACTCCTAATAGGATTGGAGTAGGACTCCTCCACCTCCAATTTTGGCCAGCCCTTGAGGGTTTGACGCTGCCTCCTCCCCTCCCTACCTCCTATATATACTAGAAGATTTAGAGGGGAGAGCTAACCCTAATTGCCACGTGCTCCCTCTACTTCCTCTAGATCGTTTTCTCCTCTAGTCTAGTTTCGGCAATGTTTAGGCGAAGCCCTGCCGGAATAGTTCCACCACCACCGCCGCCGCGCCGTCGCGCTGCCGGAGAACTCATCTACCTCTCCGCCCGTCTTGCTGGATCAATAAGGCGGAGATCGTCATCGAGCTGTACGTGTGCTGAACGCAGAGGTGTCGTCCGTTCGGCGCTAGATCGGAAGGACTGTGATCAGGATCGCGATACGATTCGTGATTTGATCACAGGACGGATCGTGATGGGATCGCGGGACGGATCGTGATTGGATCGCAAGATGGATCGTGATGGGATCGCGGGACGCTCGGCGATTTGGATCGTGAAGACGTTCGACTACATCAACCGCGTTTCGTAACGCTTCCCGCTTAGCGATCTACAAGGGTATGTAGATCCACTCTCCCTCTCGTAGATGCTCATCACCATGGATAGATCTTGCGTGTGTGTAGGAAATTTTTTGTTTCCCATGCAACGTTCCCCAACAAGGGGATCGTTTGTAGCCTTTTTCGATAAGTAAGAGTGTCAAACACAATGAGGAACTAAAGGTAGAACAAACATTCCCTCAAGTTCTATGGACCACCGAGACAACTCTACGCACGCTATTGCTTGCTTTATCTAGAACAAGTATGAAAATACTTTTTATGTAATAGGATAGCTTGCACGAATAAAACTAGAAGTACTTAGCGGGAATAAAACTACGAGTAAATTGCAAGGTAATGAAAGTTAGTTGTTTAGTAGAAAGCTTTCTGTCAATCAAGAAGCTTATTTGTCCCTAGGCAATTGATAACTAGACCGGTAATCATTCTTGCAATTTTATATGAGGGAGAGGCATGAGCTAACATACCTTCTCTACTTGGATCATATGCACTTATCATTGGAACTCTAGCAAGCATCCGCAACTACTAAAGATCATTAAGGTAAAACCCAACCATAGCATTAAGTATCAAGTCCTCTTTACTCCCATATGCAACAACCCACCTACTCGGTTTTGTGTATTCTGTCACTCACGCCACCCACCATAGGCAAATCATGAACACATTGCAACAACCTACAGTGAGGATCCCTCACGTTTGCACGAGACGGCGGGCACCGTAGGACAGCACCATAATAAAATATACAATCATACCAACCACGATCATCAATTAGGCCATAGGACAAAACGTATCTACTCAAACATCATAGGATAGCCAAATATCATTGGGAAATAATATATGGAGTTGAGAACCATGTTTAAGTAGAGATTACAGCGGGGAAAAAGGGGAGTTACATTGCTGGATAGAGGGGGAGAAATTTGCTGTTGACAGTAGCAAGATTGTTGATGTAGATCGCCGTCACGATGCTTGCCCCGACGACGTTCCGGCGCCACCGGGAGAGAGGCGGAGAGAGCCCCCCTCCTTCTTATTCTTCCTTGGCCTCCCCCTAGATGGGAGGAGATTTCCCCCTCTGGTCCATGGCCGCCATGGCGGCGGAGGGACAGGAGCCCCTCCTAGATTGGATCGCCCTCTCTGTTCTCTTCTGTTTCAAGTTCCTGTTTTCTGGCCGAAAACCGTTTCTTATATTCCCGAAGATTCGTAACTCGGATCGGGCTGAAATTTTGAGGGAATTTTTATCAAAAAATTAGCTTCCTTGTGGTCAAAGGAGAGCTGCAACCGACATACGAGGTGAGCACAACCCACCAGGGCGCGCCTGGCCCCCCTGGCCGCACCCTGGTGTCTTGTGGGGGCTGTGGGCCTCAGATTGCATTGATTCCACTTCTCAAAATTCACAAATATTCCAAAAACAATCTCTGTAAATTTTTATCGCATTTGGACTTCGTTTGATATGGATATTCTACGAAACAAAAAAACATGCAACAAACAGGAACTGGCACTGGGCACTGGATCAATAGGTTAGTCCAATAAATCATATAAAATGTTGCCAAAAATATGTGAAAGTTGTATAATATTTGCATGAAACAATCAAAAATTATAGATACGACGGAGACATATCAGCATGCCCAAGCTTAATTCCTGCTCGTCCTCGAGTAGGCAAATGATAAAAAAGATAATTTTTGATGTGGAATGCTACCTAGCATAATCTTGATCATATATCTAATCATGGCATGAATATTAAGACACAAGTGATTCAAAGCAATAGTCTAGTTTTGACATAAAGACATTAATACTCAGGCATCCCAACAAACAATCATGTCTTTCAAAATATCAAGGCTAAAGAACGCTATCTACAAAATCATATAGCCTTGTCATGCTCTGTCTTCTTAACACAAAGTATAAATCATGTACTACCCCGGTGTCAGCCAAGCAATTGGTTCATACTTTTTAACGGGCTTCACCATTTTCAACACTCACGCAATACATGAGCGCAAGCCATGGATATAGCACTATGGGTGGAATAGAATATGGTGGTAGGTTTCAAAGGAGTAAATGTGGAGAAGAAAGTCTCGCATCAACTCATAGTATCAACGGGCTATGGAGATGACCATCAATAGATATCAATGCGAGGAGTAGGGATTGCCATGCAATGGATGCACTAAGAGCTATAAGTGTATGAAAGCTCAATATGAAACTAAGTGGGTATGCATCTAACTCTATATGAAAAATTCCCACTAGTATATGAAAGTGACAACACAGGAGACTCTCTATATGAAAAACATGGTGCTACTTTGAAGCACAAGTGTGGAATTAGCATGCCCCTATTCCTTCTTCTTTCATTTTTTTCTTTCTTTTCTTTTTTTTTTCTACTTTTTTTCCTTTTTCTTTTTCTTCTTTTTTTTTCTTTTTTTCTTTCTCTGTCTGGAGCCTCATCCTGACTTGTGTGGGAATCATAGTTTCCATCATCCTTTCATCACTGGGGCATGCTCTAATAATGAATAATGATGATCATCACACTTCTATTTACTTACAACTCAATACTACAACGATAGTAGAACAAAGTATGACCCTATATGAATGCAATGATCTAGCGTAGCAAAGATATCAAAAAACGGACAAGCCATGAAAACATCATGCTAGCTATCTTACGATCATGTAATGCAATATGACAATGAATGCTCAAGTCATCAAAACGGAGGCGGTGGAAGTTGCATGGCAATATATCTCGGAATGGCTATGGAAATGCCATAATAGGTAGGTATGGTGGCTGTTTTGAGGAAGATATAATAAGGCTTATGTGTGATAGAGTGTATCATATCACGGGGTTTGGATGCACCGGCGAAGTTTGCACCGACTCTCAAGGTGAGAAAGGGCATTGAACGGTACCGTAGAGGCTAGCAAATTGCGGAAAGGTAAGAGTGCATATAATCCATGGACTCACATTAGTCATAAAGAACTCACATACTTATTGCAAAAGTTTTATTAGCTCTCTCGAAGCAAAGTATTACTATGCATGCTCCTAGGGGGGAGGTTGGTAGGAGTTAACCATTGCGTGCCCCCGACCTTCACACAAAGATAGACAATCAAGGATAAATTGTGCTCCAACTTCCTAGCATAACGGGAGACTATACGTGCATGCTTCGGGAATCACAAACCTTAACACCAATATCTTACTAAACACGATCATCCACTAGTACCTCCCACATATTATTATCTCTATATCGCAAAACTATTGCAAGGAATCAAACATGTCATATTCAGTGATCCCTAAGTTTTATGTAGGATTTTATGACTAACCATGCAAATGACCAATTCCTGTTGACTCTCTAAATAGATATAAGTGAAGCAAGAGAGTTTAATTCTTTCTCCAAAAGACCATGCTCTAATAAATATAGGTGAAGAAAAATAGCATTCTACAAATAACGGTTTTCTATGTGAAGAGGAACAGGCAATCCAAACTTCAAATGATATAAGTGAAGCACATGAAGCATTCTATAAAGCCATACTCAAAAGATATAAGTGAAGTGCAATGAGCATTCTATAAATCAACCATGGACTATCTCATACCAGCATGGTACATAAAACAAAAGTGAAAACTAAACACAAAAGACGCTCCAAGATTTACGCATATCATGTGATGAATAAAAATATAGCTCCAAGCGACATACCGATGCTTTGGAATAAAAGAGGGGATGCCTTCCCGGGGAATCCCCAAGCTTAGACGCTTGAGTCTTCCTAGAATATTACCTTGGGGTGCCTTGGGCATCCCCAAGCTTAGGCTCTTGCTACTCCTTATTCCTTCTCATCGTGATAACACCCAAAACTTGAAAACTTCAATCACACAAAACTTAACAGAAAGTTCGTGAGATCCGTTAGCACACATAATACCAAATCCCATCATGTCTTGCCATAACATTATTTCCTAATTATAATCTAACATTACCCATTGTATTCTATCACAATTGTATGTCTCCCAAGTCAATGGAGATCAACAAGAATTCAAACATAAGCACGCAAAGCAGCTATAACAACAATCTGTGAAAAACAGGACAGTCTGTAAAGATTTGTAGACATGTATACTTCTGTAGCTCAAAACATTCTGAAAAATTAGGATGTGAGAAATGATTTGCATAAGAGTACTGTGTAAAAATTTCAGAATTTTTGCACGCTCCAGTAACATATGAAAATTCAAACACTACGGCAAAAGTTTCTGTTTTTGCACATCACACATCAAACAAGCAATTCAAACATCCTAAAGGCAAATCTTGGCAGATTATTTTTATAATACAATGGATTTTTACAAGGGGATAATTATTTTTGTTGCAAAAGTTTCCGTGATTCAAGATTCACAAAGTTTCCATGGGCATGAACAAAAGTTCAAGGACGTCCCCCACTTCAACGATTCTCATCATCTCTCTCACTTTCACCTTTCCTTTTGTGAAGTTTTAGTCCCCCCCCTATATATTTTTTTGTTTTTAAACTTTATAAAAGCACACAACAGAATAAAATGACTCTCTAAAACTTCCGGGTTGTCTCCCTGGCAGCGCTTTCTTTAAAGCCATTAAGCTAGGCATAAAGTGCTCAAGTAATGGATCCACCCGGATCCCAAGGTATATCAAAGCCAATTTTAATTGACAATGATTTGTAATTTAGTAGGGAGCAAAAAGTGATATATATCATGTGACAAAAAAGTCTAACTCTCTTCCTATGCATCGACATGTCATACAAGAACAATTCGTGCACATTAAGTAAAGGCCAATGCATAGTATAAACAGTTTCTTGCAATTTTATAGTATTCGAAACATAGAGAGGTGAAGATGTAGTTCCTCTCTCATAATAATTGCAAGTAGAAGCATCAAGCACATGCCTATTATATTCATTAAAATCATCTTGTGTAGTAGCTAAACGCAACCCATCTATATAATCCTTAATAAGAGCAAACTTCTCCAATATAGTGTAGTTGGGAGAATTCAAAGAGATAATAGGACTATCATGTGTGGGTGCAATAGCAACAATTTCATGCTTAACATAAGGAACTATAGCAAGTTCATCTTCATAAGCATAATTCATATTGGCATCATGGCCACAAGCATAGCAAGCATCAAGTTCATCAAAAAGGGATATTTCAAACGAATCCAAGGGATCATAGCAATCATCATGGCATTCATCCTTCGGTAAGCACAAAGGGTAATTAAAAAATGTATGAGTTGAAGAGTTACTCTCATTAGAAGGTGGGCAAGGGTAGCTAATCCGCTCTTCCTCCGTTTGTTCTTCGCTCTCCTCCTCATCTTTTTCATCTAATGAGCTCACAGTTTTAGCAATTTCTTCTTCCATAGATTCCTGCAAAATATTAGTCTCTTCCAAGGCAGCGGCCACACTCTCAATAAATTCAATAATATCAGAATTGTATTCATAATTACCATAGCAATATTTAAGTATGGCAAGATTTTCAGATTCGTAAGGAACATCATCATCATACTTTTCAAGCAAAGAAGCAATTTCATAAGCACCTTTGAAAGCAACAAATTCTTCTATTCGTTCCACATCATAGTAATCATAAATACCTTTAGCATAAGAAGCCAAGGTTTCATTATCATTAAATTTACATTGAAAGGGAAGGTGTCGAGCTTCTATCTTAGAGCAACAAGTAAAGTCACATCTCGAGCATGCATCACAAGCAAACTATTGCAATATTCTAATTTGATCCCATAAGTGTTCCCCTTTTTGAGACAAACGATAATCCCTAAAGTACTCACGTTGATCCAACGTGTCTCCCAATATAAAGTTTAATGATGATTTCTCAGGATTATCAAAGGAGTAATTAATGCGTCCCACATAACTAGCATCGAGGGTTTTAGGAGGTTCCCCATCTCCATGAGTAGCAGGTACCACTAATTTTTTGGTGTTTCGTGTTCCATATCCATAACTAAAGATATAAAACAACTAATAACAGAAAATAAAACAACTAAAACAGAAAATAAAATTTACTTAGTGATAAAGCAAACAAGCACACAAGAAAATATTCACCCCACGCTATTGCTCCCCGGCAACGGCGCCAGAAAAAGGTCTTGATAACCCACAAGTGTAGGGGATCGTTTGTAGCCTTTTTCGATAAGTAAGAGTGTCGAAACCAACGAGGAGCTAAAGGTAGAACAAATATTCCATCAAGTTCTATCGACCACCGATACAACTCTACGCACGCTAATGCTTGCTTTACCTAGAACAAGTATGAAACTACTATGTATGTGATAGGATAGCTTGCACGAATAAAACTAGAAGTACTTAGCGGGAATAAAACTACGAGTAAATTGCAAGGTAATGAAAGTTAGTTGTTTAGTAGAAAGCTTTTGTCAATCAAGAAGGTTATTTGTCCCTAGGCAATTGATAACTAGACCGGTAATCATTCTTGCAATTTTATATGAGGGAGAGGCATGAGCTAACATACTTTCTCTACTTGGATCATATGCACTTATGATTGGAACTCTAGCAAGCATCTGCAACTACTAAAGATCTTTAAGGTAAAACCCAACCATAGCATTAAGTATCAAGTCCTCTTTACTCCCATATGCAACAACCCACCTACTCGGGTATGTGTATTCTGTCACTCACGCCACCTACCATAGGCAAATCATGAACACATTGCAACACCCTATTGCGAGGATCCCTCACGTTTGTGCCAGACGGAGGGCACCGTAGGACAGCACCATAATAAAATATACAATCATACTAACCACGATCATCAATTAGCCCATAGGACAAAACGGATCTACTCAAACATCATAGGATAGCCAAATATCATTGGGAAATAATATATGGAGTTGAGCACCATGTTTAAGTAGAGATTACAGCGGGGAAAAAGGGGAGTTACACCGCTGCATAGAGGGGGAGAAAGTTGGTGTTGACGGTAGCAAGATTGTTGACATAGATCGTCGTCACGATGCTTGCCCCGGCGACGTTCCGGCGCCACCGGGAGAGAGGGGGAGAGAGCCCCCCTCCTTCTTCTTCTTCCTTGGCCTCCCCCCAAGATGGCAGGAGATTTCCCCCTCTGGTCCATGGCCGCCATGGCGGCGGTGGGGCAGGAGCCCCTCCTAGATTGGATCTCCCTCTCTGTTCTCTTCTGTTTTACGTTCCTATTTTCTGGCCGAAAACCGTTTCTTATATTCCCGGAGATCAGTAACTCCGATCGGGCTGAAATTTTGAGGGGATTTTTATCCAAAAATTAGCTTCCTTGCAGGCAAGGGGGAGCTCCAACCAACATACGAGGTGAGCACAACCCACCAGGGCGTGCCTGGGCCCCCTGGCAGCGCCCTAGTGTCTTGTGGGGGTTGTGGGCCTCCGATTGCGTTGATTCCACTTCTCAAAATTCACAAATATTCCAAAACAAATCTCCGTAAATTTTTATCGCGTTTGGACTTCGTTTGATATGGATATTCTGCGAATCAAAAAAACATGCAACAAACAAGAACTGGCACTGGGCAGTGGATCAATAGGTTAGTCCAATAAATCATATAAAATGTTGCCAAAAATATGTGAAAGTTGTATAATATTGGCATGAAACAATAAAAAATTATAGATATGACGGAGACGTATCAATCATTACTTTCGGAGAACTTTGGCATTGTGAACTTGAGCTTGCCGAATCGTTGTTCATCCTTGTGGTGGTGATGCCGAAGTCTATGTCTTGGATGTGGAGCCTCGTTGTCATGGGATTGTTGACGATGTTCTTGTCCTTGTCCGTCTTCGTCCTCGAATTCGTCATGATGAGCTTGAGGATGGCGACGAGGTGGACGCACTCGGTTTCGCATTTCTTGGTGCTCCTCTTTGCGATTGGCTTTTTCTTGTCGTTCGCGGCGAAGTGCTTCTTGTTCTTGACGTGCTTGATGGTTGCGTTCCTCCAAAGCACGAGTTGCATCACGGAGTGCACGTTGGGCTTCTAGCGCTTGTTCTTCACGGAGATGTTATTCTTCTTCACGGCGTTGTTGTTGGCGTTATTGTTCCAATGCTTCTTGTTCTTGTTGGTGACATCGAGCATGCTCGCGAAGTCTATCTGGTAGTCCATTACCATGGAATGGGTTCTCCGAAGCTTGATGTTGGCGACCTTGGTGTGAAGTTGGACCGGAGCAGTCATCTCGGTGATGAGGTCGTGCTCGAGGTGGACTCTCGTTGGAAGAGTACTCCGATGAGTGGCGACTTGAGTGGCGCCGTTCGGAGGATGTAGATGTAGAAGAAGCACGCTTGACCATCAAGGCATGAATTTCCTCCATTTGGCTTGAGAGCTTGTTGTCGAGGTAGTCGCTTGTTCGCACTTCGGATTCGCGTACGTCAGTGGCGAGATGTTCGATGCGGTCGTTCAAGACATCATGCGATTGGCGCATTGCCTTTTGAGCTCCAAAGAATTGTAGCTTGGTAACGTAAGCGGTTGCGTCGTCCTCTTGTTCTTCAAACGCCGGGTTGTGGATGCTTGACCTATCCATAGCACTCAAGTAGATATAAGTGGAAGAATGAGACGACAATATCAATTACCGTTCCACAAGTTGAAAATGGATCAATTGACTCTCAATGTGCAAATGTGGAAGTAGTAGAATAGGTATCGAAGATCGTCCTTCTCACACCTACACAATTAAGGCTTATGGAGTAGCTTGGTTAGGATAGTGGCACAAATTTCAAGCAATCCGAAAGATAAGATTCAATAATGTTGAAAGAGATTCGCAAGTTCGTAAGTAAGACAATGTAGATCAATAGCTATGAGTATACACGGAAACACATACACCGATAGATAAGTGGGCTCGTGCAACCAAGGATGAGCCAAAATGTGGAATCCATGAAAAACGCTCGCGTTGCACAACACTAGAGAGACGCTAACACGATTGCTCCAATGGGCATGATACGAACTTGTGCACAACCTATAAAAAACAAAACGTGTCATCTTCCTATTCCCGACTCGCTATGTATGTTTGAGGCACGTGTCACTCGGTCAAGTGATCCAAGATGATCAAGTATGCTATGCAAAGTTGGCGATGCTATTGCTCTTTTGCTCTTGCTTAAAAGCTTTGCGTCTCTTTCTTTTTGCGTTGATGTTTGTATGGTCACAATGCGGGACGTGCACACCAAGAGAGCAATTATGTATGCGGGTACTATTTGTAACACAAAAGATGATACGAAGATATATGCACACAATTGAAGCTATGCAGAGTATGTATCACTAAAGTGCACAAGTAGCGTAGCCCGACAATACTCAATGGCTAGTCTCGATAGGCAAGTAACGCAAAATTGGCTCGGGGTAACAATGCATTGGCAAGGGTATATGTCAAGAGTGTCATCCGCTTATGGTGTGGTGTCAACGAAGAGTTGGTCGGCAAAGAACCGGGGTGATGATGAGCGGCGATGATGATGTAGAACCACTCATAAGTAGCCGAAACACCTTAGGAAGTGGCGAGCTCACGACTCAAAATCTCAATTGCAAAGGGTTGCGGAAGAATTGGCGGTTATAAATGTGGAATAAAATGGTGGAGAAACCAAAAAAATTCGGGCTAAAAAATTTAGGTTGGTCAGAGTTGCTCGGACGTCCGGGCTCGGTCGGACGTTCGGGGTCCGGTCGTCCGGTGGCGCTCGGTCGTCCGAAGCCTGCGGGTTCACCGGTTGACCTAGGGGAAGATGAACTCGAAATAAAACAAAAATTTCGGACAAAACTGGTAAGATTTTGCGAAAGGAATTGATGGAGAAGGTGGGGAAAAGGTAGATCCACTTGTCCACAATGAAATCCACGGATCAAAATCAACAAAATCTTTTCAAATCCAACGAATCCAAGAAATTTGGTAGGGCTATTTTTGTGGGAATTTTCGAAATTAGGTCAAAACGAAACAAAATTCGGCTAGAAAGTGGAGGGAGGGACTCCAAGGCGTGAATCAACGTGGCTCATGATACCAATATGATACGGGGCACACCCGTGTGTGTCGATCTTTTCACACTTGAAGGGGGAAAAGGGAGAAATCATGAGAGAGAACACGAACTCAATAACGATCTTCGATCACACATCCACTAAATCCACTCAAACACAAGAGATACATAGATCCAAAGTCAACAAGGAGATACAAGTAACCGATAGTCGTCTTACTCCGGAGGAGATGAGGTCTTGATATCCCGTGGGATCTTCCCTTGATAGGGGCCTTGGCATCCACTTCGGATCTTCTCTCAAAGAGGTCTTCAACTCCATGGGAGAAGGAAAGTAGATGGAGCTATGCTCAACCATGTCAAGTGCTAAACATAAGCTAACCCTAGCTAGAGGAGGGGGAAGGGTTTTTATAGTCGTAGGCGGAATAGAAGGGTACATGGGCCAAGGCCCGTCTGGCTGTGCGCACACAGGGTCCGGACGTCCGGGCACTATCGGACGTCCGGGCACTATCGGACGTCCGAGGCTTCACGGCGGTCCGGACGTCTGGGGGCGGCCGGTCATACGACGATTTGGTTCGGGCCCGGCGGGGCCTGATTTCCGGGGCATATCGGACGTCCGATGCTCGATCGTTCGGAGGCTTCGAACTTCCATAGAATCGGCTCTGGTCGCTTGGTGTCGGGTTTCCGGAGATGGGTCAGACGTCTGGGCGCTGGGTGGTGTCGGACGTCTGAGAGGCGTCGGTCGGCCGGCCGCTGTGGACCTATTGTAGTCTTCTGGCTGGGGCTGGACTCTAGGCATCGGACGTCCGAGGATGGTCCGAACGTCCGGAGGCTGTAGCTCGTCTGCACCTCCTCCTTGGTACTTCCAAGCTTGGCGTCCTGGTGGCTCTTCGTAGTCGCTCGCATGTTCCTCTCCCGAGTACCTGAGTGTGCAAAGAACTTCTGTGTGAGGTAGCACCCATGTCTCCCGTGAATCGAACGATGGTTGAACAAGGAGAGATGTCACCTCGGATTGAATTGCACGTGCACGTGCTCTTGTGGTGGGACCCTTTGGAGCTTGAGTTGATGGAGATGGGTCCATGGGGATGACCAAGGGATGCTCCGCATCAAGTTTTGTTGGCATTTAATGTGCATAATTCAAATATGAACTACAATCACAAGGATCGGTGCACAAAAATGGGTTGAAAAATCATATACATGTCCCTGGCTGCATGTTTAGGTCCCATGCAAGAAATGTGAACGAATTTCAAACAACTCGGCATCTTGGCTCGACCACAAACATTGAGAGACTTGGGTTTTCAATTCATGTAAATCAAAAACTCGTGAGAAATTCATGAAACTTAGCATGGTGTCATGACATGGCACCTAAAGGCATCATATGATTTTGTTTTCCTTTTTGATATACAATTTCCGATATATTGTTTCTTCTAGAGCCCACATTGAGAATATTGGTTTAAATTACAGTAAATATAAAATTCAAACAAAATTCAAGAAATTGGGCAGGGCGTCATGATATAGCACAAATATGTTGTGGTATTTTTCGTGTCCACTTGGAGAAAAGGCGCACACATTAATAGCCAACAAAAGCATTTTAGAACAAACAACTATCACGTTACCATCACAAATGGTTGTATTATTTATAGATCGTGGGTGTTCTACTGTCCATTTACATGTTACCTCACATTGCACTCTTTATTGGCTAGGAGGTGTCGTGCAAGCAGCTGTTTAAGTAGACGGGCGGCTTGCGAGCTGGCCTCCGCTGCGCAGGATCACTGAGAGGCGTGCGAGAAGTACGTTGTAGGATCACCGGAAAGCAAGCCCTTTGACCTCCATATCCGCCCACCTCGCTTCTTACCTATCCATCAATGGTGCCCGAACTGTTGTTTAATACGGGTCCTTATTGCCCACACACTCACAATCCTCTCTCTTGACCTCCCATTCCCCTCTATCATCTCGACCTCCACCTACGCCATGGCAAACAAGGATCATATGCCACTAGTCATTCGGTTAGGTGAAGTTGACCCCAAGCCGGGGGTTATAGAACATAAACACGAATGGGACATCATGAACATGGCACTGAACGAGCTGCAAGCCACAGCGGATGCTGCCCCCGTGCACTCGCCAACAATTGATATGTCTCGAACGTAACTATAATTTTTGATTGTTCCATGCTATTATATTATCATTCAAGGATAGTTCTTAAGCATTTACTTGTTGTTTTATATTATTTTTGAGCACTAACCTATTAACCAAGTGCCAAGTGCCAATTGCTGTTTTGTGCATGTTTTTGGCCTTTCAGGAATACTGTACCAAATAAAGTCCAAATACCCAGAATCTTTTTGATGATTTTTTCTGGACAAATATAAGAACTGGAAGCTTCAGAGAATGCTGTAGGGCACACGAGGTGCCCCCAAGCCGACAGGGCACGTCTAGGGGGGGTGATCGTGCCCTGCTGGCTTGGGGCCACCTCCCAGCTCGTCTGGCCTTGATCTCTTCTCTATAAGTTGTCAAATATCCCGAAAACCCTAGAGGGCCTCTCGAAACACTTTTTCTACCACCGCAAGTCTCTGTTCCGCCGTGTGCCCATCTGGAGCCCTATTCTGGTGCCCTGCTGGAAGGCGGGATAGATCACAGAGGGCCTCTACATCAACCTTGCTACTCCCATGGTAATGTGTGAGTAGTTCACCACAGACCAACGCGATTGTACATCGCAATTCCTTGCGCATCGACATTGTGAAGGACGCACAAGGACAAGTTTTCAAGGTGACATCCTTCTTGAGCATGGATATTGTGGATCATCATACTTGTGTTGCTTGTATCATGACACATATTGGTCATCTTGGACCAATTACTTGCACACATGTTAGAAATATTGCTTTCACTCATGATGTCCATCGTTCCATGCCTCATGACATATATGCCTTGTGTGTTGCATCCAACTTGTGGATTTATTTCTCCTATCATATGTTTGGTTGCAACAATATCATTTCTTCACATATGCCATGCTCGATTGCTTGCTATGACCTTGAGGTAGATGCTTGTCCTATTGTCATACATTTTAGCATCCCTACCTCAACTTTGCATACTTGTTCCCATGATGACTTCGCTTGTGCGCAAATTATATGCATACATGTCATGATACAATCCCTTGTCACACCATATCATTTGCATGATGACAACACTTGTTCGGTGATTCACCACTTGAATGCTTGGTTTTGCACTAACGCTAACCACATTTGTTTTTCCAAGTGTTTGTCGTGTTTGCTTCTTTTGAAGGAATTACTAGTTGGTGCAACATTGGAGAGTTCCCATTTCGAGCTTGATGATGATGAGTGCTTGGTGATCGTCCACTTCTACACGGCAACGCCATCTCTTTCCCATGGTGATTTGGATTTTGATCCGAGGACGGATCTTTCCCAAGGGGGAGGGGATGATGCGGAGCATCCTACGGACATCACCATGGCAAAAGTACGTTTGGCAAGTGACACGTGCCACAACTACATCACATACATAAAGGTGAATCATCTCCTTTACATGGGTTCACTTGACCCCTTCGAGGATGGTATACTACTTGACACTCCTATCGTGTGCATGTATAGGTATTGTCGGAGCTTCACGGATGATGAGGAGGAGTGCCAGGACCTATGTACGGCTACACCATCTGCGAGGGAAGCATGGAAGCAAAGATGGAAGAAGACGGAGTTGCGGAGTCTACAGCAGTCGGACGTCCGACAGCTTCCGGACGTCCGACGTCTTCCGGACGCCCGACGTCTTCCGGATGACCGACGCCTGGAGTCCAGCCCAGCCAGAGGACGGATAGAGCTCTACAGCGGCCGGACGACCGACGCCGCCCGGACGTCCGACACATCCCAGCCTCCGGACGTCCGAGCCCCTCCGAAAATCCGGAGCCAAGATACCCGCGTCGAAATCTCGGATTTCCGAAGCCTCCGGACGACCGAGCCTCGGACGACCGACGCCCTCCGGACATCCGGTCCTTCGCGAGCCGTCGGACGTCCGACCACCTCCGGACGTCCGGCACCGCCTGTGCGCAGCCGTGGGCCTTTGGCCTTGTATCTCTCTCTCACTTACCCCTTCGTGGCTAAGACTATATATACTCTTCCCCTACCTCCTTCCTAGGGATAGCAAAGTGATAGCTCATTCATACATGAGCTCTGCTCCTTCCTCTACTTCTCTCATGAAGACCGAGGCCTCCACCGGAGAAGATCCCTAGAGGATGTCAAGGCCCCTTTCAAGGGAAGATCCGTCTACGAATTCAAGGCCCATCTCTCCTAAAGATTTGAATGAACTACCCATGTATCTTTATTTCCGTTTTTGTTCTTGGATCTTGATGCACCTCTTGTAATGCTTGTGATTCGACAAGTACTTGGTATGAATCTTGTCCAATAGAGTGTTTTCCCTTTGATTCTCTCCACGTTGGCCCCTCGTGTTCTTCGTGTTCATCGTGATCTTCCTCAAATCCACCTCCAATTCGTGAAGATTGGGCCACCCTCGGTTTTACCCCGTATCATATTGGTATCAAGAGCCACGTTGCCACGAATTTGGAGCCCTACCCTCCACTTTTCTTGCTTTAGTTCGAATTTTTCTTCCCAATTTCGAAAATACCCCACAAAAATAGCCCCAAAATTTTTCTTGTGATTTGTTGTTCTAGTGAGTTTTTGTTGATTTTGATCCGTGGATCTAGTGTTCGGCAAGTGGATCTACTTCCCTTGGCGTTCCCTAGCTCCAATTTTTCCTTTTCCCCTTCAATTTCGAGCCCAAAATCATCAATTTCCACCCAAAATCGCGCCCCGGATCTCAGATCTCGAGCTGACCCAGACCCCTCGGACGTCCGACCATTTCCGGACGTCTGGACCACTCCGAAGCCTCAGACGTCCGACAGCCTCCGGACGTCCGGAACCCCTAAACAGACCCGAAATCTCGGATTTCTGGCCCGTCCGGACGTCCGACCCCCGGATGTCCGTCACTTCTCGGACGTCCGTAACATGTAGAAACTGACTCGGCTGGAATTTTGTTTCAGCCATAACTAATTCATCCGAACTCCGATTTGGGTGTTCTTTAGCTCGTTTTGTAGCTATTGACATACACCATCCCACAAAATTAGTTCCACCATCATTTGACACCATCAAATATTTTGAATTTTAGCAACTTTGCCTAGGCCCTCCACCATATCATGTGCATTACCACCTTAGACTTCTGCAATCTAACCCATTTTGGTTTTCATTGGATTTGTGGTTGCTTGAGTTGTGATTTGAGTATCCTAAGGTGTCTCGGATACTCAGGGACGGTTACTTCTTCATCGACCTCCGGTGACTTGTATCAGTCCATCATCCACATCGACCACCGACGTTCGACATCGACGACGACCATCCATACTTTGAGACCATCTTCAACCGGAAGCAAGGCCGGTTACTCCCGACTTTGTGAAAGGTTAAGTGTGACGAAGGTATACATTCCGTCATACACTTTTCCTTCCTTGCCATTACATCTTGATAGCCCCATCATCTTTGTGATTACCTTCATACCTATTGAGACTAGCTATCCGAGTATTGCCGGGCTTCGCGAAAACTTGTGCACCATAGTGATACGATATCATATTGTTACATCATTGGAAATATCATATAGTGCAATTGCTTGCTCCCGTGCATATCTTGTGATACTTGTCTCATATATTTGGTTGAGGCTCAATTAGAATAGTGGAAAGGAAGAGAACAGACAAAAAAAAGCTTGTAAGCAAGAAAGAAAGATCAAAGCTTATAAGCATAGAGTTGAGCATGAAAAAGAGATACTTGTGCATGAGGATACATGGAATAGGAAACGTTTTGCTTGCATGAATAGGATTGGTGCCAAGTGGTGAATCGTGCCCAAACGTGCAATCAAGCTAGCGTCTCTCCTAGTGTTTGTGCAACACGAGCTTAGCCTTCGTTAGGAAATTTTGTATTGCTCATTCCTATAGTTGCACAAGCCCCATTATCCCACCATGTGTGTTTCTTTATTGCCTTCCTCTATATTTTGATCACTTGCTTTGCATTTTGAGTCCTTTGGATTTATTTCAACTTTTACAATATCTTGGACTTCAATTTGCATGAATTTGTGCCACTAACCCTACCGAGCTCCACTATAAGCCATTTGTGTATGTTGTGAGAATTGGACAAGGTTTTTTTCACCAAGTGCACTCTTTTCCTTGCATACATTGTGGTCTTTTAAGATCCATCTACAACTTTGGAAAGAGGTAACTTTGGTATGTTCATTCCATCTCGTTCTCACGCCTTCTCGAGTGCTTCCATGGATAGGGACGACACATCTCCTTCGGTCTACAACAATAATGACGAGTTCGATGCCATGAAGAAAACCATCGACGCCAAGATGGATGCTCATTTGGAGGAGATCAAGGCCCTCATCAAGAACCGCATGAGAGAAAACCATCGACGCCAAGATGGATGCTCATTTGGAGGAGATCAAGGCCCTCATCAAGAACCGCATGAGATCTTCATCATCTTCAAGGAGATGCTCAAGTGCACATGCTTACGAGCTACCATCTCCGGCAAGATCAAACCGGCATCGACACCATCAACGACATGAAGAAATAATGATGCCAACATCAAGGCGTCCAACAAAGAACAAGTGTGAAGGTCACGAGCTCGACATCAACCACCGCTCGATGACATCACCAACTACCTTGGCATCTTCGCCAAGCGACTTCAAGGCATCTTCGCCTTTGGATATGCGGCATCTTCGCCGACAAGTACTTCAAGAGACTCCCCAAGCTCAAGTCTGCGACTTTCACAAGCTACTACGACCTCGACATAGACCACGAGATTCCTTTCTATGGGAGTCAAGACCCCAAGGAGTATCTCGCGTGGGAGCGCAAGATGGACACATACCTCAAGCTACCTCAAGTCCCTTCTGAAGATCAAGTGAAGTGCGCCACAAGAAACTTCCATGACTATGTGTCGACATGGTGGCTTCACACATCTTCGACGAGCTTCGACATGAGTTGGTCCAAGTTGAAGAAAGTGTTGCGGCGAGAGTTTGTGCCTTCTACATACACAGAACATCTTCAACGCCAATTGGAGAACACCATACAAGGATCCAAGTCCCTCGATGAGTACTTCATGAAGATGAAGAAAGCCTTGCGACGAGCCGGTGTGGACCACCCCATTTGGATGAAGTTCCACTTCATGATGGGATTGAACAACGACATCGCCAAGACTATCTTCCACAACAACTACGAGTCTCTCGAAGACCTCTACATTGGTGCTCTCATGGCGGAACATGAACTCAAGGCCAAGGCTACTCGACCCCGAGCACACTTCGTGACGACCAAGCTCCACGACGATGAGCATGAGGATGGTACCACCAAGATGTCCAAGCCCGACGAGCTCCAACACGACACTCCCAAGTCCGACTTCACCGCCATCCCTCTTTGTGGCATTGACGATGCCGAGTCTACCACGACTCTTTTTGAAGACGGCGTGGCGACGACCACGACTACGGAGCCACTCAAGGAACATGCTTTGGAGGCGAGCGACAAGGTGGCGAGCAAGGATGATGCTTCCATCTTTGGAGGCGAGAGTGATGATGTGCCATCTTCGGCCTTCATCCACGGCGATGGTGACGACATGGTTGAGCATGGGATTTTCCCTTCGACAACAACGATGTTTGGAGTTGAGTTGAGAGACTTATGCCACCATATTGAGAGTGAGAGTGACTTCACCACTAGCTCCATATTCGATGAGTTGCCCCAATTCCCATGTGAGGAGAGACACAACCCTCACCACTTGAGTGAGATGAGTGACTCCACCATATGTGAGTATGAGTGCAACTACCTAGAGGGAGTGAGTGAGCCACCACCACATAGAGCGAGTGAGGTAGTTGATAGGGCATGTGAGGCCATTTCGATTTCTAACATGGCTCTCACATGGCTCTCACATGGCTATGGCTTCTTACTCATTACACTTATTATGCCCATATTGCCATGTTCACTTTGCATGATATGCTCACTTCTATGACCTTGACATGCATTTGTGACCCATGTTTTGCATATCACATGACACTTGATTATATGACTTGTATGTGTACTTGCAAACTTGGTGGAGATATTATTTGCTATTGCCATGATTGCATTGTGACCCATGCCTATGATGGTATTGAGGATCACCCCATTACTTGTCTTGCTTCGGATATGTCATGCACATTGCCTATGCCTATTATTTGCTCGCATGACATGATTGCCATGATTTCCTCTAGTATGTTGCATCTTCGCACTACTAGTTTGCACGACATGATCACTATGCTTGCTTATGTTGCATCACCGATGTGCTCCTTTTATGCGGTTGATGACAACCATTGCCATGCTTCGCACATGATTGATATTGCTTGTTGTCATATGTCTCCATTTGTTGCCTCTCGCATTCTCGATGCTTTGCCATGTATTGAGTGCAACCATGCTATTAATTTTGCTAATGAGATTATCTCCATAGCTTTCTCTCATATTGTTGGAGCTTTTGACATCTTTCATGTGAAGCATGCTTGCCTTCCATCCTTGCACCATATGCCTAGTGCCATGAATGTCGACATTGTTGCATCATATTATTCATGCACTTGTGATTCTAATGGTTATGTGCAAGAGGAGAGAACCATCATGATGGATGATGTGTTTGTCTACCATGCACATACATTGTTTCCTTTGTTGTGTGTATGTGTAGGATACTTCGACTACATGTCAACTTCCACTTCACGTGAGTTGACGATTCGAGCTCTTGAGAGCGAACCATGCTACACCAACGCGATTGTACATCGCAATTCCTTGCGCATCGACATTGTGAAGGACGCACAAGGACAAGTTTTCAAGGTGACATCCTTCTTGAGCATGGATATTGTGGATCATCATACTTGTGTTGCTTGTATCATGACACATATTGGTCATCTTGGACCAATTACTTGCACACATGTTAGAAATATTGCTTTCACTCATGATGTCCATCGTTCCATGCCTCATGACATATATGCCTTGTGTGTTGCATCCAACTTGTGGATTTATTTCTCCTATCATATGTTTGGTTGCAACAATATCATTTCTTCACAAATGCCATGCTCGATTGCTTGCTATGACCTTGAGGTAGATGCTTGTCCTATTGTCATACATTTTAGCATCCCTACCTCAACTTTGCATACTTGTTCCCATGATGACTTCGCTTGTGCGCAAATTATATGCATACATGTCATGATACAATCCCTTGTCACACCATATCATTTGCATGATGACAACACTTGTTCGGTGATTCACCACTTGAATGCTTGGTTTTGCACTAACGCTAACCACATTTGTTTTTCCAAGTGTTTGTCGTGTTTGCTTCTTTTGAAGGAATTACTAGTTGGTGCAACATTGGAGAGTTCCCATTTCGAGCTTGATGATGATGAGTGCTTGGTGATCGTCCACTTCTACACGGCAACGCCATCTCTTTCCCATGGTGATTTGGATTTTGATCCGAGGACGGATCTTTCCCAAGGGGGAGGGGATGATGCGGAGCATCCTACGGACATCACCATGGCAAGAGTACGTTTGGCAAGTGACACGTGCCACAACTACATCACATACATAAAGGTGAATCATCTCCTTTACACGTGTTCACTTGACCCCTTCGAGGATGGTATACTACTTGACACTCCTCTCGTGTGCATGCATAGGTATTGTTGGAGCTTCACGGATGATGAGGAGGAGTGCCAGCACCTACGTACGGCTACACCATCCGCGAGGGAAGCGTGGAAGCGAAGACGGAAGAAGGCGAGCTGCGGAGTCTACAACAGCCGGACGTCCGACAGCTTCCGAACGTCCGACGTCTTCCGGACGACCGACGCCTGGAGTCCAGCCCAGCCAGAGGACGGATAGAGCTCTACAGCGGCCGGACGACCGACGCCGCCGGGACGTCCGACACATCCCAGCCTCCGGATGTCCGAGCCCCTCCGGAAATCCGGAGCCAAGATACCCGCGTCGAAATCTCAGATTTCCGAAGCCTCCGGACGACCGAGCCTCGGACGACCGACGCCCTCCAGACGTGCGGTCCTTCGCAAGCCGTCGGACGTCCGACCACCTCCGGACGCCCGGCTCTGTCTGTGCACAGCCGTGGGCCTTTGGCCTTGTATCTCTCTCTCACTTACCCCTTCGTGGCTAAGACTATATATACTCTTCCCCTACCTCCTTCCTAGGGTTAGCAAAGTGATAGCTCATTCATACATGAGCTTTGCTCCTTCCTCTACTTCTCTCATGAAGACCGAGGCCTCCACCGGAGAAGATCCCTAGAGGATGTCAAGGCCCCTTTCAAGGGAAGATCCGTCAACGGATTCAAGGCCCATCTCTCCTAGAGATTTGGATGAACTACCCATGTATCTTTATTTCCGTTGTTGTTCTTGGATCTTGACGCACCTCTTGTATTGCTTGTGATTTGAGGAGTACTTGGTGTGGATCTTGTCCAATAGAATGTTTTCCCTTTGATTCTCTCCACGATTTCCCCTCGTGTTGTTCGTGTTCATCGTGTTCTTCCTCAAATCCACCTCCAATTCGTGAAGATTGGGCCACCCTCGGTTTTACCCCGTATCACCTACGGGTCTGTAGTTAGTACCTAGATGGTTATCGCTCTCTCTATGTTCTTCATTGTCAAGATCACCGCGATTCCCGTGGTGATCTATCTTATGTAATCAATCTTTGCGGTGTGTTTGTTGGGATCTGATGAATTGTGGGTTTATGTTCAGATTATTGATGAAAATATATTGAATCCTTGCTGGTTATTTATATGCCTGCTTGTTATAGCTTCGTAATGCTCTTCGATCTATCGATTTGGTTTGACTAACTAGATTGATTTATCTTCAAGTGGGACTGGTGCGTTGTAGTGGGTTTAATCTGGCGGTGCTCAATCCCAGTGACAGAAAGGGGCATGACACGTATTGTATTGCTGCCACTAAGGGTAAAACTATGGGGTTCATTCATATTAATTGGATTTACTTTGTCTACATCATGTGATCATCCTCCAAGCATTACTCTGTTTTTACTTAATACTCTAGATGCATGCTGGATAACGGTCGATGGGTGGAGTAATAATAGTAGATGCAGGCAGGAGTCGGTCTACTTGTGTATGGACGTGATGGATATATACATGATCATTGCCGTGAATAAATATTGCATAACTATGTGCTTTTCTATCAACTGCCCAATAGTAATTTGATTACCCACCGTATGCTTTCTTCGAGAGAGAAGCCTCTAGCAAAAACTATGGCCCCCGGGTCTCTTCACAAATATATTTATAAAAACACTAAATACCTTGCTGCCATTATTTACTTTCTTTTTATTTTCAATTTATATTTATCAAATTATCTATATATCACTACTTATTGCTTGCAAGTAATGAGTACAAGGGGATTGACAACCCTCTTGCCCGCGTTGGGTGTATGTGTGTGCTCTTTCGTGTGTAGGCGCTCAAGACGGGAAATTGTGTGGTCCTCCTATTGGTTCGATAACCTTGGTTCTCACAAAGGGAAATACTTACATCTACCATGCTGCATCATCCCCTCCTCTTCGGGGAAAATCCCAACGCAGTTCACAAGTATCAGCAACGATCCCCGTGCCCGCGAGAACAACCATCCCCGTGGCATTGACGGGTTGGTCACCGAGAATCATCGCAACGCTGGTAACCGTCGGCGTCAGCGAGGTCCCCGTGGACCCGTGCGAGCTCGTGTACGTGCAAGCGCCAGCGCCTCCTCCAGCACTTGTGCTCGTGCGGGCCCCTGCACCCGCCGCTCCGGTCCTCGTGTTTGTGCCCGCACCCACCGCACCCGTGCTCGTCAGCGTGCCTGCACCCACCGCGCCCATGTCCGTGCGCGTGCCTGCACCCACCACGCCCGTGCCCGTGCATGCGCCTACACCCATGGAGGCTCCCTCAGCGGCATTGGATGCCGCCTTCGACCGCTTCCTTGAAGCGACGCTAGTCGCCACCCCCCGGGCCCCCGTCCCTCGATCGTGTGACGGCCGGCTCCTTGATTGGGAAGTCCATAACATTCTGGTCTCGTTTGAAGACTTGAACAACGGCGTCCCGGAGGATGACAATGCCGGTGCAGGACACCGGCACCGCCGCCGCCGTCGCAATTAGTTTTCTTTACCTTATATCTCGATCGTATGAATGTAAAGCCACATTTTGGCTGAATGAAATCTATGGTTTGAGCAACTCATTATTTATCTTTTACCATACATTGTAATCAAAGTAAATCAAAAAACATCCACATTTTTCTCTGAATAAGCACTCATCACAAATGTTTGAGATTGAATACCCATATGCGGAGCAAGAGCTATGGTTCCTTCACCAGTAAACCAAGTGAAAATTTGGCGCGAAGGATTGGCTCCTCGCAAACGTTTCAGATTGAATACCCGTATGCAAATCGAGAGCTATGCTTCCTTCACCAGTAAAGCAAGTGAAAATTTGGTGTGAAGGATTGGTGCATCACGAAATCGCAAACAACTCTGTATGTTGACCCCTGTGCATACTACAGAAAATTTCGTTAGATTTGCATCTGTCATATTGGCTAAATTGCCATTTGTCAAATTGGAAATATTGGCATTTGTCAATCTTGTAGCATTGTCATTTGTGAACATTGTAACACTGACATTTGTCAAATTTTGGAGGAACAAAATCACTAGTACGATGTAATGTTGCAACTGAAATTCAGTAAACATAGATTTCATTCATAAATTAAGCAGTCGTTCTTTATAGGAAACAGCTCAACTCGTTAGTTGAGCCCAACTAACTTTTCCCCAATTGTTGCCAATCACGTACTGAAATAGCTAGTTCAACTATATATACTAGCTAATTTAAAGTACGCGGTACAGCTCATATATATCTATAGTTAGATGAACTGAATAAAATAGACCCTAAATACTACTACGGAGGGTCTATGTACTACCTCCAACAGCCTCTCCTCTGCCGAGCGTGCTCAGTAAGAGGAAGTGGGGGAGGAGGCTACCGACAAGCTGGTGGAGTCAAATCCGTTGCCTGCTAGTGCTTCCCTCCGCCGGTCCAGACGTGCCTCCTCGAAGCGGCGGGACTCAGCGTAGATCTCAAAATTCCGCGCCGCTGCTACGGCTTCTCCCGCGGCCACGACGTCGGTGAGATTCTTTGCATGCATGACCTAGCGCTCCACCTCCTTCTCTAGGAAGTAGATGTAGCGCAAGGTGTCTCACGCAAATGGTCTCTGACGCAAAAGCCCGACAGCGGGCCTTTGACGGCCTCCAACTCCCGCATTCGGGCTGCGGTGGCAGAGCGGGTGACGGCCCGGCACCTAACAGTGGGGCGATGGGAAAGGCGACCGTCGCTAGGGTGGTGGCCGTTGGTGGGGTAGCGGCCACGGTGGCTGCCGGCAGTAGCTGCCTTCGGGAAGCGAAGGCAGAGCAAGTGGTGGCTGGCATGCGCACACCCACCAGGGAAGCCACATGCACTACATGCATTAGAGGACCGCCACGCCCACGAGGTGAAGCCTCCCAGTTGGAGCTGTTCTTTGGCAAGTGGCTGAACGACGACGATGGGCCAACGCCCATTGGCGATTGGGGGAGAAGCAAACTAGATAAGCTACGGGGAGGAAGGGGATGAAAGCGATGTGGAGTCACCGGACGTGAGTGTTTATATAGGAGGACGACATGCATTGGGGATTTGGGGGATTTTGTCGAGCCAGACGGGAAGCTTGCACGGTGTGCGAGGGAACCAACACTGTGCACGCGGGAACAGGCTCGCGCGTGGCCAAACGAAACGCCTGTGCGGTGCCGAAGCGTGCTCTGCAATCCTTGGGCGGCAACGCAGTGACAGGACGGAATGGAGGAGGAAGAAATGATTAGTACACAAATGATTAATAAAAAAATTGCGTTTTGTTACGACGCCGTCATTTCGCCGTATGTCGGTGGCTCGCAACCGCTGACCGGCTTGTATACAGCAGTCCCTGCGTGTTCAACTTATCTACTCATGAAGTTGCTCGCGGTTCAGGCAGCCGTGGCACGCTCTTCCGACGTCCATCCGCACGTGCCGCTGGTGTCCCTCGAGCCACCATGCAGTTACGTGCGCCACGATGTTGACCTTAGATGTTGTGTATACAAAGAAAATCACATCTCATACGAGTAAACTAAGGATCACGTCTGTGATGTTTTCATCAATCGATGGCACTTATTTACCAGCAACCATTTGCCCACAACACACATAACTTATTAGGAGGAATCGTTTGTTTTATTATCGTCTTGTCACATAATTATGATTATAGTCCTGTTTGCCGGGTATCACACACATCTTGTTAAGACCAATCGTTTGTGTTCAGCTGGATCATCATAAACAATTTATCAGAGTCAACTGTATGCCGCCTATCGGACACATCTGGATCTGTATAGCCATTTGTGTTAATTTGGCTAATCGCAAACTGTTCATGAGGATGAACTGTATGCTACGTATCACACATGCAACAATTATCTGAATCGTGGTTGATGGACCAGCCATCGCACATAGTTCTTGGCGACATAGCTAGAACTATACCGTTTGGGATTCATGCATCACACACAGTTTGGTCAAAGGGTCTCTAATTGATGTGTCGTCTTAGGACCATCCTGCAGTACTGCTACTTTAGAAAAACCTCCTGAGAATCCCATTAATGTTTCTATTTTTGATTGTGAGACACAATTTGGTGATGAGCGTTCATCTAGTGATACCGATAATGAAAATGCTGATAATGATCATAATGATGCTCCACCTAATGATAATAATGAAGTAAATAATGATGTAGACATATAACTAGAGACTAAGCTTGATGACCTGATGTCCCACAAGTATAGGGATCAATCGTAATACTTTCGATAAGTAAGAGTGTCAAACCCAACGAGGAGCAGAAGGAAATGATAAGTGGTTTTCAGCAAGGTATTCTCGACAAGTGTTGTAAGTAGTGACAATAGATAGTTTTATAGAAATATAATTCGTAACAAGTAACAAGTAACAATTGTAACGAGATTGTAGCAAGGTGTTCCAATCCTTTTTATAGCAAAGGACAAGCCGAAATTACTTCTTATAGTGAGGAAAGTGTTCTCGAGGACACATGGAATTTTCATCTAGTCAAGTTCATCATGCTTAATTGATTCGCCTTCATTACTTTGATAATTTGATATATGGGTGGACCGGTGCTAGAGTGTTGTTCTTACTTGAATAAGCTACCCTCTTATGATTACCCCCTCTCGCAAACATCCGCAACTACGAAAGAAGAATTAAGGCAAATCTAACCATAACATGAAACATATGGATCCAAATCATGCCCTTACAGAATAACGCATAAACTAGGGTTTAAGCTTCTGTCACTCTCTCAACCCATCATCTATTTATTACTCTCCAATGCCTTCCCCTAGTCCCAAATATGGTGAAGTGTCATGTAGCCGACGTTCACACAACACCACTAGAGGAAGAACAACATACATATCATCAAAATATTGAACAAATACCAACTTCACATGATTACTTTAACCAGATCTCTCTCATGTCGTCAAGAACAAAAGTAACTACCGACAAATCATGTTCATGTTCAACATTAGAGGGGTATTGAATATGCTTAAGGATCTGAACATATAATCTTCCACCAAATAAACCTACTGGCATCAACTACGAGATGTAATCAACATTATTAGCAACCCACAGGTACCAATCTAAAGTTTTGGGACAAATATTGAATACAGAGATGAACTAGGGTTTGAGATGAGATGGTGCTGGTTAAGATGTTGATAAATATTGGTCCTCCCACAATGTGAGGATCGTTGGTGATGTCGATGGCTTCGATTTCCTCCTCCTGGAGGGAAATATCCCCAGCGAAATCGCTCCGCAGGAGAGCAAAACTGCTCCTGCCCAGGTTCCTTCTCGAGACGGCGGCGCCTCATCCCGAAAGTCTTACTCTTATTTATTTTCTAGGGTAAAAGGATTCATATAGCAGAAGGGGAGCACCAGAGGGATGCTTTGGGCCCCACAAGACATTAGGGCGCGGCCTAGGGCGGTGGTCGTGCCCTATTGTCTTGTGGACAGCAGGTGGCCCCCTATGGTGTTTCTTTGTTCCAATATTTTTTATATATTCAATAAAAAATCTCCATGAAGTTTCAAGTCATTTTCGACCTCCGTAGAATAGCTATCTCTGTTGCAGCTCTTTTAGGTCCAGAATTCCAACTCCCAGTAATTTCCCTCTCCATGTAAATCCAAATTAAGAGAGGAAAGGCATTAGAATTACATTATAAAGTGAAATAATGACCAAAAACATTATAAATAACAATAGGAAAACATGATGCAAAATGGACGTATCAACCCCCCAAGCATAGACCTCGCTTGTCCTCAAGAGAAAACCAAACTTGATAATCATCACCACATGCTTAGAGAGAGATGTCGATAAAACATAATACAAACATGTAAGCATCATGATTCTTATCATAATAGTAATTATTTGTATTATAACTTCCTATAATCAAGTAACAAATCATCCATAATATTGAAGTATAAAGCATAAACTTTCTTGAAAACAAAGAAACTATGTTCTTAGTCATTGAAGCAATTACTGTTCATCATATTTCTATGAAGACTCTATGTAAGAGATTTTGTTTTAGCAAGTTCCACATACTCAACTATCATATATTCTTCTATGCTTGCCAATACTCATGGCCTATTCTTGGAACAAATGTTTCAGTCAAGCACAGAGGAAGATAGGGGTTTAACGTTTTCACCACCCAACTTTCTTATCTCAGGGATAATTGTCAACAATAATAATTCATGATCATCTACATCAACTGGATATATATGCCTTGATCTTTACCCACCACATGATGCTTGCTAGTTAGAGAATAATTAAGGGATGAAAGAAGAAGAAAAATATTGACACTTACATAAAAATTAAAACATAATAAATGTTACAAAATAGGCCCTTGGCAGAGGGAAGCACAGGTTGTCATGCACTTTTGTTTTTGTGTGTGAAACTCTTAATTTAAAGGAACATCACTTCACATTGCCCCTTGTGATAGCAACCTTTATTATGCAGTTTGTCCCTTTTATTTCTTTACCATCACAAGACCGTGCAAAGTTTATTTCCCTTACAATAATAGATCATACATTATTTAGGAGCATTTTTATTGCTTTTTGCGCCAGTGAAAACTTACTTGAAGGATCTTATTCAATTCGCAGGTAGATATAGTGGACTCTCATGACAAGAAACTAGGTTTAAGGGTTTTGGATGCACAAGTAGTATCTCTACTTAGTGTGGAATTTTGGCTAACAAAGGAGCAGGGGTAAGCACCACATATTCGATGATTTATGACAATATAACTCCTATGTGAATACAAGCAAACATAACTCATCACGTTGTCTTCCTTGTTGATGCGGAGCATCCTATGGTCATCCCCATGGACTCACCTACGTCACCTCAAGCCCCAAGTGGACCAATAACTAGAGCACGCGCAAGGGCCATCAAAACCAAGGTTACATCTCTACTTAATAAACTCCCGTTCGAACCACGCGAGACATGGATGCTACCTCAAGAAGAAACACTATTTGTGCTTAGGTACCACGAAGATGACCTTGGGGACACTCGGAGTGAAGGCCAAGCCCCCAGGAAGATGGACGACAAAGAACATCAAGAGAAGGCAGAGGAAGTCTACAACGGCCGGACATCTGGCCTAGGACCCACACATCCGGCGCATGAAGACCCAACCGTCTGCAACAAGGCAGGGCCGAGAAAGCTACAAGAGCCGGATATCCGGCCCCGGCTTGGACATCCGGCCCCTACCCTGAAATCCGCCCGGAGGACTCCGGGAGCTGCTGCTCCATAACCAGTTCCACGCCGGACATCCGGCCACTGGACTGGACATCAGGCCCCCCCATGAAGCCCCGGACATTCGACCCGAAGCCCAAACATCCGGCACCTACACGTTGATAGCCAATCGTGAAGCCCATGTACCCCTTCTTTCCCCCTCCTGCCTCGTGTACCTCTATATATAGACTACCCCTCCCTCTTTCTAGCGTTAGCAATGGTTTAGCTCATGTTTAGTTGAGCATTGCTCCTTCCACTAGTTCTCCCACGGAGATTAAGGCCTCCTTGTGATAAGATCCACTAGTGGATGTCAAGGCCCCTTCCATGGGGAAGATCCTCCAGGATACAAGGCCCTTTTTTCCTTGAGACTAGGCAAAACTATCTACCTTTTGCTATTTCCTCTTGTTGTATTTGGATCTTGAATCTCATATGTGTTTGTGGATTTAGTGGGTGTGTGCTTTGGAACTTGTCTTGAGTGTTTTCTCTTGATTTCTCTCCTCCCCACCTCCAAGTGTGAAGAAGATCAACGAATTAGGGTTCCACCCTACCTCATCTTGGATCAGAGCATATGTTGATTCACATCTTGGAGCCCCATCCCCCCCACTTTCTAGCCTGATATTGTTTCTTTTCACCCAATTTTGAAAATCCCAACAAAAACAACCATACCAATTTTTTTGTGATTTGAGGTTTTGATGAGATTTGTTGATTTTGATCCGTGGATTCGAAGTGTTGCATGTGGATCTAGCTTCCCCCCCATCATTTCCATCAATTTCCCCCGTGAATTCATCCAAATTTTGATAAAAACTTTAGTGTGCATACCAAAGTTCATCAGATCAGATCGGATTCGGCGAGCCCGGAATGCCGGCCAAACTCCTGGACATCCGGCCCGACACCCAGAAATCCGGCCCCTGTCGCAGCAGTTTTCAATTTCTTCCGAATTTTGGCGATTTCGTCCATTTTTCCACCATTTCTTCCGCAATGACCACCACCTTTCCGCAAACCTTTTTCCATTTGAGATTTTGATCTTGCAATTTTCTATTTCCTAAGGTATTTTGGCTAATTAGGAACGGTTCATCACTTTCGTCAGCACTGCTCATCTTCGCCAACAAGTCATCGACAAAATCATCTCCATCATTTGACACCTCGTTCGTAAGCAAAGGACGGTAACTATGACGACACCCAATTGATACTACTTGCCATTACATTATTAACCCCAAGTCTTGTGTCACTTGCTATCGAGACTAGCATTGAGTATTACCGAGCCACCCTACTGGTGCACTTTAGTAATACATATTCTGCATAGCTTCAATTGCATGCATATATCATCTTATCATCTCTTGAGTCACCAATTGTTCCCGCATACACATAATTAATATCTTGGTTTGCATATCTCGCAAAGTGGTCATACATATTAAGTTCCAGAAAATCGACGAAATGGAAATGAATCAACATTTCAGCAAAACTTTGGCACTCATTTCTATTCCATGTAAAAGAAGACAACAAAACCACAGCAAATTCACCAACTGGCCATCGTCACTTATCAAAAAATAAAATTGGCATAACCATTGATAACATTTGAACGTATTGAATGCAATAAATTTGATGAAATGGAAGTGAATCAACATTTCATCAAAACTTTCGCATTCATTCGTATTCCCTGTAAAAGAAGACAACAAAACCACATCATCCAATTCACCACCGGCCCTCGCCATTTATCTTTTTTTGGCATAACCTTTGCTAAAAATTGGACATATAGAATGCCAGAAATTCGACGAAATGGAAGTGAATCAACATTTCATCAAAACTTTGGCACTCTTTTCTATTCCATGTAAATAAAACCATGAGCATCAACATACGTATGTGGAGATGGCCGATGCTATTGTCCGTTGGTGCGGGCGGAGGCGCACCGGCAGAGGGGGTCGGTGTAGATACCGGCCGAGAGGAGGAGCGGGGATGGCCAATGGCACGTGGGGTGGGTGGAGGGGGGAAGAGGGATGCGGGTCCTGAGTAGTAGAGTGTGCGGGTGGATGCAGTGGTGGCGCGCGTTGCTGATGCTTGTAGGGTAGGTGTAAGGGGAGAAGAGGGATGCGGGCCGGGAGTGGCGGAGCGTGCGGGTGAACGCGACGGCGGCGCGTGTTGCTGGCTCTTGCGGGGGCCGATGGAGCACCGTGGCGGTCAGGGGGGAATTGGGTGGCGCAGCTCAATGCCGTCAGTTTGGGCGGGCGTGGCCGACCGCACGGACATAATTTTTCTCAAGTCTCGCGCTGAGATTTGAAAAATTAGTAGCAGTTGTGGGCGAGCAGGGCCGCTCGCCACAATTTCTTTAACCTAAGACTGGCGAGCAGCGTGCAGCGCCTGCCACAACTATGTTCTGCTAAAAGTGGAAACCCGGCAAGGTTAACTAGTGGCGGCAACTAAGCGCGGTCCACCATTGCTTGGTCTCCTACCTGTGGCGGGCACTTGTCGGCGCCCATCATGGATAAGTTACACAAACAAGTTCGAACCTGGAGGTTATACCTATGGCGAGCGGCGTGCGCCGCCTGCCACAGCTAAAAAGTTATCTGTGGAGGGCAAGTTTTGAAACCCGCCACTACTTGTTTCAAAAATAGATGTGGCGGGTCGCACACCCCGCTCGCCACACATTAGGGTTCACCTATAAGCCCTTTTCCAGTAGTGTTATCCCATCGCATGTGTTTCTTTATTGCCCTCCTCTATATATTTTTGATCACTTGCTTTGCATTTTGAGTCCTTTGGATTTCTTTCAACATTTACAATATCTTGGACTTCAATTTGCATTAATTTGTGCCACTTATCCTAACCAAGTGATGTCTACTACGCAACTGTATTCTTGTAGACTTTGTTGGGCCTCCAAGCGCAGAGTTTTGTAGGACAGTAGCAATTTTCCCTCAAGTGGATGACCTAAGGTTTATCAATCCGTGGGAGGTGTAGGATGAAGATGGTCTCTCTCTCTAACAACCCTACAATCAAATACAAGAAATTTCTTGTGTCCCCAACACACCCAATACAATGGTAAATTGTATAGGTGCACTAGTTCGGCGAAGAGATGGTGATACAAGTGCAATATGGATGGTAGATATAGGTTTTTGTAATCTGAAAAATATAAAAATAGCAAGGTAGCAAGTAACAAAAGTGAGCACAAACGGTTTTGGAATGCTTGAAAACAAGGACTAGGGTTCGTACTTTCGCTAGTGCAATCTCTCAACATTGCTAATATAATTGGATCACATAACCATCCCTCAACGTGCAATGAAGAATCACTCCAAAGTTCTTATCTAGCGGAGAACATCAGAAGAAATTGTTTGTAGGGTACGAAACCACCTTAAAGTTATTCTTTCCGATCGATCTATTCAAGAGTTCGTACTAAGATAACATGCAGTTATCCTTTCCGTTCGATCTATCTAAGAGTTCGTACCAGAATAACACCATATGATACGCATCAACCAACTCTAATGTCACCTAGATACTCCAATGTCACCACAAGTATCCATGAGTTAATCATACGATATGCATCAAACAATTTCAAATTCATAATACTCAATCCACACAAAGAACCTCAAAGAGTGCCCAAGATTTCTATCGGAGAAAGTAGGACAAGAACGTGTATCAACCCCTATGCATAGATCACCCCAATGTCACCACGGAAATCCGCAAGTTGAGTACCAAAACATATATCAAGTGAATCAATAGAACACCCCATTGTCACCACAGGTATCCACATGCAAGACATATATCAAGTGTTCTCAAATCCAATATTCAATCCAACATAACGATATCTCAAAGGGAAAGATTCAATTCATCACAACGTGATAGCAAGGGAATAACATCATGTGATCCGACTATATTAACAAAGCCCGTGATACATCAAGATCGTGACATCTCAAGAACTCGACAGAGAGAGATTGAATACATAGCTACTGGTACATAGCCTCAGCTCGAGGGTGGACTACTCCCTCATCATCATGGCCTCCGCCGGGATGATGAAGATGGCCACCGGAGATGGATTCCCCTCTCCGGCAGGGTACTAGAATGTATCTAGATTGTTTTTTGTCGATACAGAGAGTTGCGGCGGCGGAGCGGAGAGTCTAGGGTTATTTCTGATGGTTTCTATATTTATAGGATTTTTGGGCGTCGGTTTCACGCCAAGATGGGCCACGAGGAGGGCACAAGACACCAGGGCGCGCTTGGGCCCTCTGGCGCGCCCTGGTGGGTTGTGCCCACCTTGTGGCTCTTTTGGCCCTCGCACGAAGCGTCTAGTGCCTGTTTTGTTCCAAAAAAATCATCAAAAAGTTTCGGGCGATTCCGAGAACTTTCATTTTCTGCACAAAAATAACACCACGGTAGTTCTGCTGAAAACAGTGTCAGTCCGGGTTAGTTCTAAATAAATCATATAAAGTGCATCAAAACCACATAAAATTATTGTAAACATAGGCAATCATGGCATGAATACTTCATAAATTATCGATACGTTGGAGACGTGTCAGCATCCCCAAGCTTAATTCCTACTCGTCCTCGAGTAGGTAAATGATAAAAGAAATAATTTATGAAGTCTGAATGCTAGCATAGTGCATAAGTTTGATCAATGATAATTTCAACCAATTTTCCTAGCATCATAACAGCAACTCTTTCTCATAAAACTCATCATGATAGAGCAGCAACCAATTCACATGTTATGGTTCAAACAATGAGTTCTCTTGAAACTTAACAACCTATGTTCTTAGTCACCAAACAATTGCAATTAAATTTATTCGCAACAAAGTCTAAGTTAGAGCTCCACATACTCAATCATATAGTCTTCTATGATTGCTAGTACTCAAAGCATATTTTTAGAACAAACAATATCCATCGAACACATAGAAAGATAGGGGCTTAATGTTTCGCCTCCCAACTCATTTATCATAGAGATAATTGTCAACAATAATAAGTCATGATCAAATATATTTGACTGGCCATATGTGCCTAGATCTTTACCCACCACATGATGCTTGCCAATTAATAGAAGTAGGTTGGAATAATAAGTTGACACAACATGAAAAGTAAATAACATGAAAGTAAATAGATTGTCCCTTCGCAGAGGGAAGCAGGGATTTGCATATGTGCCAGAGCTCATTGTTTAAAACAGAGATAAATATAATTTTGGGAGGTGCACCCTTCCTGTCAACGTTACGACCAAGAGTTATCAATATCTTCCATGTTAAACACATTAGCGGCGGTTCCCAAGCGGTAAAAGTAAAGGTTTACCCCCCTCCACCAACAAACACACTCCACGGCTAGCCGAATCCACGGGTACCGTCCATACCAACAACATTCCTGGGGGAGTTTTGTTTAATTATTTGCATTTTTTTTATTTCGTGACTAGGAATCCCTATTACTGCCCCTCTCGTGCAAGGACGAGTGAATAAACACTCACCATGAGAATAACCCGCTTAACATGGAAGATACTGGCCGCCCCCTGTCGCTCCATGAGCGGTCCAGGCACACAAAACAAATGCTCATTTGAAATTTTAGAGGTGGCACATGTAAATTTACTTGGAATGGCAGTGAATACCATATATAGGTAGGTATGGTGGACTCTTATGGAAGAAACTTGGCTCAAGGATTTCGATGCACAAGTAGTATGTCTACTTAGTACGAAGTGTTGGCTAGAAAAAGGTTCTAAACAAGCACCACATGTTGGAGGATCCATAACAATATAACTTCTATGCCAATATACACAACCATAACTCATTACGTTGTCTTCCTTGTCCAACTTCAACTAATTTGCTCAAGTTTGAAAATAATTAATGGGTATTCACAATCATAGAGGATGTCGAAGATATTATATTTGTATGTAAAAGTTCTATTCCTTATACTAATCATTCACGAATTGCTTGTATGGCCAATATTGTGATTGTTAAACTTCAATAGATTTTACTTTATAAACCAAATGTGAACTTGCTACTAAGAATATAGCACATTCATAATTTCACAATTATGATATTTCATTCATTCACAATTTACTCTGAAGACATAAGTGAAGCACAAGAGTAAACATCAAACTACTCTCAAAAGATATAAGTGAAGATCAATGAGTAATCAAACAATTAAGTAGCTATGTGAGGACTCTCTCTCAATAAATATTTTCAGATCTGAGTATTTTATTAAGCAGCAAGCAAAATAAAAATAGCACTCCAAGAATAGCACGCATCATGTGAACGAATAAAAATTTAGGCTCAACATAGGCTAACCTATAATTGTTGATGAAGAGAGGTGGGATGCGTAGCATCCCCAAGCTTAGATGCTTGAGACTTCTTGAAATATTGACTTGGGGTGCCTTGGG
Source organism: Elymus sibiricus (assembly GCA_039707655.1). Lineage (NCBI taxonomy): Eukaryota > Viridiplantae > Streptophyta > Magnoliopsida > Poales > Poaceae > Elymus > Elymus sibiricus. The sequence continues at coordinate 245,715,042 of CM077669.1, forward strand.
CATCCCCAAGCTTGAGCTTTTGTATCTCGTTCAATCCTCTCATATCATGGTTTCACCTATTCTCAAAAACTTCATCCACACAAAACTCGAAAAGAACTCGTGAGATAGGTTAGTACACATAAGAATAAATCAACACTTCATGTACTGCCAAGACAAGTTGCACAATAATTTTCAAACATCATCTACTGTTTACTATCATTTCCACAATTTGTATCTACCAATATAGGCTACGGAAACTATAGGATAAGTAGATAACAAAACTATGACAGCAATCTGTCCAAACAGAACAGTCTGTAGCAATCTATTAAACCAGTGTACTTATTTAACTCAAACAATTATGAAAATTTAGTAAAGGCTAAAGAATTTATATTAAAACACTGTGTAAAAATTTCAGAAACTTTCCACGTTCCTGTAAAATATGAAAATTCAAACACTACAGAAAAAGTTTCTGATTTTACACAGCACACATCAAAACATGCAATGCAAGCATCCTAAGACAATTCTTGGAACTTTTTATTGAAAAAATATATTATAAATAACACCTAACAGAAAAAAATATATAATGACGATCCAAGCAAAGCACATATTATGTGACGAATAACAATATATCTCTAAGTAAGATATACCGATAATGTTGAAGACGAAAGAGGGGATGCCTTCCGGGGCATCCCCAAGCTTAGGCGCTTGAGTCTTCCATGGATATTACCTTGGGGGTGCCTTGGGTATCCCCAAGCTTAGGTTCTTGTCACTCCTTATTCTCCTCATATCGGTGTCTCACCCAAAACTAGAAAACTTCAATCACACAAAACTTAACGGAACTTCGTGAGAAGGGTTAGTGTAATAAAGATAAACCATTCACTTAGGTACTATCAAGACAAGATTCATAATTGTTCCCACATGATACCTACTGTATTATATCATTACAATAATTTATACCACTAAATATAAGCTATGGACACACTAAAACAAGCAAACTATGCATGCAAAACAGAATCTGTCAAAAACAGAACAGTCTGTGAAGATCTGTAGTATAGCCATACTTCCCTGTCGCTAACAATTCTGAAAAATTAGGAAACCTTGAAGAATTTGTATATGAAGACTTTGTAAAAATTTCAGATCATTATCACGCTCCAGTAAAAAATGAAAATTCCTGTACTGGAGTCAAAAGTTTCTGTTTTTTTTCAGCATGAATTATACTCATCTTGTGAGTCATCCCAAAGGCTTTACTTGGCACTTTATTGAAATAAAAGACACAAAACATGATTAATACAGTAGCTTAACCATGTTAACACTCAAAAGCAGAAAGTAAAAGTGTTGGTTTGTCTCCCAACAAGCGCTTTTCTTTAATGCCTTTTAGCTAGGCATGACGATTTCAATGATGCTCACATAGGAAGTCGTAATTGGAACATGCAAGAGAGCATCATGAATCACATGACAAGAACATTTATGTCTAACCCACTTCCTATGCATAGGTATTTTGTGAGCAAACAATTTATGGGAGCAAGAATCAACTAGCATAGGAAGGCAAAACAAGCATAACTTCAAAATTTTCAACACATAGAGAGGAAACTTGATATTATTGCAATTCCTACAAGCATATGTTCCTCCCTTATAATAAATTTCAGTAGCATCATGAAGGAATTCAACAATATAACCATCACATAAATCATTCTTTTCATGATGCACAAGCATAGAATTTTCATTACTCTCCACATAAGCAAATTCCTTTTCATCCATGGTAGTGGGAGCAAACTCAACAAAATAACTATCATGAGACACTTGATTGACATAACCACATTCAATATTAAAATCATGATGAAAAGTTTCATGGTTAGTATCACTCTTTATAGCATACATGTCATCATCATAATCATCATAGATAGGAGGCATGTCATCATCATAATAAATTTGCTCATCAAAACTTGGGGAACTAAAAATATCATTTTCATCAAACATAGCATCCCCAAGCTTGTGGCTTTGCATATCATTAGCATCATGGATATTCAGAGAATTCATACTAGAAACATCGCAATCATGCTCATCATTCAAGGAATTCTCATTAAGTATTTTCATAGTTTCTTCCTCTATCAATTGAGCACAATTTTCTGAATCCTTATTTTCACAAAAGACATTATAAAGACGATACAAATGATGCAAACTAAACTCCATTTTTTGTAATTTTCTTTTATAAAACCAAACTAGTGAAAAACAAGAAACTAAAAGATTTAATTTCAAGATCTAAAGATATACCTTCAAGCACCCTGGCAACGGCGCCAGAAAAGAGCTTGATGTCTACTACGCAGTTGTATTCTTGTAGACTTTGTTGGGCCTTCAAGTGCAGAGTTTTGTAGGACAGTAGCAATTTTCCCTCAAGTGGATGACCTAAGGTTTATGAATCCGTGGGAGGTGTAGGATGAAGATGGTCTCTCTCAAACAACCCTGCAATCAAATACAAGAAATCTCTTGTGTCCCTAACACACCCAATACAATGGTAAATTGTATAGGTGCACTAGTTCGGCGAAGAGATGGTGATACAAGTGCAATATCGATGGTAGATATAGGTTTTTGTAATCTGAAAATATAAAAACAACAAGGTAGAAAGTAACAAAAGTGAGCACAAACGGTATTGCAATGCTTGAAAACAAGGACTAGGGTTCGTACTTTCGCTAGTGCAATCTCTCAACAATGCTAATATAATTGGATCACATAACCATCCCTCAACGTGCAACGAAGAATCACTCCAAAGTTTTTATCTAGCGGAGAACATAAGAAGAAATTGTTTGTAGGGTATGAAACCACGTTAAAGTTATTCTTTTCGATCGATCTATTCAAGAGTTCGTACTAAGATAACATCAAGTTATCCTTTCCATTCGATCTATCTAAGAGTTCGTACTAGAATAACACCATATGATACGCATCAACCAATTCTAATGTCACCTAGATACTCCAATGTCACCACAAGTATCCATGAGTTAATTATACGATACGCATCAAACAATTTCAGATTCATAATACCCAATCCACACAAAGAACCTCAAAGAGTGCCCCAAGATATCTATCGGAGAAAGTAGGACGAGAACGTGTATCAACCCCTATGCATAGATTACCCCAATGTCACCGCGGGAATCCGCAAGTTTTGTACCAAAACATATATCAAGTGAATCAATAGAACACCCCATTGTCACCACGGGTATCCGTATGCAAGACATATATCAAGTGTTCTCAAATCCAATATTCAATCCAACATAACTATATGTCAAAGGGAAAGATTCAATTCATCACAACGTGATAGCAAGGGAATAATATGATGTGATCCGACTATATTAACAAAGCCCATGATACATCAAGATCATGACATCTCAAGAACACGAGAGAGAGAGAGAGATTGAACACATAGCTACTTGTACATACCCTCAACCCGAGGGTGGACTACTCCCTCCTCGTCATGGCCTCCGCCGGGATGATGAAGATGGCCACTGGAGATGGATTCCCCTCTCAGGCAGGGTACTGGAACGTCTCCAGATTGGTTTTTCATCGATACAGAGAGTTGCGGCGGAGGAGCGGAGAGTCTAGGGTTATTTCTGATGGTTTCTATATTTATAGGATTTTTGGGCGTCGGTTTCATGCCAAGATGGGCCACGAGGAGGGCACAAGACACCAGGGCGCGTGTGGGCCCTCTGGCGCGCCCTGGTGGGTTGTGCCCACCTCGTGGCTCTTTTGGCCCTCCCATGTAGCGTCTTGTTCCTCTTTTGTTCCCAAAAAATCGTCAAAAAGTTTCGTGCGATTCCGAGAACTTTCATTTTCTGCACAAAAACAACACCACGGTAGTTCTGCTGAAAACAGCGACAGTCCGGGTTAGTTCTAAATAAATCATATAAAGTGCATCAAAACCACAAAAAAGTATTGTAAACATAGGCAATCATGGCATGAATACTTCATTAATTATCGATACGTTGGAGACGTATCACCAAGCCACTCGATAAGCTTTACTTTGTAGGTGTGAGTGAACAAGTCCGGTACCAATTCAACTATTCTCTCTATTCACATTGAGTGAAACGGTATCTTGGTATTGTTTATCTCATTTCCTAATCACCTTTCCTCAAGTCTTGTGATGGCTAGGCAAATCACATCATCTTTGATCTACAACCACGACGACGAGTTTGATGCCACGAAGAAACTCATCGATGCCAAGATGGATGCTCAATTGGAGGAGTTCAAGGTCCTCATCAACACCCATAAGAGGTCTTCCTCATCTTTGATAAGACACTCAAGTGCACATGCTTCCGAGGTACCATCTCCAGCAAGATCACATCGCCATTGACACGGTCAATGACATGAAGAAATAACGACGCCAACATCAATGCGTCCAATGGAACAAGCGTGAAGGTCACGATCTAGACACCAACAACCGCTCTATGACTTCACCACTTACCTTGGCATTTTAATCAAGTGTCTTCAAGGCATCTTCGCCTTCGGATGTGTGGCATCTTCGCCTTCGGATGTGCGGCATCTTTGCCGACAGGCACCTCAATATTACGTTCAAGAGAAGCTCCCCAAGCTCAAGTCCACGATTTCCAGGAGCTACTACGACCTCGACACCGGCCACGAGATTCATTTATATGGGATTCAAGACCCCGAGGAGTATCTTGAGTGGGAGCGCAATATGGACGACTACCTCAAGATACATCTAGTCCCTTCCGAAGATCAAGTTAAGTACGCCACAAGAAACTTCACGATGATGCGTCGACATGGTTGTTTCACACATCTTCGAAGAACTTCGACATGAGTTGGTCCAAGACAAAGAAAGCTATGCGGTGAGAGTTTGTGCCTTCCACCTACATGGAACATCTTCAACGGCAATTGGAGAACACTATACAAGGATCCAATTCCATCGACGAGTACTTCATGAAAATGAACAAAGCCTTGCGAAGAGCCGGTGTGGATGACCCCATTTGGATGAAGTTCTACTTCATGATGGGATTTAACAACGACATTGCCAAGACTATCTTCACCAACAACTAAAAGTCTCTCGAAGTCCCCTACATTGCTGCTCTCAAGGCGGAACAAGAACTCAAGAACAAGGCTACTCGACCCCAAGCACACTTCACGATGACTAAGCTACACGACGGTGAGCATGAGGATAGTACCACTAATATGTCCAAGGCTGACGAGGCGAGCGACAAGGTGGCGAGCAAGGATGATGTTTCCATCTTTGGAGGCGAGAGTGATGTTGAGCCATCTTCGGCCTACATTCACGGCGACAGTGACGAGATGGTTGAACATGGGATTTTCCTTTCGAACACGGCGACATTTGGAGATGAGTTGAGAGACTTGTGCCACCATATTGAGAGTGATAGTGACTTCACCACTAGCCCCATGTATAATGAGTTGTCCCAATTCCCAAGTGAGGAGAGCCACCCCCACTACCACTTGAGTGTTATGAGTGACTCCACCATATGTGACTTTGAGTGCACCTACCTTGAGGGAGTGAGTGGACCACCACCACATAGAGCGAGTGAGGTAGTTGATATGTCTTGTGAGGCCATTTTGATTTCTAACGACTTAACCTCTATTTCAATCGTGTCTTATCATTTGGTGCAAGGTCCCATACATGATAACGGGCCGATCATCAATGACTTCATCATTCCTTTGGACAAGACGATGACCATGGTGGAATATGATGCAACCCCACATGGTTCCATCATGATGAAGATGACCACGATTTGGTCTCTGCCACCTCACCTACACGACATGAGTGGAAGAAAAAAGTAACATAGGTGAAGGTGATTCTCTTGTCCCACTAATGGACATTGATTGCTTGCATGATGTCGATCCACGTAGTGCCACGCTTCATGATTATGTGACTTCCTCATGGGATGAATTACCCATTTATGATGAGTTTGACAATTCTCATGTGGAGTCCATTAGTTGTAATGCCATGTTGCATAGGATATCTTGTGAGAACTCAATAGGTCACATCATGTTTGAAAATCCGCTTGACTTTTCATATGCTATGCATGAGATATCTAAATTAAAATCTTTGCAACCTCATCGTAGTAACTACGCATATGCCATTAAAATAAACCCAATTTGCACATATGGCATAGACAATGTAGGCATACTCAGCAATGGGTAGGCACTCTTCCCACTACTTGATGTTCTTCTTGATCAATACGTGATGTAGCATAGACAATATCCGGTTGGTGACCTCCATTTGGTCGTTGTTTTCTGGATGATAGTCCAAAGATAAGAGTAGCTTGATTCCAAGGTTGGCGCATAGTGTCTTCCAAAACTAGCTTAGGAACTTAACGTTGCGGTCCGACACAATGGTCTTGGGGGCTTCATGTAGTCGCAAGATTTCCTGACAAAATATATTTTCAAGATGTGAACCATCGTCTACCTTTTGACATGGAAGGAAATGTGCCATTTTGGAAAAAAGGATCCACAACGACATAGACGGAATCATGACCATTTTTAGTTCTTGGAAAACCAAGCACAAAGTCCATGCATATATATTCCCAAGGTGCAAAAGGTATTGGAAGTGGCATGTATAGACCATGGGATTGAGCTTTTGACTTAGCTTAGCGATATGTAGAGCAATGGTTGGTGATGCGTGCCAGATCACGGAACATCTTTGGCCAAAAGTACTTTTGGGAGAGCGTAGCAAATGTCTTGTCACGTCCAAAATGACCCATGAGTCCTCCATCGTGAGCCTCTTGTAAAAGCAAAAAATGAAGAGAAGACTCGGGTATGCAAAGTTTGTTAGCACGCATAAGATAACCATCTTTCATGTAATACTCTCCCAACAATTGTTAGCTTGACATTTGGCATATGGAGTAGCAAACGAAACATCATGCGCATACAAGTCTTTGATGCGCTCAAAACCAATGACATTCAATTCAAGGGAGTAAATAGCATGCATTTTCGGGAAAGAGCACCTGCGACAACATTTCCTAAACCCTTGATGTACTTTATGACATAAGGAAAAGACTCCATGTGTTCACTCCATTAGCATGCCATTTGTTCAACTTCGTTTGACCAGTAAGGTACTTCAGCGTTTCATGATCTGTATGGATGTCAAATTCATGTGGTCGAAGATAATGTTCCAAAATATGCAAAACTCTCACCAAATCATATAATTCCTTATCATATATGGGGTAGTTAAGTTATGCACCGGAATTTTTTTCACTAAAGTACGCAATTGGGCGTTTCTCTTGCATTAACACACCTACTATGCCATTACCACTAGCGTCACAATGCACTTCGAAAGTTTTGTCAATGTTGGGTAATGCGAGCAAAGGTGCATGTGTATACAAATTTTTAAGCTCATGAAATGCGGTGTTTTGGGATGGTCCCCAAACAAATGGAGCATTCTTCTTGCTCAAAGCATGTAACGGAGATGCAATAGTGCTAAAATCCTTAACAAATCGACGATGAAAGCCGACTAAGCCAAGGAAACTACGCAATTGTTGCAAGTTCGTGTGAGTTGGTCAAGTTTTAATAGCATCAATTTTAGATTCATCAACTTGAACACCCTTAGTGGAGTCAACAAATCCAAGGAAAACAAGCTTGTCAACACCACATGTGCATTTTTCCATATTTGCATAAAGTTGCTCTTTTCGAAGGACTTGCAAAACTTCTCTAACATGTGACACATGCTCTTCTAGATATTTTCTAAACACAAGAATATCATCAAAGTAGACTACAACACAATATCCAATGAGATGTCGAAGGACATAATGCATCACACGCATGAATGTACTAGGCACTTGAGATAGACCCATAGGCATAACCAACCATTCATAAGTGCCAAATTTGGTTTTCAAAGCCATTTTCTATTCATCACCTTCTTGCATGCGTATTTCGTAGTAACCACTTTTAAAATCAATTTTAGAGAAAATTTTGGCACCACTTAGTTCATATAGCATGCCATCAAGGCGTGGAATTGCTTGGTGATACCTAACGGTGATAGTATTAATGGGACGGCAATCGTAACACATGCGCATACTACCATCTTTCTTAGGCACAAGCATAACTAGAACCCCACATGGGCTTAAATTCTCGCGTACATACCCATTTTTGAGGAGTTTGTGCACTTTCCTTTGTATTTATTTTGTTTCCTCGGGGTTGACGCGGTAAGGTGCTTTGTTCGGTAGAGGTGCACCGGGGATGAGGTCAATGCAGTGCTCGATTCCGGGAAGTGGAGGAAGTCCCAGAGGTAGCTCATCGGGAAAAACATCCTCAAATCCCTACAACAAACGTGACAAACCCAAAGGAAGATTTTGTGAAGTATTAGTCCGTATGACCTCATCTTTGCACACGAGTACAAAGTGAAGCACCCTTGATGGGAACTCACTCGCATCCCTTAAGTCTCGTTTGGTGGCCAGCAATACTAGGGTTTTCTTTTCCCTCATCGTGGAGTCACTCAAATTTGGCTTGTGGCGCTCACTCTCTTTTAGGTGGATCGCTCTCTCACTATAATATCCATGATAGGTTGAAGCTTGCTTGTCGACGATGACTTGACTTGGCGACATTGGTCGAACCAGTATTCCTTGCCCTTCATCTTGAAACTATATTGATTGGCCTGACCGTTGTGGATGAAGCCGCGGTCGAATTGCCAAGGGCGACCAAGAAGTAGGTGGCACACGGACATGGGAACCACATCACACTCCAAAGTGTTTTCATATGCACCAATCTTGAAGGAGACTTGAACGATGTGGTGGACTTGGAGGGTGCTGGAGTCACTTAGCCATGGAACCTTGTAGTGTCGTGGATGCTTCTTCTTGACCAATTGTAGATTGGAAATCCTCGCTTGCAAAATTGTGGCAACTTCCGTCATCGATGATGAACTTGACCAATTTCCCTTGGATGCCCGCTTTTGTGTGGAATATGTGGCAACGTTGGCCTTCGTCTTGCGTTTGTTGAAGTGTCAAAACCTTGGAAACAACGTGACCGGGGCTCGGATCATTGTCGCTAACGATTTGCGCATCTTCATTTTCATTCACTTGGCGGTGCATGGCCACATCCTCTAATGCTGCCATCTCGTCATCACTCATGGAATAATAAGTGTTGTCATCATGAAGGATCATAGTGCGTCTTGTTGGGCATTCGAAGGTCTTGTGGTTGCTTCCCTTGCAAATGAAACATTGAATCGAACATGACTTGGCGGGTGCATCCATTGGCGATGTAGAGGATGAAGCTCTTCGCTTGTAGTTTCTTGTAGGAGGGCGGATTGACGAAGTCTTCTTGTCCTTGTAACTTGACTTGTCGCCGGTAATTTTTGGAGTTCTTGTAGTCGAAGGCGTCGAAGTTGGAGAAGCTTGAGGACTTGAGCCGAAGGTCTTGCAAGAAAACTTGGAATACTTGTAGTCGTATTTCACTTGGCGTTCCGCCTTTGATGCTTGATGTACTAGCTCGGGAAGGTTGGAGTAGGGTTGGAAGTCCGCAATCTTCTTGATTTGGTAGTTGAGACATTCAAGAAACGCGCCATTGTTTGCTCCTCATCTTCCTTAACATTGGCTCGGATCATGGCCATTTCCATTTCTTGATAGTAGTCTTCAACCGACTTTGTGCCTTGCTTGAGGAGTTGAAGTTTCTTGAGAGATCATGATTGTAGTGGGTAGGCACAAAGCAAGCTCTCGTGAGATCCTTCATTTGATTGCAAGTTGTGATAGAGGATCGCCTTTGTCACACCCAGTGTTTTGCCTCATGACTAAGTTAACATGGCTCAAAAATTAGGGCCAATTAAAAGTTTTTGTGTGCATATGAATGCTTGACTTGTGTGCTATTTGTTTGCTTGTTTGATGGTGCCATGAACCATCATATATCTCCTACACTCCAAACTCATATCCCTGACCCAAGGACCTTGCCCAATGATCATGCCATGTGTATAGGACATAAAACTATTTTTATAAAATATTATTTTGGCCAAAAAGCATTTTATTAATATAGATTTTCAAAAACCCCTTAATTGAGGTTCGTACTACAAGTCTTCAAATTAGGGTGGATGCTTTACCCCAAAGACTTTATTTGGAACCTACCATATATAATACTTCCCAAAACCACCAAAGATTATTTTCCTATTTTATTAAAAGGCTTTTTCTTAAGGCCAGAAATGGTCTTTTATAGGGAAAAATTATTTTTACGCTTTCAAAATATTTGAGAAAATTTAGGGAAACTCAGTGAACATATATTTTCTGTACATATGTGCTACAACACATGGTCATGTTGAAAATATTGGACAAAACCTTCCAAAACCATTTCTATCCGTTTCAAGATTTTGAAATCTTTCTAAAGGAAATATTCTCAAATAAATCCAGATAAATTCTAGCAGGTCACACATGCTATATGTGCTCATCTTGCCAAGTTTCATCTAAATCCCAATTGTTTTGGTTCACCAAAATATCCCAAAGCCCTCTCTGTCTAGATCCAAACTTGAGCAACTTTACATTGCTAAGTGTCTCCAATTATGCTCAAACTTTGTGGACATGTTATAATCCTCTCATAATGTATCCACACCAAGTGGTGCATCAAGGAGAACAGATACACTTGTCCAAATCCCCCCAAACCCATTTCTGCTGATTTCAAGAATTGGGAAATTTTGCATTATCAAGTTTCCCCATTTGGTCCCAAACTTTTTGGGAATGCTCTAATGACCAAATTATGCCACCACCTCAAGTGGTGTATTAAGGAGAATAAGTTTGCATGGATAGATCTAAGAAAATCAGTTTCTGAGTATTTCTAGGGTTTGCCAAAGTTACATTGGCAACTTTCCTCAACAAATATCAAACTTGGTGGTAAACCTTAATTTTTACCTACCATTTGATCCTGTTAAATCTCATAGCAAGGTAAATCTTTTTACTTGCCCAAACCTGTAACAAACACCTTCTGGTCATTTCTAAAAGTTATTGTTCTACCTCTTCTGCTATTCCCATTGATCCTAAAGTTTTACCACACCCCCTCCTAATGCCCATTTACCTCCAGTAAACCTTGCATGGCCTTGGCTCAAACATTGGTGGGGTAAAACCCACCATTTACCCCTCTCGACAGCAAGGATCCACCCCTCTCTCCACTTTTCTTCTCACCTAAGGCACCTCTAGAGCATCCTATGCTCTCTCCCCCTTTGTTTAAACCCCCTGGAGATAATGGGCACAAGTGGCCGCGCCCTACATGCCAAAGACGTGCATGGGCATGCAAAGTTCGCACTCTAGAGCACGCTACTGTCCATCCCCACACTTTAGCTTGCCCAATCCGAGCCTCCCGATAGCCTTGGGCCTCGGCGTCCTCAACGCGCCACACTGTCGCGGGCATCCTCCCTTACCCTCCTCCTCCCCCGACTGAGCTCGCCCGAGCGCCGCCCGTGGACTCTGTCCACGGTGCACGTCGTCCTTGCCATATAGGGCGCCCCCGAGCTCACTCTCGCGCGGAATCAGCTCCTCTCTCTTCCACGGAGCCTGTGGACCAGTCCCCCTCTCTCTTCCGTGCCCGAAAACCACCCCATGGCCGAAGCCCCGCCGGAGGCCTCCGCTCGAATTCGAGCATGGTGGCCATTCCCTCCCCCCTCTGAGTATCGCAAGAGCATCAGCACCACATCCAAGCCCTGCGTAGCTCCATTCTCCCTTGCCGGTGGCCTCAGCGCAGCGTCCCGCTTCCACCGCCGGCGTCCTCCGCCCGGGCCGGAGCTGCACTCAACGTCGGCCTCCCCAGGACCCGCGACCCATCCAGGGCGATGGGGGCATCCCTCCTGAGCTGGTCGGTGGTCGGGACCTCGCCGGAGGTGCCCTGTGCCGGCAGGACGAGCGCGGGCCCACCTCCTCTCCCCCTGTAGCGCGAGGAAGCCACGCGGGGAAGAAGAAGACGGACTGGTGGGATCGGCGGCCCACCGGTCAGCCACCACCAGCGTGTCGGGCCGGCCCGCGCCGGTTAAGTGGTGGCGGTTTTCCGCAGACACCGTTTTTTGGCCGGGGAACGCGCATTTCGCTTAGTACGCCGTCGGCGTGGCCCAACTGCCCGCGCGGCTAGACCACTGCGCCAGTCCAATTGGCAGTCCTGCGCCCTGAGCACTGAATAGCTGTTTAGGTATAGATTTTTCCTTTTCTTTATTTCAGTCGGATTTAAAAATTCATTATAAAATCTTGTGAATTCCAAATCCATTGATTCAAACTCCTAAATGTTTCTAAAATTCTTATCTATCCAGAAATTTTCTTACACATTTTTCCTGCAAACATTTCTCTAGGGTTCAAATTTAAATTTGAATTTGAACAATGAAAGGGCCCATTGCAAATTTCCTAGAGCATTCAAATCAACTCCAAATGGAGTGATTCAAATTTTCAGAGACTCCAAGAATCTTTCTAACAATGGGTAGCATTTTTCCTATGCTATATCCTGCTAGACCAAATAGGTAGCCCCTTTTTCCATTTATTTCATCTTCGGAAAATCATAGGATATTCATATCAACTCCAAATCCAGTGAAACCACTTCCTACATGTTTATAAAATCATGCCCTATTTAATAGGTGCATTCACTCATTTCTATACAAATATTTTCTGTAGACTCCTTATAGGATCATCTTTTCCTCCCTTTCCACCATTTCAAAAGCCCCATTAATCCAACTCCAGTAGAGCAACTTTAGGGATTTTTCTTATGAACAGAGATGTCCAAGGAAAATAAAACTAATATTTATAGAGCACTTTTAATTCTCTACTTGTTGTGTTGCTTATTGCGGTTGCTTCCGGCGATAGTTGACAAAGTAGATGAAGTGCTCGGTGTTGGACGAGAAGCGTGTGAAGACCTCAAAGACTTTGCTGAGCCAGGCAAGCAGCCCTTTGACCATGACTATGAAACCATTTTTATGCATGACATATGGCACTTTATTCCGTTGCATAGAATCATGTTGAAACGGTGACCACCGTAGTGGGTTACCTCCGTCACTTTCCTCGTTGATACTTGCACTGAGCATGACCCTACCTTATTATGAGAGTTGTGCGGGTGGGAAGTAGTTAGGATGCCAAGTAGTTGCTACGCAAGTGGGATGGGATTATGCATGGTTTCGGAAAGGAAATGATTTCAAACACTTTTCAAAAACACCGTCGGGTGCCACTAATGCCCGAGGGAGATGATGTTGAGCTAGGTAACCACTTGAGAAATAAGTGGTGTACCGGAGCAAGTGAGTGTGTGTGTTTTCGAAAACGGATTGGTGTATGTTGAGACCGTTATTCCATCCTTACATGTACAACCACTCTACCCCTATATGGGAAGGGGCTTTGTTGATTACTTTGGTTGGTGCTAGAAGAGAGCCCGCGTTACTAGTGGCGAGAGTGACGTGGTCACCCTCGATACGGGGTCGTGCCGGAAAGGACGATCATGGGCTCTTTTCACAGACACCGGGCACACCGTTGGTCCCTTCATGGATGGTACGATCTGGAGCTAGGCTCGTATGATGTACATCATGAGGGCTGGGTACCAATCGAGTGGACTCTTTGTTTAGTGTCGCCAGGGGAAAGGCATTGTTCGGGTACTTACCTCGGGTATGAACAATACCGCGAGTCGTGGCTTGACACGGAAGTTTCCCGAGTCTTGTGGGTAAAGTGTGCAACCTCTACAAAGTGTAAAACTATTCGAATAGCCGTGTCCATGGTCAAGGACAGATGGATGACCGCTCTTGGGCTACGTCCGATGTTTCAACAAACTTGATGTGTGTGTGTGTGTGTGAGATAAAAAGGCTGGTACTTGAGCGAAGTCAGACGACTTGGCATGACGATTGTACATAAGATGTTCAGCCCCAGTTTATATTGATATCTGTAACCTGTTCATATGGATATCTACAACCTGTTGATGCATGTTACTTCAAGTTATTTGATCATGTCATTGCACTCAAAATTAGATTTCCGCAACTTACCTACTTAATGCTGAATCATGCTTTGTTATCCCTTGTTCCAAAACATGGGTTGCTTGCGAGTACATTCAAAGTACTCATTGGCATGCTACTGGTTATTTTATTGGCCAGGCATGAAAAGGTTATGGTGAAAATTACCTTGGTGACGAGCATGCGAGCAAGAACGCTTCCCGGTCTGAATGCCTGTAGGGTTAAGGCAGATGGCATGGGTTCATGCTATCATTGAAGATTTCCGCTGCGAGATTATGAGGACTTGGTCAAAAAGGCCATATTCGAGTAAAACGGTATGTAATGGATGTAAGACTCTTGTTATTAAGTTTCTATGTGTTCAGTGAGCATTGATATCTGGGATCACTGTGCACGTACATTCGGTGATCACGACTTATGAGTCGGGGTCCCCACAGAGCTGGTATCAGAGCCATCCTAACTGTAGGAAGCCCTTAGTTAGAAAGGACGTTAGTTAGGACAAAACTATTTCTCCAGACCGTTCAAAATCACTTGCAAAACCTCTATGTTTCTCACCTCTCCTAAATTTTCAAAAGAATGGAAGGTTTTTGCCTCAGCACTTCCACCCTCATTCTCTCGACTCCCGTCGTCTGCTTTTTCAAAACTTTGCAAATGGTCGATAGTACCCTTATGCCCCTGACCACTGGATTCCTTGAAATCCTCGTGGGTAATCTGGAGGGAAGCCACCTTGCCAGACATTCACACAAGTTTGACGACACCACGACAAGACGATACCAACAGAAGATACCCTCTTGAAGGATGAGAATATCAAGACTCAAAAGATGGTGACACCCTCGACACAGCCCCAGGATGATGCAACCTTGACCTGTGATGATCAATGCATAAGATATGCATGACCATGAAATACAGCGCTGATGGAGCAACCTTGTCCTTACCATTGTTGAGTCGACAACCATCGGTGGATGAGAACCTTGCCATTTGGTCCGCCTCACCATAGTGAGCAAGAAAACAGTTCTCTTCATCCCCCGTGCTTGGTGTCGATATTATCATCAACATGACCGATAAGTTGGAACTCTATCATGCCTTGTTGATGTCATTGCACAAAGGATTGCCCACTTGGAACCCTCGACGTCTCAGAAAACAAGAGGGATTGTCATGATTAAGAAGACAACAGACGACCGAGTCAGTGGTGACCAGAAGGAACCACCTTCGTCCCATCAACTTACCAGATGAGAAGTTGTCAAAGATTCTTCAGGCTCAATCCGGATCATTTCGACAAACAATTACAAGAGACGTGGCAACACCTGCGGAAGACGCAGAAGACTGGAAGATCTTCTCTCCGGGACACAACGCAAGGAACGACTCCTGAATCCGAGAACCCCTAGGGTAGGATGAGTCATGTATCCCCTATGCGAAGTCGAGTCCGTGTGATGGTTCGAAAGGAACCATGATGTGTGTTGCTTGTGTTTGCTTGTTTGTGCTTTGGTATACGTCGCACTTTTGCCCTAGGCAACAAGTATGCGACTATATCACCCACCTTATCTTAATGAGTGTGATTGGCCTTTTCGGCACTTGTTTGATTACACTTGCACTATGCCACCCCTTTAGGCACCTCCCCTCTATGCTACTTTTCCCTCTCTCCTTTCTTATCAACTGAAGACCAGCAAGACAAGACGCACCAAGGATCCACCCCATCGATCAACTAGCACTAAAGACTCGTGACGACAACCTACTCAACCAAGTGCAACTCTGTAAGGGTTATGTTTTCCCCTCAAGGTTGGAAGCCCTTCCCTAGATAGACCCAGACCTCACTAGATACCCCCATCTAAAACCCTTAACCATGTGCTTAACATACGGGTTGCGCGAGAGCACTAGTTAAGCTTTGGATAACCTTGGTTTAACACTGGGTTTCATCATGGGAGTGATCGTAGTGAGCAAACACATTACATCGTTAAGCGAGCACTTGATCTCATGATGCCATAGGGGAGATCATTTTTGAGGATATATGATTAGTACCCTAGTGATTTGATAGATATCCTAAGGATATGGCTAAGACCTTTGGTGGATTACGAGACTTTCATGTTGGTAGAAGAACTTGGTGGATCAAATTAATGGAGTTGCCTAAATTCTCCCTTGAGTAAATTGGATTTAGTAGGACAAATACGATCACAAGCTGAAATTCTTGGTGGATTAATGGCTTGACTTTGGCAATTAATATTGATAGTGGATTGATGGTGATATGATAGTGACTGGAGTAACTAGTAGGGAATTATTACTAGATGTAAACCTTGGATTTAAATAGGTGATTCTAATAGGTGATCAGGATCAATCAAACTACATGGTTCGGAGTAATTTGGATTTATACCGATAATCTTGATCTTGATACGATGTTTCTCGGTGGAAGACAAACCAGGAATATTGGATGGTTGTCAGAATTGATTCAAGGATCCATATGCACCTAACATGAGAGTTTACTAGATCATCATGATGGGAATTGTTGGTTATACTGTGATGAGATAGTTCTTTCTAGGATTTGGGGATTTAGGAAATCTGGAGATATACGGAACGTCACCGGTATTGGATTTGTAGAAGTAATAGATCATGTAATAGTGGATGGTATTCGTGGGTCGATTAACTGGATTCGTAGGAAGGAAACGAGATCTTGGATTGGTATATTACGTGTTTCCTTAGCATAGAGATGCAACACCTGAGACCTTGGATGTGTTAGCTGAATACTTGGATTCGTGGCATCACAATCAAGCTTAGCAGCTTGTATGCTTCCCAAGGATTTTTACATAGGGATATATATAAATATATAAGTTAGCTATAGTGCATATGAGATTTTGGTTTAGTCCTTCTCTCGAACCTTGGAGGTGAATAGCATGAGTAATGTTGGAGTTGACTTATATAAGATGATACCTTTGATGATACAGGATGATTTTGTTTGGAGCAATAGGTAGGACTATTGGCATCTAAGAACTGTGCTCAAGGATAAAATGATAGACGTTCACTCACATCCTAAGCTCCTTGAAACCCCGAAGCTTTACCGAGCCATGACACAGTCGGAATATGACCATAGGCTCTGGCTCTAAGTCAAAAGACTATGGTCGATACCTCACCTCGACCACCACCAATCCTGTCCATAAGGAAGGTGGACACAAAGGACTAGATTTTGAAGGACCACAAACCCCTGGACATGTAACCATCCGGAGCAAATGCCCGCTCCTCCCACACGTCCCACGAACAAAGTGTTTGTGTGATACTTGGAGAAATATGTTGTTGTCCTCACGGATGACATACTTATCTACCCAATGAGAGAAAGGAACACCTTAGTCCTATTTGGATAAGCCCCAGAAGCACCAACTGCCTTGCCTCTCAAAGAGTAAGGTTATACCTTACAGAAGTTGGACTCCTTGAAGCACCCTCCCTACAGAAGAAGACATTCCTACCCAAGCAAGATGAAGAATCACTACGGATGCAAAGCCATGACGATGCTGAAGAAGAAGAAGCAAAAGAAGTCAACCACCACTCCTCTGTCGGTTACGTCGACTAGACTATATCAAGAAGCACCGATGATCAAGCAAAATGAAGACCTTAGGCATCAAGAGAAATTAAAGGGCCCCTTGTTATAAGTTGTCACCTATCAGTTCCTGACTAGGAAGGAACCAAGAGGTTGATAGCACCCCTCACTCCACCACTTTGACGATATACAAGGAAGCATGACGATCCTACTCTCTCCAGATGCCTGGAACGGAGGGGAACGACTGTCATGACTTCGTTACTAGCCCCTTTTGGCCCTATCAAGTGCGTGACCCTGACGGGATCATTTTGACACCCTTATCGAAAGTGGTTCACCCCACTTGCCAAACCTCGGACCTTGGGGATCGGATGGTTGGACTATACTTTTGGGTAGCCAGCTCATCTAGGACCCCCTCAAAAACTTTCCTAAGTGGTAGAAACCATTTTCGCATCAAATCTCTAAGCTTAGTCTTAGGGACAAGACTCAGCCCAAATCTTGCCACAAATGGCTACAGAAAGACAAGTAGAACAAACACTCAAAGACCCGCCAGAGACGTGCGTCCGTGACTACGAAGACAAATGGACAAGAAGCAAGTGCAGTTGACTAGGGAGCGTACCTGGACTACTTACTCGAGCAAAAGACCTCGACGAGAAGCCTACGCCAAGACCTTGACCCTTGTAGACTAGAGAGAGAGACATCTAGATGTCACTAACCAACATGGGTAACCCACATGACCAGCACGCAGATACACTACCTTGCCACGTATTCCGACTTTGGAATACACACGCAAGCCAGACCTTGCTCGGACCTCGTTCACCAAACCCTTGACCTTTAGGAAAACATATCATATTGCAAGAAACCCGTTCACCCTTAGATGAAGGCAACAATGCACTCGAAGCCGTATCGTCAAGCACATCAAGGACCAATGGAGCAACCACACCAAAGCAAGAACAACATGGAACGTGAAGAATACCTCACCTCTGAATTTCCGCATCTCTTCTACGCCTAGCCTAGGAATCTCGTGGACGAGATTCTTGTAAGGGGGGTAGGTCTGTCACACCATGTGTTTTGCCTCATGACTAAGTTAACATGGCTCAAAAATTAGGACCAATTAAAACTTTTTGTGTGCATATGAATGCTTGACTTGTGTGCTATTTGTTTGCTTGTTTGATGGTGCCATGAACCATCATATATCTCCTACACTCCAAACTCATATCCCTGACCCAAGAACCTTGCCCAATAATCATGCCATGTGTATAGGGCATAAAACTATTTTAATAAAATATTATTTTGGCCAAAAAGCATTTTATTAATTTAGGTTTTCAAAAACCCTGAACTGAGGTTTGTACTATAAGTCCTCAAATTAGGGTGGTTGCTTTACCCCAAAGACTTTATTTGGAACCTACCATATATAATACTTCCCAAAACCACCAAAGATTAATTTTAAAGACTATTTTCCTATTTTATTTAAAGGCTTTTTCTTAAGGTCAGAAATGGTCTTTTATAGGGAAAAATTATTTTTATGCTTTCAAAATATTTGAGAACTTTGGGAAACTGAGTGAACATATATTTTCCATATATATGAGTTTCAACACATGGTCATGTTCAAAATATTGGACAAAACCTTCCAAAACTATTTCTATCTGTTTCAAGATTTTGAAATATTTCTAAAGGAAATATTCTCAAATAAATCCAGGAAAATTCTAGCAAGTCACACATGCTATATGTGCTCATCTTGCCAAGTTTCATCTCAATCCCAATTGTTTTGGTTCACCAAAATATCCCAAAACCCTCTCTGTCCAGATCCAAACTTGACCAACTTTACATTGCCAAGTGTCTCCAATTATGCTCAAGCTTTGTGGACATGTTCTAATCCTCTAATAATGCATCCACACCAAGTGGTGCATCAAGGAGAAAAGATACACTTGTCAAAATCCCCCCAAACCCATTTCTGCTGATTTCAAGAATTGGGAAGTTTTGCATTATCAAGTTTCCCCATTTGGTCCCAAACTTTTTGGGCATGCTCTAATGACCAAATTATGCCACCACCTCAAGTGGTGCATTAAGGAGAATAAGTTTGCATGGATAGATCTAAGAAAATCAGTTTCTGAGGATTTTTAGGGTTTGCCAAAGTTACATTGGCAACTTTCCTCAACAAATCTCAAACTTGGTGGTAAACCTTAATTTTACCTACCATTTGATCCTGTTAAATCTCATAGCAAGGAGAATCTTTTTACTTGCCCAAACCTGTGACAAACACCTCTTCTGCTATTCCCATTGATCCTAAATTTTTACCACACCCCCTCCTAATGCCCATTTACCTCCAGTAAACCTTGCATGGCCTTTGATCAAACATTGGTGGGGTCAAACCCACTATTTACCCCTCTGGACAACAAGGATCCACCCCTCTCTCCACTTTCCTTCTCACCTAAGGCACCTCCAGAACATCCTATGCTCTCTCCCCCTTTGTTTAAACCCCTGGAGATGCTGGCACAAGTGGCCGCGCCCTACATGCCAAAGACGTGCATGTGCATGCACACTTCGCGCTCTAGAACACGCTACGGTGCATCCCCACACTTTAGCTTGCCCAATCCGAGCCTCCCGACAGCCTTGGACCTCGCGGTGGTGTCTCCTGAGGTCGCCTCGGCGTCCTCAACACGCCACACTGTCGTGCCCATCCTCCCTTGCCCTCCTCCTCCCCCGACAGAGCTCGCCCGGGCGCCGCCCATGGACTCTGTCCACGGTGCACCTCATCCTAGACATATAGGGCGCCCCCGAGCTCACTCTCGCGCGGAATTGGCTCCTCTCTCTTCCGTGGATCCTGTGGACCAGTCCCCCTCACTCTTCCATGCCCGAAAACCACCCCATGGCCGAAGCCCCACCGGTGGCCTCCGCTCGAATTCAAGCATGGTGGCCATTCCCTCCCCCCTATGAGCGTCGCAAGAGCATCAGCACCACATCCAAGCCCTGCCTAGCTCCATTCTCCCCTGCCGGTGGCCTCACTGCAGCGTCCCGCTTCCACCGTCGGCGTCCTCCGCCCGGGCCAGAGCTGCACTCAACGTCGGCCTCCCCAGGACCCGCGACCCATCCAGGGCTATGGGGGCATCCCTCCTGAGCTGGTCGGTGGTCGGGACCTCGCCGGAGGTGCCGTGTGCCGGAGGGACGAGCGCGGCCTCGCCTCCTCTCCCCCTGTAGCGCGAGGAAGCCGCACGGGGAAGAAGAAGACCGACTGGTGGGACCGGCGGCCCACCGGTCAGCCACCGCCAGCGTGTCGGGCCGGGCCCGCACCGGTTAAGTGGAGGCGGTTTTCCGCAGACACTGTTTTCAGCCGGGGAACGCGCATTTCGCTTAGTACGCCTTCGGCGTGGCCCGACTGCCCGTGTGGCTGGACCACTGGGCCGGCCCAGTTGGCAGTCCTGTGCCGTGAGCGCTGAATGGCTGTTTAGGCATAGATTTTTCCTTTTCTTTATTTCAGTCAGATTTAAAAATTCATTATAAAATCTTGTGAACACCAAATCCATTGATTCAAACTCCTAAATGTTTCTAAAATCCTCATCTATCCGGAAATATATCTTACACATTTTTCCAGCAAACTTTTTCTAGGGTTCAAATTTAAATTTGAATTTGAACTATGAAAGGCCCCATTGCAAATTTCCAAGAGCATTCAAAATCAACTCCAAATGGAGTGATTCAAATTTTTAGAGACTCCAAGAATCTTTCTAACAATGGGTAGCATTTTTCCTATGCTATATCCTGCTAGACCAAATAAGTAGCCCCTTTTTCCATTTATTTCATCTTCGGAATATCATAGGATATTCATATGAACTCCAAATCCAGTGAAACCACTTCCTACATGTTTATAAAATCATGCGCTATTTTATAGGTGCATTCACTCATTTCTATAAAAATATTTTCGGTAGACTCCTTATAGGATCATCATTTCCTCCCTTTCCGCTATTTAAAAAGCCCCATTAATCCAACTCCAGTAGAGCAACTTTAGGGATTTTTCTTATGACCAGATATGTCCAAGGAAAATAAAACTCCTATTTATAGAGCACTTTTAATTCTCTGTTTGTTGTGTTGCTTATTGCGGTTGTTTTCGGCGATAGTTGATGAAGTAGATGAAGTGCTCGGAGTTGGACGAGAAGCATGTGAAGACCTCAAAAACTTTGCTGAGCTAGGCAAGCAGCCATTTGACCAAGACTATGAAACCATTTTTATGCATGACATATGGCACTTTATTCCGTTGCATAGAATCATGTTGAAACGGTGACCACCGTAGTGGGTTACCTCCGTCACTTTCCTCGTTGATACTTGCACTGAGCATGACCCTACCTTATTATAAGGGTTGTGCGGGTGGGAAGTAGTTAGGATGCCAAGTAGTTTATATGCAAGTGGGATGGGATTATGCATGGTGTCGGAAAGGAAATGATTTCAAACACTTTTCAAAAACCCCGTCGGGTGCCACTAATGCCCGAGGAAGATGATGTTGAGCTAGGTAACCACTTGATAAAGAAGTGGTGTATCGGAGCAAGTGAGTGTGTGTGTTTTCGAAAATGGATTGGTGTAAGTTGCGACCGTTATTCCAACCTTACATATACAACCACTCTACCCCTATATGGGAAGGGGCTTTGTTGATT
Source organism: Elymus sibiricus (assembly GCA_039707655.1). Taxonomy (NCBI): domain Eukaryota; kingdom Viridiplantae; phylum Streptophyta; class Magnoliopsida; order Poales; family Poaceae; genus Elymus; species Elymus sibiricus. The sequence continues at coordinate 245,737,063 of CM077669.1, forward strand.
ACTTTGGTTGGTGCTAGCAGAGATCCCGCATTACTAGTGGCGGGAGTGACGTGGTCACTCTCGATACGGGGTCATGCCGGAAAGGACGATCATGGGCTGTTTTCACAGACACCGGGCACACCGTTGGTCCCTTCATGGATGGTACGATCTGGAGCGAGGCTAGTATGATGTACATCATGAGGGATGGGTACTAATCGAGTGGACTCTTTGTTTAGTGTTGCTAGGGGAAAGGCATTGTTCGGGTACTTACCTCGGGTACCAGGGGAAAGGCATTGTTCGGGTACTTACCTCGGGTTTGAACAATACCGTGAATCGTGGCTTGACACGGAAGTTTCCCGAGTCTTGTGGGTAAAGTGTGCAACCTCTACAGAGTGTAAAACTATTCGAATAGCCGTGTCCACAGTCAAGGATAGTTGGATGACCGCTCTTGGGCTACGTCCGATGTTTCAACAAACTTGATGTGTGTGTGTGTGTGTGTGTGAGATAAAAAGGCTGGCACTTGAGCTAAGTCAAACGACTTGGCATGACGATTGAACATAAGATGTTCAGCCCCAGTTTATATTGATATCTATAACCTGTTCATATGCATATATACAACCTGTTGATGCATGCTACTTCAAGTTATTAGATCATGTCATTGCACTCAAAATTAGCTTTCCGCAACTTACCTACACTTAGTGCTGAATCATGCTTTGTTATCACTTATTCCAAAACATGGGTTGCTTGCGAGTACATTCAAACTACTCATTGGCTTGCCACTGGTTATTTTATTGGTGAGGCATGAAAGACCAGGTTATGGTGAAGATTACCTTGGTGATGAGCATTCGAGCTAGAACGCTTCCCAGTCAGAATGCCTATAGGGTTAAGGCAGATGGCATGGGTTCACGCTATCGTTGAAGATTTCCGCTGCGAGATTATGAAGACTTGGTCAAAAAGGCCATATTCGAGTAAAACGGTATGTAATGGATGTAAGACTCTGATTATTCAGTTTCTGTGTGTTCAGTGAGCATTGATCTCTGGGATCATTGTGCACGTACATTCGGTGATCACGACTTATGAATCGGGGTCCCCACAGCCTTTCTCTCTTCTCCGCTCAATTACTTGCTCCCACCAAATGAGAACATAATCTTGGAACTCAAGTGAAGCCATGGCGATCTTAATTTCTTCATCATAGTTGTGGAGACAGAAGATCTTGTCAACCTTAAGTGCCCATGAGAGGTAGTCTTCGGGATCAAGCTTCTCGATAAGCCTTATTTGTGTACGTGTGAGAGTGACAAACTCCGGTACCAATTCTGCTACTTCCAGTTTACACATTGAGTGATATTTGATCCATTTTCAACATATGGAACGGTAAGTTTGTATTGTTCTTCTCATTTTCCACTCACATCCACTTTGAGTACTATGGATAGGTCAAGCATACCCAACACGACATTTGAGGAGCATGACGACAAAAAGAACGACTACGTCACCAAGATGCTTTTCTTTGGCGCATAAAATGCAACGTGCCAATCGCAAGATGTCCTAAACGATCGCATTGAGCAACTTGCCACCGACTTGCATCAATTGAAGGAGCGAACGCGGGACTACCTCGACACCAAGCTATCAAGCCACATGGATAAAATTCGCACCTTGATGGTCAACCGCACTCCTTCAACATCTACATCATCAAGGCGGCGCCACTCAAGTCTCCAATCATCGGATTTTTCTTCCGGCACAAGTCCACCACAAGCATGTTCTCTTCTCCGAGACAACCGCTCCAGTCCAAGTTCACCACACGATCGCCAATGGCAAGTTTCGGACAATCCATTCCATGAAAATGGGTTCCAAGATCGTCTATAGGAGTGTGAACGACGTCGTTAGCAAGACCAAGAACAAGAACAACAATGCCATGAAGAAGAAGAAGATCGCCACCAAGAACAAGCGCTTCAAGCTCAACATGCCCTACGTGATGCAACTCGCGCTTTGGAAAAGCACAGCCGCCAAGCGCGCGAAGAACAAGAAGCACTTCAGCGTGAACGACAAGAAGAAGCTGCTCGCCAAAAGGAGCGCCAAGAATGGAGAAACCAAGTGCGTGTGCCTCGTCAACGCCCTCACGTTCATCATGACGAGCCCGACGACGAAGAAGCACCAAGGAAAGAGCATCGTCCACCAAACAATGACAATGATGCACCACCTCCAAGAAAAGGGCATCTTCACCAGCATCACCAACGATGAACAATGCTTCGCGAAGCTCATGTTCACCATGCCTAAGCTCTTCGGAAGGAATGATCCCGAAGAATACTCTCATGGGCACTTAAGGTTGACAAGATATTCCGTCTCCACAACTATGATGAAGAAACGAAGATCGCCACGGCTTCACTTGAGTTCCATGATTATGTTCTCATTTGGTGGGAGCAAGTAATTGAGCGAAGAAGAGAGAAAGGCGAACCTCTATCACAACTTGGAATCAAATGAAGGATATCACGAGAGCTCGCTTTGTGCCTACTGAAAGAACAACTTCTCCCTAGGTGGTTTTGGTAATCAATAATAACATATATTTCATTGGACTAATGTTTCCAATAATTTTATTTCAGGAAAGTTCAATGAATGGATTGGCAAAAGGATTGTGAGGAGACCCCCTAGATGCATGGAACATCTATTGGCAACAAGCTTTTATACTCTACATTTTATATTTTGTGAGAAATCACTTTGAGTCCATAGGAAAGCCAATACTATTAAAAGGCGATGAGGAATTATGATAATCTGGTTGCTCAAGTGGTTAGAGATTAGACACCAAAAAATACTCATCCATTCTCTCACAATATTCTCTGTCCAAAGCGTAAAGTTCAATTTCGGTGCTACCAACAATTCCCATTCGGTCACACCGTTCAAATCCTAGACAGATCGTAAGCCAAACCCATATCTCGGTACTACCAACATTTTCCATTCGGTGCCACCGAGAATAAGTGACCAACTCTGGTATCTCTTTTTCAAGAATCAGAATTTTCGAGAATTGGAAATCGGTACGACCGAGTTGTGTAACTGCTTAGGTCACCCATATAGGTACCATCGAGATTCATATATCGGTCTCACCGAAAAGGCCAAAGTTGCCACATTTTGCACTAGACGGTGCAACCGAGTTTTTACTCCGGTTTCACCGAGTTGGGCAATAACGTTGTAACTGTTGGATTTTTGGAGATGCCTATTTATACCCTTCCACCACCTCTCACTCGCAAGAGAAGCACTCAAAACACACTTACACTTGTCCTATACGTATGGGTTGTTGTTCGTGTTGGCTTGCAAGGTGAATTCTTTGGTGATGGAAAGGAACCGAATCGTGAAGCGACAGCTGATGAATTGAAGATGTTGCAATACAACGGTCAACTATGTGACATTCTATTCAACTGCCTATGCCCTGAAGAATTCAACAATATTAGCCATCTTGAGAATACAAAGGAAATTAGGGATACTTTGGTTGATATGCACGAAGGTACCGAATCCGTGAGGGAATCTAAGTTGGATGTGCTATAAAGTCAACTTGACAAGTTCAAGATGAAGGATGGTGAATGAGTCGCGGAAATGTACTCTAGGCTTGCTCTCATCACCAACGAGATTGCCGGCTTAGGAAGTGAAGAGATGACCAACAAATTCATCATCAAGAAGATACTTATAGCCTTGGATGGGAAGTACTAAATCGTGTGCACATTGATCCAAATCGTGCCAAACTACAAAGATCTCAAGCCCACGGAAGTCATTGGAAGGATTGTCGCTCATGAGATGTCACTCAAAGATAAGAAAGAGCTTCATAACAAGTCAAGCGGTGCTTACAAAGCTTCAAGTGACACTCCCGCTACATCAAATGACAACCTTGTAACCAATAAAGAGATAAGCCTCATGGTCAAGAAATTCAACAAGTTCTACAAGAGTAGAGGCAAAGGGAGAAGCTCCAACTCAAGATCTGAACAGAAGCGTTCCTCTAGTCATGACCGGTATTGTTAAAATTGTGCAAGGCCCGGACACTACTCCAATGAGTGCATGCCCCACCCCCACAAAAGAAGAGAAGAGTCACCTAGAAGAAAGAGCTCAAGAGATGAGCCACCTCGAAGAGAGTGAAGGAATAGAGATGATCGTTTTGAATGAAGACCCTCCCGGAGAAGTAAAGACTTGGAGAAGAAGGACAAGTACACCAAGAGCTACACAAGAAGAAGACATCAAGCTCATGTTGGTGAATGGGTTTCCAGCTCCGAATCCGATAACCACTCCGAGAGAAGTTATCACTCTGACTCCGACTATAGTCATGATGAAGGTGTTGCTGGACTTGCACTCGTTTCCTCCAACTCCTATGACATAATTGATTCACCAAATGAAGGGAGTGGAAGTTGCTTCATGGCTAAAGGCCTCAAGCTATCACACCCTAAATACATTGACTTTAATAGTGATGAGGATGACTTAATTGGAGATGATGACTTGCTATTAGACAAAACTAGTGAAATTAGTCAAAATGAACTTGATAATAATCATGTTAGTCAAGAAGAGTATTGTGATGATGATAAGAAGGAAATAGAGAGACTAACTGAAGAATTAAACACTCTTAAGTTAGCCAATGAATCTACTGTAGAAGATCATAGAGAGCTTGTAACAACTCATGAGAAGCTACGCTTCGAGAAGCTCAATTTGGAGCAGGAACATGAATTTATTAAAGCTATCAATGACGATCTTCGAAAGAAGACTTCCTCTTATCTAGCCAAACGACTACTCTTGTCTTCATTCATTCCACAAGTTAAAACTAAGCAAACTAGTAACAAAGGCAAGAAAGGTTCTTCATCTAGTAGCAATAATAAAAATGATAAATCCAATGATATTGCTTCTAGTAGTTCTATTGATTCCACTAATTATTCTCTTAGCCAAGTTACACTTGAGCAAGAACATGATATTTTGAAAGGGATTATAGAAAAAGGTATCTACAAAAGTCTTGTCGGATGTAAGCAATTCGAGGAGATTGTACGCAAGCATGGAGGATACCGGAAGAACCAAGGCATTGGCTACTTCAACGCTAATGGAGTTGAATGGGAAGAAGGTCAATACCCCAAGCCGAAGATTGTTCCTCAAAAGGAGAAGTATGAACATACTCTCCCCTAGGGAACAAAAGCTCAAGATGACCTTCCACCACAAGGCCACAAGCTCAAGGGCAAGGACAAGCTTCAAGAAGAGATTGACACATTTGAAGATGAGTCCAAAGTCATGGTCAAGTGGGTTCCCAAGGCTACTACAAGCTCTACTTCATCAAGTGCTACTTCAACTCCAAGGATCTCCATCAATTTGATGTGGGTATCAAAGAAGAAGAACTAGAGAAGTTCTTGAGGGGTGACTCCGCCAATGAAATTCACTCACATTCATTTTTTGCAAGGACTTGCAATCAACTCCAACCTTATGCAATAGTTCAAGGAGTCACACATTCCCTCAAAGGTAAGCAAGGGATTTATGGATCGGCCATTGGTGGGTCTCGAGTGTTAGGGCGTCCAGCATCAGAAGATGACCCGCCAACCTTCTTCTTTGTGAAGGCTTTTGCTCTGCGATCATGAAAGTAATATCAGGTTAAAGAAACAATAGTGATGATAAAGTAAAAAATGTGACTCAAAGACACTTACCCGCGCTTAATTGTGAAAACCGGCAGGTGGGTTGCGGTTGATTCTCCAAAAGAGGGCGGCGATTCCTGGTAATTCAAATCAGAAGGATTGAGTGGTTGTTTAAAAAGACCAGCTTGTGGACGAGATGGAGTTGGACTATGAGGCACCTCAACACGTTGCTTGCGGATGGCCGGTTCAAGTGATAAGTCGACAGATAACTCCCCAGCACTGCTCCAGGTCTTGCGCTTTGACATGCCGGCTTGTTGAGTTTTCTTCAAAACAAATTTTGGATCTAAGTGAGCGTCTTGGTGTGAAAACTAAACCATTCTGATGACTCATCTCGTCCTCTTCAGGATATATGTTTTTGATGACTTGATGAGATTGAAATTATATCAACATTGCCGGCTCGGCTGGTCTTGGTGTTATCCTGAGAAGATGGAGTGTCAGTAAGTTCAATAAAAATACGACCAAGTGAGTCGAGATCTACCTCTAACTCTTCTCCAGTAGCCGCATCACCGGCCGACTCGTCTTCTTGCTCAACCTGAGGAGGAGCAGGATTCCGGGCTCTAGTTTTCCACCAGTCAAAGTTTGCTTGCACGCATGATAAGCCAGTAGTTTAAGCACAAAAAATAAGGCAAGTTATGGGAAACAAATATGAGCAATAAATATGAGCAAGTTTAGGAATGCTTACTGGAGGAACTGGGTTTTTGAAACAAAAGGGAGCTAGCCCAGTCAAATTACAATTCTCCTTAGGTTCAGCTAGCAGCTTCTTTGTGGCCTTATTGACATCATCTTCAGACAGATTGGCTTGGCTGAAGGGTTGCACATCAGCCTGCTCGCCAGTATAGTTACACCTTAAGTCGCCCCTCAAACTAAGGGGCTGAATCTGCTAGCTTATCCAACACCGGGTTAGATCGATCCCGGTGAGGTCATGAGCTATTAAAGGTCTTAACTTCAAATAAAAAGGCGCCATCTATTTCCTTTCTTCGTCGGTTGGCCAACTCAACAGTAGCATTGAGTCGCTCCAGTCTATAACCCGGCAGGGGATTCTGTCCTTGTGGAGTCGTGTTCATGAAATAGAACTAGGTCTTGTTCCAATCCTTGGGATGACTCGCCAGTTTGGCTTCACAAAAAGCACTATTCTTCCACTTTTGGATTGAAATTCCAGCAAGTTCTACGTTGGGTCCATCTTTGAACTCAGTTTGATAGTTGATGTAGAAGAGTTCCCGGAAGAGAGTGAGAGTTGCTTCTATCTGATGATATACTTCACAAAGAACTTGAAACTGTCAAAGGTTGGTGATTGAGTTGGGGCCGATATCTTGTGGACTAAGGTTGAAGAAATGGAGCACGTCTCTAAAAAACATTAACCCAGGCGGTTGGAAGCCTGTGTGCAGATGATCCGTAAAGATAACGATTTCCCCCTGTTGAGGTTGGGGAAAAGATTCTTCTTCAGGTGCCCGCCAGCTGATCTCTGATTGAGCCGGCAAAAGACCCTGGCTCACGAGATCATCCAGTGTGAGTGTTGACACCTGGGACCTAACCCAGCCAACGACTTTGCTGTTTTTTGGGCCATTGAGTTCTCACAAGGGTCAAATGCAAGGTGAAATCAAAAGTAAACAAGTCGGCGTCCGGGTCATGAGATTGGTATGCCGGAAAAAGAAAAAGCCGGATACAAGTGCCTCAGCCTCACAATCAAGGCTAAAGTGGAAGCTCTTAAATCGGCCAAATTGGGCCGGCATTTGATGGAAATGTCAGAATTTTGCTAAATATTTCAGGAGCTAAAACTTAGTCTGGAATGTTGCTGTATGAAGTTGAGATAGACGGCAAAAGACAGGATTCCCTCATAAGCCGGCAAAATGATGTGTTGGCATCACTAGATAAGCCGGCAAAATGACAAGCTAACGAGCGATGGAATGAGACGGCGTCCACATGAGCCGGCTAGTGGCATGCAAGAGATCTAAAAAGACTTGGCAGTATTTGCGTGTGCAAATCATTTTCTCCCAAAATAGAGGAGTAAATAGATCTGATAAATACAGGAAAAGAAAAATAAAAATCCCTAAGAACTAGCGGAAGCACTCGAGGTAAAGCATTCCTGAAACTTTATGGGTAAACTAATATGGATTTATCGTACTACGGGAATGCGGCGGAGGCAAAACTACGCATTATTGACAAGAGGCTATGGGGGCAACTAGATCTACGACTAATTTTTGATGAGATCCGATGAACTCCGATAAACTACAAAGAACACAAAAAAACTAATGGGGGGAATGATACTCACCAGATTCAAGGTGGAGGAAGCTTCGGAGTGTCACTCCTGAAGAAGGCCGCAGATGACGCAGACGAGCTCCGGTGAAAACGGTGGCGCGGTTAAATCTCTTCTTGTGATTTGGACTCCGGCGAGTTCGAGCATCGTTTCAGAGGCAAGAGGAAGAAGACGAGGTAAAAGATGAGAAGGGGGGCTGAAAGGAAAACCCGAAGCGACATGGTGGAAACATGGACTGTTGCAGTAATTTGTGGCTACAATGACGCCTCGATTCTCGCACGCGACCATATTTGACATCTGTTTAAGATGATTCACCATGATGACACGTGAACTTCAGAGGTCAGCAAGATGATGTCATGGTGGTGATAGCCGAAAAGAAGCTATGTTCGGAAAGAGAGAAAATGACCCGACAGAGCATTCACCCGGACGGACTTTCAGAGACGATGCTTGGAGGGAAGAGAAAATACCAGCTCATAAGTTAGCACGAAGCTCTAACCTTCATGTTTTAGTTTCTTTGTTTCGGGATGGAGTTTAACATGGATAAATCCAAGCTGAACAGGGGGCTAATGTTGGGGATATACCCCACGGTATGACCCGGCCCAGATGAGACCTGGCGATACAGGGCGGTTCATAACTGGAATCATTGTCTGAGCCGTAGAAAACCAAGTTGTTCAAGGCACAAAAGACGACTTAAACAAGGAGGACGGTTCATGGCCCAGTACTTGGCGGGACGGCTTATGGAGGAAGTCGTACGGAATCTCTCTTACTTGAAAGACAAGATAAGTAGGAAGTAGACTAGGTTACGGGTTGTATTATGACCCATATCCTATTGTGACCTCAGGGCCTCAACCTATATATAAAGGAGAGCCCTGAGGCAGAAAGACTAAGTAAAAATCCTCGAGAACTAGGTTAGCGATTCTGAACCCTTGTAATCGAGATCATCATCATCAATAACATACAAAGCCGGACGTAGGCTTTTACCTCCATCGGAGGGGCCGAACCTGCGTAAACCCTCGTCTCTCGTTCCCGAACAACCCCATCCAAGCAACCACCTAGTTGCGATGGCTCCTAGACTTAGTCCTCTCGCTAGGACATCTTCCGTGACAAAACCACGACAGTTTGTGATATACTTGATTTTCATATTGTTTTTAAAATGAAAAATGAGGTTACTTCGACAAAGGACAGTGTTTGGATTGCAATAAAATGTATCTGCAGTGAACACAGACCAATAGGCGTGTCGTGCTAAAATATGGAATTATTCGGGGTTCATTTGACCTTTTTTATACATTAATTGAGTTTCCTAGGCATTTAATGCGTACAATTAAAATTTGAACTACAATCACAAGTTCCGGTGCATCAAAATTGGTTGAAAATCATATAGGTGTCCATGGTTGCATCTTTAGGTCCCATGCAAGAAATGGGAATGAATTTTAAATATCTCGACATCTTGGCTCGTCCACAAACATTGAGAAACTTGGTTTTTAAATTATTGTATATCCAAAAGTCGTCAGAAATTGAAACTTGGATGTTGTAATGACATGGCACATAAGTGACGTGGTAAAAAAATTGTTCAATTCGGGGCAAGTTTTGGCACAAGCCTCTTACAAGCCGGAGCTTCTCATAGGAAGCTTTGTGGTTCCGATAGGGAACGTGTCACCTTATGTGGGCGAAATGACATCCGCAGCCTCCTCTCGCCTTAAACCTTTTCAAGAGGTAACATAGACCAATAGGAGTGTCGTGCTAAAATGTGGGATTTTTCAAGGTTCCTTTGGCCTATTTAATACATTAATTGAGTTTTATAGGCATTTAAAGTTCATAATTCAAATTTGAACTACAATCACAAGGTCTGGTGCATTAAAATGGTTGAAAATCATATGAGTGCCCATGGCTGCATCTTTAGGTCCCATGCAAGAAATGGTAATGAATTTCAAACATCTCGGCATCTTGGCTCGGCCAAAACATTGAGAAACTAAGTTTTTAAATTACAGTAAATACAAAACTTGCCAGATATTCATGCAACTTGGCATGTTTTCATGACATGGCACATATGTGCGTGGTAAAAAAATGTCCAATTTGGGACAAGTTTTGGCACTAGATCCTTACAAACCTGAGCTTCTCACAAGAATTTTTGTGGTTCTGATAGGGATCATGTCACCTTATGTGGGCAAAACGACATCCGCTTCCTCTTCTTGCCTTGAACTTTTTCTAGAGGCAAAAATAGACCAACAGGAGTGTCGTGCTAAACTATGGAATTATTTAGGGTTCATTAAACCTTTTTATACATTAATTGAGTTTTGATACGGGGCACACCCGTGTGTGTCGATCTTTTCACACTTGGAGGGGGAAAAGCGAAGAATCACGAGGGAGAAAACGAACTCAAGAACGATCTCCAATCACACATCCACTAAATCCACTCAAACACAAGGGATACATAGATCCAAACTCAACAAGGAGATACAAGTAACCGGTAGTCGTCTTACTCCAAAGGAGATGAGGTCTTGATATCCTGTGGGATCTTCCCTTGATAGGGGCCTTGGCATCCACTTCGGATCTTCTCTCAAAGAGGTCGTCAACTCCATGGGAGAAGGAATGTAGATGGATCTATGCTCAACAAAGTCAAGTGCTAAACAGAAGCTAACCCTAGCTAGAGGAGGGGGGAGGGTTTTTATAGTCGTAGGCGGAATAGAGGGGTACATGGGCCAAGGCCCAAGTGGCTGTGCGCAGACAGTGTCTGGAGGTTCGGGCACTGTCGGACGTCCGAGGCTTCACGGCGGTCCGGACATCTGGGGGCGGCCGTTCGTCCAACGATCTGCTTCGGGCACGGGGTGGCCGGATTTCCGGGGCATATCGGACGTCCGGGGATCGGTCGTCCAGAGGCTTCGTACTTTCGTAGAATCGGCTCCGGTCGCTTGGCGTCAGGTTTTCGGAGAGGGGTCGGACGTCCGGGCGCTGGGTGGTGTCGGACGTCCGAGCGGTGTTAGTCATCCGGCCACTGTGTACCTGCTGTGGTCTTCTGGCTGGGGTTGGACTCCAGGCGTCGGACGTCCGAGGAGGGTCCGGACGTCCGGAGGCTGTAGCTCATCTGCAGCTCCTCCTTGGTACTTCCAAGCTAGGCATCCTCGTGGCTCTTCGTGGTCGCTCTCATGTTCCTCTCCCGAGTACCTGAGTATGCAAAGAACTTCTGCTTGAGGTAGCAGCCATGTCTCCCGTGAATCGAACGATGGTTGAACAAGGAGAGATGTTACCTCGGATTCAATTGCACGTGCACGGGCTCTTGTCATTGGACCCTTTGGAGCTTGAGTTGATCGAGTTGGGTCCATGGGGATGACCAAGGGTTGCTCCACATCATCTCCCACCCTTGCGAGAGATCCGTCCTCGGATCAAGATCTTCATCACCATGGAAAGGAGATAGGTCCGTGACGTTGAAGGTGTCGCTCATGTTGTACTTGTCGCGTGGAATTTCGATCTTGTAGGCATTGTTGTTGTAGCATTCCAACACTTTGAAAGGTCCATCGGCTCGAGGAAGTAGCTTGGAATTGTGCTCGGCAGGGAAACGGTCCTTGCGTAGGTGTAGCCACACAAGATCACCGGGCTCGAACACCATGGGGTGCTTGTTGGTGCTGCGGTTGGAGGTGACTCGTTCCACTTGACGTTCGATCGTGCGCCTTGTATCTTCATGCATCCTCTTGATATAGCTTTCCCTTGCACTTGTGTCCATGTTGACGCGCCCTTGTAGTGGTAGAGGTAGGATGTCCAATGGTGACAAAGGATTGAAACCGTAGACCACCTCGAATGGAGACTTGCCGGTCGTGAAGTGACGCGTGCGATTGTAGGCGTACTCGTCGATGGGGAGGCAATCTTCCCATTCCTTGATGTTCTTCTTCATCAACACGCGTAGTAGAGTAGATAGCGTCCGGTTCGTCACCTCCGTTTGGCAATCGGTTTGTGGATGATAGGCCAAAGAGAATAGAAGCTTGATTCCGAGCTTGGCGCCTATAGTCTTCCAAAAGTAGCTTAGGAACTTGACGTCGTGATCCGAGACAATGGTCTTGGGGACGCCATTCAGTCGCAAGATGTCCCTACAAAAGAGATTTGCAACATGTGAAGCATCGTTGATCTTGTGACATGGAATGAAATGAGCCATCTTGGAATAGCGATCCACAACGACAAAACGGAATCATGGCCATTTTTGGTTCGTGGGAAACCAAGCACAAAATCCATACTAATGTATTCCCAAGGTTGGAAAGGTATAGGAAGAGGCATGTAAAGACCGTATGATTGAGCTTTAGACTTAGCTTTGCGACATGTAGAGCATCGGTTGGTGAAGCGTGCAACATCACGAAACATCTTTGGCCAAAAGTACTTGTTGGAAAGTGTAGCATATATGTCTTGTCGCGTCCAAAGTGACCTATAAGTCCTCCACCATGAGCCTCTTGCAAAAGCAACAAACGAAGAGAAGACTCGGGTATACAAAGTTTGTTAGCACACATAAGATAGCCATCTTTCATGTAGTAGTTCTCCCAACAAGGTTTCACTTGAAACTTAGCATATGGAGTAGCAAAGGAAACATCATGCTCATAAAAATCTTTGATATGCTCAAAACCAATTACATTCAATTCAAGTTGAGTAACTAGCATGCATTTGCGGGAAAGAGCATCCACCACAACGTTTTCTTTACCCTTAATGTATTTTATGACATAAGGAAAGGACTCAATAAACTCATTCCATTTAGCATGCCGTTTGTTCAACTTAGTTTGACCCTTAAGGTACTTGAGGGTTTCATGATCGGTAAGAATGACGAACCCATCAGGTCATAGATAATGCTCCCAAACATGTAACACTCTCACCAAAGCATACAATTCTTAATCATAGATGGGATAGTTAAGTTGAGCGCCGGAAAGTTTCTCGCTAAAGTACGCAATTGGGCGCTTCTATTGCATGAGCACACCACCTATGCCGTTACCACTAGCGTCACAATGCACTTCGAATGTTTTGTCAAAGTTTGGTAAAGCAAGCAAAGGTGCATGAGTAAGCAAATTTTTAATCTCATGGAATGCGGTGTCTTGGGAAGGTCCCCAAACAAATGGTGCATTCTTCTTGCTCAAAGCATGTAGAGGAGATGCAATAGTGCTAAAGTCCTTGACAAAACGATGATAGAAACCAGCTAGTCCTAGGAAACTACGCACTTGTTTCAAATTTGTGAGTGGAAGGCCAAGTTTTAATAGCATCAATTTTACTTTCATCGACATGAACACCCTTAGAAGATACCACAAATCCTAGGAAAACGACCTTGTCAACACCAAAAGTGCATTTTTCCATGTTTGCACAAAGTTGTTCTTTCCTAAGAATTTGCCGGACTTCTCTAACGTGAGTAGCATGCTCCTCAAGAGACTTGGTAAAGACAAGAATGTCATCAAAATAGACCACACCACAATATCCTATTAGGGGTCGCAAAACATAATGCATGACATGCGTGAATGTACCCGATGCTTCGGATAAGCCCATGGGCATCACTAGCCATTCATAAAGACCACACTTAGTCTAGAATGCCGTTTTCCACTCATCACCCTCTTGTATGCGTATTTTGTAGTAACCACTTTTTAAGTCAATCTTAGAAAATATAGTTGCACCACTAAGTTCATCTAGTATATCATCTAGGCGAGGAATGGGGGTGGCGATAGCGAATGGTTATAGCATTGATAGGACGGCAATCGGAACACATGCACATACTACCAGCATGCTTAGGTATTAGCATCACCGGGACCGCACAAGGACTCAAACTCTCACGTACATGCCCTTTATCAAGGAGTTTTTGGACTTGCCTTTGTATTTCCTTTGCTTCCTCGGGGTTGACGCGGTATGGTGCCTTGTTAGGAAGCGATGCTCCGGGGATGAGGTCGATGCGGTGTTCGATCCCTCGTTTTGGTGGTAGTCCCAGAGGTAGCTCATCGGTAAAAACATCTTGGAACTCCTGCAACAAATGAGATAACTCAAGAGGAAGATGTTGTGAAGGGTTAGTCCGAACGACGTCATCTTTGCACACAAGTATATAGTGAAGAACGGTCGATGGGATCTCACTCACATCCCTCAAATGTCTTTTAGTGGCTAAAAGAACTATATCTCTCATGTCCCTCATCATGGAGTCACTCAAGTTTGGCTTGTGGCTCTCACTCTCTTTTAGGTGGATCGCTCTCTCACTTTTATCTCCACGATGGGATGAAGCGTGCTTGTCGGCGATGACTTAACTTGGAGTTATTGGTCGAAGTACATATTGCTTGCCCTTCATCTTGAAGCTATAGTGATTGGTCCGGCCGTTGTGGATGACGCCACGGTGGAATTGCCATGGTCTACCGAGAAGATGGCAAACAGACATGGAAACCACATCAAACTCCAAGGTGTCTTCATAAGCGACTATCTTGAAGGACACTTGCATGGTGTGTTCAACTTGGAGGGTGCCGGAATCACTTAGCCATTGGACCTTGTAGGGGCGAGGGTGCTTCTTGTTGACCAATTGGAGCTTGGCACAAAGGTCCCCACTTGCCAAATTGTGGCAACTTCCGCCGTCAATGATGACCTTGACGGATTTTCCTTGGATGCCCTCCTTGGTATGGAAGATGTGGCAACGTTGGTCCTCTTCTTGTTGTTGTTGAAGCGTCAATACCTTGGAGACAACGAGAGTGGGGCTCGGATCGTTGTCGCAAAAGATTTGCGAATCTTCATCTTCATTGACTTGACCATGCATGGCCATGTGCTCCAATGCTTCCATCTCACCGTCACTCATAGAGTCATAGGTGCCATCATCTTGAAGGATCATGGTGCATTTTTTTGGACACTCGTATGTCTTGTGGCCTCGGCCTTGGCACGTGAAACACTTGATGGAGCTTTATTTAGCGGTAGCATCCGGTGTCGGTGTAGAGGATGAAGCTCTCGATTTGTAGGTGCTTGTAGTAGGTCGGCTTGATGAAGTTGTCTTGTCCTTGTAGCTTGACTTGTCGCCGGTAGGTGTCGTATATTTCGTAGTCGAAGGCGTCGTTGTCGTAGTAACTTGAGCACTTGAACCATAGGTCTTGGAAGAGAACTTGGAGTGCTTGTAGTCATCTTGCACTTGGCATCCCGTCTTTGTTGCTTGATGCACTAACTCAAGTAAATTGGAGTATGGTTGGAAGTCTGTGATTTCCTTGACTTGGTAGTTGAGGCCATTCAAGAAACGTGCCATTGTTTGCTCGTCATCTTCCTTGACATTGGATCGGATCATTATGATTTCCATCTCCTGGTAGTACTCTTCTACCGACTTGGTGCCTTGCTTGAGTTGTTGTAGTTTCTTGAAGAGATCCCGGTTGTAGTGTGTAGGCACAAAACGAGCTCTCATGAGATCCTTCATTTGGGCCCAAGTGTTGATAGGAGGTTCACTTCTTTCTCTTCTTCATTAAATCACTTGTTCCCACCAAATTAGAACGTAGTCTTGGAACTCGAGTGGAGCCATAGCTATTTTATTTTCTTTGTCATAGTTGTGGAGACGGAAAATCTTGTCAACTTTGAGTGCCCATGATAAGTAATCTTCGGGATCGTTGCTTCCGGAGAACTTTGGCATTGTGAACCTGATCTTTCCGAAGCGTTGTTCATCCTTGTGGTGGTTATGCCGAAGTCTATGTCTTGGATGTGGAGCCTCGTTGTCGTTGGCTTGTTGACGATGTTCTTGTCCTTGTTCGTCTTCATCCTCGGAGTCGTCATGATGAGCTTGAGGACGACCACGAGGTGGACGCACTCGGTTTTGCATTTCTTGGTGATCCTCTTGGCAATTGGCTTCTTCTTGTCGTTCGCGGCAAAGTGCTTCTTGTTCTTGACGTGCTTGATGGTTGCGTTCCTCCAAAGCACGAGTTGCATCACAGAGTGCATGTTGGGCCTCTAGTGCTTGTTCTTCGCGGAGACGTTGTTCTTCTTCATGGCGTTGTTGTTGGTGTTCTTGTTCCAATGCTTCTTGTTCTTGTTGGTGACGTCGAGCACGCTCGCGAAGTCGATCTTGTAGTCCATTGCCATGGAATGGGTTCTCCGAAGCTTGACGTCGGCGACCTTGGTGTGAAGTTGGACCGGAGCGGTCATCTCAATGATGAGGTCGTGGTCGAGGTGGACTCTCTCCGGAAGAGTACTTCGATGAGTGGCGACTTGAGTGGCGCCGTCCAGAGGATGTAGATATAGAAGAAGCACGCTGAGCATCAAGGCATGAATTTCCTCCATTTGGCTTGAGAGCTTGGTGTCGAGGTAGTCCCTTGTTCGCAGTTCGGATTCGCGTACGTTGGTGGCGAGATGTTTGATGCTGTCCTTCAAGACGTCATGCGATTGGTGCATTTCCTTTTGAGCTCCAAAGAATTGTAGCTTGGTAACGTAAGTGGTTGCGTCGTCCTCTTGTTCTTCAAACGCCGGGTTGTGGATGCTTGACATATCCATAGCACTCAAGTAGATATAAGTAGAAGAATGAGACGACAATATCAATACCGTTCCACAAGTTGAAAATGGATCAATTGACTCTCAATGTGCAAATGTGGAAGTAGTAGAATTGGTACCGAAGTTCGTCCTTCTCACACCTACACAATTAAGTATTATGGAGTAGCTTGGTTAGGATAGTGGCACAATTTTCAAGCAATCCCAAAGATAAGATTCAATAATGTTGAAAGAGACTCGCAAGTTCGTAAGTAAGATAATGTAGATAGATAGCTATGAATATACACGGAAACACACACACGGATAGATAAGTGGAGTCGTGCAACCAAGGATGAGCCAAAATGTGGAATCCACGAAAAACACTCGCGTTGCACAACACTAGAGAGACGCTAGCACGATTGCTCCAATGGGCGTGATACGAACTTGTGCACAACCTATAAGAAACAAAACGTGTCGTCTTGTATTCCCGACTTGCTATGTATGTATGAGGCACGTGTCACTCGGTCAAGTGATCCAAGATGATCAAGTATGGTGTGCAAAGTTGGCGATGCTATTGCTCTTTTGCTCTTTTGCTCTTGCTTAAAAGCTTTGCTTCTCTTTCTTTTTGCGTTGATGTTTGTATGGACACAATGCGGGACGTGCACACTAAGAGAGCAATTATGTATGCGGGTACTATTTGTAACACAAAAGATGATACTAAGATATATGAACGCAACTGAAGCTGTGCGGAGTATGTATCACTAAAGTGCCCAAGTAGCGTATCCCGGCAATAATCAATGGTTAGTATCGATAGGCAAGTAACGCAAAATTGGCTCGGGGTAACAATGCAATGGCAAGGGTATATGTCAAGAGTGTCGTCGCGGTTACCGTCCTTGCTTATGGTGTGGTGTCAACGAAGAGTTGGTCGGCAAAGAACCAGGGCGATGATGAGCGGCGATGATGATGTAGAACCACTCCTAAATAGCCGAAACACCTTAGGAAGTGGCGAGCTCGCGTCTCAAAATCTCAATTGCAAAGGGTTGCAGAAGAATTGGCGGTTATAAATGCGGAATAAAATGGTGGAGAAACCAAAAAAATTCGGGCTTAAAAATTCAGGTTGGTCAGAGTTGCTCGGATGTCCGGGGTCCGGTCGTTCGGAGATAGTCGGTCGTCCGGCGGCGCTTAGTCGTCCGGAGCTTGCGGGTTCACCGGTTGACCTAGGGGAAGATGAACTCGAAACAAAACAAATTTTTTGGGCAAAATTGGGATGATTTTGCGGAGGGAATTGATGGAGAAGGTGGGGAAAAGGAAGATCCACTTGTCGACAACGAAATCCATGGATCAAAATCAACAAAATCTTCTCAAATCCAACGAATCCAATAAATTTGGTAGGGCTATTTTTGTGGGAATTTTCAAAATTAGGTCAAAAAGAAACAAAATTCGGCTAGCAAGTGGAGGGAGGGACTCCAAGGTGTGAATCAACATGGCTCATGATACAATTATGATACGGGGCACACCCGTGTGTGTCATTCTTTTCACACTTGGAGGGGGAAAAGGGAGAAATCACGAGAGAGAACACAAACTCAAGAACGATCTTCGATCACACATCCACTAAATCCACTCAAACACAAGAGATACATAGATCCAAAGTCAACAAGGAGATACAAGTAACCGATAGTCGTCTTACTCCGGAGGAGATGAGGTCTTGATATCCCGTGGGATCTTCCCTTGATAGGGGCCTTGGCATCCACTTCGAATCTTCTCTCAAAGAGGTCTTCAACTCCGTGGGAGAAGGAAAGTAGATGGAGCTATGCTCAACAAAGTCAAGTGCTAAACATAAGCTAACCCTAGCTAGAGGAGGGGGAAGGGTATTTATAGTCGTAGGCGGAATAGAGGGGTACATGGGCCAAGGCCCGAGTGGCCGTGCGCAGACAGGGTCTGAACGTCCACGCACTATCGGACGTCCGAGGCTTCACGGCGGTCCGGACGTCTGGGGGGGGGCGGTCATACGACGATGTGGTTCGGGCGCGGGGTGGCCGAATTTCTGGGGCATGTCGGACGTCCGGAGGCTTCGGACTTCCATAGAATCGGCTCTGGTCGCATGGTGTCGGGTTTCCAGAGAGGGGTCGGACGTCTGGGCGCTGGGTGGTGTCAAACGTCTGAGAGGCGTCGTTCGTCCGGCCGTTGTGGACCTGTTGTGGTCTTCTGGCTGGGGCTGGACTCCAAGCGTCGGACATCCGAGGATGGTCCGAAAGTTCGAAGGTTGTAGCTCGTCTGCACCTCCTCCTTGGTACTTCCAAGCTTGGCGTCCTCGTAGCTCTTCATGGTCGCTCGCATGTTCCTCTCCCGAGTACCTGAGTGTGCAAAGAACTTCTTCTTGTGGTAGCAGCCATGTCTCCCGTGAATCGAACGATGGTTGAACAAGGAGAGATGTCACCTCGGATTGAATTGCACATGCACATGCTCTTGTGATGGGACCCTTTGGAGCTTGAGTTGATGGAGATGGGTCCATGGGGATGACCAAGGGATGCTCCGCATCAAGTTTCAAGGCATTTAATGTGCATAATTCAAATATGAACTACAATCACAAGGATCGGTGCACAAAAATGGGTTGAAAAATCATATACCTGGCTGCATGTTTAGGTCCCATGCAAGAAATGGGAGGGAATTTCTAACAGCTCGGCATCTTGGCTCGACCACAAACATTGAGAGACTTGGGTTTTCAATTCATGTAAATCAAAAACTCGTCAGAAATTCATGAAACTTAGCATGGTGTCATGACATGGCACCTAAAGGCATCGTAAGATTTTGTTTTCCTTTTTGATATACAATTTTCGATATATTGTTTTTCTAGAGCCCACATTGAGAATATTGGTTTAAATTATAGTAAATCTAAAATTCACACAAAATTCAAGAAATTGGGCAGGGCGTCATGATATAGCACAAATATGTTGTGGTATTTTTCGTGTCCACTTGGAGAAAAGGCGCACACATTAATAGCCAACAAAAGAATTTTGAAACAAACAACTATCACGTTACCATCACAAATGGTTGTATTATTTACAGATCGTGGGTGTTCTACTGCCCATTTACATGTTGTCTCACATTGCACTCTTTATTGGCTAGGAGGTGTCGTGCAAGCAGTTGTTTAAGTAGACAGGCGGCTTGCGAGCTGGCCTCCGCTGCACAGGCTCACTGAGAGGTGTTTGAGCAGTACGCTGTAGGATCACCGGGAAGCAATCCCTTTGACCTCCATATCCGCCCTCCTCGCTTCTAACCTCTCCATCAATGGTGCCCGAGCTGTTGTTTAATACGGGTCCTTATTGCCCACACACTAACAATCCGCTCTCTTTACCTCCCATTCCCCTCTATCATCTAGACATCCATCTACGCCATGGCAAACAAGGATCATATGCCACTAGTCATTCTGTTAGGTGAAGTTGACTCCATGCTATTATATTATCATTCAAGGATAGTTCTTAAGCATTTACTTGTTGTTTTATATTATTTTTGAGCACTAACCTATTAACCGGGTGCCTAGTGCCAATTGCTGTTTTCTGCATGTTTTTGGCCTTTCAGGAATACTGTACCAAATAAAGTCCAAATACCCAGAAACTTTTGGATGATTTTTTCTGGACAAATATAAGACCTGGAAGCTTCAGATAAGGCTGGAGGGCACACGAGGTGTCCCAAAGCCGACAGGGCACGTCCAGGGGGTGGTGGTCGCGCCCTGTTGGCTTGGAGCCACCTCCCAGCTCGTCTGGACTTGATCTCTTCGCTATAAGTTGTCCGATATCCCGAAAACCCTAGAGGGCCTCTCGAAACACTTTTTCTACCACCGTAAGTCTCTGTTCCGCCATGTGCCCATCTGGAGCCCTGTTTCGGTGCCCTGCTGGAAGGCGGGATCGATCACAGAGGACCTCTACATCAACCTTGCTACTCCCATGGTGATGTGTGAGTAGTTCACCACAGACCTACGGGTCTATAGTTAGTACCTAGATGGTTATCTCTCTCTCTATGTTCTTCATTGTCAAGATCACCGTGATTCCCATGGTGATCAATCTTATGTAATCAATCTATGTGGTGTGTTTGTTGGGATCCGATGAATTGTGGGTTTATGTTCAGATGATTGATGAAAATATATAGAATCATTGCTAGTTATTTATATGCCTGCTTGTTATAGCTTTGTAATGCTCTTCGATCTATCGGTTTGGTTTGGCCAACTAGATTGATTTATCTTCAAGTGGGACTGGTTGTTGTAGTGGGTTTAATCTGGCGGTGCTCAATCCCAGTGACAGAAAGGGACATGACGCGTATTGTATTGCTGCCACTAAGGGTAAAAATATGGGGTTCATTCATATTAATTGGATTTACTTTGTCTACATCATGTCATCATCCTCCAAGCATTACTCTGTTTTTACTTAATACTCTAGATGCATGCTGGATAGCGGTCGATGGGTGGAGTAATAGTAGTAGATGCAGGCAGGAGTCGGTCTACTTGTGTATGGACGTGATGGATATATACATGATCATTGCCGTGAATAAATATTGCATAACTATGCGCTTTTCTATCAAGTGCCCAATAGTAATTTGATTACCCACCGTATGCTTTCTTCGAGAGAGAAGCCTCTAGCAAAAACTATGGCCCCCGGGTCTCCTCACAAATCTATTTATAAAAACTCTAAATACCTTGCTGTCATTATTTAATTTATTTTTATTTTCAGTTTATATTTATCAAATTATCTATATATCACTACTTATTGCTTGCAAGTAATGAGTTCAAGGGGATTGACAACCCTCTTGCCCGCGTTGGGTGCATGTGTGTGCTCTTTAGTGTGTAGGCGCTGAAGACGGGAAATTGTGTGGTCCTCCTATTGGTTCGATAACCTTGGTTCTCATAGAGGGAAATACTTACATCTACCATGCTGCATCATCCCCTCCCTTCGGGGAAAATCCCAACGCAGTTCACAAGTATCAGCAACCATCCTCGTGCCCGCGAGAACAACCATCCCCGTGGCATTGACGGGCTGGTCACCGAGAATCATCTCAACGCTGGTAACTGCGGGCGTTAGCGAGGTCCCCGTGGTCCCGTGCGAGCTCGTGTAAGTGCAAGCGCCAGCGCATCCTCCAGCACTTGTGCTCGTGCGGGCCCCTGCACCCGCCGGTCCGGTGCTCGTGCTCGTGCCCGCACCCACCGCAACCGTGCTCGTCCGCGCGCCTGCACCCACCGCTCCCATGTCCGTGCTCGTTCCTACTTTCACCACGCCCGTGCCCGTGTGTGCGCCTACACCCATGGAGGCTCCCTTAGGAGCATGGGACGTCGCCTTTGACCGCTTCCTTGAAGCGATGCTAGTCGCCACCCCCCGGTCCCCCGTCCGTCTATCATGTGACGACCGGCCGTTTGATTGGGAAGTCCATAACATTCTGGTATCATTTGAAGACTTGAACAACGGCGTCCCGGAGGATTACAACCTCGGTGCAGGACACCGGCACCGCCGCCACCGTCGCAATTAGGTTTCTTTAGATTACATGTCGGTCGTATGAATGTAAAGTCACATTTTGACTGAATGAAATCTATGGTTTGATCAACTCATTATTTATCTTTGACTGCATGTAGTAATCAAAGTAAATCAAAAAACATCAATGTTTTTCTTTGAATAAACACTCATCGCAAATGTTTCAGATTGAATACCCATATGCAGAGCAAGAGCTATGCTTCCTTCGCCAATAAACCAAGTGAAAATTTGGCGCGAAGGATTGGCTCCTCGCAAACGTTTCAGATTGAATACCCGTATGCAAATCGAGAGCTATGCTTCCTTCGCCAGTAAATGAAGTGAAATTTTGGCACAAAGGATTGGTGCATCACGAAATCGCAAACGACTCTGTAAGTTGACCCCTGTTCTTACTACAGAAAATTTTGTAAGATTTGCATATGTCATATTGGCTAAATTGCCATTTGTCAAATTGGAAATATTGGCATTTGTCAATCTAGTAACATTGTCATTTGTGAACATTGTAACACTGACATTTGTCAAATTTTGGAGGAACAAAATCACTAGTACGATGTCATGTTGCAACTGAAATTCAGTAAACATAGATTTCATTCCTAAATTAAGCAGCCATTCTTTATAGGAAACAGTTCAACTCGTTAGCTGAGCCCAACAAACTTTTCCCCAATTGTTGCCAATCACGTACTGAAATAGCTAGTTCAACTATATATACTAGCTAATTTAAAGTACGCGGTACAACTCAACCATATATATAGTTAGATGAACTGAAAAAATAGACCCTAAATACTACTACGGAGGGGCTTTGTACTACTTCCAGCAGCCTCTCCTCTGCCGAGCATGCTCAGTAAGAGGAAGAGGGGGAGGAGGCTACCGACAAGCGGGTGGAGTCGAATCCGTTGCCTGCTAGTGCTTCCCTCTGCCGCTCCAGACGTGCCTCCTCGAAGTGGCGGGACTCGGTGTAGATCTCAAAATTCCGCGCCACCGCTGTGGCTTCTCCTGCGGCCACGACGTCGGTGAGATTCTTTGCATGCGCTACCTAGCGCTCCACCTCCGTCTCTAGGAAGTAGATGTAGCACGCAAGGTCTCTGGCGCAAAAGCCCGACAGTGGGCCTTTGACGGCCTCCAACTCCCGCATTCGGGATGCGGTGGCGGAACGGGTGACGGCCCGGCACCTGACGGTGGGGCGATGACAAAGGCGATCGTCGCTAGGGTGGCGGCCGTTGGTGGGGTAGCGACCACGGTGGCCGCCGGCAGCAGCTGCCTTCGGGAAGCGAAGGTAGGGCATGTGGTGGATGGCGTGCGCACACCCACCTGGGATGCCACATGCACTACATGCTTCAAAGGACCGCCGCGCCCACGAGATGAAGCCTCCCAGTTCGAGCTGTTCTTTGGCAAGTGGCTGAGCGACGACGATGGGCCGACGCCCATTGGCGATTGGGGAAGAAGCAAACTAGATAAGTTACGGGGAGGAAGGGGATGAAAGCGATGTGCAGTCATCGGACGTGAGTGTTTATATA
Organism: Elymus sibiricus; assembly: GCA_039707655.1. Lineage (NCBI taxonomy): Eukaryota > Viridiplantae > Streptophyta > Magnoliopsida > Poales > Poaceae > Elymus > Elymus sibiricus. Next base: position 245,760,377 of record CM077669.1, read on the forward strand.
GCAGGCCGACATGCATTGGGGATTTGGGTGTTTTTGTCGAGCTGGGCAGGAAGCTTGCACGGTGTGCGAGGGAACCTACAATGTGCCACTACTAGGGAAAACCTTATACACAGAAGCTTATCAGTAGCGCTTGTTAAAAGGAGGCGCTACTGCTAATGAGCAGTAGCGCATGGCCACAAAGGGTGCTATTGGTATCCACATAGCAGTAGCGTGGCAGGAATAAAACACGCTACTAATATAATCGCCACACCATTGCCGACAGGTTAGGTATAGTAGTAGTGCCCTTCTGCAAACCGCGCTATTGCTAACAAAATAATAGTAGCGCATTTTTAGGGTAGGGCGCTACTGCTAAGTTTGACCGGTCGCTGCAACTAAAGCTGTGATGTGCCACATTGTGGGCCCCACTTAGCAGTAGCGGTTCATGTAGGCCGGCTCTACTTCTAAAAATGTATCCGTAGCGCTTTTTCATCGACCGCGCTACTGCTAGGTCGTACCTTATCTTCTTCCCTGGCCCGCGCCCCTCACTCCTCACTATGTAGATCTCCCTCTCCACTATCTCCCTCGCGGCGGCGCTCCCGCATCCCGGCCAGGCCGTCCGCCCCACGCGCCGGCCCTCCCCGTCCCAGCCCTCCCCACGCGGTAGCCCTCCCCCGTCCCGGCCATCCACGCAGCGGTAGCTCTCCCTCCCTCCTCTCTCCCACTCTCCCCCCTTCTCCCTCCTCCCTCTGTTCTTGCACTTCTAGATAAGATTAATGGATGGATGGATTGATGCATTTAGATGGTTATGAATGGATGCATTTAGATGGTTAGATGGATGTATGGATGCATTTAGATGGATGGATGGATGGATGGATGCATTTAGATGGTTAGATGGATGGATGGATGCGTTTAGATGCATATCGGAATTCATCAACATGCTGTAAATTGTGTTACAAAGGTGCTTCGCATCGTAACCGTAAAAAATTGTTTAAATGTGCAAACTTTCATGGATGATTGCATCTAAACCATTGCTCCTGTGGATGTGATTTCTTCATGAGATTTTTGGTGTGGGGAAATTTACAGGGATTCCATCTCTCCTAGATGTTGTGATATTTAATATGTCCGTTGTTTAGCAAATGCCATGCCAAATTTACAGGGATTCCATGTCTCCTAGATGTTCTCGTGAAGAGGAGTTCGAGTGGCGGAGGAAGTTGGTGGTGCGGGGGAAGAGGAGTTGGAGTGGCGGAGGAAGTATGAGGCACGTGTCACTCGGTCAAGTGATCCAAGATGATCAAGTATGCTATGCAAAGTTGGCGATGCTATTGCTCTTTTTCTATTTTGCTCTTTTGCTCTTTTGCTCTTGCTTAAAAGCTTTGCTTCTCTTTCTTTTTGCATTGATGTTTGTATGGTCACAATGGGGGACGTGCACACCAAGAGAGCAATTATGTATGCGGGTAATATTTGTAACACAAAAGATGATACTAATATATATGCACGCAATTGAAGCTATGCGGAGTATGTATCACAAAAGTGCACAAGTAGCATAGCCCGGCAATACTCAATGGCTACTTTCGATAGGCAAGTAACGCAAAATTGGCTCGGGGTAACAATGCAATGGCAAGGGTATATGTCAAGAGTGTTGTCGCGGTTACCGTCCTTGCTTACGGTGTGGTGTCAATGAAGAGTTGGTCGGCAAAGAACCGGGGCGATGATGAGTGGCGATGATGATGTAGAACCACACCTAAGTAGCCGAAACACCTTAGGAAGTGGGGAACTCGCGACTCAAAATCTCAATTGCAAAGGGTTGCAGAAGAATTGGCGGTTATAAATGCGGAATAAAATGGTGGAGAAACCAAAAAAAATCGGGCTTAAAAATTCAGATTGGTCAGAGTTCCTCGGACGTCCGGGCTCGGTCGGACGTCTGGGTTCCGGTCGTCCGGCGACAGTCGTTCGTCTGGCGGCGCTCGATCGTCCGGAGCCTGCGGGTTCACCGATTGACCTAGGGGAAGATGAACTCGAAACAAAACAAAAATTTCAGGCAAAATTGGGACGATTTTGCGGAGGGAATTGATGGAGAAGGTGGGGAAAATGTAGATCCACTTGTCCACAACGAAATCACGAGAGAGAACACAAACTCAAGAACGATCTCCGATCGCACATCCACTAAATCCACTCAAACACAAGAGATACATAGATCCAAAGTTAACAAGGAGATACAAGTAACCGATAGTCATCTTACTCCGGAGAAGATGAGGTCTTGATATCTCGTGGCATCTTCCCTTGATAGGGGCCTTGGCATCCACTTCGGATCTTCTCTCAAAGAGGTCATCAACTCCGTGGGAGAAGGAAAGTAGATGGAGCTATGCTCAACAAAGTCAAGTGCTAAACATAAGCTAACCCTAGCTAAAGGAGGGAGAAGGGTTTTTATAGTCGTAGGCGGAATAGAGGGGTACATGGACTAAGGCCCGAGTGGCTGTGCGCAGACAGGGTCCGGACGTCCGGGTGCTGTCGGCCTTCCGAGGCTTCACGGTGGTCCGGACGTCCGGACGTCCGTGGCATGTCGGACGTCCGGGGCTCGGTCGTCCGGAGGCTTCGGACTTCTGTAGAATCGGCTTTGGTCGCTTGGCGTCAGGTTTTCGGAGAGGGGTCAGACGTCCGGGCGCTGGGTGGTGTCGGACGTCTGAGAGGCGTCGGTCGTCCGGCCGTTGTGGACCTGTTGTGGTCTTCTAGCTGAAGCTGGACTCCAGTCGTCGGACGTCCGAGGAGCGTCCGAACGTCCGGAGGCTGTAGCTCGTGTGCACCTCCTCCTTGGTACTTCCAAGCTTGGCGTCCTCGTGGCTCTTCGTGGTCGCTCGCATGTTCCTCTCCCGAGTACCTGAGTGTGCAATGAACTTCTGCTTGAGGTAGCAGCCATGTCTCCCATGAATCGGACGATGGTTGAACAAGGAGAGATGTCACCTCGGATTGAATTGCACGTGCACGTGCTCTTGTGATGGGACCCTTTGGAGCTTGAGTTGATGGAGATGGGTCCATGGGGATGACCAAGGGATGCTCCGCATAAAGTTTTCTAGGCATTTAATGTGCATAATTCAAATATATATGAACTACAATCACAAGGATCGGTGCACAAAAATGGGTTAAAAAATCATATACATGTCCCTGGCTGCATGTTTAGGTCCCTTGCAAGAAATGGGAAAGAATTTCAAACTACTCGGCATCTTGGCTCGACCACAAACATTGAGAGACTTGGGTTTTCAATTCATGTAAATCAAAAACTCGTCAGAAATTCATGAAACTTGGCATGGTGTCATGACATGGCACCTAAAGGCATCGTAAGATTTTGTTTTCCTTTTTGATATACAATTTTCGATATATTGTTTCTTCTAGAGCCCACATTGAGAATATTGGTTTAAATTATAGTAAATCTAAAATTCACACAAAATTCCAAAAATTGGGCAGGGCGTCATGATATAGCACAAATATGTTGTGGTATTTTTTGTGTCCACTTGGAGAAAAGGCGCACACATTAATAGCCAACAAAAGCATTTTGGAACAAACAACTATCACGTTACCATCACAAATGGTTGTATTATTTATAGAGAGTGGGTGTTCTACTGCCCACTTAAATGTTGCCTCACATTGCACTCTTTATTGGCTAGGAGGTGTCGTGCAAGCAGCTGTTTAATTAGACGGACGGCTTGCGAGCTAGCCTCCACTGCGCAGGCTCACTAAGAGGCGTGCGAGCAGTATGCTATAGGATCACAGGAAAGCAAGCCCATTGACCTCCATATCTGCCCGCCTCGCTTCTTACCTGTCCATCAATGGTGCCCGAGTCGTTGTTTAGTAGATCCATTTTCAACATATGGAACGGTAAGTTGGTATTGTTCTTCTCATTTTCCACTCACATCCACTTTGAGTGCTATGGATAGGTCAAGCATACCTAACACGACATTTGAGGAGCATGACGACGAAAAGAACGACTACGTCACGAAGATGCTTTTCTTTGGCGCATAAAAGGCAACGTGCCAATCGCAAGATGTCCTGAACGATCGCATTGAGCAACTCGCCACCAACTTTCATCAATCGAAGGAGCGTACACGGGACTACCTCGACACCAAGCTGTCAAGCCACATGGATAAAATTCGCACCTTGGTGGTCAACCGCACTCCTTCAACATCTACATCATCAAGGCGATGCCACTCAAGTCTCCAATCATCGGATTCTTCTTCTGGCACAAGTCCACCACAAGCATGTTCTCTTCTTCGAGACAACCGCCCTGGTCCAAGTTCACCACACGATCGCCAATGGCAAGTTTCGGACAATCCATTCCATGAAAATGGGTTCCAAGATCGTCTACAGGAGCGTGAACGATGTCGTTAGCAAGATCAAGAACAAGAACAACAATGCCGTGAAGAAGAAGAACATCGCCACCAAGAACAAGCGCTTCAAGCTCAACATGCCCTACGTGATGCAACTCGTGCTTTGGAAAAGCACAGCCGCCAAGCACGCGAAGAACAAGAAGCACTTCAGCGTGAACGACAAGAAGAAGCTTCTCGCCAAAAGGAGCGCCAAGAATGGAGAAACCAAGTGCGTGTGCCTCCTCAACGCCGTCAAGTTCATCATGATGAGCCCGACGATGAAGAAGCACCAAGGAAAGAGCATCGTCCACCAAACAATGACAATGATGCGCCACCTCCAAGACAAGGGCATCGTCACCAACATCACCAACGATGAACAATGCTTCGCCAAGCTCATGTGCACCATGCCTAAGCTCTCCAGAAGGAATGATCCCGAAGACTACTCTCATGGACACTTAAGGTTGACAAGATATTCCGTCTCCACAACTATGATGAAGAAACGAAGACTCCATGGCTTTACTTGAGTTCCATGATTACGTTCTCATTTGGTGGGAGCAAGTAATTGAGCAAAGAATAGAGAAAGGCGAACCTCTATCACAACTTGGAATCAAATGAAGGATCTCACGAGAGCTCGCCTTGTGCCTACTGAAAGAACAACTTCTCCCTAGGTGGTTTTGGTAATCAATAACAACATATATTTCAGTGGACTAATGTTTCCACTAAGTATATTCAGGAAAGTTCAATGAATGGATTGGCAAAAGGATTGTGAGGAGATCCCCTAGATGCAAGGAACATCTATTGGCAACAAGCTTGAAGACTCTACATTTTATATTTTGTGAGAAATCACTTTGAGTCCATAGGAAAGCCAATACTATTAAAAGGGGATGAGGAATTATGATAATCTGGTTGCTCAAGTGCTTAGAGATTAGACACCAAAAAATACTCATCCATTCACTCACAATATTCTCTGACCAAAGCATAAAGTTCAATTTCGGTGCTACCAACAATTCCCATTCGGTCACACCGTTCGATCCCTAGACAGATCCTAAGCCAAACCCATATCTCGGTACTACCAAATTTTTCATTCGGTGCCACCGAGAATCAGTGACCAACTCTCTGGTATCTCTTTTTCAAGAATCAGAATTTCCGAGAATTGGAAATCGGTACCACTCAATTGTGCAACTTCTTAGGTCACCCATATCGGTACCACCGAGATTCATATATCGGTCTCACCGAAAAGGCCAAAGTTGCCACATTTTGCACTAGTCGGTGCAACCAAGTTTTTACTCCGGTTTCACCGAGTTGGGCAATAATGTTGTAACGGTTGGAATTTTGGAGATGCCTATATATACCCCTCCACCACCTCTCACTCGCAAGAGAAGCACTCAGAACACACTTACACTTGTCTTATCCATTTTTCTGAGAGAGAACCACCTTGTCATGTGCTGAGATCAAGAACTTCCACTCCAACCATATGAATCTTGATTTCTAGCCTCCCCAAGTTGCTTTCCATCCAATCTATCTCTTCTACCAATGCCAAACCTGTGAGAGAGTGATTGAGTGTTGAGGAGACTATCTTTTGTAGCACAAGAGCAAGGAGTTCATCATACTACACATCTATTACCTTTTGTAGGTTGGTGCCTCCTAGATTGGTTAGGTGTCGCTTGGGAGCTTCCTTCAACGTGATTGTGGAGTTGAACCAAGAAGTTTGTATGGGCAAGGAGATCGCCTACTTCGTGAAGATCTACCCATTGTGAGGCTAGTCCATCGTGGATGGAAGCCATGATGGAATAGACGAGGTTGCTACTTTGTGGACCCTAACGGGTGGATCCCTCCGTGGACTCTCGCGACTGCTAACCTCCATGTGTTCATGTCTCCATCAGTGTGGACGTATGATAGCACCACCTATCGGAACCACGGAAAAAATCTTCATGTCATCAATTGTGTTTGATTCTCCTACCCTACCCTTACTTTCATGTGCATGTCTTTACTTTCCGCTGCTATACTCTTAGACTTGCATGTATAGGGTGTACTTGACTTTCTATAATTGCTAAAACTTGCCAAGACTTAAAATTGGGAACATGCTAGATTTTTATTTGGTCAAGTAGTCTAATCACCCCCCCTCTAGACATACTTTGGATCCTACAAGTGGTATCAGAGCTTTGGTCTCCATTGCATTGGTTTCACAACCTAGGAGAGTATGGCGTCTAGTGAGGGAATTTATCACCGTAGAGGTCCATATTTTGATGGTACAAACTTTGCTAGTTGGAAGCATAAGATGAAAATGCATATTCTTGGTCATAACCCTGCCATATGGGCTATTGTTCATGTTGGCTTGCAAGGTGAATTCTTTGGTGATGTATAGGAACCGAATCGTGAAGCGACCGCTGATGAATTGAAGATGTTGCAATACAACGGTCAAGCATGTGACATTCTATTCAACTGCCTATGCCCTGAAGAATTCAACAAGATTAGCCGTCTTGAGAATACAAAGGAAATTTGAGATACTTTGGTTGATATGCACGAAGGTACTGAATTCGTCAGGGAATCTAAGTTGGGTGTGCTACAAAGTCAACTTGACAAGTTCAAGATGAAGGATGGTGAATGAGTCGCGAAAATGTACTCTAGGCTTGCACTCGTCAAGAATGAGATAGTCGGCTTAGAAAGTGAAGAGATGACTGACAAATTCATCATCACGAAGATACTTATAGCCTTGGATGGGAAGTACGACACCGTGTGCACATTGATCCAAATGGTGCCAAACTACAAAGATCTCAAGCCCACGGAAGTCATTGGAAGGATTGTTGCTCATGAGATGTCACTCAAACATAAGGAAGAGCTTCATAACAAGTCAAGCGGTGCTTACAAAGTTTCAAGTGACACTCCCACTACAGCAAATGACAACCTTGTAACCAATGAAGAGATAAGCCTCATGGTCATGAAATTCAACAAGTTCTACAAGAGTAGAGGCAAAGAGAGTAGCCCGAACTCAAGATATGAAGAGAAGTGTTCCTCTAGTCGTGACAATTGTGGAAGGCCCGGACACTACTCCAATGAGTGCACCCCCCCCACACACACACAAAAGAAGAGAAGAGTCACCTAGAAGAAAGATCTCAAGAGATGAGTCACCTAGAAGAGAGGGAAGGAGTAGAGATGATCGTTATGAACAAAGACCCTCCTGGAGATGTAAAGACTGGGAGAAGAAGGACAAGTACACCAAGAGATACACAAGAAGAAAACATCAAGCTCATGTTGGTGAATGGGTTTCCAGCTCCGAATCCGATAACCACTCCGAGAGAAGTTATCACTCCGACTCCGACTATAGTCATGATGAAGGTGTTGCCGGACTTGCACTCGTTTCCTCCAACTTCTATGACATATTTGATTCACCAAATGAAGGGAGTGGAAGTTGCTTCATGGTTAAATGCCTCAAGGCATCACACCCTGAATACATTGACTTTAATAGTGATGAGGATGACTTACTTGGATATGATGACTTGCTATTTGACAAAACTAGTGAAATTAGTCAAAATGAACTTGATAATAATCATGTTAGTCAAGATAAGTCGTGTGATGATGATAAGAAGGAAATAGAGCGACTAACTAAAGAATTAAACACTCTTAAGTTAGCCCATGAATCTACTCTAGAAGATCATGGAGAGCTTGTAAGGACTCATGAGAAGCTATGCTTCGAGAAGCTCAATTTGGAGCAAGAACATGAATTTATTAAAGCTATCAATGACGATCTTTGAAAGAAAACTTCCTCTTATCTAGCCAAACGACTACTCTTGTCTACATTCATTCCACAATTAAAAACTAAGCAAACTAGTAACAAAGGCAAGAAAGGTTCTTCATGTAGTAGCAATAATAAAAATGATAAATCCAATGATATTGATTCTAGTAGTTCTATTGATTCCACTAATGATTCTCTGAGCCAAGTTACACTTGAGCAAGAAAATAATCTTTTGAAATGGATTATAGAAAAAGGTATCTACAAAAGTTTGTCGGATATAAACAATTCGAGGAGATTGTACGCAAGCATGGAGGATACCGGAAGAACCAAGGCATTGGCTACTTTAACACCAACGGATTTGAATGGGAAGAAGGTCAATACCCCAAGCCGAAGATTGTTCCTCAAAAGGATAAGTATGAACATACTCTCCCCAAGGGAACAAAAGCTCAAGATGATCTTCCACCACAAGACCACAAGCTCAAGGGCAAGGACAAGCTTCAAGAAGAGATTGACACATATGAAGATGAGTCCAAAGCCGTGGTCAAGTGGGTTCCCAAGGCTACTACAAGCTGTACTTCATCAAGTGCTACTTCAACTCAAGGATCCCCATCAATTTGATGTGGGTACCAAAAAGAAGAACTAGAGAAGTTCTTGAGGGGTGACTCCGCCAATGAAATTCACTCACATTCATTTTTGGCGAGGACTTGCAATCAACTCCAACCTTATGCAATAGTTCAAGGAGTCACACATTCCCTCAAAGGTAAGCAAGAGACAAGGTAATTAAAGAATCAATGGACATCATCTAAATGTGCTTCACTCCAGGTCCATAGATATCCTTGTATTTGTCTCTTGTGTGGGACTAACCCATGTAGGTGAGATGAGTAAGAAACAACGAGGATTGCTCCCAACTCAAGATGATCCAACGAGCATCCACAAATACCTCACCCACATGAAGTCTTCTACGACAAAAAACAAGGTTAGTTTATCCCTCTTAGGGGGGATGTCACATCAAGGGGGAGCTTTAGTCTAAGACTTGAGTTAAAGCATCTCTTAAAGATGCGAACACATTAAATGCACTATCTATAAGTGGTAACCCCAGTGTGCTTAAACGATGAGTATGACCTATGATCAAGTATTCTTACTTGGGTCCTAAGTCAATATACTCATATATATAGATGACTACGTCATCGCCAAAGTGCTTGGTAGATACTAGAGTGGTTTTGCATGTTGGCCATATTTCATTTGACATTTTATTATGTGGGCATGTTGGTATGCATATCTTTTCTCATTCGAGGATATCCAATTATTGTTATTTCGCTTTCATTTTTCTTTGGCCAATTGGATATACAAGAATGCCTAACTACCCTCCTCTAGCTATCTATGCTTTCTCGTCTCAAATTCTATTCATGCTTAATCAAAAAATTTGAGCAAGCACTTTTAGAACCCTCTGTGTGAGAAGCACTCGGAGTTCCGTTTCGACAAGAGCTGACTTCCAAAACCTCCCAAGTGCAACTCGGTGTAACCAGCTTCAAAATTTCGGTTCCACGAAGGCCTAGGTTGATCTGGTTTTAGTATCTTGGTACCACCGATCTGAAATATTTGGCATCAACGAGTTTCACTGTCACCTGACAGTTCAAAAACTCGGTGGCACCGAAAGGTTCGACTCGGTGTCACCGACAGCTAGGGGGTATATATTCCCAGCAGACCCGACTTTTGAAATTCAATCCTCAAACGTCGCCTCCCGCACCCCCTCGCCGCTGAGCTCGAGTCCCCGGATGTCGCCCTTGCATCCCATGTGCCCTCACCGCAGGATTCCTCCGCCGTCGACGGCAATCTCCATCGCCGTCGCCGCCGTAGCGGAATCTTCACCAAACTTTGGTAAGGTTTCGGCCCCTACTTGCGCTCCCAAATACGATTCTCGCGCAATAGGCTAAGTTTGTCTACAATCCACGTTTTGCAATGCCCCCATGTGGAAGAAAATTCCATTAGATTAGAGAACAAAAAAATTAGGTTTAACCGTCCGCCAAGTGAATCTCGGTGTCACCGAATCAGATAAATCGGTCTTACCGATTTGTGTTTTTGGGCTACATAGAACAATCTCGGTGAAACAGGGTTGCTCCTTTTCGGTGAAACCGAAAGGGCTGCCAAATTTCTGTTAATGAGTTTGTTTGTCTCGGTGGCTTCGAAAGTTTTGACTCGGTGGAACCGAAATCCACTTTGCAGAAAGTTAAACTTAAGAATTTGAGTTCAAAATTTGCAAAAACCTTGTGAATTCTGTGATGCTTATCTCTTCTGCTCATCCATATCTATTCACAGGGTCAGGATGTCAGGTTCAGAGGACAATCAGAATGATCTCAGAGAGCAGAGTGTTGACATGGATGCTGGCACTAGTCTAGATGCTAGTTCCTCATCTTCAGAGCATCCAGGCACCTCCAGTTCTCATGGGTTGCCCAAGGCTGCCACAAGGGCCAGGAAGAAGCTTAATTCAGATGAAGAGGACTCAAACTTTGTGCCAAAAGAAATTCTTGCCAAGAAGCAGTAGGAAAAGAGAGACAAGGCTGCTAAGAAATCTGTTAATGAGGCCACTTCTGCTAAGAGGCCAGTCAGGAAGGAATATGCCAAGTATGATGCTATGAGAGCACCTGAGAGTTCGAAGGCAGGTATGACTATCACTTTGAAGTCACCTAGGACTTCCAAGTCCATGCCCAAGAAGGACGGCCAGCAGAGAGCTAGGAAGAGGACTGTTCACGATGTTGTTCACCCCTCCACTCCAGAACATCTTGATGAAGAAGAGGAAGAGGAAGAACCTGTCGCAAAACCTCCTCCTTCCAAGATGAAGAAGCTAATGGCTGATGCAATGACCAGTCAAGATGAATCCAGAGCCAAACCTACTGCCCAGAAGAAAGCTGCTGCCACCATGTCCAAGAGGACAACCAGAGATATTCCTCTTGCACAGAAGAACAAGACATCTTCCACCATCGAAGAAGAGGAAGATATTTTAGTACTGAGGAAGCTGAGACCCCATCTGCCTGAACACAATGACACTCATCCAATTGCTGAGGATATGAAGAAGAGGAAGGATTTAGGGCTGAGGAAATGGAGAGCTGATGATCCATATGCCATAAGGAGGAGAACTGATGTTGATGCTCGCTCCACACCAAGGAGCAGCAAGATTTTTATGAGACTATCCTATTGGACAAGAGTCCTGCAGTCAGTGACATGAGATATGTTGACTGGAAATACATTAAGGAGAATGAAGACTATTTTCCTCGTGTGCTAGAGAACTTCAACGCCATTGACATAGATGCTTTTGTTAGCAGAGAGTTCACTGCTTGGAATGATAGGATGATCATGCAGTTTTATTCTACAGCTCATTTCTATCCAGATGGAAGGGTAGTTTGGATGACTGATGGTACCAGGTACCAGTCTACAGTTGATGAGTGGGCTACCATCTTAGGAGCCCCACAGGTTGAAGAGGGAGACCTTGATGTCTATTCTGAGGCCAAGATGAATCATAATACCATGGCCAATATGTACAACCCTATCCCTGCTGATTATGTGCAGACACATAAGCTTGGATCAGTCTACTTTCTGCAAGCAGGTTTACCCACTACCAACACTATCATGAGGCATACATTGATGCCCAAGTCTGGAGATGACAATATGATTAGAGGGTATTCCATCAACATGATGCATCATGTAGATCTCCATGCCAGATTTAGGGTTATGGATTTTATAGTAGAGACTATCAAGAGGACAGCTGCTCATCAGCAGATATCATGTGGATATGCTCCATACATTCAGATGCTCATAAATTCCAAAGTTGGAAAGAGCGTATATGCACTTGATCATCCACATCTGACCCTACAGCAGAGTTTGAGGACAATGTTGTGGTGATGGACCCCAGTCACCCCACTTCATCTACTGCACAGGCAGAGGCAGAGGCCGAAGCAGCTAGAGTCACTAGTGCTCAAGTGCCCAAGTCAAAGAGTGATCAAATGGCACTTCTCATCAAATCTGTCCAAGGTATAGAGAAGGATGTGGGTGAGATTCTTAAGAACCAGAAAAGCATAGTGCGGATCATGGAAACCAAGTTTCATGCTCTAGACAACAAGGTGGATGAGCTTACCACGACAGTCACTGAGCTGAAGCAGGAGGTTGATGCAGTGCCTAGTCCCCACTCCAGGGATGATGATAATACTCCTCCCTGGCCCAGCACTCAGTTCAAGACTCAAGCCAGATCTTCTACAGTGCCTGCTCTAGAGTTGAGACCATCTTCATCAGCACCAGCTACTGCTCCTAGTGCTCCTTCAGCACCTCCAGTGTCTACTCCACCACCTCAGAGGACTTTAGTCGAAGCGTTTGAGGATGCTCTTCTCTCGACTCCTTCGACAGCTACATGAGCTGCTTCATCGTCTCATGGAGGAGACCATGCCCAGAGAGACGATTAGATCTATAGCTTTGAACTTTATGGTAACTTGTTGCCAAAGGGGGAGAAGTTATAGATCATAGGGCTTCGAGAGAGAGAGAGGGTGTGTGCTGCATTTTGGTTGCTCTCTGTCTTTGTGAAAACATTTGGTTTATCGCTCGCTTGTTTAAAACTCAGTTGTGTTTGATCATATACTTTGCTTGTTGATGCTACTATTTCCTATCTTTGTGATATATTTATGAGATGATCATTCACTTGTTTGGTGTTATGTGCATTGTAATCCATTCATATCATTTATGCGCACCACCAAGTTGTATGTGACATGGAAGAGTTACCCATACTCCTAATCGAGTTTGCATTTGCATTCAAACACAAATTTATAATAGTGCACAAATTTAGGGGGGGCTCTTTCTTATCACATACCTCTCAAAGCGACGATCCTATTCATTGTTTATCCCTATCGAAGCTTTGATCTATATGTTGTCATCAATTACAAAAAAGGGGGAGATTGAAAGCACAACTTCTCCCTAGGTGGTTTTGGTAATCAATAACAACATATATTTCATTGGACTAATGTTTCCACTAAGTATATTTCAGGAAAGTTCAATGAATGGATTGGAAAAATGATTGTGAGGAGATCCCCTAGATGCAAGGAACATCTATTGGCAACAAGCTTGAAGACTCTACATTTTATATTTTGTGAGAAATCACTTTGAGTCCATAGGAAAGCCAATACTATTAAAAGGGGATGAGGAATTATGATGATCTGGTTGCTCAAGTGCTTAGAGATTAGCCACCAAAAAATACTCATCCATTCTCCCACAATATTCTCTGTCCAAAGCCCAAAGTTAAATTTCGGTGATACCAACAATTCCCATTCAGTCACACCGAGTTCAAACCCTAGACAGATCCTAAGCCAAACCCATGTCTCGGTACTATCAAATTTTCCATTCGGTGCGACCGAGAATCAGTGACCAACTCTCTGGTATCTCTTTTTCATGAATCGGAATTTCCGAGAATTGGAAATCGGTACCACCGAGTTGTGTAACTGCTTAGGTCACCCATATCGGTACCACCGAGATTCATATATCGGTCTCACCGAAAAGGCCAAAGTTGCCACATTTTGCACTAGTCGGGGCAACCGAGTTTTTACTCCGGTTTCACCGAGTTGGGCAATAATGTTGTAATGGTTGGATTTTTGGAGATGCCTATATATACCTCTCCACCACCTCTCACTCGCAAGATAAGCACTCAGAACACACACTTGTCATATCCATTTTTCTAAGAGAACCACCTGCTCATGTGTTGAGATCAAGAACTTCCACTCCAACCATATGAATCTTGATTTCTAACCTCCCCAAGTTGCTTTCCATCCAATCAATCTCTTCTACCCATGCCACACCTGTGAGAGAGTGATTCGGTGTTGAGGAGACTATCTCTTGAAGTACAAGAGCAAGGAGTTCATCATACTACCACATCTATTACCTTTTGGAGGGTGGTGCCTCCTCGATTGGTTAGGTGTCGCTTGGGAGCCTCCTTCTTCGTGATTGTGGAGTTGAACCAAGAAGTTTGTACGGGCAAGGATATCACCTACTTCGTGAAGATCTAGTCATAGTGAGGCTAGTCCTTTGTGGACGGAAGCCGTGATGGAATAGACAAGGTTGCTACTTTGTGGAGACTAACGGGTGGAGCCCTCCATGGACTCTCGCGACCGCTACCCTTCATGGGTTGAAGTCTCCATCAGCGTGGACGTACGATACCACCACCTATCGGAACCACGGGAAAAATCTTCGTGTCATCAATTGCGTTTGATTCTCCTACTCCTACCTTTACTTTCATGTGCATGTCTTTACTTTCTACTGCTATACTCTTAGACTTGCATGTATAGGGTGTACTTGACTTGCTACAATTGCTAAAACTTGCCAAGACTTAAAATCGGGAAAAGTCTAGGTTTTTGTTTTGTCAAGTAGTCTAATCACCCCCCTATAGACATACTTCAGATCCTACACCTACCCACTACAATTATGATCTCTTCAAGAAACTTCAACTCCTCAAGCAAGACACGAAGTCAGTTGAAGACTACTATCAAGAAATGGAAATGGTCATGATACGAGCCAATGTCAAGGAAGATGGGGAGCAAACAATGGCGCGTCTCTTGAATGGTCTCAACTACCAAATAAAAAAGATTGCGGACTTCCAACCCTACTCCAACCTTCTCGAGCTAGTACATCAAGCATCAAAGGTGGACAGACAAGTGCAAGATGACTACAAGTATTCCAAGTTTTCTTCCAAGACATTCGGCTCAAGTCCTCAAGCTTCTCCAACTTCGACGCTTTCGACGAGAAGAACTCCAACAACTACCGACGATAAGTAAAGTTACAAGGACAAGACGACTTCGTCAAGCCACCCTCCTACAAGAAACTATTGGTCAAGAGCTTCATCCTCTACATTGCCAATGAATGCACCCACCAAGTCAAGTTCAATTCAGTGTTTCACTTGCAAGGGACGCGGCCACAAGACCTTCGAATGCCCAACATGATGCACTATGATCCTTCATGATGACGGCACTTATGATTCCATGAGTGACGACGAGATGGAAGCACCAGAGCAGGTGGCCATGCACCGCCAAGTGAATGAAAATGAAGATGCGCAAATCTTTTGCGACAATGATCCGAGCACCGCTCTCGTTGTTTCCAAGGTTTTGACACTTCAACAATCTCAAGACGAAGACCAACGTTGCCACATCCTCCACACAAAAGCGGGCATCCAAGGGAAATTGGTCAAGGTCATCATCGACGATGGAATTTGCCACAATTTAGCAAGCGAGGATGTTTGTTCCAAGCTACAACTGGTCAAGAAGAAGCATCCACACACCTACAAGGTTCAATGGCTAAGTGAATCCGGCACCCTCCAAGTCTACCACATCGTTCAAGTCTCCTTCAAGATTGGTGCATATGAAGACACTTTGGAGTGTGATGTGGTTCCCATGTCTGTGTGCCACCTACTTCTTGTCACCCTTGGCAATTCGACCGCGGCTTCATCCACAACGGTCGGACCAATCAATATAGTTTCAAGATGAAGGGTAAGGAATACGTGCTTCGACTAATGTCGCCAAGTCAAGTCATCGCCGACAAGCAAGCTTCAACCCATCATGGAGATAATAGTGAGAGAGCAATCCACCTAAAAGAGAGTGAGTGCCACAAGCTAAATTTGAGTGACTGCACGATGAGGGACAAGAAATCCCTAGTATTGCTAGCCACCAAACGAGACTTAAGGGATGTGAGTGAGAGCCCATCAAGTGTGCTTCACTTTGTACTCGTGTGCAATGATGAGGTCGTACAAACTAATACCTCGGGGACGTTTGTTGCAGGAATTTGAGGATGTTTTCCCGATGAGCTACCTTGGGGACTTCCTCCACTTCGCGGAATCGTGCACCGCATTGACCTCATCCCTGGTGCACCTCTGCAAAACAAAGCACCTTACCACGTAAAACCTGAGGAAACAAAAGAAATACAAAGGCAAGTGCAAAAACTCCTCGAAAATGGGTATGTACGCGAGAGTTTAAGCCCATGTGGGGTTCCGGTTATTCTTGTGCCTAAGAAAGATGGTAGTATGCGCATGTGTTCTCATTGTCGTACCATTAATGCTATCATCGTTAGGTATCGCCATGCAATTTCACGCCTTGATGACATGCTATTTGAACTAAGTGGTGCCACAATTTTCTCTAAAATTGATCTTAAAAGTGGTTACTATCAAATACACAAGCAAGTAGGTGATGAATGGAAAACGGCTTTCAAAACCAAATTCGGCCTTTATGAATGGCTGGTTATGCCTATGGGTCTATCTCAAGCGCCTAGTACATTCATGCGGGTGATGCATTATGTCCTTCGACATCTCATTGGATATTGTGTTGTAGTCCACTTTGATGACATTCTTGTGTTTAGCAAATCTCTGGAAGAGCATGTCTCACATGTTAGAGAAGTTTTGCAAGTCCTCCGAAAAGAGCAACTTTATTCAAATATGGAAAAATGCACTTTTGGTGTTGACAAGCTTGTTTTCCTTGGATTTGTTGACTCCTCTAAGGGTGTTTAAGTTGATGAATCTAAAATTGATGCTATTAAAACTTGGCCAACTCACACAAAATTGCAACAACTATTGCATCTTCGTTACATGCTTTGAGCAAGAAGAATGCTCTATTTGTTTGGGGACCATCCCAAAACACCGCATTTCATGAGCTTAAAAATTTGCATACACATGAACCTTTGCTCGCATTACCCAACTTTGACAAAACTTTCAAAGTGCATTGTGATGCTAGTGGCAATGGCATAGTAGGTGTGTTAATGCAAGAGAAATGCCCAATTGCGTACTTTAGTGAAAAACTTTCCGGTGCACAACTTAACTACCCCATATATGATAAGGAATTATATGATTTGGTGAGAGTTTTGCATGTTTGGGAACATTATCTTCGACCACGTGAATTTTTCATTCATACCGATCATGAAACACTTAAGTACCTTAAAGGTCAAACGAAGTTGAACAATCGGCACGCTAATGGAGTGAATACATGGAGTCTTTTCCTTATGTCATCAAGTACATCAAGGGTGAAGGAAATGTTGTCGCGGATGCTCTTTCCCGAAAATGCATGCTATTTACTCAACATGAATTGAATCTCATTGGTTTTGAGCACATCAAAGACTTGTATGAGCATGATGTTTCGTTTGCTACTCCATATGCCAAATGTCAAGCTAACAATTGTTGGGAGAGTATTACATGAAAGATGGTTATCTTATGCATGCTAACACACTTTGCTTACCCGAGTCTTCTCTTTGTTTCTTGCTTTTGCATGAGGCTCACGGTGGAGGACTCATGGGTCATTTTGGACATGACAAGACATTTGCCACGCTCTCCCACAAGGACTTTTGGCCAAAGATGTTCTGTGATGTGGCACGCATCACCAACCATTGCTCTACATCTTGCAAAGCTAAGTGAAAAGCTCACTCCAGTGATCTATACATGCCACTTTCAATACCTTTTGCACCTTGGAAATATATAAGCATGGACTTTGTGCTTGGTTTTCCAAGAACTAAAAATGGCCATGATTCCGTCTTTGTTATTGTAGATTGTTTTTCCAAAATGGCACATTTCCTTCCATGTCACAAGATAGACGATGCTTCACCTGTTGCAGATATCTTTTGTAGGGAAATCTTGCGACTACATGGAGTCCCCAAGACCATTATGTCGGACCGCGGCGTAAAGTTCCTAAGTGCCACCCTTGACAACAAATAGGAAAGTGCGCTTATCTCCTTCCCATGGGAGAACTTCGATGTGTTTGCCTCGCAACCGTCTGACATCCGCAGTGTTCCCAGGGAGGTGATCGAGCACCACCTTGTCGTCTGCCCCCACGCGAGACCCGTCAAGCGGAAGGTCAGGAAGCAAGCTCTGGAGCGGCAAGTGGTCATTGCCGAAGAGATCAAGAAGCTGGAAACAATAGACCTGATCAGAGGTGTAATCCATCCTACTTGGTTGGCCAATCTAGTTGTAGTGCGGAAGGCAAACAGAAAGTGGAGGCTTTGTATCGACTTTACCGATCTTAATAAAGCTTGTCCAAAAGATCCCTCTCCCTTGCCGCACATCGATCAGATTGTGGACTCTACTGCCAGCTGCAACGTTCTCTCTTTTCTTGATGCCTACTCTGGTTATCATCAGATCTTTATGGCCAAAGAAGATGAGGAAAAGACTACCTTTATTACTCCATGTGGCACATACTGCTTCAAGCATATGCCTTTGGATTAAAAAGTGCAGGTTCAACCTTTGCAAGAGTAGTCTAGATTGGTTTTAAGCCCCAGCTGCACACAAATGTGGAAGCATATATGGATGATATAGTGGTCAAAACCAAGGACAAAGCAACCCTAATCAAAGACTTAGAAGAAAATTTTGCCATCCTGCGCAAGATGAACTTGAAGCACAACCCTGAGAAGTGTGTGTTTGGCGCTCCATCCGGCAAGCTTCTTGGTTTTTTTGATTCTCAGCGTGGTATGGAAGCCAATCTTGACAAGATCAAAGAAATTGAGCAATTGGAAGCATCAAAGTGAAAGTACATATGCTCCCTTGGTGGTTTTGATAATTCATGACAACATACATTGTCTCTTGGACTAATAGTTCTATCTAGTATATTTCAGGTTTAGTCCATAGAGAGGGTTGGCAAAAGATTGTGAGGGGAACCTTACCAAGGAAAGGATGGAATAGGGTTGACCTTGCTTCAAGAATGAGGACTCTACATTTTACATTTTGTGAGAAATCACTTTGAGTCCATAGGAAAGCCAATACTATTAAAAGGGATGAGGTAAATATGATGATCCGGTTGCTCAAGTGCTTAGAGGTAGCCACCAAAAATACTCACCCACCTTCCCACACATATCCTCTGTCCAAAGCCAAAAGTATAAATTCGATGACACCAACTTTCCCATTCGGATCCACTGGGTTTTAACCCAGACAGAACCCTAGCCAAACCCATGTCTCGGTACTGCCAAGTTTTCCATTCGGTGCCACCGAAATCTGTGACCAACTTTCTGGTTAGCCATTTTCAAGAATCGGTACCACCGAATTTTGAGAATCGGTCCCACCGAGTTTTGGACCAACTCTCTGGTTAGCCATTTTCAGGAATTGGTACCACCGAGTTTTGAGAATCGGTCTCATCGAGTTTTGGTAACTCCATAGAACACCAATATCAGTAGCACCGAGATTTATATATCGGTTCAGTTGCCACATTTTTCACTAGTCGGTACCACCGAGTTTTACTTTGGTGTCACCGAGTTGGGTAATAATGTTGTAACGGTTGGATTTTTGGAGATGCCTATATATACCCCTTCACCACCTCTCACTCGCAAGGGAAGCACTCAGAACATACACCCACTTGCCATATCCAATGTTCCGAGAGAGAACCACCTACCCTTGTGTTGAGGTCAAGATCATCCACTCCAACCATATGGATCTTGATTTCTAGCCTCCCCAAGTTGATTTCCATCCAATCAATCTCTTCTACCCATGCCAATCCTTTGAGAGAGTGATTGAGTGTTGAGGAGACTATCTTTTGAAGCACAAGAGCAAGGAGTTCATCATATTACCACATCTATTACCTTTTGGAGGGTGGTGCCTCCTAGATTGGTTAGGTGTCGCTTGGGAGCCTCCTTCTTCGTGATTGTGGAGTTGAACCAAGAGTTTGTAAGGGCAAGGAGATTGCCTACTTCATGAAGATCTACCCTGAGTAAGGCTAGTCCTCCGTGGACGTAGGCCATCATGGAATAGACGAGGTTGCTACTTCGTGGACCCTTCGTGTGTGGATCCCTCTGTGGACTCTCGCAACCGTTGCCCTCCGTGGGTTGAAGTCTCCATAAATGTGGATGTACGATAGCACCACCTATAGGAACCATGGGAAAAATCTTCGTGTCTCCAATTTTGTTTGATCTTTCTATCTCTACTCTCTTACATATGCTTGTCTTTACTTTCCGCTGCCATACTTGTTCACTAGCATGTGTAGGGTGCATTAGACTTGTTAGAATTGCTAAAATCTGCCAACCAACTAACTTTGGAAAAGGTTAGGTTTTTAATTTTTCAAGTGGTCTATTCACTCCCCCTCTAGACATCCCTTCTAGTGATCCCACAATTGGTATCAGAGCTTTGGTCTCCATAGCTTCGGTTTCATCACCGTTGGAGGAAGATGGATGTGTCTAGTTTGGGGAGTCTTAGTTGTAGAGTGCCCGTTCTCAATGGGGAGTACTATAGTCAATGGAAATATGAGATGCTTGAGTTATTAAATGAATTCCATTTGAGCAAGTATGTTAAAAAAATTATGTACCTCCCATTGATCCTTTACACCCCACACACGAATAGGAAATTGATATGCTACGCAAGCTTAGAACTGTTAATCTTATCATTAGAGGAATGCCTAGAATTGTGTTTAATCAAATGAAGAATTTTGAATGTTCTTATACTTTGTGGAATGATTTGGAGAAACAATATCGAAATTATACATTGAGTAATCTTGATGAAATTCTTCATAAATCTATTGCTTTTCACAAAATGATGCCTCGTGATCCTAAGTTTGATGACTATCTATTTGAGCTTAGAGACCTCATGTGTGCTAAAGGAGATGTCATAACTATCAACAACATCATTGTTGAAGCCATTCGCATTCATAATCTTGAACATTGTCATGATCACAACTCTAACTAATCTCTTGTTTCTTATGACGAGGATTTCCCACTTGATGATGACAATGTGGAACATGGATACTATGATGAAGTTGAATTGTTCGACATCGAGTATGAGAAGACTATGAAGAATCTAAGTCTCATTGCAAACTTCAAGGATTACATGTCCGGAGGAAAAGAGTGGATTCTCGATAGTGGATGCACCGATCATATGACCGGAGATAGAGACATGTTTCAAGAGATCACACCAAACCATTGACTGCGAAGGTATGTGACTTTTGGAGACAACTCCAAGGGTAAGGTACTTGGTCTTGGTAAGGTGGCCATATCTCATGATAGCTCCATTCAAAATGTCATGCTTGTTGAATCCCTTGGCTACAATCTTCTTTCTGTATCTAGACTTGCCGATTTCGCTTTTAATGTGCTATTTACCAAAGTAGATTGCCAAGTGTTTTGTCAAGACAATCATAGCATGGTCTTTACCGGTTTTCGTAGAGGTGATCTATACATTATTGATTTCACTAAGATATCCAAACCTCGTACTTGTCTTATTGCAAAATCTTCTAAAGGTTGGTTTTGGCATTGAAGGCTAGGACATGTTGGTATGCGTAATCTAGACAAGCTCATCAAAGGTGGTCATATACTTGGTGTTAAAGATGTTATCTTTGACAAAGATACACTTTGTAGTGCTTGTCAAGCTGGAAAGCAAGTAGGTGGAAGTCATCCCGTAAAGAATATCATGACTACTAGGAGACTACTTGAGTTCCTTCATATGGATCTTTTTGGTCCCAATGCTTACAAGAGCCTCGGTGGAAATCCTTTGGTCTAGTTATAGTTGATAATTTTTCCAGATTTACGTGGGTATTCTTTCTTGATGATAAGTTGCAGGTGCAAAAGATCTTCAAGAACTTCACTCACAAAGCACAAAATCAATTTGAAGTGAAGATCAAGAAAGTTCGGAGCGACAACGGATAGGAGTTCAAGAACACAAATGTGGATTCCTTTCTTGACGAAGAAGGGATTTCACATGAGTTCTCGGCTACGTACACGCCTCAACAAAATGGAGTTGTTGAGAGGAAGAACCGGACTCTTATAGAGATGGCTAGAACGATGCTCAACGAATACATGACGCCAAGACACTTTTGGGCGGAAGCCATGGAAACAGCTTGTCATGCTACGAACCGACTCTACCTTCACAAACTTCTCGGTAAAACGGCATACGAGCTACTCACTGGTAACAAGCCCCAAGTTGGATACTTTCAGCTATTTGGCTCCAAGTGTTACATTCTTGATAAAAATCATCGTTCTAAATTTGCTCCTAAATCTCATGAAGGTTTCCTACTCGGTTACAGATCAAACTCTCACACTTACCGTGTCTACAACAACTTCACTAGAAAACTTCAAGAGACGATAGATGTGAGGTTTGATGAATCTAATGGTTCGCAAGTCAAACAATTGCCAAATGATGTAGGAGATAAGGAACCTTCGGAAGCTATCCAAGACTTCTCCATCGGCAAGATTCGTCCCATGGAGGTGAAGGAAAGTACTTCATCGACCCAAGTGGAAGCCCCTACTTCGCGTCAAGGCGAACCTCAACATGACATGAAGGCATCCACAAGTGGTACACGACAATATGAAGAGGAGGAGGAAGTTCATCATGATGATCCACCATAACCACCTTCACCACCACCTCAAGGCAATGACACCTTCAACAACAATGAAGAAGATGATGATGATGAAGAAGCTCCACCGTCCAACAAGCAAAAGCTACCTCGAGTTCGAGCAAGAGTGAACAAAAATCATCCCTTAGAGAAAGTCTTCGGTGACATACAAACCGGGAGAATAACTCGCTCTAAAACTCGATTGGCTAACTTTTGTGAGCATTATTCATTCATCTCTAGTATTGAGCCTTTGAAGGTAGAAGCAGCTCTTCAGGACCCGGATTGGGTGAATGCTATGCACGAGGAGCTACACAACTTCAAGAGGAACGAAGTGTGGGCACTAGTAGAGAAGCCCAAGGACGAGCAAAACATCATCGGAACCAAATGGGTGTTTCGGAACAAACAAGACAAAGACGGTCAAGTCGTACGCAACAAGGCGCGTCTCGTGGCTCAAGGCTACACCCAAGTCGAAGGTATGGACTACAGTGAGACCTATGTGTAATGCCCAAGATGCGGTCCTATCCTTATTTTGGCTCAAGGGCCTCGATAGGTATAGAAGCGCATCTCGTCGTTTCGCAAGAATGGATATCGTTACGAGTACATGTAAAGAGGAGATGAGTATATGGAATTGTCTTACACTCGCCACAAGCTAAATCCTTAGCATCTCAATACAACAATACATTCAATCATCATATAGAACAGCAGGGTCCGACTATGGACGAAATCAAACAATAAAAGAGACGTCCATCCTTGCTATCCCAGGCTGCCGTCCTGGAACCCATCCTATGATCGATGAAGAAGAAGAAGAAGAACTCCAACTCAAACAAACATCGCTCTCACATCAAAGCATCACATTACTTGTACCTGCAACTGTTGTTGTAGTAATCTGTGAGCCATAGGGACTCATCAATCTCATTTCCAAGGATATCAAGACTAGCAAAGCTTAATGGGTGAGATATGGTTAAGTGGTGAGGCTACAGCAAGCACTAAGCATTTATTTGAGTGGCTAACTTACGAGTACAAGAATAAGAGGGGTGATCTATGCATAAACGTACGTGAACTAGTAATGATCACTAAGTGATCCTGAGCACCTACTTACGGTGAAACATAACTCCACCGTGTTCTCTCTTGGATCAGAAGTCACGAGTAGAGACAGTCACAGTTACGCATACGGTTGATGTATTTTATTTGACTTTACTTTAATTTTTCTATGACAGGATGTTACACGAATTTCCAAGTTGCCACATAACCGCGGGCTCGGCTTCTGGAAAAGATTTAGCCCTGCAAGGGTGCTCCAACTCATCCACCACAAACTAACCACACGCTGCGTGGAAAACCTCAACCACGGGATTGCCCGTAGTATCCTCAGAATTCCGGTGGAAAACCTCAACATCGAGATAGCCCAAAGTATCCTCGGAATCCCGTGCACAAGACGTTCGAAAAGGTAAAACAAATCCAGCAAGGCCGCCCAGCATGCCGACAATCCCGATAGGAGCCGCGTATCTCGTTATCAGGGCACGACCGGATGAGCTAGACGTCGGGTTGGCTGATACCCCGAGTGACCAGGGGGCGTCAAACATCGCTCGATTTTGACCAACACTCATGAGGAGCACTGGCCCGGGTTGTTGATTAAATTATCCGCGGGAGCCGGTGGGTCCCTATGCAATTTTATTAGTTATTAGGCAAATGGAGTACCAATGTTGGGCCTTGCCAGACGAGTTTTATCCCAAAAAGAAAATCAAGGGGGTCCCCATAACAACCTCAAGCATGTTAGGAGCACTCAATATGGAACATAACACCGGTATACAAGTAACTAGGGCGGCAAAAGTGGAACAAAACACTGAGCAAAAGGCCAAGCATTCCACCTTTTACCAAGAATATATGTGCATTAAATTAAATAGCAATAATATTGTGATATCTCAAAAATATCCATTTTTGCACATGGAAACGACTTGCACCTGCAACTAGCAATGCTATAAGACTGGCTGAGCAAGCGGTAATATAGCCAATCAATGGTTTGCTGGGATGTGGAGGGGTCAGAGGCTTATCATGGCATTTGGGAGGCTTGACAAACAAGTGGTAGGTAGCGAGACATAGC
This sequence comes from Elymus sibiricus, assembly GCA_039707655.1. Classification (NCBI taxonomy): domain Eukaryota; kingdom Viridiplantae; phylum Streptophyta; class Magnoliopsida; order Poales; family Poaceae; genus Elymus; species Elymus sibiricus. The sequence continues at coordinate 245,784,845 of CM077669.1, forward strand.
AATAGAAACGAGACAACTAGCATGGCAATGATAGTAGTGGTATCAGGGAAATGTTCATCTTCCCAGGCATCCCGCTTGGAAGAAGAACGCATCCTTGAAGAAGACGATCCAACGTAGTCGACCGAATCCTCACACACCAAACGCGTTTGGTACTGTATCGAGAAGAAGCAATCCGGAAACAACAATCAACACATGATAAACACCACAACATATGCATGACATGATGCGCAAACAATATGATGCAAGTCCGGTTTAGTTATACAAGACATGGCAAAGCACAACAATCAATTACTACACCTTAAGTGAAGTTCAATATGCAACGGGTTGCATCTTGATGAAACTCCACGTTCGAATCATCTAGTTCACTCTCGTTTATTTACATGGCAATTTTAAATGTTGTTTAACATGGCAAGAGGTGAAGCATAAATTAGCTATATATCTAGGCATTTAAATGAGGTTGGAAACAACATATAGTATTTCTGAAATGACCCCATGTGTTAATTTCAAAATTGTTCTAGATCTGAACTTACCATATTTTATATTTCTTAAATAGGAAAACAAAATGCACCATGTCATTCTACGCGTCCTTCTAAGCGATTTACCTATATAGATCATTTAAAACGGAGCTACGGCCTAAAAGATATGACACACGCAAGATAAATATGCATGGAATGCGAAATGCATGCAAATGACAACCACAAACATTTCAAAACATGGATGCAACATGGTATTATGAAACAACATGATATTCTAGGCAAGTTTCATATGACATGTTCAAAACGGAGCAACGGTTCAATAATAACAACCAACACAAGTTTGAGTTCAAATCTGTCCACAACCGCAACATCGCAATTTGCACACCTCAAACTAACAAGCTACAAGAATCTAAAATGCACAAACAAGACATGGGGTTGTAGCTTACATTATGCACAACAATTCATTTCATAGCAGCAAGTTGAATAGAAGCATGTATCAATAGCAAATGAGCTCACAAGATGGCATATTGAAACAACAGTTTAGGACTTGGTGAAAACACCAAATTTTCACAACCAATATTAACCTCAAGGCATATTGACAACAAGAAAACTACATGCTACAGGAATTATAATGGCATGAAAATCTACAACAAGGTAGAGGACATGATGCACTTCAAGTAACTCCATTACAGCAACATCAAAATATGTATATAATCCTGGCTAGCATCATCCTAACATGGCATATAGAGCTAATCAGTTCTCCAGACTTAGAAAAATTATCAAGGGGCAAGCAGAGCAGTTTTATCAAATTGAGATGTTTGACAGCAAAACTAACTAGGATGCAACACCTCTACTTGAGAACTATGGGAACATTCTCACAGAGGGTAACATACTAAACAATTCATTCCATTGGGCCAACCACAACGGACCTACAAATTCATGGCAATCATCATGGAAACATAGCAATATTTTTTTCATATATGATACTTTTGGATCCGATGGCCGGTTTGAATACTACGAGCAGCTTAAAATGCAATATGATGATAAATGACAGTTTTCTAGGGGCTTAGAAAAAATTATACCCTCAGCGAAAACCAGACGAAGTGGTGCAGCGGGATGAGGGGATCCAAGGGTCGGGCCGGCTCATTTGGTTGCAGGGATACGGGGATCCTGGGACAGCGCGGTCCCAGCCGACGGGTCAACGGCGGCTCCCACGGAGGCCGAGGCGAGCAGGGCCGCGACGAGGCCGGAGGCATGGCGGAGGTGACCGGAGGTGGCGCTGCTCCGCCGGATCACGCCGGAGGTCACCGGATTCGGGCGCGACGGGGCTCGATGTGGCGGCGGAGGAATGCCGGCTGCGGCTCGGGGCAGCAGCCATGGCGGTTGGAGGTAGGGCCGCGCGCATAGGGACGAGGCCATGGCTACTGGCGACGGGCGATGCGGCTCCGGCGGGGCTGCGAGCTCGCCGGCGACGGGCGGCAACCGGCGAGGCATGGCTGGCGGCGCGGTGCGGAGTCGGGCTGGCGGAGGCCAAGGTGCGACGGCGGCGGAGCGCTCCGGTGGCTCAGGGTGAGCGGGCCAGAGGAGTTGGGCAACTCTAGGGCGTGGGTGCGGGCGCGCTCGGGCATGATTCGGCCCGGAGCGGGCCGGAGGCGGGCTCGGGTGGGCCGCGGTGACGTGGGAGGTGGAGGAGGCGACGAGGCAGGCTGTGGTAGGCTGCAAGCGGCGGCGCGACAGCTCAGACGATGACAATTGGCGGCAGCGGGGTTGGGCAGGCACGGAAATCGATGAAGGAGGCTAGGGAGGTTATTTTTGGGAGGGAAGAGTGTCTATATATAGCCGCTTTTGGCTAGGGTTGAGGGTTTTGCACCATTTCGAGCCCTCCGATCGCGATCGGACAACTTCGGTCGCGGGGTTTGCTAGGTGGGTTTGGGGCTGTGTAGTTGGGCTAGGTTGAGAGAAGAGAGAGGTTATGCGGCCCGTGACAAGTTTTTGAAAACCGAAAACCGTCCGACGATTAGACCGACTATAGTGCCGCTACGGTCGACCGTTCTGGTATCAAACGACCTCCGATTGTGATAAAATTTGGCAGGCGGTCTACCTACAAAATCATAAGACCGCTCGCCAAGTTTTGTCCCATTCCGAGAATGTTTCATAAGCACTTTTAAAACAATATTTTAAATGATGTCGCGGGCGCGTGCGTGTGTGGTCGGTCTCGAAACAGTCAACGACAAAACGGAAAGAACCGGAAACTATGAATGGATGCAAGTTTTGAAAAAAAAAGATGTCGATAGAGTGCCGAACCTATGCAGATGATGCGAATGATGCGATAATGAATGCGACAATCAAACGAATCACACGACGACAATGGAATAAAAGGGGAATCTTCTGGAGCGTCGGTCTTGGGCTGTTACAACTCTCCTCCACTTAAATTAAATAGCAATAATATTATGATATCTCAAAAATATCCATGTTGGCACATGGATATGACTTGCACCTACAACTAGCAATGCTATAAGAATGGCTGAGCAAGTGGTAACATAGCCAATCAATGGTTTGCTAGGATGTGGAGGGGTCGGATACTTATCATGGCATTTGGGAGGCTTGAAGAACAAGTGGTAGGTGGCGAGACATAGCGATCGAAACGAGACATCTAGCATGGCAATGATAGTAGTGGTATATAGGGAAATGCTCATCTTGCCTGAGATCCCGCTTGGAAGAAGAACGAATCCTTGAAGAAGACGATCCAACGTAGTGGAACGAATCCTCAGACACCGAACGCTTTGGGTACTCTATCGAGAAGAAGCAATCCGGAAACAACAATCAACACATGATAAACACCACAACATATGCATGACATGATGCGCAAACAATATGATGCAAGTCCGGTTTAGTTATACAAGACATGGTAAAGCACAATAATCAATTACTACACCTTAAGTGAAGTTCAATATGCAACGGGTTGCATATTGACGAAACTCCACGTTCGAATCATTTAGTTCACTCTCGTTTATTTACATGGCAATTTTAAATGTTGTTTAACATGGCAAGAGGTGAAGCATAAATTAGCTATATATCTAGGCATTTAAATGAGGTCGGAAACAACATATAGTATTTCCGAAACGACCCCATGTGTTAATTTCGAAATTGGTCTAGATCTGAACTTACCATGTTTTATATTTGCTAAACAGGGAAAGAAAATGCACCATGTCATTCTACGCGTCCTTCTAAGCGATTTACCTATATAAATCATTTAAAACGGAGCTACGGCCTGAAAGATATGACACACGCAAGATAAATATGCATGGAATGAGAAATGCATGCAAATGACAACCACAAACATTTCAAAACATGGATGCAACATGGTATTATGAAACAACAGGATATTCTAGGCAAGTTTCATATGACATGTTCAAAACGGAGCAACGGTTCAATAATAACAACCAACACAAGTTTGAGTTCAAATCTGTCCACAACAGCAACATCGCAATTTGCACACCTCAAACTAACAAGCTACAGGAATCTAAAATGCACAAACAAGACATGGGGCTGTAGCTTACATTATGCACAACAATACATTTCATAGCAGCAAGTTGAATAGAAGCATGTATCAATAGCAAATGAGCTCACAAGATGGCATATTGAAACAACAGTTCAGGACTTGGTGAAAATACCAGTTTTTCACAACCAATATTAACCTGAAGGCATATTGACAACAAGAAAACTATATGCTACAGGAATTATAATGGCATGAAAATCTATAGCAAGGTAGGGGACATGATGCACTTCAAATAACTCCATTACAGCAGCATAAAAATATGTATATAATCCTGGCTAGCATCCTCCTAACATGGCATATAGAGCTAATCAGTTTTCCAGACTAAGAAAAACTATCAAGGGGCAAGCAGAGCAGTTTTATCAAATTGAGATGTTTGACAGCAAAACTAACTAGGATGCAACACCTCTACTTGAGAACTATGGGAACATTCTAACAAAGGGTAACATCCTAAACAATTCATTCCATTGGGCCAACCACAACGGACCTACAAATTCATGGCAATCATCATGGAAACATAGCAATAAAATAACCAGATTCCAGACTTTGTGAAAATTGACTATCTCCCAAAACAGCAGTTTGACTAGGCATGTTAACATAGTAATAATAGTAGCATAACACTTCTCTATGAGCATGGCAAGGACACTAACAGCAATAAGACATGCCACACTACAAAATACTCCATTGGCACAACTTCAAAATAGTCATGGAATGCTTAACATGATGCTCGCAAAACGGAACTTGTCGTTCGCAGCAAAACAGTTTTGACGATTACGATGACATGCACTTTTGCAACAGAGATTAGACCATGAAGATGAATCCTAATATGCATGCGAATGATACCAAGTTGTAGAGCACATCGAGTAGAACAATTTTCATATATGATACTTTTAGATCCGATGCACGGTTTGAATACTACGAGCAGTTTAAAATGCAATATGATGATAAATGACAGTTTTCTAGGGGCTTAGAAAAAATTATACCCTCAGCGAAAACCGGACGGAGTGGTGCAGCGGGATGAGGGGATCCAAGGGTCGGGCCAGCTCGTTTGGTTGTGGGGACACGGGGATCCCGGGACGGCGCTGTCCCGGCCGGCGGGTCAACGGCGGCTCCAGCGGAGGCCGAGGCGGGCAGGGCCAGGACGAGGCCGGAGGCAAGGCGGAGGTGACCGGAGGCAGCACGGGTCCGCCGGATCTCGCCAGAGGTCGCCGGATCCGGGCGCGACGGGGCTTGATGCGGCGGCGGAGGAAGGCCGGCGGCGGCTCGGGGCAGCAGCTCCCACGGCGGCTGGAGGCAGGGCCGCGCGCACAGGGATGAGGCCATGGCGGTTGGCGACGGGCGATGCGGCTCCGGCGGGGCTACGAGCTGGACGGCGATGGGCGGCAACCTGCGAGGTATGGCTGGCGGCGCGGTGCGGAGTCAGGCTGGCGGAGGCCGAGGTGCGGCTGCGGCGGAGCACTCCGATGGCTCGGGGCGAGCGGGCCAGAGGAGCTGCGCGGCGCTAGGGCGTGGTACGTGGGCGCGGTCGGGCCCGGTTCGGCCTGGAGTGGGCCGGATGCGGGCTCGAGCGGACCGCGGTGAGGTGGGAGGTGGAGGAGGCGACGTGGAAGGTTGTGTTAGGCTCAGGCGACGACAAGTGGCGGCGGCGCGGTTGGGCCGGCGCGGAAATCGATGAAGGAGGCTAGGGAGGCTATTTTTGGGAGGGAAGAGTGTCTATATATAGCAGTTTTTGGCTAGGGTTGAGGGTTTTGCACCGTTTCGAGCCCTCCGATCGCGATGTTTGCTAGGTGGGCTTGGGGCTGAGTAGTTGGGCTAGGTTGAGAGAAGAGAGAGGTTATGCGGCCCGTGACAAGTTTTTGAAAACCGAAAAACGTCCGACGATTAGACTGACTATTGTGCCGCTACGGTCGACCGTTCGAGTATCAAACGACCTCCGATTGTGACGAAATTTGGCAGGCGGTCTACCTACAAAATAATAAGACCGCTCGCCAAGTTTCGTCTCATTCCGAGAATGTTTCATACGCACTTTTAAAACAATATTGTAAATGATGTCTCAGGCGCGTGCGTGTGTGGTCGGTCTCGAAACGGTCAACAACAAAACGGAAAGAGCCGGCAACTACGAACGGATGCATGTTTCGAAAAAAAATGATGTTGACAGAGTGCCGAAGCTATGCAGATGATGCGAATGATGCGATAATGAATGCGACAATCAAATGAATCACACGACGACAATGGAATAAAAGGGGAATCTTCTGGAGCGTCAGTCTCAGGCTGTTACACTATGCCCCCGTTGCTAGACTTGAAGCTATCTGCATTCTTCTTGCTTATGCTATTCACCATGATATCACGCTTTACCAAATGGATATTAAAAGTGCATTTTTAAATGGTGAGATTGAGGAAGTGGTCTATGTTAAACAACCCCCTGGTTTTGTAAACCCTAAGAAACCTAATTATGTCTACAAGCTTCGTAAAGCTCTCTATGGTCTTAAGCAAGCCCCACGAGCTTGGTACAAATGCTTAACGAAGTTTCTTATCGAAAAAGGTTTTGAAATTGGTAAAATTGACACAACCTTATTCACTAAGAGAGTTAATGGTGAATTATTTGTGTGCCAAATTTATGTGGATGATATTATCTTTGGATCTACTAACCCACAATTTAGTGAGAAATTTGGAAGGTTGATGTCCGAGAAGTATGAGATGTCCATGATGTGTGAGCTGAAATTTTTCCTTGGTTTGCAAATCAAGCAAACAAGAGAAGGAACTTTCATATCTCAAACCAAGTATACCAAGGACTTGATAAACAAGTTCAACATGCAAGAGTGTAAAGGTATGAAAACTCCTATGCCTACTAGTGGACATGTTGACCTCAGCAAGGAGGACAAACCGGTTGATCGAAAGGTTTATCGATCAATGATTGGTTCATTGTTACAAACACCAAACTTTGGCATATGTGCCTCCCATCCCGATATTATGCTTAGTGTGTGCATGTGCGCTAGATATCAAGCCGCTCCTGAAGAGTGTCATCTTAAGGCCGTGAAAAGAAATGTGAGATACTTGATACAAACACCAAACTTTGGCATATGGTATCCCAAGGGATCTTCCTTTAACCTTGATGTCTATTCCGACTCGGACTGTGATGGAGAAAAGGTTGATAGAAAATCCACCTCGGGTACATGTCAATTTCTTGGTAGATCTCTTGTGTCTTGGTGATCCAAGAAACAAAACTTGGTATCTCTATCTACCGCCGAAGTGGCATATATTGCCGTCGGATCATGTTGTGCTCAATTGCTATGGATAACTCAAACTCTTAAGGATTATGCAATCCATGTGAGACATGTTCCATTGTTGTGTGACAATGAGAGTGCTATTAAGATCGCTGATAATCTCGTGCAACATTCCTGAACTAAACATATTCAAGTTCGTCATCATTTCATTCATGATCATGTTGCCAAAGGGGACATTAATCTCAAACATGTTCGTACTAACAAGCAATTGGCCGATATCTTTACTAAGGCACTTGATAAGAAAAGTGTTTCGTCACTTGAGGAGTGAGTTGAACATCATTGATGCTTCAAACTTGAGCTAGACTCACTCGGATGCATGCAAGGGCATGAGCTTACATGACTATTCCTTGATACCTTTGACATAATATCTTATATCTTGGAAATGTATGATCCCTTGTATTGCATCTTACCATTTTTAGGTACTTGGAAGAACTACATTCGACAAGATTGCCAACAACTCACATAAAAAGTAATCTTTTCATGGCCAAGCATCCACAACTCTTCTTTGATGATGGAAGGAAGAAGACAACACAAACTATATCCTTGACTTACATATGATGAAAATTTCGCTATTATCTTTTGGATATATACATTGTTCTTCCTTGCATGACTAACTCTTGTAGGAGGACCTAGCTTCAAAGAAAAGATGGATTGCTCCCAACTCAAGACAATCTTCATCAACTTCGAGCATCCACAAGAAGTTCTCCTACATGCCACATCATAAACATCACTCAAAGGTATGTGATCATATCCTTGAAATAGCTTTACTCCAAGTCATGAGATAAAGCAACTCAAGTGATATGAAAACATTAAAATGCTTAATCGAAAAATGGTAACCCTATTTTGAGCTTAACGTAGAGTATGACCTATGATCAAGTATTCTTGTTTGGCTCCTTAAGTCAATATACTCTAATATAGGTGACCTAGTCACCGCCATCATCTAGATGAAGTATCTTGTTTGGTTCCTCTTATAGTTGCATGCTTTCTTGGAACCACTCAATTTCCGTCTAGTTGAAAATTCCTTGCGAATCTTTTTGAAAATTCCTTGCGAAACCTTCTGAAAATTCATTGCAAATCCTTTTGAAAATTCACTGCAAATAATTTCATTCTATTGAGACTTTCTGAAAAATTGATTTTGACAAACTTTGCCAAGTTTCTTTTTTGCATTTCGTACTCTCCGATTCAGATAAATCGGTGCCATCGATTCTGCTGATAGGCTGCACAACCTTATATCCGTTCCACCGACTCATTTGCCTTGGAGCCACCGATTTTGCTATCTTCTATGATCTTTGTCAAAAAGGGGAGGAACCTTAAAGCTTTTTTAGATGCTTGTAGGGGGAGAAATTTTCTTCAAGGATCCCTTTGTCAAAAGGGGGAGAAAAGTACTCAAGGATCCCTTAGTCTAAATTGTTCTCAATGACCCTTACTCTCAAGGATCCCTACTTTCTATGACCCTTATTCTCTAGGATCCCTTCCCACTCAATGATCCCTTCATCTGACCCTTTGTGTGACCCTTTTTGGAAATAAATGCCAAAGGGGGAGAAATATCAAAGCTTCAAAGCTTATGCTCATACCAAAGGGGGAGATATAGTTTTAAGGGGGAGAAATATCAAAGCATCTATGCTTCAGGGGGAGAAATATCAGGGGGGAGAGATTATCACGAAAAGAAGAAGCTTATGCTTACCAAAAAGGGGAGAAATATATGTTCAAGGGAGAGAGTGAACAGACCAAAACACATTTAGAACTTGTTTTGGAGACATATCAATGCTAAGAAACTCTATTTTTCATATGTCTTCCATATCTTGGTATTCTTGAATCTTTGTTCATTTGGATAAGTAGAATACTCTTGTGTTTCCTAACATTGTTTTCTCAAGTGTGTTCCTACTGTTAAAATGCTCAATAACTTCAAGATAAGTATATGCATCATATCCTTGGTCAAGATGTTCTCTTACTTCTGGCACATATTGTTTGCAAGGGTGAAGTCTTGAACATATAAACACCTCATTCACATATATTTGATGCATATAGCCAAGATATACATGACTTCTCATGTCCTTTCTACTATGTGTGTGTTCATGCAGTCCAATGCAACTATCCTTTAAAATGGATTGCACACATTCAGGGGGAGCTTGTACTAGTCATGTATCCTTCAAAGCTATCACATATTCCTGCATATCTTAATTTGAAGCTTCGATTGTATGTTGTCATCAATTACCAAAAAGGGGGAGATTGAAAGTACATATGCTCCCCTGGTGGTTTTGATAATTCATGACAACATACATTGTCTCTTGGACTAATAGTTCTATCGAGTTTATTTCAGGTTTAATCCACAGATAGGGTTGGCTAAGCATTGTGTGGAGAACCTCAACAAGGAAAGGAAGGAATAGGATTGGCCATGCTTCAAGAATGAGGACTCTACATTTTACATTTTGTGAGAAATCACTTTGAGTCCATAGGAAAGCCAATACTATTAAAAGGGGATGAGGTAATATGATGATCTGGTTGCTCAACTGCTTAGAGGTAGCCACCAAAAATACACACCCACTTTTCCACACATATCCTCTGTCCAAAGCCAAAAGTCTAAATTCGGTGACACCAAATTTCCCATTCGGATCCACCGAGTTTTAACCCAGACAGAACCCTAGCCAAACCCATGTCTCGATACTACCAAGTTTTCCATTTGGTGCCACCAAAATTAGTGACCAACTTTCTGGTTAGCCATTTTCAAGAATCGGTACCACCGAGTTTTGAGAATTGGTCTCACCGAGTTTTGGACCAACTCTCTGGTTAGCCATTTTCTGGAATTGGTACCATCAAGTTTTGAGAATCGGTCTCACCGAGTTTTGGTAACTTCCTAGAACACCCATATCGGTACCACCGAGATTTATATATCGGTTCCACCGAAAAGCCTAAAGTTGCCACATTTTGCACTAGTCGGTACCACCGAGTTTTACTTTGGTGTCACCGAGTTGGGCAATAATGTTGTAACGGTTGGAATTTTGGAGATGCCTATATATACCCCTCCACCACCTCTCACTCGCATGGGAAGCACTCAGAACATACACCCACTTGCCATATCCAAATTTCTGAGAGAGAACCACCAACCCTTGTGTTGAGGTCAAGATCATCCACTCCAACCATATGGATCTTGATTTCTAGCCTCCCCAAGTTGCTTTCCATCCAATCAATCTCTTCTACCCATGCCAAACCTCTAAGAGAGTGATTGAGTTTTGAGGAGACTATCTTTTGAAGCACAAGAGCAAGGAGTTCATCATACTACCACATCTATTATCTTTTGGAGGGTGGTGCCTCCTAGATTGGTTAGGTGTCGCTTGGGAGCCTCCTTCTTCGTGATTGTGGAGTTGAACCAAGATTTTGTAAGGGCAAGGAGATCGCCTACTTCATGAAGATCTACCCCGAGTAAGGCTAGTCCTCCGTGGACGTAGGCCATCAAGGAATAGACGAGGTTGCTACTTCGTGGACCCTTCGTGGGTGGAGCCCTCCATGGACTCTCGCGACCGTTACCCTCCGTGGGTTGAAGTCTCCATAAACGTGGACGTACGATAGCACCACCTATCGGAACCACGGGAAAAATCTTCGTGTCTCCAATTGCGTTTGATCTTCCTATCTCTACTCTCTTACATATGCTTGTCTTTACTTTCCGCTGCCATACTTGTTGACTAGCATGTGTAGGGTGCATTAAACTTGTTAGAATTGCTAAAATCAGCCAACCAATTAACTTGGGAAAACGTTAGGTTTTTAATTTGTCAAGTAGTCTATTCACCCCCCCCCTCTAGACATCCCTTCTAGTGATCCCACACAAAGCGCGCCAAGGATGTATGGCGTCGTGCATGTTGTTTTGCCGCATTGAGAAGGTTCATCTCCAGGTCTGCTAAGCGCGCATTGCCATTTTTCAAAATCTTGAAAAAGGCAGGTCCTATGAAATGGACTCCGGAAGCAGAGGCAGCTGTTCAAGACTTGAAGAAATACCTATCCACAACAGCGATACAAGTTGCACCCAAGCCACAAGAGTTGTTGCTGCTATACTTGGAGGCAACTAATCAACTGGTCAAGGATGCAATAGTGGCAGAGAGGGAAGCAGATGACGATGAGGCAGCAACCACAGAGCCGTGAGGTGACAAGCCAGAATCTTCTCCGGGAAGTCTAGGTGCCAACAAGACAAATTTAGCACATGAAGCAAATCAACAAGTTGTGTCGAACAAGAAAGTTGTGCAGCGCACAATTTACTTTGTTAGCTCCCTTCTGCATGGGGCTAGGTCAAGGTATTCTGGTGTCCAGATGTTGTATTTTAGCCTCCTCATGGCCTGCCAGAAACTGCGCCACTACTTCCAAGAACACAACATTATCATCATCACTCACTTTCCTCTGTAGCGCATCTTAAGAAATCCAGAAGCCACCGACAGGATAGTGGAGTGGGAGTTGGATCTATGTGGTGACCCCGACTCACAAGTCGAAGCCTCCGATTTGTGTGTGCACGGTGATACCAAGACCAATGCTCACTGAGCACAACGAACTGAATATCAAGAGTATTACATCCATTACATATCATCTTACACATATAGGACCATTATGGTCAAGTCTTACATAGATAGGGCCATGGAGGCCAAACATCAAATAAAACACACGCAACAGAAATCTTCAACGATAACTTGGACCCATGCCATCTTCCTTAACCCTACATGCATTTTGACTAGGGAAGCGTCCTAGTTCACATGTTCCTCACCGAAGAACTCTTCCTCATATTCTTGTAATTCCATGCCTGGCCAACTAAATAGGCAGGGAGAAGTCAATGACTACTTTTGACTGTACTCGCAAGCAACCCATGATTTAAAGCAGAATAACATGAAAGCCTTAACACTAAGTTGGTATTTTGGCGGAAAGCTAGTTTTGAGTGCAATGACATGTCCTACCATTTTGTAAATCTTGCGTTAACAGGTTACAGATATCAATATCAACAAGTTTCAGATATCAATATAAACAAAGTTATCTCAACTCTAGTTTCATTATCTCGGCATCTCGCCTATTATAGACCAAGGTTTCCTTCTCATACCAAAATTTGAAAAACACCGGACCTAGTTTAAGAAGGACCACCCAATTGTCCTTGACCATGGACACGGCTATTAGAATTGTTTAACACTCTACAAAGGTTGCACACTTTACCCACAAGACTCGAGGAATTTCCGTGTCATCCACGACTCACGATACATTAAGTATCTGAGTTAAGCACCCGAACAATACCGTTCCCAAACAATACAGAACAAAGAGCCCACTCATTGGTACCCGCCCTCTTGATAAATCATCACATTAAACAAGTTTATATCCATGAGGGGGGTCAACTATGATTTGTTGGTACCCGACCCTCATGATAAAACATCACATCTCACAGGTTCATAACCAAGAGAGGATTCAACTGTCGGGACCCTGATCCTAAGCCATATGAATCAAACATGTAACACATCATATCACTTTGCGGCCTCAAGCATGGTAAGCTCCACAGATGCCACCTTACCTTGACTGGGACTGTTTGTGCCTTTTGGCTCATGTATATGAATATCTTGCTAGCAATCATATGTCAGAGAACCTGGGTCGACACAACTAGTTATAGACCCAAGTGGCAGGACCACACGAGAACAGGCATACATAATCCAGCAATGCAGGTGTTGGTCATCAATGTGTGTAGACGAGTCATAGCAAGCTACACGGACTCCATTGCACCGCATGAAATTTTCTTGTAGGGACAGACACAATAGCAAAGATTTATACATGCCGGTCAATCAATGTGTCCGCAGCAGTAGCAAGTTACTAGGGCTCGGTGGAAGCACAAAGAGGCGTTTCCTTATAAAGAAGGCTACCATAGGAATACGACTAGGTGTTGAATCCCACACATACCAATGCATTTCAAAGATACACACAATATGCATGATATGCATAGATACAACATGGCATCACAACATAAATCTACGACTCAAGTATTTATTAAGGACTCATAAGAGCCAACCTAGTGTGATATTATTAACTGGGGTCACATGATCCAACACTCAAGTCATACAAGCAACAAGTGGAAGCATATCATGTCTGGGTACAGACATCTAGTAAAAGTGGCTAGAGGAGCCTGAAAATCTACAAAGACCCTCCCAAAGGAGTCAGACCTCTATCTGGGATTCCCAAGCTAATCGGTCAATGTCGAACTTCGCGTAGAAACCAGTAGTGAGACTAAGGTCTCCTCTTCAAAAACATAATTAAGAAATTGTTAGTACAAAGGTACTCAACAAGGCTTACATTAGAACTATCTACATATGCATCATTGTCAACAAAGGGGGTTGTGGAGTTTATTGCAGCAAGCCAACACTCACCCTTATCTTGCGCATTATAGAGTGTCCATTTAAACTATCTATGAACCATATAAGCTTTCCAAGTAGTCCATATCCGAGGACACAGCTATTTGAACAGATTAGTTAACCATGACTCACAGGAAACCGACTTCATCCTCCCATCAGCAACGTTCCCTCCTGGAACACATATCTGTGTCCAGTCCGGCACATGTGCCATGCCGTTTGACACAATGGGCCACACATGCCATGCGCCACATGCCCGCGCACCTGACCCGCACATGTCCGTGTAACAGTGAGGTAGGCTCTGATAAGCACGAAACCTAGTTCCTATGAGCCGTATCACAACACAATCCACCATGTTCTCCAACACGGCCTCTCATCACTATCTTGACCAAAACAGGTCAAGATACTTAAGTCTCATCATTAGGACATGATCATTAAAATTCATCACCCAGATGGATCAGACCAAATCAACTCTAAGGATAGCAAGCGAGCATGGACGAGTAGTCACAACATACCTCAAGCAACTCCTAAGTATGCTAGGATGGTTTAACTATTTGGTGACAATGAAAGGTCATGCAAAGGAATTGGTTCAACTATCGAGAACAAGTAACATTTGAAATTTTTTGTCCTAATGCAGTAAAAGAGAGCGACAGCAAGTGAGTGGGATTGTATCAGAATGCTCAAGGGAGGGTTGCTTGCCTGGCACCGCTGAAGATAACAGTGAGTCTTCATCGGTGTCATCGGTCTCATCGTCGGAATAATGTCTACCGAGAGGGAACTAACACCGGCAAACAACAAAGAGAACAACATTCAATGCAGTGCTCAACCAATGTATTATATGTCTTATTAAGGTACTGAATTTACCTAATGTAACATTTAGTCAAGTTAAGTGAAGTGGAATTCAAATATACATCAATTTCCAACACCAACACTATTTATCGAACTGTCCTAATCTTGATTTCTCCTAGTTGGTGATGTTAACTTGTTCAAACATGCATGAACATGGCATAAATAGATTCTTCATATTTTTCTGATCATTTTTCATATATAAATTATTCTCGTCCGAGTTATAGATTATTTTCTCTGAATTTTAGAAGTTTTAAACATTTTATGAAATTAATAAATTAGGAAAAAATAATAAATCATTTTCTGATTTATTTCAATTCCAGAAAACCAATTATTGCATCAGCATGTCGTCAGGGTGATGTCATCGGTTAACAGGGTCGTCCAGGGTCAAACCTGACCAATGGGGCCCACGTGTCAGTAACTCAGTTAACTAGAAAAGATTAACTTAGCTAACTAAACCAATTAGCGGGAAAAGGGCCCATTGACACTGTCTAAGGGTGGTTTAATTAGTGGCTAAGAAGGGTTAAGCGGCGGTTTAAACACCGGCAGACACGCTCGCTAGGTGAGGGAGGCTCGGTGGCCACGGTGAACAACAACGGTGGCACTCGGGTGCGTTCGAGAGAGAGCTAGAGGAGGGGAGAGGATGAGGCAAGGGGATGGGAATGACCAGCGAGGCCTAGGCGTCTCCGTGGTGCTCTGGATAGCCTCGGGGGGCACAGGACACCATGAAGCAGGAGGTGGCCGCGAAGCACGCGCGTGCTGCCACGACATCGTCCTCCTGGCGAGGGGTTGAAGACGACCTTACCCCTTGCTGGGTTGGGTTGGTCCAGCTTCTAGCACCGGTAGTGGCCCAGGTACATCATTCTTCCCTTTTATTTCTATTTTGCATTTTATTATATTTGTTTGATTTGATATGAAGCATAAAATCGTTTATAACATTGCTGTAAATTCTTATGTGAGCTCATGGAACTAGTCCAAGGTCACATGCAACTTAGAAAAATATTTAACATAAATAAATAAAACACAGTATGTTATTGATTTAAATCCAAAGTACAAAAGTATGTTAGCTCCGTTCTACACGGGGCTAGGTCAAGGTATTCTGGGGTCGAGGAGTTGTATTTTAGCCTCCTCATGGCCTCTCGAAACTGCGCCACTACTTCCAAGCACACAACATTATCATCATCACTCACTTTCTTCTGCAGCGCATCTTGAGAAATCTAGAAGCCACCGACAGGATAGTGGAGTGGGAGTTGGATCTATGTGGTGACCCCGACTCACAAGTCGAAGCCTCCGATTTGTGTGTGCACGGTGATCCCAAGACCAATGCTCACTGAGCACAACGAACTGAATATCAAGAGTACTACATCCATTACATATCATCTTTAACAAATAGGACCATTATGGTCAAGTTTTACATAGATAGGGCCATGGAGGCCAAACATCAAATAAAACACACGCAACAGAAATCTTCAACGATAACTTGGACCCATGCCATCTGCCTTAACCCTACATGCATTTTGACTAGGGAAGTGTCCTAGCTCGCATGTTCGTCACCGAAGAACTCTTCCTCATATTCTTGTTCTTCCATGCCTGGCCAACTAAATAGGTAGGCAGAAGTCAACGACTACTTTTGACTGTACTCGCAAGCAACCCATGATTTAAAGCAGAATAACGTGCAAGCCTTAACACTAAATTGGTATTTTGGCGGAAAGCTAGTTTTGAGTGCAATGACATGTCCTACCATTTTGGAAATCTTGCGTCAACAGGTTACAAATATCAATATCAACAAGTTTCAGATATCCATATAAACAAAGTTATCTCAACTCTAGTTTCATTATCTCGGCATCTCGCCTATTATAGACCAAGGTTTCCTTCTCATACCAAAATTTGAAAAACACCGGACGTAGTTTAAGAAGGACCACCCAATTGTCCTTGACCATGGACACGACTATTAGAATTGTTTAACACTCTACAAAAGTTGCACACTTTACCCACAAGACTCGAGGAATTTTTGTGTCATCCATGACTCACGATACATTAAGTATCTGAGTTAAGCACCCGAACAATACCGTTACTAGACAATACTGAACAAAGAGTCCACTCGTTGGTACCCGGCCCTCTTGATAAATCATCACATTAAACAAGTTTATATCCATGAGGGGAGTCAACTATGATTTGTTGGTACCCGGCCCTCATGATAAAACATCACATCTCACAAGTTTATAACCAAGAGAGGATTCAACTGTCGGGACCCTGATCCTAAGCCATATGAATCTAACATGTAACACATCATATCACTTTGCGGCCTCACGCACGGTAAGCTCCACGGCTGCCACCTTACCTTGACCAGGACTGTTTGTGCCTTTTGGCTCACATATATGAATATCATGCTCGCAATCATATGTCAGAGAACCCGGGTTGACACAACTAGTTATAGACCCAAGTGGCACGACCGCACAAGAACAGGCATACATAATCCAGCAATGCAGGTGTTGGTCATCAACGTGTGCAGACAAGTCGTAGCAAGCTACACGGACTCCATTGCACCGCATGACATTTTCCTGTAGACACGGACACAACAGCAAAGAAGGATACATGCCGGTAAATCAATGTGTCCGGAGCAGTAGCAAGCTACTAGGGCTCGTTGGAAGCACAAAGAGGCGTTTCCTTATAAAGAAGGCTACCATAGGAATACGACTAGGTGTCGAATCCCACACATACCAATGCATTTCTAAGATACACGCAATATGCATGAGATGCATAGATACAACATGGCATCACAACATAAATCTATGACTCAAGTATTTATTAAGGACTCATAAGAGCCAACCTAGTGTGATATTATTAACTAGGGTCACATGATCCAACACTCAAGTCATACAAGCAACAAGTGGAAGCATATCATGTCTGGGTACAGACATCTACTAAAAGTGGCTGGAGGAGCCTGAAAATCTACAAAGACCCTCCCAAAGGAGTGAGACCTCTGTCTGGGATTCCCAAGCTAATCGGTCAATGTCGAACTTCATGTAGAAACCAGTAGTGAGACTAAGGTCTCCTCTTCGAAAACATAATTAAGCAACTGTTAGTACAAAGGTACTCAACAAGACTGACATTAGAACTATCTACATATGCATCATTGTCAACAAAGGGGGTTGTGGAGTTTATTTCAGCAAGCCAACACTCACACTTATCATGCACATTATAGAGTGTCCATTTAAATTGTCTACGAACCATATAAGCTTTCCAAGTAGTCCATATCTGAGGACGTAGCTATTCGAACAGATTAGTTAACCCTAACTCAGAGGAACCAACTTCCTCCTCACATCAGCAACGTTCCCTCCTGGAACACATATGTGCGTCCAGTACAACACATGTGCCATACCGTGTGACACAATGGCCACACACGCCATGCGCCACATGCCCGCGCACCTGACCCGCACATGTCTGTGTAACAGTGAGGTAGGCTCTGATAAGCACGAAACCTAGTTCCTAAGAGCCATATCACAACACAATCCACCATGTTCTCCAACACGGCCTCTCATCACTATCTTGACCAAAACAGGTCAAGATACTTAAGTCTCATCATTAGGACATGATCATTAAAATTCGTCACCCAGATGGATCAGACCAACTAAACTCTAAGGATAGCAAGCGAGCATGGACGAGTAGTCACAACATACCTCAAGGAACTCCTAAGTATGCTAGGATGGTTTAGCTATTTGGTGACAATGAAAGGTCATGCAAAGGAATTGGTTTAACTATCGAGAACAAGTAACAGTTGGAATTTTTTATCCTAATGCAGTAAAAGAAAGCAAGAGCAAGTGAGTGGGATTGTATCGGAATGCTCAAGGGAGGGTTGCTTGCATGGCACTGCTAAAGATAATAGTGAGTCTTCATCGGTGTCATCGGTCTCAGCGTCGGAATAATGTCTACCGAGAGGGAACTAACATCGGCAAACAACAAAGAGAACAATATTCAATGCAGTGCTCAACCAATGTATGATATGTCTTATTAAGGTTTTGAATTTACCTAACGTAACATTTAGTCAAGTTAAGTGAAGTGGAATTCAAATATACATCAATTTCCAACACCAACACTATTTATCAAATTGTCCTAATCATGATTTGTCCTAGTTGGTGATGTTAACTTGTTCAAACATGTGTGAACATGGCATAAATAGACTCTTCATATTTTTCTGATCATTTTCATGTATAAATTATTTTCTCTGAATTTTAGAAGTTTTTAACATTTTCCAAAATTAATAAATTTGGAAAAAATAATAAATCATTTTTTGATTTATTTCAATCACAGAAAACCAATTATTGCATCAGCATGTCATCAGGGTGATGTCAGCGGTTAACAGGGTCATCCAGGGTCAAACCTGACCAGTGGGGCCCACGTGTCAGTAACTCGGTTAACTTGGAAAGATTAATTTAGCTAACTAAACCAATTTGCGGGCAAAGGGCCCACTGGCAGTGTCTAAGGGTGGTTTAATTAGTGGCTAAGAAGGGTTAAGCGGCGGTTTAAATGCCGGCGGACACCCTCGCTAGGTGAGGGAGGCTCGGTGGCCACGGTGAACAACAATAGTGGCGCTCGTGTGCGTTCGAGAGAGAGCTAGAGGAGGGGAGAAGATGAGGCGAGGGGATGATGATGACTAGTGAGGCCTGGGCGTCTCCGTGGTGCTCTGGATAGGCTCAGAGGGCACAGGACACCGTGAAGCAGGAGGTGGCCGAAGCACGCGCGTGCTGCCACGACTTCGTCCTCCTAGCGAGGGGTTGAAGACGACCTTACCCCTCGCTGGGTTGGGTTGGTCCAGCTTCTAGCACAGCTAGTGGCCCAGGTACATCATTCTTCCCTTTTATTTCTATTTTGCATTTTATTATATTTGTTTGATTTGATTTGAAGCATCAAATCGTTTATAACCTTTTTGTCAATTAGAAAAAATATTTGATATTTATTTGTTAGAAAAATATTTGAACTAGTCCAAGGTCACATGCAACCTAGAAAAATATTTGATATTTATTTGTTATATAACAGAAATAAATCCAACTCAATATGTTATTGATTTAAATCCGAAGTTCAAAAATAATTCTGTAAAAAATGTTCCAAAATTTTGGTTCGAGTCGAAATCCTTGCCAAAAATTATCTAACATCAATGATGGGATTTCTGGAATCATTTAATGCAATTTTTGGGGTTCTTTTCCCTCCATTTGATTTGAGGCTTTGAAAAAATCCCTCAGTTCAATTTTCTTAAATTTAAATATGATGCATGGATAATTCTAAGGCAACTATTTGCACTCAAATAAATATTGCCACTGAAATAATTCTAGGGTATTGAAAACTCACCCCCCTTAACAAGAATCTTGTCCCAAGAATCAGGCGGAGGGTAAGAGGAAGAGGGTACACCAAACTATCACAATCTTCATCATCCAATTGCCCTTCTCAAAGATGTTGATTCATTGCATCATGTTGATCTTGAAACCTTCGCTTCGAGATCTTCACCAAACTCATCGACAAAAGGAATGGGATAACTGTCGGTGTCAAAACCGGCGGATCTCGGGTAGGGGGTCCCGAGCTGTGAGACTAGGATCGATGGTAACAAAGGGACGAAGGAGACGATGTTTACCCAGGTTCGGGCCCTCCTATGGAGGTAAAACCCTATGTCCTGCTTGATTATATTGATGGTATGAAGGTTACAAAGTTGATCTACCTCGAGATCGACTAGCTAAAACCCTAGATGAGTTTCTGTGTCCTATGATCTAAAACCCTCCCAGTTTATATAGACACCGGGGGGGTACCTAGGGTTTACACATAATGGGCCTCCTGCCGAGGATGGAGATGGCGATTTCCTCATCTTGACTTGGAGTGCACGACGCGCCTTCGGGGCTCCCTTCTGGAATGTGGAGTCTTGATGCGTCCGGCCCTTCTTCAGAGAACGGCCCATCGAGCCGGCCAATTGAGAGATGAGCCGGCAGCCCGAGGACCCCTTAGTCCGGGACTCCCTCAGTAGCCCCCGAACTAGCCCCCAACGCCAAGGGTCTCAGCTCCAGCTGCTTTGTATGATCAGAGTCTTCGGCTTGCGGGGTGAGTTCTTCTTCCCTTTCCATGATCGGCTGAGACTAGTTCGGTTTCCGATGACACGTATTTCTTCCGATCATATGATTGACCGAACACCATGAATTGCTTAGCCCCGAAGACCAATCGCCAAAGTGTAAACAGTGTTTTCTGACACACCCCTCTGACGAAGGGTCGTGGCCTACCATGACCACTGAACCAGTTACGAAAATTCGATTCGCGGTTCGGGGCCATTTTTACAGCGACACGACTTATCAATGCGCAGATCGTGCTCCATTTCACACGGGATATGATTAATCTCCACACGCGCATAACGGCACGCATGTCTTGGGAAGCGGAGGGATTTGTGGCTCGGTAAGCGAGGCTAATTGGTGACACGTCCCATAAAAAGGGGAAAAACCCCAAGGCCTATTCATGCTTCCCATTCGCATCCTCCGCCTCCTCAATCTCTCCAAGCTCCGAGAGCCCAGATCCAGTTCTTCCTCGCCCTTTCCTCCGAGCTTAGCCATGGCGGGTTCGGGCTCCAATGGCAAGTGGGAGGCCTCCACGGTCACCGACCAGGATATTCGGGACGTAAAGCAGGTCGGCTACCTCCCCGCCAACGTCTTCCACCGCGCCCCGGAGAAGAACCAGGTGGTTCCCACCCCCAAAGCAGGCGAGAGGGTGGTGTCCGTCCCCCACTTTATTCGGGGACTGAGCTTTCCGCTCCACCCCTTTGTCAGGGGTCTCATGTTTTTCTACGGGCTGGACTTCCACGACCTTCCGCCGAACTCCTTCATGCACATATCGGCATTCATCATCATCTGCGAAGCCTTTCTGCGGGTCGAACTGCACTTCGGCTTGTGGCTCAAGGTCTTCAATGTCAAGCCGAAGACCGTGGCCAGTGAGCACGCAGACTACGGAGGGGCGGTAATCAGCAAGCTCCCCCGCGTAGAGTGGCCTACCGGCACCTTCATCGACACAATCAAGATCTGGCAGAAGGAGTGGTTTTCCATCACCGAGCCAAGGGATGAGAGCTGGGCGGCGCCTGCCGAATTCAGATCCGGACCCCCAACGAGATTGACCTCGTGGCTTAGGAAGGGCCTTGACTGGGGGTCGGATGCTGAGGTGAAGTTGCTGCAGAAGCGCCTTACCTCGGTGATCGAGGCCAAGGTGGAGCTGGTTAACGTGGTCCAGGTCATGCTCCACCGCCGTATCCTCCCCTGCCAGCGCCGGGCATTCCCCATGTGGCTTACCGTCCTGACGACGAGCCTACCGTGCACCAATTCTTCTGCACCACCCCTAAGAAGTTGTGGAGGGCTTTGTTCAAGCCTCAGAAAAGCTGGCCGGCCAAGGAAGAGGATACGGGCCTAAGCGCCGTCAACCCACCGACCAAGGTATGGTATAATTTCAATTCATTGACTCTGTTTCTTCGGCAAAAA
Organism: Elymus sibiricus; assembly: GCA_039707655.1. Classification (NCBI taxonomy): domain Eukaryota; kingdom Viridiplantae; phylum Streptophyta; class Magnoliopsida; order Poales; family Poaceae; genus Elymus; species Elymus sibiricus. Next base: position 245,806,859 of record CM077669.1, read on the forward strand.
GTCTGAACGCCATCTCCCCTACTTTCGCAGAAGTGGCTGAGCAAAGCTGCGAAGGTTAACTGCCCGACTCCACAACCCGAAGACCCCAGGTCGGAGCTGTTGGCGGCGATGCTTGTCGTGGCGCCGTACTCGGCGCCCGAAAAGAAAGAGAAGAAGAAGAAGGCCAGAGAGGGCCTCCGCATTAAGGACCAGCAAGATGCTGCGCCCGAGGAAACCCATGCCTCCTCTAGCCATGAGGAGGAGCATGATGATGGGGGGAAGGCGTTCCCCCCCCCCTCCCGCAAGAAAGAGGGTGGAGTCATCGGACGCCGCGGAGGAGGCAGCTCCTCTCGCCCTGAAGAGGGTGCGCCAGGCGAGGTTGATCCTGCCCGATGACAACTCGGATTCTAACGCAGAATCCGAGGAATTTGAGAGGGTCCCCCGAAGGAACCCAAGGGTCAAGCCCCCCGCTCAAAGGTAATGAATCTGAGGACTCACCGAGTTATTTACGCAAAGTATGTAATAGTTTTTAAACGCATGGGCGCCTTTTGGTCTGCAGCCCACCGCGTGTTCTCCCCACCGATCAAATATCGGATGGGGAGTCTCCGCCCGCCAAGCTGGCGGAGAGCGGGACTGCATCGCACCCCACACCTCCGGGGGCCGCGAAGGACGCCACGGAGGTGTCATCCAGCCAGGCTCCGGTGAAGCCGAACACGGGCGGCGGGGGCGACCATGCCATGGCCGAGGCTAACGCCATGGCCGCCGAAGGCCAGGGAGAGGGAATCCCCCAGGCCGCTGAGGACCAGGGGGAGAATATCCCCCTGGCTGCCGAAGAGGAAAGGCGAAAGGATGCCCAGTCCCCTCCGAGGACGTCTCCGGAGCACGCTGCGCCTCCGGAGCTACCGACTTAGTCTCCAATCATAGATCGGACTGTCCGGTCAACACCGTTGCCACCGACGACTGGGTGGCCGGTAATGGAGGAGGCGCTAGCCAGCGCCCCCATCTCCGAGGATCACCGCACTCTTATGGGTGCGGTTTTAAAAGGAATTCAGTTTATTGATAACGGACTGAAGGAGGCCTTCAATGGTCTCTTGGCGGGCTTGAAGGTGAGTCATGTAATACCTTTTTCCCAAACAATTTTAATTTAAAGTTTGTATTATCTTTATATATGTAGTAGCCCCCAAGCTCCGGATGGGTTTGCAAAAGCGCATCCTGGGGTCAAACAATAAGGAATGAACAATGATGCATAAGGCACCATGCAGTCCTGCCATGTTCTAAGAGCCCTTAAGAGGACCGAGCAGAAAGTCATATCCTTGACAGTTCGGAGGTTGGAATGCACATAACTGAATGCAGTTTCTTGTAGGCCTCGTCATCGACGGCGGCCGGTAATGCCGCTGAGCTGACCGAGCTAAATCGGAAGCTCAAAATCTCCGAAGAGGAGCTTGATAGCCTGAACAAGCGGTTCGACGAGGCGCAAGGTAAGCCGAATTCTAATATCCGAGCTATATATTGGTGATGATCCGCACTGGTGACCCAGTGTGACTTGTTTATGATTGTTTCCACAGCTTCAGCTGCGGAGGTTGAGAAACTCAAGGCCGAGCTCCAGAAAATGAAGCAAGAGGCCGAGGAGAAGAAGACGGCCGCCGAACAAGCGACAGTCGCGCTTTCCACTTTGAAGGCTACAAGCGCCAAGCACGAGGCTCGGGTGGAGGAGGTGCAGCAAGAGCTCAAGGATGCCGGCACGAAGTGCGAGGCCCTTGAGCAGAAAGGCAAAGAGCAAGCCGCTGAGTTGGCCGCGCTAAAATCCGAGATCCAAAAGGAGCGGGTGGATAGGCAGTCCTTTGAAGAGGAACTTCGCCAAATCTAGGCAGTCATCGATGGTAAGCCGTATTCACTACAATGCGCCTTTGGTGGTAGCAAATTTGCTTTGCTCTCCCAGGTGTGGCGTTCCTTAGGCGTCTGTGCGGATCTCCAGAAGAGTGTAGCGGACGCGAACAAGCTTTATGCTTCGCGGGCGGAGGATGATGAGGCCCGGCTATTCTGGGCGCAGTTTGAGTCCCCCGAGCGCGCTCCTCTCCTCATCGAGCAAATGAAGCAACTGATGGAGATACACAGAGTGGCGGAGCCGGCCATGAAGGACCTCTGCATCCGTCTGTGGCCCGGTGAGTCGTTGCCGAGCAGCTACTTCGGCCTGGTGCAGAAGCTATGTGATGCCGCGCCTCGGGTCGATGTGCTAAAATGCTCTGCATGCATCGAGGGCGCATGGATGGCCTTTGCAAGAACCATGGTGCACTGGCCGAAGCTCCAGCCGACCAAGATGGCCACCGCACCTCCGCCTCCTGACAAGAGTCATAGGTGCCCCGAGCTGTACTTCCCCCATGTAATGGAGGGTGCTCGGGCAATAGAGGCCCAATGCTCCAAAGATGTTTTGTATGAATGAGCACGATGTAATATGTCCGAAGACTTTAACGCTTTATAATTAGTGTTGCATGGTTTATCATGTCTTATAAGTAGTTTATGTTTATTTAGACTCCGATGTGGCTGGTTCATCTGAAAGCAGCGAGTCGTCGGCTTCAGCCCCCACGTAGATACTACGCGGGGTGTCTCTGTATCCGCACTTTTACCCTTAGCCGAGGTATCGGCGCCCAAAGGCGGTAGTGCGAGCGGGACAAGGCAATCGGACTATGGTGCTCTATCGCTTTCACTTAGGCATGGGAGTGTAGAAAAATGCGGGGGCCGATGACAGGCCCCCAGTTTTTTGTGATGTTCCGATGTATCGGGACCGAAGCCAACATCACATGGTTTGTACTAGTACAAAACCCATCTTCTAACACGGAATAACCGCTATCGGTTTTTTAGTATGACACTTATGCTCAGATTTGCAGACCAGTTCTCGCTTACTATGACGGTCAGTTTTCGGCTTTCTCCCCTGAGGTGCTTGACCAGACGAGCTGGAAGCGCAAGCGCAGTGGTTCTCCCTTTGCCCTTTTAGCCGAACGAGCGGAACGTAAGGGGGCAAGCACAGGAGCCGGGCAACCCAACTATTGACCCAAGACATAGTTCGGATCCGATGCATATAAAGCAAAACCCAAGACGCCGAACACACAACCAGTTGTACTGGGGTGATGTTCAAGGCGATTTTAAATTCGAGCCCCCGGTCTATTAGCCGGTTGCATCATAATATATACCAAACAGTTTTCGCAAGAAGCGTGACCAAGGGAAGAACAGAGGATGTATAAAAGACAACGAAGTGGCCATATATAATGGTTTTGTACTTGCTCAATAATTCTTATAACTTGGATTGCCGAAGCAACTGTTTACGGGTATATGAAATATAAAATTTACAAAGGGGAGGTTGTACCAGGAGTCTTCGATTGATGACATGACATCCTCGATGTGCCTTGTCGCCTGTCCATTCATGTTCCTCTGTGGGTGTTGCATCCCATTAAGAGTGATGCTGTCGCCGAGCGGACCTTGGTAAGAAGGTCTTGAGAAGTCGCCGAAGTATCGATGAGCTTTACACTTTTTAGCAGGTCCTTGATGGCACCTGTGTTTTGTCCAAGGACGTGTATTGGTATTGGTCGGTCCAGCCGAACACTTACCATTTGATGGTTGCTCCCCAATGCTACCCATGGAATCTTGAGCGCGAAGTTGTGCCTTCTTGGCACGTGTTTGGCGGTCGTTAGGGCTGTGCAATGGGGGGCGTATCCCTATTTTTGGGGAGCAGAAGAGTCTGGGAGTTCGGATTGAAACCGAACTCGTTTGTCGACCTTACGAGCCTTTATGACCAATTTGGGTGTTTGCCGACCGTCCTCATAATGGAATTCGGCCGCCAGGGCCAATGCATGCTCCTCAGTTCGGAGGGAACGCTCTGTGTTGCCGTTGACGGTGATGACCCCCTTGGGACCAGGCATTTTGAGCTTGAGGTATGCGTAATGTGGGATGGCATTAAAGCGAGCGAACGCTGTACGCCCGAGCAGGGCGTGATAGCAACTGCGGAAAGGTACAATGTCGAAGATCAAGTCCTCGCTACGGAAGTTATCGGGCGATCCGAACACCACTTCCAGGGTCACAGAGCCCGTACAGCGGGCCTCGACACCTGGGATCACTCCTTTAAAGGTAGTGTTGTTGGGTTTGATCCTTGATGGATCTATACCCATCTTTTGCACCGTGTCTGAATAAATCAGATTTAGGCTACTTCCTCCGTCCATTAGGACTTTAGTGAGGTGATACCCATCGATAATGGGGTCTAGGACGAGGGCCGCCGAACCTCCATGACGGATACTGGTCGGGTGGTCTCGCTGATCAAAAGCGATCGGGTAGGCTGACCATGGGTTAAACTTCGGGGCAACAGGCTCTACGGCGTAGACCTCTCGAAGGGCGCGCTTCCTCTCCTTTTTAGGTATATGAGTGGCGTATATCATGTTCATAGTTTTTACCTCTGGAGGGACCTACTTCTGACCTCCATTGCTCGGACCGCGGGGCTCCTCGTCGTCCTCGCTGCGTGGGCCTTTGCCCTGGTCCTTGGCTGCGAGTTTGCCGGCCTGTTTAAACACCCAACAGTTACGGTTGGTGTGGTTGGTGCACTTGTCCGGAGTGCCATGGATCTGGCAAGGCCTCTCCATGATCTTGTCCAGCGGGGTGGGTCCATCGTGGTTGCCTTTAGGAGGCTTCTTCCGCTGCCCGAATCTTGGGTTGCGGAAACCGGCGTTAACGGCCGTGTCATCGGCGTCGCTAGTGCTGTGCCGGCGTTTGTTTTTGTTGCGTCGTGGTTTCCCGTTTCCATCCCGGATTTCGGAAGTACCGGGGTCTTCGGGGTTGTGGCTTCGCCTTGCTAGCCAGTTATCCTCGCCCACGCAAAAGAGGGTCATGAGTGATGTGAGGGCGGACATGGTCCTGGGTTTATCCTGACCGAGCTGGCGAGCCAGCCACTCGTCCCGAATATTGTGCCTGAAAGAGGCTATAGCTTCGGCATCTGGGCAATCGACGATCTGGTTTTTCTTGGTCAAGAACCGGTTCCAGAATTGTCGAGCGGACTCTCCTGCCTTTTGCACGACATTGCTTAGGTCGGAGGAGTCCAGGGGGCGTACATAGGTGCCCTGGAAGTTAGATTGGAATGCATCCTCGAGGTCCTCCCAGCTCCCGATAGAGTTTTCGGGGAGACTGTTTAACCAGTGCCGAGCTGGCCCCTTAAGTTTAAGGGGTAGGTACTTGATGGCGCGGAGGTCGTCTCCTCGTGCCATGTGAATGTGGAGGAGGAAATCCTCGATCCACACTGCTGGGTCAGTTGTGCCGTCGTATTGCTCGATGTTCACGGGTTTGAATCCTTCCGGGAACTGATGCTGCATCACCTCGTCGGTGAAGCACAATGGGTGGGCAGCGCCTCTGACCCGGGCTATATCGCGCCGGTAATCGGCGTCTGTTCTGGCCCGGTTTTGGTCCCGAGCTCTATTGTTTCGGTCGAGCCAGGGTCGGGACTCATCCCGTCTATCGCGGGAGTACCCTCTGAATCCGTAGATAGATCTCGTGCGGCCTGTTCTATAATCCAGGTCGCGTCGCAGGTCGTGCCTGTCATTAGGCTCCATTGGCTCCTTTCCCCTTCTGGGGGTTATCGCCGGCCTATAACCAGCCTTGCCAGCCGTCCTATCTCGTCCTCGGGGAGGGCGGTCCGGCTGGTCGTATGGAGTGTGCTTGGGGGACGGCGTGTTGGGGAGCTCGTCGTCGAATTGTGGCAGCAACCGCCGGCGTGGGTAACTCTTGGGTTTGTCCCATAGACCAGCACCGTGTTCTTCCTCGGTTGATAGAACCCTGGTCCATCTATCATTGAGGGTGTCTTGTTCGGCCTTGAGCTGCCGCACTTTTGCCTTTAGGCTCCGGGTAGTGGCTAAAAGTTGTTGCCTGAACCGTTCCTGATCCTCGATGGTTTCGGGGACGATGAGGTCCTCGTCTTCCGGGCTATCCTCCTCCTCTACAGGGGGGAGGTAGTTGTCATCCTCGGAGTCGTTCGGATCTTCGGGGTCGCGCTGGTCCTCCGGCATTTCCTAGTCCTCCAACGGATACTCGGGGATATCGGGATCGCCGAGGTCTTCCGGGGTATCGTTTTCCCCGGTGCCGGCAATAGCTTCCCTTCCCTTTTTTGTCTTTGATCGCTTACGCGGTTTCCGGCGCCTTGACGGCGCCTCACCTGAGTCATCGCCATTGTTAGCTAGTGTGCGCTCGCCGTTACCGGCTGGCGTATCCACCATGTAGACGTTGTAGGTGGAGGTGGCGGTCCATCGCCCGGTGTTAACGGGGATGGGGGCGTGATCCTCTTCTTCCAGGTCTTCTGCCTCCTCGGAGGAGTAGTCCACCATATCGGTTAAGTCTTCGATAGTGGCTAGTAAGTGGGTGGTGGGTGGGACGAAATATTCCTCTTGACCCGCCTCAAGACCGATCTGAGTGTGGATCGGGATTGGGCCATCAGTAGTTTTCATCAAGGAGATCCGATCTAGAGCTTCGCCGAGTGTCGAGAGCTCGATCGGGTCAATCTGCCCGGCGCGTCTGGAGTTAACCTCTGACGCGTCCGCACGAGAAGTGTATTTGGCAGGGGTTGATGCCCGGCCATCTGGCGCTATAGCCGGATCCAGATTGAAGTCCAGATCATCATCGGGATTGGCCCCGCAAGCGGGATTGAAAACGACATCCAAGGTTAAGGCCTCGGAATCCTTGGGTGCGTCAGATGAGACTGCGAGCTCGGTGAGCAAGAGATCGCCCCGAGGGTCTACGGAGAACTCCAAGTTCCCGAATCTGACTTCTTGATCATGGGCGAAACTTCCGACCCGGCCAAGGCGGCCGGTCGGGTCAGCGTGCAACACGATGCTGCCGAAAGCGAAGATCTGTCCAGGGACAAAGGAGTCCATGCTGCAGACCTCTTCGTTGATGAAGACGCGAGCCATCGATTCCTTGGGCGATCACAGCGGAACTCTCAATGAAAGCACCAATGTCGGTGTCAAAACCGGCGGATCTCAGGTAGGGGGTCCCGAGCTGTGAGACTAGGATCGATGGTAACAAAGGGACGAAGGAGACGATGTTTACCCAGGTTCGGGCCCTCCTATGGAGGTAAAACCCTACGTCCTGCTTGATTATATTGATGGTATGAAGGTTATAGAGTTGATCTACCTCGAGATCGACTAGCTAAAACCCTAGATGAGTTTCTGTGTCCTATGATCTGAAACCCTCCCAGTTTATATAGACACCGGGGGGGTACCTAGGGTTTACACATAATGGGCCTCCTGCCGAGGATGGAGATGGCGATTTCCTCATCTTGACTTGGAGTGCATGACGCGCCTTCGGGGCTCCCTTCTGGAATGTGGAGTCTTGATGCGTCCGGCCCTTCTTCAGAGAACGGCCCATCGAGCCGGCCTATTGAGAGATGAGCCGGCAGCCCGAGGACCCCTAAGTCCGGGACTCCCTCAATAACCCTGCAAGAATCGATCTTCATGAAGATCGAACAACTCACATCAACTCATAGAATGCGACATAAGAACATATCTTGAGCTGAGACACAGAACATACACTGAGGGCGGTGGAAGAAAGCAAATGACGAAGGTTAAATTTGGTAGGCAACAATTCCACGCTTAAAACAGATGGTGAGGAGGTTTCAGAGTGGCGAGGAGTTAATTGCCATGATTTCATAACGGGGCACCTTAGGGGAGGTGACTCGTACAATTATTCCCTTAGGTGGGAAAAAGAATTACGTTTGATACAAAGATCATTAAAAATCTTCATACCAGGCTAAAGAAATTCACAAACGATCATTTGAAGGAGTACGAAAGAAATGGCATACTCAGATTGGAAAGGAAACTAGAGTTATAGAACAACTCGGCGAACGGACGGCACATTCCAGTTGATACCGAGGGTATAACCCAGTTTCCGAACGTGCTCTCAAGAACTTGAGCATTTCCATATTCATCAGGCTTTTACCAACATCCATGCCAAGGATCCAAGCAACACATCATACTACCATGATGATTAATGATGGAGAATGTAGATGCAAAGGAAGACAACACTTTCTCAGATTTCACCTTAGCTATGCCAAGGGGACAAAATCCGGATGATCGATCGAGAGACATTTAGCACTCCACTTCTAATGTTCTCCTTGATGTACTAGCATAACCCAATTATAGGTAACGCTTGGTATGTGGAACATCAAATAAAGGTTGGACTTCGGGATCTCAAAGGGTCCATGAGGAACAACTTCTAAAATAAGTCATACGAAATCCTCATAGGAGTGGCTAATGTTACCGATACAAGATATTATAATAATATGTCTTCCGGTTAGGTGCGTTAGCGACAACATCAGCTTACCGAGTTGCAAATAGACCAATATTATAATTCCTGGGAGAAGCTCTAACCATCATATCTGCCCGAGATTCAGATTTGATTGGAGACAAGATGTTTCAGACTCAGCATGTCTGACAAGAAAGTTTGCAACACTAGTCAAAGAGATAGAGATTCTCAGGAAATGAACTATGGAATCCAGCTCCAAAACATGAGCTAGATTGCAAGGCACATCTGAACACAATGTCCAGGACAATCGTGTCCACATGGAATCTTACAACAAAACACTATCGAGTACTAGTTGGGAACCATGATTGGAGGTAATGAAGTCCTTTCATAAGTCATGATTAGCTCTTAAGAAGGAACCTCTTTTCCTTAAACAAATCAATTAGTGGCTTGGTGTGCTACGAATGACATATGGATTGGAGATGATCAATCTAGCAACCCATAGAATACTTCGCACGTGCATGACTAATTTGACATGATTCCGGGGGGAACAAAATAACTTTTCTCGAATTCATGGCGGCAACTTGCATCGAATGCACATGAACATAGAGGAAGTCACTTCCTACACCAACATATACTTCATGTACGGGGCACGAAGATAACGCCTACAAAAGTTTCCAACACTAGCTTTAATGTTCAACATGATCATGGAGAAGATAAAGATGTTGTCGATGGCCTCAAGAAAAATACATCAGGATATACATATAGATGTAATTCGACAACTATGAGATCAAGGTGATAGCATTGGTTAGACCAAACAATATAATGGTGTATGCTCGAGGACATATCCACGAGTAAGACAACATTAGGAAAATCTTTGGTTCTGAGTTTAATGTGACGATAGCCCATACTCGAATCAAAGATTGGACAAGACAATAGATGCAACAATTGATCACAAGGATTAACCGATGGGGATATCATATTCCTGCAACACAGACACACAAAAGACATCCCTTTGGGATGAACTAAGTCGGACAAGCTTTTATTTGCCAACTCTCCAAGTTGTTGTTCATCTTAACCAACTAGTTCAGGTGTATCCAACACAAATTCTTGGAGAAGGGGTGGTTTATACAGAAAATCCACTTGATCACAAACTCAACATAATGGCCAGGGGACATCCTGGTAATACTTCCGAGAAGATATCCAGAAGATCACGAACCAACGTATGTTATTAAGCTTGAGGGCAATCTTGCTTTTCATGGCAAGACGATATGATCGAAGGATTGAGGGATTGACACAATCCTAACCGATTGATCAAAAAGTGCACCAGGAAAAATGGACTAGGTAGGACAATAAATCTTAGAATTCTGATTCGGTAACCAACACAATAAGAATGAATTTATCCTCTATTAACCACCAAGCAACAAGGTTGCTAGGGTTATTAATTTCACACATCATGGTTCACTTGTCAGCACTCCGGTTACAACCAACACGGAGACCAAGAAATGAATAATGATGGCGAGAAGTATCATTGCATCAATAATTCAGAAGAGGTTGCACAATTCTCATGATATTCCTGACATAAAGAGTGTCGGGGGTGTGGTTCACGACGATCTATGGGACCAGCTGGGTCCCTTTACGGTTCGGCAGGGGCGTCGAGTGCACAAAGAGCATCAGTCGGCCATGACTACGCGCAGGGTTTATACAAGTTCGGCCGCTCGGGAGCGTAAAACCCTACGTCATGTCTATGTGTTGTATATCTGTGGACAAATACAAGGGACTAGCCACCCGGCAAGGATGCTCGAGAGGTGCTGCTACGCGTGCAAATGGATAGACTGTCGACCTTTGTCAAGGTAGCCATGGGCCTCCTTTTATAGTTGAAGGGGTTTCCACAAGGGCTACAATGGTCTATTACTAGGGGTACAGTGTGTTCTTACAGCTACAGGTGCTGTCGTCAGAGTGGTAGTGGGAAACTCCTAACTCCGACGGACTAGGACAGGCGCATTGAATGCGCCGTGAGGTGGCGCGCTGGCGACAGTTTCCGGCAAGAATTCTTCTGCCATTCCGCGGGACGGGTGGCGTTAAAGCTGCAACAGGCCCGCCGCTATGGCCACGTGCCCGGGCCAGCTCCGCCTGCCCGCCTGCCCGCTCGACACCTCAGGCGATGTAGACTATCGTCTCTGGTGAGGTGGAGCGGCAGCCTGGCAGGTTGGAATCCTTGCCTGGGACGCTCACGGACGGGCTATTCCACTTGGCGAAGGGTCTGGATGCCCTACCCTGGTCTTCACTCTGGTTTGCCTCGGAGGCTGGTGCGAGCCCGACAAGAAGTTGCCGGCCTGAGGCAACTGCCCATGCACAAGTCTGGCTATTAGGGACCCCCAGTTCTTAGTGCACCGACAGTAACCACCGGGCCTTGGCCATACAAGCACGCGCCGTTGTTGGGCTAGGCCCAAACCAGTGCCCGGGCATGCGTAGCCACGCGTCCCTATAGTTATGATGACCTTTTACTGACCTTTCCCACGATGCACATTTACCGCGGGTAATGACATTCGTGGAGAAGGGCGGTCACCGAAGTGACACACTTGACAGTGAGTGGTCACATCGTTGCAAGGGCGGCCAGCCCTCGGCCTCCCTCGGGGTAAGCAGCGAGAGAAACGATGCGTCGTCCGCCTGCTCCTCGCCATTTAATTAGTGTCGCTTCTCCTTCCGCATTGACTACGCTTCGGGTGACGCATGGCGCGCGCGGCGCTCACCATTGGCCGCGGAGGGCGGTCTTTGAAGTACTGGGTGTACGAGCGTGCGCTCGTTATGTTCTGCGAAGAGTCGCCCCCTCTTCTTCCCCTTGCCCCTATAAATAGGGAGGCTTTCGAGAGGGGGCCACTCATCCGCGACTCCGAGTCCTTCCTTAGCTGCTTGGTGCTTCTCCCCTCTTTCTCTCGCCATCGTTTCCAGCATGCTCCCTCTACGATTGCGAGGGGCCGCGGCTGCGCTCGAGGTCCCTCTAGGTCGGGAGGGGCAGCCCTCGGAGCCCGGTGTGCCTTGTGGTGATGGCGGCAGAGGATGGGTCCAGCTCCCGCGGTCAGCCAGCGTCCAGCGCTATTCCACTGAACCGTGGCGGCCGCGGAGGTGCGCCTTCCTCGCGGCTCCCTATGGGGGCCCTCGCGGGGGTCGAGGTGCAAGAGTTCCTCGTGGGTGTTCCCCCAGCGACGCCGGAGCTAGCTGCGTCTTCCTGATCTTTTCGCGAGGACCATGGAGGCTCGCCGCCCTCGGGGCTTGTGGCTCCGCGGCGACGGCTGCCTCGACGGGCCCGCAAGGGTAGTGGTCGACCTCTCCCCTGGAGGCGCCATGTTCATGGCGCGAGGGTGGAGGTCGTTCGCCTGTTCCTGGGGGTTCGGCCCTGGGCATCTTCTTCACTTCGAGTTGACGGCTCCGCTACCCTCTTCGTGAAGTCCTTCGGTCCCCTAGGGGCCTGCCCGGAGTGCTGCGTAGGAGGCTCGAGGGGCAGCAACTTTAGGCCCTCTGGTGGTAGTGACGACGGCGTCCTCGACGTCTAGATCGAAGAAAATCAAAGAAAACGTTGGGTAGTACTGATATATCAAGGATTTGTCTTGTATGTTTGTGTGCCAATCCGTATTTTCCTTCCCTGTGCGAAAAACTGTGTTGCGATGCCTTTCCGACCTTTACGCTTGCCGGGGACCCTTGCCGATGTGGGTCGTCTTATCATGGGGCGCTTCTAAGGATAAATCCCGAGCACTCTCCCATAGTACCACCTTCGGCAAGGTCCCCTTATCGTCCTCGTCACGGCTTTCTGGGGGATTGGGCATGCTTCCAACCCCCAACGCACAAAGATTTCGATTAGGGCCCTCCCGCGCGCAGGTCTTTCCTCAGGCCGCAGTTCGTAGCAGGGAAATAGTAAGGGTTTCACTTATCTTCTTCGTGCCGAGAGGTTGTCACTCCGAACGCTTCCGCCCTCGCTATCCCCTTCTTCCCCCGAGATGACTTGCGCGCGGGGGGAATAATCCTGCTTCCTTTTAAGAAAAAGAAAGAAGAGAAAATATGGTGCGCTATGGGCTTTTAGCGGTTTCGATAACAAACCTTATGCTGGCAATGAGGTACCGCAATAACCCACATCGCGAAACATAATGCAAATATGTATCTAAGCAGGAAAAAAGGTTGCGGGATAACTAGCTTTACTGACTGCGCACAGGGTCATCACCTGGCTTTGTACAAAGGATTACACGCATTGCTACGAGACTTGCACAAAAGAGGTTGCCGGGGAGCCCGGCAACCGCGCCTTACGGGTAGAACTTGCGAAGATGCTTGATATTCCACGAGTTCTCCATCGGGGTGCCATCTTCGGTCTCCAGGCGGACTGCGCCAGGCCTGGTGACTCGTACGACCCGGTAAGGGACTTCCCACTTTAGCGTCAACTTGTTCGTCCCCTTCGTGGGCTGAATCCGTCGAAGGACAAGGTCGCCTTCCTCAACAATCCTGGCGCGCACTTTGCGGCTATGGTAGCGGCGCAAGGCCTGCTGGTACCTAGAGGCGTGCAGTGTGGCCTGGAGATGGACTTCCTCGACGAGCGTGGCATCGTCATGGCATAGCCGCTCTTACTGGTCCTCGTCAAAGGCCTGCACTCTCGGTGACCCATACGTGAGTTCCGTGGGGAGAACTTCCTCTGCCCCGTAGACCAGGGCAAAAGGGGTTTCACCGGTGGCTCAATTTGGCATCGTTCTGATCGACCAAAGAACAGTTGGCAGCTCGTCAATCCCGTGCCTTCCATGCTTGCCCAGCTTGTCTAAAGTCCTCGTCTTGAGACCCCACAACACTTCAGCATTTGCCCTCTCTACTTGCCCATTGCTCCTGGGGTGAGCAACCGAGGCGAAGCAGATCCGGGAGCCGATGTCTTGACAGTATTGCATAAAAGTGCTGCTGGTGATTTGTGTGCCATTATCGGTGATGATCCTGTTGGGGACCCCGAAACGGCAAACAATCCCTCTAAGGAACTTGACCACCGCCTGCACCGTTTCCTTTCTCACTGGTTCAACCTCGGTCCACTTCATGAACTTTTTGATAGCGACGAACAAGAACTCGAAGCCCTCGGTAGCACAATGTCGAGCCCCCAGACCAGAATGGCTAGCAGAGCGGCACGGTTTGAAGGTCTTGTGCTTGTTGGTGTATTTTCTTGGCATGGTATTCGCATGTTTCACATGTTGTTACCACCGCCAAGGCGTCTTGAAGCATTGTGGGCCAGTAAAAGCCTTGCCGGAATGCCTTCCCGACAAGGGCTCTTGATCCTATGTGGGAGCCATAGATCCCCTCGTGTATCTCTGCCAGCAGCTTTTGTCGTTCCTCCCAAGCGATGCACCTCAATTTCACCCCGTTCGGTCTCCTTCCGTATAGATTGTTGTCCATGAACTCGTACATGCTCGACTACTGGGCTACTTTCTCGGCCTCTTCTTGCTCTTCGAGGAGGTCTCCTGTCTGGAGGTACTGGACAATCTGCTGCGCCCACTGGCGGCTTTGCCGGAAAATAGTCGCTGGAGTTGATCTTTCTCTTCTTGGCCTACCGCCCTGATGGTGTAACTGATGGCTGAGTGAGTCGGAGCACAAAGGTGCCTACTTCCACATGCGACTTCTGAGCTGCCCACTTCAACAGGTCATCGGCAATGTCATTCTGTGCTCTGGGGACATGTTCCATCTACAGGCCGTTGAAACGTGCTTCCAAATTCCTCACTTCATCAACATATGCTTCCATCAGGGGGCTCTGGTAATCCTTGTTGACTTGGCGCACGACCAGCTGTGAGTCTCCCCGGACTATCAATTTCTTGATTCGCAAATCCGCCGCTGTCCGCAGCCCGGCAAGTAAACCCTCATACACAGTTGTGTTGTTGGTCGACACCTCCTGAGGGAAGTGCATTTGGACCACATACTTGAGGTGCTCCCTGGTAGGTGCTACGAGCAGCACTCCGGCACCTTCGCCTTGCAGCGAGAAAGCCTCGTCAAAGTACATGATCCATACCTGAGGTGTTTCCTTGCCGTGAGGGGCTGTCTCTGGGGTTTCCTCATCTGGGGTTGGCGTCCATTCAGCAACGAACTCAGCCAGTGCTCGGCTTTTGATGGTTGCCATGCTTTTGAAACTCAGATCAAAACTGGCCAGCTCCAAGGCCCATTCAACAATCCTGCCAGTCGCTTCCGGATTCCTCAAGATCCACTGCAGCGGGAAGCGGGAGACGACTGTATTCTGGTGCGCTTGGAAGTAGTGGCGCAGCTTCCGGGAGGCCATGAGGAGGCCGAAGAGCAGCTTCTGTATCCCAGAGTACCTTGGCCGAGCCCCCTGCAGGAGGGAGCTGGCATAGTACACTGGTCGCTGTACCACCCTTCTCTTCAGCAGCGCTCGCTATTCCGCTTCCCGTGCTATGTTTGCGCCGACTTCTTGGCTCACCCGGGCCGGCTCTTGTCCATTGGACGTTGGTTTGGAGGCCGCTGGTTCGCCATCCTCGGCTTCCGACTCCGCCACTAGCGCGGCGCTGACCACCTGGTTCGTCGCTGCCAAATATAACAACAACGGTTCCACAGGCTTGGGTGCAACTAGGACGGGGGCCAAAGACATGTACTTCTTCAGGTCTTGCAACGCTGCCTCTGCTTCTGGGGTCCACGTCATTGGGCCCGCCTTCTTCAGGATCTTGAAGAATGGCAGGGCACGCTCCGCGGACTTGGAGATGAATCGGCTGAGGGCGGCGACGTAGCCTGCCAGCCCCCGTATGTCCTTGACGTGATTTGGTGCTTCTAGCTGCTCGATCGCTTCAATCTTGGCGGGGTTGGCTTCTATCCCACGCTGAGATATGAAGAAACCGAGGAGCTTGCCAGAAGGGACCCGCAAATATGCACTTCTCAGTATTGAGTTTGAAGTTGATCTTTCGCAAATTCACAAAGGTCTCCTCCAGGTCCTGGACCAGCATGGCCTTGTCCTTGGTCTTGACTACAATGTCGTCGATGTATGCCTCCACATTCCTGTGCAGTTGTGGTGCTTGGTCTTGAACCCGCGCTCTTCAGACCAAACGACATGTGTTGAAGCAGTATGTGCCGCAGGGAGTGATGAACGTCGTTTTCTCGTTGTCTTCCTCAGCCATGAAGATCTGATGATAGACGGAGTAGGCGTCGAGGAACGACAACAGGTCATAGCCGGTGGTTGAGTCCATTATCTGGTTGATGCGTGGTAGGGGAAAGGGAACCTTCAGGCAGGCTTTGTTGACATCTGTGAAGTCGATACAGAGTCTCCATTTCCCGCCTGCCTTACGCACCACCACGGGATTTCCTAGCCATGTCGGGTGGAGTACACCCCTGACTAGGCCCGCTGCTTCCAACTTCTTGATCTCTTCGGCAATAAATTCTTGCCGCTCTAGTGCTTGTTTTCTGACCTTCTGCTTGACGGGGTGCGCGTGGGGACAGACAGCAAGGTGGTGCTCGATGGCCTCCCTGGGAACACCGGGGATGTCAGACGGTTGCCAGGAAAACACGTCGACGTTCGCCCGCATGAAGGAGACGAGCGTGCTTTTCTATTTGCTGTCGAGGGTGGCACTTATAGTGAAGGTGCCACCCTTGCCGTCCTCCCGCGCAACCACTTGCTTCGTCTTGGGGATGTTCACTTTGCCCTTGTTGCTCCTGCCGGCAGAGGTCTTTGGTAAGTCCTCGACGGGTGTGCTACACTCTGCCGTGCGCTTCCCACAGTTCTCACGAGGCTTGTCGGAGGTCTTGTCCTTGTTCTTTCCCCCGAGAGCTTTGTCGGCAGGACCGTGTCTTTCTTGTCGGCAAGGACGGTGATGATGCTCATCGGCCCTGGCATCTTGAGCGTGTTGTAGGCGTGATGGGACGCCGCCATGAACTTCGCCAGTGCCGAGCGGCCCAGGATCCCATTATACGGCAACGACATCTTGGCAACGTCGAAAACGACCCTCTCTGTCCTGAAGTTGAGCTCGCTGCCGAATGTGACCAGGAGGGTTATCTTCCCCTTCGGCTGAGATCTTCCCCCGTCCACTCCTTGGAAGGAGCCCATCGGATTGAGGTCCGAATCTGGGATCTGCAGCCGCTTGATCACATCAAGCGAAATCAGGTTCAGGCCGGCCCCACTATCGACCAACATCTTCGTGACTTTGAGGTTGCGGATCGTTGGTGAGACCAACAATGGCAAGCACCCGACTGCGGTGACGCGGTCTGGGTGGTCCTCATCGTCGAAGATGATGGGAGTGTTGGACCATTTGAGGGGCTTCCTTGCCTCTGCCGCTGGCTCTACCTCGTTAACTTCACAGACCAACTGCTTGAGCTGCCTGTGGGAGGAGTGCAAAGATGCGCCTCCGTCAACACACGTGGCATCCATGGCCTTCTGGAACTCTTGCTTGTCAGATCCCTCTTCATCTTCGTCATTGTCATCATCATCATCGGATTTGTTGCCTCGGTCTCTAGCTGGTTTTTCCTTCTGCTGTTTGGCCTTGTCGTGGCAGTCGCTTCGGCCATTGCGGTTCTTCTTGTCGGGTCCACCGACACCATCTCGGCCCTTCTCCTTGTCACGCCTTTCGTACTCTTGCCTCTGCTTCTCAGCAAGCTGTTCTACTTGGTGGCACTCGTTGATGTCGTGGCCTTTTGTGAGGTAGATCTTGAAGTAGGACTTGCCGGTCTTCTCACCTGTCGCGGCGTCGTCGTCTCTGGAGCACGCGACAACGTCCTTGCCGGGCTCCCATGACTTGGCCTTCTTGTTGGCGTTAGGCTTGCCGGAGCTCTCGACAGCTATTACTGCCTTGCCCTTGCATTTCTTATTACGCTTGCACCCCTTCCTCGAGGAGGTAGGTGCGTTCTCATCGTCGTCGGAGTCGACCTCCGCGCCAGCGTCCTCCCCCAGAAGCCTCCTTCCTTCTTCGGCCCGAGCGCACTTGTCGGCCAAAGCGTGGAGCTCGGGAACATCCCGCACCTTGTTGATGCTCATCTCCTCGTGCATGCGGTGATTGCGTACATTCGTGTGGAATGCAGCGATCACCGCGTCGGGGTGGATGTCCGGGATGTTGTACTGCACGCGGCTGAACCTCTGGATGTACTTGCGGAAGGTTTCGCCTTCCGGCTGGGGGAGCATGTGCAAATCGCTGGGTTGCCCCGGGAGCTTGTGGGCCCCGTGGTAAGCCCAGACGAACTGATTGCACAGGTCCGCCCAAGAAGAGATGGATCCCTCCGGCAAATTCATTAGCCAGCTCCTCACGTTGGGCTTGAGCCGCTAGCGGGAAGTAGTTTGCTAGCACCTTCTCGTCTCGTCCCCCGGAAACCTGCACCGCGATGGTGTAGATGCCTAGGAACTCCGACGGGCTAACCGCGTCGTCATATTTGTCCGACAGCTCCGGCTTGAAGGCCCCGCTGGTGGGCGAGCGGAATTGCCGCAGTTCATGGGTGAACACTGGGCATCCGACCTCGTAAGGTAAGCTGCCCGGCGCCCCGAGCGTGGGCTTGTCGAAGGCCAGATCCGCGCGACCATCGGATTGACGATGCGCTTCCCGCTGTCTCTTGATGGCGATGCGCGCGTCCTCCTTGCGCCTATCCCTTAGGACTTGGTGTTGGTCTTGCTTCAACCTTGGGTCCGTCGAAGCTTGAGACACTTCGTCTTGCATGTCGGTGCAGCGGGATGTCCGTTGCTGTCTGGGGGCGACTGCACCGTATTTTCCCCGCCGACATCACGTCTGGTGGTGGGTTTCGTGGTAGCCGCACATCGGGCACGCGAGGAACCCGCTGCATCTGGTTTGTCGTTGTTGGTGAAGCTAGCTCAGCAGGCTTTGTATGGTCACCCTCCACTCCTCCATCGCCTCCGGCGCGGGCAGAAAGTTTAGCAGAAGTTGGGCCTGCACCTAAGCTTCCCCTGCGGTTTTGGGGACCGGACGGGGCGAGGCGTGGGTAGCGCTCTTACTAGTGGCAATGCCAGAAGGAACGATTTCCCATGCCGTCGCCCATCGTTTGCCCTCACCGAGAGGGGGGCGTGGAGCTCGGCCCTGCGCCCCTGGGGAGTGGCGCACGACGGCCTCGTCTGCGCGAGGCTCTGGTTCACCATCTCGTGGGTGCAGGTCGCGGTCGTCTTGCGAGGGGTGCGGCGGAAGTCCGGTCGCAGCCACCTCAGCCGCTTTGGCTGTGGCTGTGGCCCCGGCCGCCGTAGCAGCATCACCCTCGGCCACCGTCGGCGCGTTTCGCGCTACCATAGCGGCGGGGTCCGGGTCGTGGTTCGTGGAACTCTGCGCAGTGTTGTGGCTGCGCTCACCAACGGGGTGAGCGCGGCGGTCACCACCATCGGTGGCTTGGGATGGCAGCTTGGATGTGGTCGTGGCGGGTGTCGCCGCGCCCTTGGCTTTATTGGGCACCATGGACGCCAACGAAGGCGCGCAGAAATGCCGGTGAAGGTTCGCGCACAGGAGAGCCCCCTACCTGACGCGCCAAAGATATCGGGAGTGTGGTTCACGACGATCTATGGGACCAACGGGGTCCCTTTATGGTTTGGCAGGGGCGTCGAGTGCACAAAGAGCATCAGTTGGCCATGTGTAGGACCGAAAGTATGTCTAGAGGGGGGGTGATTAGACTACTTGACCAAATAAAAGTTTTGCCTTTTCCCAAATTTTAGAGTTGGCAATTTTAGCATTTCATGGCAAGTCAAGTACACCCTACACATGCAAGTCTAAGAGTATAGCAGCGGAAAGTAACAACAAGCATGAGTAGAAAGGATAGGGTAGGAAGATCAAACGCAATTGTAGACACGATGATTTTTCCCGTGGTTCTGATAGGTGGTGCTATCGTACATCCACGTTTATGGAGTCTTCAACCCACGGAGGGTAACGGTCGCGAGAGTCCACGGAGGGCTCCACCCATAAGGGTCCACGAAGTAGCAACCTTGACTATTCCATAATGGCTTCCGTCCACGAAGGACTAGCCTCACTATGGGCGATCTCCTTGGCCGTACAAACTTCTTGGTTCACTCCACAACACGAAGTAGGAGGCTCCCAAGCGACACCTAACCAATCTAGGAGGCACCACCCTCCAAAAGGTAATAGGCTCGGTAATGACGATGAACTCCTTGCTCTTGTGCTTCAAGATGATAGACTCCTCAACACACAATCACTCTCTGAAAGATTTGGCTTGATGGAAGAGATGGGATTGGTGGAAAGCAACTTGGGGAGACTAGAAATCAAGATCCATGTGGTTGGAGTGGAAGATCTTGACCTCAACACAAGGATAGGTGGTTCTCTCCCAGAAAACTGGATGGGGCAAGTATGGAATAGTTCTGAGTGCTTCTCTCTCGAGTAGGTGGTGGTGGAGGGGTATATATAGGCATCCCCAAAAATCCAACCGTTACACACAAAATGACCAACTCGGTGACACCGATGTGTTAATTTCGGTGGTACCAAAGTGACCAAAAGGTGGCAACTTTTGAATCTCGGTGAGACCGATATAGGAAACTCGGTTGCACCGATAAGGTGACCAACGGTCAGATTCCCAATCTCGGTGACGCCGATCCAACAATCTCGGTGGTACCGATATTGTGAATTTGCGTAACAGAAAGTTGGCAACCTAAACTCGGTGGCACCGGTATGGAATCGGTTGCACCGAAGTGGCTAGGGTTTGGCTGAGTCTGTCTATGGTTGAGAATCGGTGGCACCGGGATGGAAATGTTGGTTGCACCGATGTTGAATATATGGCTTTGGACAGACTTTGGTGGGAGAGTTTGTGGGTGTTTTTGGTGACTATCACTTGTGCACGTATGAGCATTTTGTTCACCAACAAAACCTTACCCCCTTTTAATAGTATTGGCTTTCCTATGGACTCAAAGTGATTTCTCACAAATGTAAAATGTAGAGTCCTCTTCTTTGAAGCTTTGCCAACCTATTTCCTTGCATCTTGGGGTATTCTACAATCTCCACAATCCTTTTGCCAATCCTATCATTGAGCATTTCCTGAAATATACTTGATGGAAAACATTAGTTCAATGACTTATATGTTGTTATAAATTACCAAAACCACCAAGGGAGCAAATGTGCTTTCAATCTCCCCCTTTTTGGTAATTGATGACAACATATAGATCAAAGCTTCGACATATGATATAATCAATGAATATAATCATCGCTTTGAGAAGTATGTGATAAGCAAGAGCTCCCCCTAAATTTGTGCATTATTTTGAATTTGCGTTTGAATGCAAATGCACAATCAATTAGGTACATGGGGCACTTCTTCCATGTCACATACATCTTGGTGGTGTGCGATAATAATAAGAGTGAACAACATAGCACAACACAACCAGACAAAGATAATGATCATCTCAAAAGCATTAAGATGGTAGGAAATAGTAGCACAACACACATAAAGTGTACGATCAAAACACACAAAGGTTTAACACAAGCAACCAAAAGACCAATTGTTTTTGAAAAATGATATGCAATAAAAACCAAACGCTCTCTCACTCGAAGCCTAAAGATCTATATACACTTCTCCCCCTTTGGCAACAAGTTACCAAAAAGTTCAAAGGCATATATCTAAGCATTCTTGGGCTGATCTCCTCCGATTGTTGATGAAGGAGTCAAGAGAACAGCGTCGGGGAAGATCTCTGCAGATGTCGTGGATGGAGTCGGAGTGGCAACAGGAGGAACTGAAGCTGATGGAGCAGGAGCTGAGGTGACTATAGCAGGAGCTGATGAAGAGGGCCTCAAGTCTGGAGCTGGCACAGTGGTTGATCTGGCCTGAGTAGTAAACTGTGTGCCTGGCCTGAGACGTGATCCATCCTCATCATCATCATCATCATCTGAAGAAGTCTTAGGAAGAGGCACTGAGTCAACTTCCTTCTTGAGCTCATTGACTGTCTTGGTCAGCCCATCCACCTTATCATTAAGGGTCTTGATCCTGTTCTCGAAGATCCTCACAAGACTATTCTGGTTGTCCAGAATCCCCTTAATGTCCTTCTGCATGCCCTGTACTGATGAGATCAAAAGATCCATTAGCTCGTAACTGGATCTAGGGACCTGAGCACTAGTGGCTCCAGCTGCCTCTGCTTCTGCCTGTGCTGCAGCTGAAGTGGGATGATCCGGGTTCATCACCACAATGTTGTCCTTGAGATCTGGCTGTAGGGGCAAGTGGGGACGGTCTAGAGCAAATATGTGCTTCTCCAACTTAGAGTTGATAAGCATCTGGATATAGGATGCATAGCAGCAAGAGCGCTTCTGATCAGCAGCAACCCTCTTAATTGTCTTAACAATTAAGTCCATGACTCTAATCCTGGTGTGTCTGTCAAGATGAATTAGCATGTTGATGGAGTAGCCTCGGATCATCTTGTCATCTCCTGACTTGGGCATTAAGGTATGCCTCAGAATGGTGTTCATGGTGCGGAGGCCAGCCTGAAGAAAGTAAATAGATCCTAGCCTGTGAGACTTCACGTTAGCAGCAGGGATCTCTTTATACATGTTAGCCATAGCATTGTGGCTCTCCTTGGATTCTGAGTAGACATCCAAATCTCCATCCTGAACTTCTGGAACTCCTAAGATGGAAGCCCACTCCTCAACAGTGGACTCATATCTAGCTCCTTCTGTCATCCATACAATTCTACCATCTCCATAGAAATGTGCAGTGGAGTAGAATTGCATGATCATCTCATCATTCCAAGCTGTGAACTCTCTGCCAACAAACTCATACAAACCAATGCAGTGGAAATTGTCTTGGACACTTGGAAAATAGTCTTCATTCTCCTTGATGAATTTCCAGTCCACATACCTCATATCACTCACAGCTGGACTTTTGTCAAAAAGCACAGTCTCATAGAAATCCTGTTGCTCTTTGGTGTAAAATCTGTAGTCCACAGCTGTCTTTCTCCTTTGGGCATATGGATCAGCAGCTCTCCAAGCCGTCAAACCAGAATCCTTCCTCTTCTTCATATCCTCAGCAAGTGGGTAGCTGGCATTATGTACTGGAAGGTGTGGCCTAAGCTTCATTAAGGCAGACATAGCATCCTCATCCTCAACTCTGGAGGCAGTCCCTTTGTTCTTCTCAGATGCTGGAATTTGCCTGGACGTCCTCTTGGGCTTCTCAGCAGCAGGCTTCTTAGGGGCAGACTTGGTGCTCTTGGAAGTGCCAGTCTTTGGCATAGCATCAGACATAAGCTTCTTTTTCTTCTTGGGAG
The DNA here is from genome assembly GCA_039707655.1 of Elymus sibiricus. Taxonomy (NCBI): domain Eukaryota; kingdom Viridiplantae; phylum Streptophyta; class Magnoliopsida; order Poales; family Poaceae; genus Elymus; species Elymus sibiricus. Next base: position 245,829,285 of record CM077669.1, read on the forward strand.
GGGCCTTCTCAACATGTTCTTCCTCCTCCTCAGCAGCAGCAGCCTCCTCAGGATCCTCAAACATGGAGGTCTGCCTGCCAGTGACATAGACTATCCTCTTTCTAGCTCTCTTCTTCTCCCCTGCCTTCTTAGGCATAGATTTCTTTGGGGGTGACTCAAGGTGAAGAGCCATTTTTGCCCTAGCACCCTCAGGTGCTCTCATAGCCTCAGAGCTAGCATACTCTTTCCTGACAGCTCTCCTTGAAGAGGTAGCTACATTTGCAGCTTTCTTGGCAGCCTTCTCTTGCTTCTTAGCAAGAACCTCTTCTGGAACGAAGTCTGAATCCTCCTCATCTGAATTCAGCTTCTTCCTAGCCCTTGTAGCAGCCTTGGGCAACCCATGGGAACTGGGAGTGCCTGGATCTAAAGATGAACTAGACTCAGGACTAGTGCCAGAATCCAATTCAACACTCTGCTCTCTGAAGTTGTTCTCACTGTCCTCAGCACTTGACATACTGACCCTGTGAATAGAGTATAGAGGAGTAGAAAAGGATAAGTCATCACAAAATGTGGCTGGTTTTTGAAAGTTTGAACAAAAGATTTACAAAGTTTTACATTTTGTCAAATGAAAATCGGTACAGCCGAAGCAAAGTTTTCGGTGCTACCGAGACTGACTATCTCATTAACAGAAACTTGGCACTCCTTTCAGTGAGACCGAAAGGAAGTACTCGGTTTCACCGAGACAGTTCTCAGCAACACAGACAGGCAAATCGGTGATACCGATTAGTTCACTTCAGTTCTACCGAGTTCCATCGAGCGGAAGGCAAACCCTAGAAAATCGATGGTTCTCTAATCTACGGAGTTTTCTCTTGGATAGAAAGATGTGCAAACTGTGGCTTATAGAGAAAATCAACTTTATTGCGCAAGAATCAGACGGGGAGCGCAAGAAAGATCGAATCCGTACCCTAGCTTGGTGACGGATCCGCTACGGCGGCGACGGCAGCGAAGATGCCCATCGACGGCGAGGATTCCCAGTGGCGAAGACACACGGGGAGGCAAGGCGATGACCAGGGGGTCCTTTTGCGGCAGCTTAGGGTTTGGGGCGCGAGGATTGAAGATTGAAATTTCGAACCGTCGGGACCACAGCTTATATACCCTTCACTGTCGGTGATACCGGTTCTAAATTTTCGGTGTCACCGAGTTCCTCAACTGTCAGCTGACAGGGAAACTCGGTGTAACCGAGAATATGGAATCGGTAGTACCGAGATTGAAAACCAGATCAACCCTAGGCATTCGGTGTGACCGAGAATTGTGGGTTGGTTCCATCGAGATGCACTTGGGAGGTTTTAATGGTCAGTCCTTGTCGATACGGAACTCCGAGTGCTCCACACACAGAGGGATCGAAAAGTACTTTTTAAAATTTTGTGATGCAGCATGAATGGAATATGAGGTGAGAAAGCATAGATAGCTAAAGAGTGGTCCTAGGCATTCTTGTCCATCCAATTGGCGAAAGAGAAAATCAAGAGCCAAATAGCAACAATTGGATGTCCTCGAATGAGAAAATAAATGCAGACCCACATGCTCACACAAAGAGATGTCAAATGAAATCATGGCAAACATGCACAAACATACAAGCATCTAACAAGCACTTTGGCGATGACAAAGTCATCTATATATGAGTATATTGACTTAGGAGCCAAGTAAGAATACTTGATCATAGGTCATACTCATCGTTTAAGCACAAGTGGGGTTACCACTTTTACATAAAGCATTTAATATTGTCGCATACTAAGAAATGCTTTAACTCAAGTCTTAGAGTAAAGCTCCCCCTTGATGTGACATCCCCACATAAGAGGGATAGACTAACCTTGGGTTTTGTCGAAGAAGACTTCATGTTGGTGAGGTAGTGATGGATGCTCAAGGTTGATGAAGATCACCAAGAGTTGGGAGCATCCTTGTTGTTTCCTTACTCTTCTCACCTACATGGGCTAGTCCCAACACACAAGAGACAAATACAAGGATATATATGGACATGGAGTGCAAAGCATGTGTAATGATGTCCATTGATTTGTTGATTACCTTGTCCCTTGCTTACCTTTGAGGGAATGTGTGACTCCTTGAACTATTGCATAGAGTTGATGTTGATTGCAAATAATTCTTGCCAATAATGAATGTGAGTGAATTTCATTGGCGGAGCCACCCCTCAAGAACTCTCTAGTTCTTCTTCTTGGGGACCCACATCAAGTTCATGGGGATCCTTAGTGTTGTTGTAGCCTTTGTAGAAGTTGAGCTTGAAGTAGCCTTGGGAACCCACTCCACCATAGCTAGGGATTCATCTTCATATGAGTCTGTGTCCTCTTGAAGCTTGTTCTTGCCCTTGAGCTTGTGGTCTTGTGGTGGAAGATCATCTTGAGTGTTTGTCCCCTTGGGAAGAGTATTTTCATACTTCTCCTTTTGAGGAACAAACTTGGGCTCGGGATATTGACCTTCTTCCCATTCAACTCCATTTGCGTTGAAATAGCCAACACCACGATTCTTCCGGTATCCTCCGTGCTTGCGTACAATTTCCTCAAATTGCTTACACCCGGCAAGATTCTTGTAGATACCTTTCTCTATAATTCCTTTCAATAAAGCATTTTCTTGCTCAAGTGTAACTTGGCTAAGAGAAACATCATTAGTGGAATCAATAGAACTACTAGAAGCAACATCATTGGGTTTTGCATTTTTATTGTTGCTACTAGATGAAGAACCTTTCTTGCCTTTGTTACTAGATTGCTTAGTTTTAACTTGAGGCATGAATGTAGACAAGAGTAGTCGTTTGGCTAGATAAGATGAAGTCTTCTTTCGGAGATCGTCATTGATAGCTTTAAGAAACTCATGCTCTTGCTCCAAGTTGAGCTTCTCGAAGCGTAGCTTCTCATGAGTTCTCACAAGCTCTCTATGATCTTCAAGAGTAGATTCATGAGCTAACTTAAGAGTTTTTAGTTCTTTAGTTAATTCTTCTATTTTCATCTTGTCATCATCAATTGACTTATCTTGACTAGCATGAGAATTATCAAGTTCATTTTGACTAACATCACTAGTTTTATCAAATAGCAAGTCATCATCACAAAGCAAGTCATCTTCATCACTATCAAAATCAAGATACTTGTGGTGTGATACCTTGGGGCCTTTAGCCATGAAGCAACTTCCGCTCCCTTCGTTTGGTGAATCAAATAGATCATAGGAGTTGGTAGTCACTAGAGCAATTCCGGCAACACCATCATCTTGGCTATAGTCGGAGTCGGAGTGATAGCTTCTCTCGGAGTTGTTGTCGGAGTCGGAGCCGGAAACCCATTCACCAACATGAGCTTGATGTTTTCTTCTTGTATAGCTCTTGGTGTACTTGTCCTTCTTCTCCGAATCTCTACTTCTCCTTGAGGGTCTTCGTTCATAACGATCATCTCTACTCCTTCTCTCTCTTTGAGGTGATTCATTCCTTGAGCTTCGTCTTCGAGGTGACTCTTCTCTTCGTTTGAAGGGAGCCGTGCACTCATTGGAGTAGTGTCCGGGCTTCCCAGAATTGTAGCAATTGCGGTCACGACTTGACGAACGCTTCTCATCATATCTTGAGTTGGAGCTTCTTTCTTTGCCTCTATTCTTGTAGAACTTGTTGAATTTCTTGACCATGAGGCTTATCTCTTCATTGGTGACAAGGTTGTTGCTTGAAGTTGCGGGAGCATCACTTGTGGCTTTGTAAGCACCGCTAGACTTGTGGTGAAGCTCTTCTTTGTCTTTGAGTGTCATCTCATGAGAAACAATCCTTCCAATGACTTCCGTAGGCTTGAGATCTTTGTAGTTGGGCATCATTTGGATCAATGTGCACACGGTGTCGTATCTCTCATCCAAAGCTCTAAGTATCTTCTTGATGATGAATTTGTCGGTCATCTCTTCGCTTCCTAAGCCGGCAATCTCATTGGTGATGAGAGCTAGCCTAGAGTACATCTCAGCGACTCCTTCACCATCCTTCATCTTGAACTTGTCAAGCTGACCTTGAAGAACATCCAACTTGGATTCTCTCACGGACTCGGTTCCTTCGTGCATATCAACCAAAGTATCCCAAATCTCTTTTGCATTCTCAAGACGGCTGATTTTGTTGAATTCTTCTGGGCATAGGCAGTTGAATAGAATGTCGCATGCTTGAGCGTTGTATTGCAACATCTTCAATTCATCCGCGGTCGCTTCACGATCCGGTTCCTTTCCATCACCAAAGAATTCACCTTGCAGCCCAACACGAACAACAGCCCAAACGGCGGGGTTATGACCAAGAATATGCATTTTCATTTTGTGCTTCCAACTAGCAAAATTAGTGCCATCAAAGTACGGACCTCTACGGTGATAACTTCCCTCACTAGACGCCATACTCTCCTAGGTTGTGAGACCAATGCAATGGAGACCAAAGCTCTGATACCACTTGTAGGACCGAAAGTATGTCTAGAGGGGGGGGTGATTAGACTACTTGACCAAATAAAAGTTTTGCCTTTTCCCAAATTTTAGAGTTGGCAATTTTAGCATTTCATGGCAAGTCAAGTACACCCTACACATGCAAGTCTAAGAGTATAGCAGCGGAAAGTAACAACAAGCATGAGTAGAAAGGATAGGGTAGGAAGATCAAACGCAATTGTAGACATGATGATTTTTCCCGTGGTTCCGATAGGTGGTGCTATCGTACATCCACGTTTATGGAGTCTTCAACCTACGGAGGGTAACGGTCGCGAGAGTCCACGGAGGGCTCCACCCATAAGGGTCCACGAAGTAGCAACCTTGACTATTCCATAATGGCTTCCGTCCACGAAGGACTAGCCTCACTATGGGTAGATCTTCATGAAGTAGGCAATCTCCTTGCCCGTACAAACTTCTTGGTTCACTCCACAACACGAAGTAGGAGGCTCCCAAGCGACACCTAACCAATCTAGGAGGCACCACCCTCCAAAAGGTAATAGGCTCGGTAATGACGATGAACTCCTTGCTCTTGTGCTTCAAGATGATAGACTCCTCAACAAACAATCACTCTCTCACAGATTTGGCTTGGTGGAAGAGATGGGATTGGTGGAAAGCAACTTGGGGAGGCTAGAAATCAAGATCCATATGGTTGGAGTGGAAGATTTTGACCTCAACACAAGGATAGGTGGTTCTCTCTCAGAAAACTGGATGGGGCAAGTATGGAATAGTTCTGAGTGCTTCTCTCTCGAGTAGGTGGTGGTGGAGGGGAATATATAGGCATCCCCAAAAATCCAACCGTTACACACAAAATGACCAACTCGGTGACACCGATGTGTTAATCTTGGTGGTACCGAAGTGACCAAAAGGTGGCAACTTTTGAATCTCGGTGAGACCGATATAGGAAACTCGGTTGCACCGATTAGGTGACCAACGTCTAGATTCCCAATCTCGGTGACGCCGATCCAACAATCTCGGTGGTACCGATATTGTGAATTTGCGTAACAGAAAGTTGGCAACCTAAACTCGGTGGCACCGGTATGGAATCGGTTGCACCGAAGTGGCTAGGGTTTGGCTGAGTCTGTCTATGGTTGAGAATCGGTGGCACCGGGATGGAAATGTTGGTTGCACCGATGTTGAGTATATGGCTTTGGACAGACTTTGGTGGGAGAGTTTGTGGGTGTTTTTGGTGACTATCACGTGTGCACGTATGAGCATTTTGTTCACCAACAAAACCTTACCCCCTTTTAATAGTATTGGCTTTCCTATGGACTCAAAGTGATTTCTCACAAATGTAAAATGTAGAGTCCTCTTCCTTGAAGCTTTGCCAACCTATTTCCTTGCATCTTGGGGTATTCTACAATCTCCACAATCCTTTTGCCAATCCTATCATTAGGCATTTCCTGAAATATACTTGATGGCAAACATTAGTTCAATGACTTATATGTTGTTATAAATTACCAAAACCACCAAGGAAGCAAATGTGCTTTGACCATGACTACGTGCAGGGTTTATACAGGTTCGGGCTGCTCGGGTGCGTAAAACCGTACATGTTGTCTATGTGTTGTATATTCGGGTCCAAATACAAGGGAGCATCCACCCGACAAGGATGCTCGAAAGGTGCTGCTATGCGTGCAAATGGACAGAATGTCGACCTTTGTTAAGGTAGCCATGGGCCTCCTTTTATAGTTCAAGGGGTTTCCACAAGGGCTACAATGGTCTTTTACTAGGTGTACAGTGCGTTCTTACAGCTATAGGGGCTGTCGTCAGAGTGGTAGTGGGAAACACCTAACTCTGACGGACTAGGACAGGCACATTGAATGCGCCGTGAGGTGGAGCGCTGGCGACGGTTTCCAGCAAGGATTGCCTCTCCTTCTGTGTCGTTCGCCCAGTTACCTCTTATTCTTCTACCATGCTACGGGACGGGTGGCGTTAAAACCGCAACAGGTCCACCGTTGTGGCCACGTGCCCCGGCCAGCTCCGCCTGCCAGCTTGCCCGCTCGACACCTCAAGCGATGTAGACTATCGTGTGTGGCGAGGTGGAGCGGTGGCCTGGCGGGTTGGAATCCTTGCCGGGGACGCTCGCGGACGGGCTATTCCACTTGGCGAAGGGTCTGGAAGCCCCGCCCTAGTCTTGACTCTGGTTTGCCTCGGAGGCTGGTGCGAGCCCGACAAGAAGTTGCCGGTCTGAGGCAACTGCCCGTGCACAAGTCCGAGTACTAGGGACCCCTAGTTCTTAGTACACTGACAAAGAGGGTAATATTTCAGTGTGGAACTGACCAAAAGTTGGATTGGCATTTTGATCTACGAAATACAATGGCCTTGACGCAATCCTCGAAATGGATAAGGTGACGGAGTTTGTTTCTCCTAGACATTCTTAAATAGAATGACTTGAAAGATCACAAGAATAATAGGCATCAGTGAACATGAATGCACAACTACTCTTGATTGCCAAATGAGAGATAAAGGTCGGAATACCATTGAAGATGGGGAACTCAAAAGCACATGATTTTTTTTAGTTGTAGATGCATATGTTAGCATGTCCAACGAGTTCAACACAATTCTTCCGGAAAACCGATGCAGAGAGGTAGGATTCGCAGAGTCACAACTATGGAATGGAGAACTCATCAAAATCACTCTTGTTGTGATCTTCGGTTCACGAAGAACTTCTGCCATAATGGTTCATTTTATTAGAAGAATGATATACCACGGACCTCGAAGACTAGAACAAAAGTTACTAAACATCCTAAAGGAACAAGTAAACACTATCAACATGAAGAAACAGAATGAATCTTGGGTTCAAGAACCCAGATTTGGAATACCTACTACTATATTACATCACATGATGTTCTCGATAATGATGGCCAAAATTATCACACTGGAATATAGAACACAGTAGATTATTGGGTGGTTCTCTGAAATAACATGGTTTCATAACACCTTCAGTAGATACGCCTCAACACAATAGTTGGTGTGCTTTGTCTGGCCAAAAAGACATTGAGTCGGGATGAAAGGATTTGCAATTGCATCAGATTATTTATAAACCTTGGATAACTCGAACAGCGTAACGGCTATACTGGTGTAAAATATGAGGCAACCTGCAAGACAACTGACAACAGAACACTGCATTCTTAAGGAGACACCGGTGTAAGAAGACAACACCTTCCTATAAGTCGCCAGCATAGTAACTCGTCATCTTGCTAGATAGACGAGATAGCCTAGTTCTTAAACCCCGTAGAAAATAAGATGGTGACTCGAAATTAGAATGACACGAGGAAAAGAGTAAAAAGAGTCTTACGTTCCCTTCCACAATCAATTCCCTTATATAACTAAAGAATTGGGAGACTCAACATCGACTAGTTTGGCTTTGTAATCCTGCAGCCAGTCAGGCTCTGTACCAACTTTGTCAGGACCCCGATCCTAAGCCATACGGATCTAGCATTTAACACATCATATCACTTTGCGGCCTCATGCACGGTAAGCTCCACGGCTGCCACCTTACCTTGACCGAGATAGTTTGCGCGTTTGGGCTCACGTATATGAATATGTCGCTAGCAAACATATGTCAGAGAACCCGGGTCGACACGACTAGTTATAGACCCATCTGGCAGAACCATAAAGGAACAGGCATACATAACCCAGCAATGCAGGTGTCAGTCATCAACGTGTGTAGACGAGTCGTAGAAAGCTACACGAACTCCATTACACTGCGTGACATTTCCCCGTAGGGACAGACACAACAGAAGAGAAGGATACATGACGGTCAATCAATGTGTCCGGAGCAGTAGCAAGCTACCAGGGTGCCATGGAAGCACAATGAGGCATTTCCTTGTAAAAAAGGCCACCATAGGCATACGACTACGTGTCGAATCCCAAAGATACCAATGCATTTCAGACATACATGCAATATGCACGATATGCATAGATACAACATGGCATCACAACATAAGTCTATGACTCAAGTATTTATGAAAAACTCATAATTGCCAACATAGTGTGATATTACAAAAAGGGGTCACATGACCCAACACTGAAGTCATACAAGCAATAAGCGAAAGCATATCATGTCTGGGTACAAACATCTACTAATAGTGGTTGGAGGAGCCTGAAAATCTACAACGACCCTCCCAAAGGAAACAGACCTCTGTCTGGGATTCCCAAGCTAATCGGTCAATGTCAAACTTTGCGTAGAAATTAGTAGTGAGACTAAGGTCTCCTCTTCAAAAACATAATTAAGCAACTGTTAGTACAAAGGTACTCAGCACGACTTACATCAGAACTATCTACATCTGCATCATTGTCAACAAAGGGGGTTGTGGAGTTTATTGCAGTAAGCTAGATGTGACTCTTAGCTAACCTGTACTATTACAGCGAGTACTTTCTTTAAGGTAGAGAGAGTGCACGAGTCCACTTATTCGCCACATCAATACACCACTATAGATTCCCTCCCGTCTAACGATGAGAAGGCCATCCATAGTACTCAAACTTATCTCACGCATTTTAGATTGTCCATTTAAATTGTCTATGAACCATGTAAGCTTTCCAAGTAGTCCATATCCGAGGACGCGGCTATTCGAACAGATTAGTTAACCTTGACTCGGAGGAACCGATGTCCTCGTCCCATATGCAACGTTCCCTCCTGGAACACATATCTGCGTCCAGTCCGGCACATGTGCCAAGCCATGTTCCACGACGGGCCACATGCGCCATGCGCCACATGCCCGTGCACCTGACCCGCACATGTCCGTGTAACAACGAGGTAGGCTCTGATAAGCACGAAACCCAGTTCCTATGAGCCTTATCACAACACAATCCACCATGTTCTCCAACACGGCTTCTCATCATTATCTTGTCCAAAACGGGTAAAGACACTTAAGTATGATCATTAGGACATGACCATTCAAATTCATCACCCATATGAATCAGACCAACTCAACTCTAAGCATAGCAAGCGAGCATGGATGAGTAGTCACAACATACCTCAAGCAACTCCTAAGTATGCTAGGATGGTTTAGCTATTTGGTGATAATGAAAGATCATGAAAAGGAATGGGTTCAACTATCGAGAACAAGTGACAGTGGAAAAGTTTTGTTCTAATGCAGTAAAAGGGAGCAAGAGCAAGAGAGTGGAATTGTATCGGAATGCTCAAGGGAGGGTTGCTTGCTTGGCACTTCTGAAGATAATAGTGAGTCTTCATCGGTGCCATCAATCTCAGTGTCAGAATAACGTCTACCAAGAGGGAACTAACACCGGCAAACAACAAAGGGAACAACATTCAATGCAGTGCTCAACCAATGTATGATATGTATTATTAAGGTACTGAATTTACCTAATGCAATATATAGTCAAGTTAAGTGAAGTGGAATTTAAATATACATCAAATTCCAACTGAAACACTATTTATAAAATTTTACTAATCATGATTTTTCCTATTTGGTGATGTTAAGTTGTTCAAACATGCATGAACATGGCATAAACAGATTCTTCCTATTTTTCTGATCATTTTTCATATATAAATTATTTTCATCCGAGTTATAGATTATTTTCTCTGAACTTTAGAAGTTTTAAACATTTTCTGAAATTAATAAGTCATTTCCTGATTTATTTTAATTCCAGAAAACCAATTATTGAATCAGCATGTTGTTAGGGTGATGTCAGCGGTCAACAGGGTCATCCAGGGTCAACCTGACCAGTAGGGCCCATGTGTTAGTGACTCAGCTAATTAGGAAAGATTAATTTAGCTAACTAAACCAATTAGCATGCAAAGGGACCACTGTCAGCGTCTAGGTGGCGGTTTAATTGGTGGCTAAGCAGGGTTAACCTACGGTTTAAATGCCGGCGACCACGCCCGACGGCGGAGGCTCGGCGGAAAATCTACTCCGGCGACAAAATGTCACACGGAGAGGTTCTACGAGGAGTTGGACATGCGGAGCATCGAGTGGTGCCGTTGGCTGGGCGCGGGGAGCTTGGCAGCGACGAAAGCAATGGAGAGGGCGGCAACCGGAGCTCGGGCTAGCAGGGTTGCGGCGTTGTGGTGGACGGGGAAGCACATAGGGCACACGGTTGGGTTTCTAGGAGCTTCAAGAGCTCAATCCCGTGCTCAGACACACAAGTTGTGCCCTACATGGACGTTGCCGACGTGGGCAACGGCGAGGAGCTCTCGGCCATGGCGGGGATCGGTGCTAGATAGCGCAGGGACTTCCGGGGCAAGGGGGTAATGATGCTCCTGCTCACCTCGGTTCTAATGGCGCAAAGGCAGGGTCAGGGAAGCTCCGTCGATGGTGAATTGGTCGACGACGGCCGATAGATCCGAGGTCTAAGACGAAGACGATGACGACGATTCGGGCCCTCCGAGGATGCGTTATTCGTATTAAAGCTTCACGGCGATGAGGCGAAGCCGGTGGACACACTCGCTTGGTGAGGGAGGCTCGGTGGCCACGGTGAACGACGACAGTGGCCCTCAGGTGCCTTCGAGAGAGAGCCAGAGGAGGGGAGAGGGTGAGGTGAGGAGATGGGAATGACCAGCGAGGCCTCTGCATCTCCGTGGTGCTCTGGATAGGCTCATGGGGCATAGGACACCGCGAAGCAGGAGGTGGCCCCGAAGCGCGCGCGTGATGCCACGGCTTCGTCCTCCTAGCGAGGGGTTGAAGACGACCTTACCCCTCGCTGGGTTGGGCTGGGCCAGCTTCTAGCACATGTAAGTGGCCCAGGTACATCATTCTTCACTTTTATTTCTGTTTTGCATTTTCTTTTATTTGTTTGATTTGATTTGAAGCATCAAATCATTTATAAACTTTCTATAAATTTTTATGTGAGCTCATGGAAGCAGTCCAAGGTCACATGCAACTTACAAAAATATTTGATATTTAATTCTTGTATAGCAGAAATAAATCCAACTCAATATGTTATTGATTTAAATCCAAAGTCCCGAAATAATTCCTTCAAAAATGTTCCAAAATTTTGATTTGAGTCAAAACCCTAGCCAAAATTATCTAACATCAATGAAGGGATTGCTGGAATCATTGAATGCAATTTTTGGGGTTCTTTTCCCTCCATTTGATTTGAGGCTTTGAAAAATTCCCTCAGTTCAATTTTCTTAAATTTAAATATGATGCATGGCTGAATCTAATGCAACTATTTGCACTCAAATAAAATTGGCACTAAAATAATTCTAGGGTTGTGACATCAACGGTGTGCCTGGTGTCTGTGAAAACAGCCATAGTCCTCCATCCAGGCACGACCCCGTATCGAGAGTGCTCAAGTCACTCCCGCCACTAGTAACGCGGGCTCTTTGCCAGTTTTGAGCAAGCTAATCAATAAAGCCCCTTCCCATATAGGGGTAGTGTGGTTCTACATGTTTGGTTGGGACGATGAGCAAATCATAAATCTCTTCGTTTTTGAAAACAACACACTCAACTTAGCTCGGTGCACCACTTCTTTATCAAGTAGTGACCTAGCTCAACGTCTCCCAAGGGCATTAGTGGCACCCGTTCGGGTTTTTGATAGTCTTTTTAAAATCACAGTTGTTTCTTTCCAACGCAATGAACCTGCCCCAATCATGTAGCCAAACTTCTACAAGCACCTAACTAATTCCCACCAACACAACTCTAACAAGGAGTTATGGAAAATGCAAGTATCAACAGAACTATGCAATCAGAGGCAGACCGGGAGGTTTGCCGTCACAAAAAGGATCATGCTTTTGATGCAAAAGTAAATACTATATGGCATAAAAAGGGTTTCATCAACATGGTCAAAGGGTTTCTCGCCTGGCTCAGCAAGTCTTCAACTCTCCTGGTCCTTCTCCAAGCACTCCGTCCACTTCGTCAACTAAAGTCGAAAGCAATCACAATAAGCAACACAACAAGGCAGAAAATAGAATTACTCAAAAAATTGCAAACCATTTTTATTAAAAATTAGGGTGAAAACTAAAAATACCAATATTCATCGTTTTGGAGTTGGATAAGAAAAAATCAAGATATAGATTTTTAAGGTGGATTTATATGTTCAAATTTGAATTTGAATTTCAACAGTACAAAAAAGTGTGATGGATATGTATGGAAGTTATACCATTAAATAGGTGAGATTTTTATAGGAGTATAGGATTTCGAATTACTGTATTTGCCAAACATTTAATCCTATGGAATATTTGGAAATGTATTGGAAAAAGAAAAAAGAAAAATGACACTGCTGTAGTGGGCCAAAACTGGCGCAACTGGGCCGGCCCAGAGCCAACTCAGCCCAGGCAAACCGGCGTGCGTGCACGCGCTCGCGTTCAAACCTAATGAGCGGGGCCTCCTGCCAGAGAGAGAGAGAGAGAGAGGTGAGGATGATAGGTGGGTCCTACCTATCATCTTCAACCTCGGGATAAAGGGGCTTCCATGATCACCGACAACGACTCAGGCCACGACGAGGCAAGCTGTTGGCATGGCTAGACTCAGGGGGATTCCGCCGTTTAGGTGGAGGTGGAGGGGAGCGCTGGAGAGCAGGGGTTCGCCGGCGACGTCAAGTCCGAGCGGCAGAGCTTCGGGGAGGGGTTGTTCCTATCATCTCTAACTGCAAATGGAGGGGGAAACGAGTAGAGCGATGTCAGTGGGGTGCAGTGATTCCAGATAAGAGGGGAGCGGGGGCAGAGGTGGTCCCTATCGAGCGGACGGCGGTGACCCGAGGTGGCGGCGCTCTGGTTCAATCTGAGCACACGGAGGGGGAGGAGGAATAGGTGTTGCGGGTGGTCGATTGGGATAGCTAGAGTACGGGAAGGAGTGAGAGAGAGGCTCGAGAGGCCAGAAGTAGCCGGGCGCCGAAGTACCGCGGGCGGCGTCCACGACCACGACTCGGGGCTCCTCCTGAGTCCACGGGGGCGCTCCAAGGCGTGTCTGTGGTGCCCGTGGGCGCGATCCAAGGGAAGATAAGAGGGGGAGCGATGTCAGGCTTTGCCGCTCGCGCGTGCGAGGCCTCTCATTGGCCGAGCTGGGCGGCAGCGGGCATGCATTGCAGAAGGTGGGACAGAGGGAGAGAGGAGGGGCCTGACACTCTGGCGTGTTGCGGACGTTGAGACGCATCGGTAGGCGTGCGGGGAGGCCCGAGGTGGTCGGGTGGTGAGGTTGGGGTCAACGCTCTGGCGCTCGAGGGCGGGCTTTTGGCGAGCATGGGCACGTCTCACGCGCTCTAGCTTGTCCAGTAGCGTCTAGGAGCTTTGAGAAGCTCTGGAGTGCTCATGAGCTAAGGGAGAGGAAGGACGAAAGAAATGAAGGGGAGAGGTGATGTTGTCCATGGTACACAGAGAAGTTAAATTTTGTATTACCCCCCTCAATTATTGATCTTTGGCCTGGGCAGGCTACTAGAGGTAGAGGGGGACTATGGCCAGTTGTGTTTAAAAGTGGGACCCAAAGGAGAATAGTGAAAGGGATCAACATAGTAATTTTTGGAATTCACTAGAAGGTGCTCGGTTTTGGTTTGGGGCAGCCAAGGGAATCCAAATGCTATGAGAGTTAGCAGGAATTTGCTTGGGGTTAATTTGTACTTGCTTACCAATTTGTAACTCATTTGGAAAATCTTCCTAGTGCAAACATTACAAACCCTAGATATGCACAGAAATGGTTTTGAACAGGTTTGATCAAGTTCACCTATTCTCCTTGAGGAACCACTTGGTCCAGATGAAAGATTTGGTGATTTGAACATGTCTACCAATTTTGAGCTCAATTGTTGATACTTGATAATGTAAAGTTGTTCAAGCTTGCAAATGGGCAGAGTGGTTTTTGAGAGGCTTTGATGAGCCAAAAATTTGGATTGAGGTGGAACTTGGCAAGATAAACATTTGAGCCATATGTGACTTGCTGGAATTTCCTGGATTTATTTGACAATATTTCTTATAGAAATATTTCAAATACTTGAAATATCCAGAAAGGGTTTTGGAGGGTTTTGTCCTATGTCTTTAACATGATCATGTGTTGAAACTCATATATATTGAGAATATATGTCCACTTAGTTTCCTTCCATTTTCTCAAATATTTTTGGAACATAAAAATAATTTTCTCCTATAAAAGACCATTTCTATCCTCAAGAAAAAACCTTTAAATAAGATATACAAATAGCTTGTAAAATATTATTTTGTGGTTTTGGGAAGTTTTATAGATAATAGGTTTCAAATATAATTTTTGAAATATTTGATACACCACAATTTAAGTACTTGTAGTTCAAATCTTAACTCGGGGGGTTTTGAAAACCTAAATTTAATAAATGATTTTTGGCCAAAATATTTTGTATAAAAATAGTTTTATGACCTACACACATGGCATGATCATTGGGCAAGGTTTTAGATCAAGGAGAGGAGTTATGTGAGTAGGAGAGTTTATATGAATTAGGAGCAGACCCAAACAGGCAAGCAAATAGCAATCAATTCAAGCATCACGTGCACACAAAAAGTTTTTGTTGGTCCAAATTGTTGAGCTTTATTAATCATAGTGATGTGATACGAAACACAGGGTGTGGCAGACCTACCCCCCCTTATTAGAATCTCGTCCACGAGATTCCTAAGCTAGGCATCAAAGAGATACAGAAATTCGGGTCTGAGGTAGTGTTTACGATCCCAGGTTGCTTCGCCTTCGGTGTGGTTGCTCCACTGGACTTTGAAGTACTTGATGGTGCGTCTTGGAGTAGAATGCTCGGCTTCATCTAAGATGTGCACGGGGCTCTCGTGAGATGTTTTGTCTGACTAAAGGTCAAGGGCTTGAAGAACGAGGTTCGGGCAGAGTTCTGGCTCGTCTGTGTATATCGAAAGTCAGAATACGTGGATACGTATTGTGCCAGTCTGTTGGCCCTAGGGTTACTTACGTTGGTTTGTGACCTCACGTTGTCTCGTGCTAGTCTATAAGGGTCAATATCTTGGTGTTACTTCTCGGTGACATGGAATCGTTGTCTCCCCTATAGCAGGTGCTCTTCAGATGCACGTGGTCTTCAACTATGAGGGTGTCGAGGATCGTCAATGTAGGTCTCTTGTCGAGATCTTCAGCTTTGACTTATCTGTCTACAAACATTCTTGAGTCAACTGCACTTGCTCCTTAGCCATTTGTTTTCATAATCAAATACACATGTTCTTAGGAGGTCTTCGATGGTTTGGTTTTCTTATCTCTTTGTACCTATCTAGGGGAAAAATTGTGCGGAGCCTTGTCCCTAAGACTCCTTGAGGCTTGCCTCGAAGATTAGAAGCAAAAAATCGGTTCCTTTATCTAAGAGGGTTTCATTGTGCTCCTAGTAAGCTGACCATCCAGAAGTATATGTTAGACAACTAGTCCAAGTGGTTGAGGTTCTGAAAAATGGGGAGGACAACCTTGGGCAGCTTTTCCACCATGATCCATTTAGTGCACATCCCTGATTGGACCGAGCAGGCTAGTAATGAAGCCATGGCAATTGGTTCCACTCTCGTCCGGGCTCTGGAGAGAGCTAGGAAATCATTCTCATCCCACTTCACTCAAGAGGTAGAGTGAAGGGTGCTATATACCTATTTAGTTCTTTCCTAGTTAGGAATTGATAGGTAACCTTCAAACCAAGGAACTCTTTGATCCCACTTTGATGTCCAAAGGTTTTGTATTGCTTGAACATTAGTGTAGCTTGACATGGTCTTGTAGACATGGCTGGTACTAGATCAATGGTTAATCTCTTATGCTCCTCCAACTTCGATGTGGTTTCTCATATTGTCATGGTTTGTTTGGGTAAGAACACTTCCTGTTGCCGAGAGAGCGCTTTGCGGAGTCCAACTTCCTCAAGGTAAAACTTTAGACTTGAGAGATTTGGCAGCTGGTGCACTTGGGGGCTTATCCAAAATAGGACTAGGGTGTACCGTATTCTCCTTGGATAAATAAGTATGTCGTCCATGAGGATCACAACGTATTTATCCAAGTGCCACATAAACACGTTGCTTATGGGATATGTGAGAGAAACAAGCATATGGTAATTCAAAGGGCTTGAATGCTTACTGGTTAACCATATTGTGCAGAGGATGTGGTCTTCGGTAAGTTTTGGGAATGGTTTTTAGGTTGATAGTCCTTGATTCAGCTTGCTCTCGAGAGAAGGCCCGGGATCCAAACTCTGGTGAACTAGTTTCAAACATCCGGAAGCGGCATTGGTTCTGGGTAGTTACTCGTCTAGGAATCTTCGATCCTTTTGCAATCTAGCACTTTGTGTCCACCTCCCTTATAGGCGGAACTAGAGGTGCTCACGGTTGAGTGTTGGCCAAGGTCTTTTCAACTTAGAGCCAAAGTCCATGGTCATAATCCAACCATCTTGTGGCTCGGTAAATCTTAGGTGTTTCAAGGATTCTAGGGTGCGATGGAACATTTATCACCTCATCGTTGAGCATAGTTTGTTAGATGCCAATTGTTCTATCTAATCCTCCAAACAAGATCAGCTTGTATCCCTGAAGGCATCATTTCATACCGACTCATAAGTCGTAGTCTCCAATTGTGCGTGCATAGTAATCCCAAGATCAACGCTCATTGAACACACAAAACTGAATATCAAGAGTCGAAAGTACTGCCGGCACCCAGCTTGTGAGATCTCTCTTGCTTTGAAGGGCATAAATAATTTGGTCGGATGACCACCTCGGGGCATCCGGCGACTCTTCAGAGCTTGGTGTGTTTTGGGTAAAAAAATTCTATGTGTGCATGAACAAACTAATATCGTTTAGAAACTGCTCCTAAACATATATGACGGAAAGTGTGGTTGTATAGGCTAATGATGTATCGCTCTTTCGGCTGCATTCGCCACCTTAGGGTCCTCGAAAGCAGTACAATGCAGTCTCTTTATTAAGCACCGCTAGGGATCAAAAATATTTCTTGGCACATGGGTTGAGGATATTACTGAATGGTGTCGGTTGACCTTGTGAAGAAAACATAGCATCATGCTTATCGCGGATTGGCTACTTCCCTTCATAACCACGAGTGCCTAGATTATGGTCCCCTACCATTTGGCTCCGGAGCTTCGCAAACTTCTCTTTGTCTTTTTTGTACTCATTTGAGTCTCGGTAAACAAGGAACTGCTTCCATTTGTCATCAGTGGTACTAGGATATAGCTTTTTGGTTTCCTCTAGATCATACCCGTCATCCAGCACCTTGCTTGCAAGGTATATATTACAACTCAAGGCCTTAGTGAACACGCACATGGCATGGATTTCACAAGTGCTTTGTCTCGGTCGTTGAACTTGAAAATATCTCTCATCTTTCCTAACAAGAGGTTTGACCAGTGTTTGTATCTGGGGCCATAGTTCACATGCGATGGCACCTAGGACGTTACCCCATTTTGTCGCATTCTTGATTGGACTAACGGGTCTCCCTTCTTGGTTAATACGTTTAATTATGTAAGTTAGTATAGACACGTTATTCCGTAGCCTACACTCCATGGCTAGAAATTCGACGAAGTGGAAATGAATCAACATTTCGTGAAAACTTTGGCACTCTATTCTATTCCCTTTAAAAGAAGACAATGAACCGCAATGAAATTCACCACCGGGCATCACCATTTTATCAAAACAAAATAGGCCTAACCTTTGCTAAAAATTGGACGTATTGAATTCCAAAAATACGAGGAAATGGAAGTGAATCAATATTTCGTCAAAGCTTTGGCACTCTTTTCTATTCCCTATAAAAGAAGACAACTAACCGCAATGAAATTCACCACAGGACATCGCCGCTTTATCAGAAAAAATCAGCATATCCTTTGCTAAAAATTGGACGCATTGAATGACAGAAATTCGACGAAATGGAAGTGAATCAACATTTCTTCAAAACTTTGGCTTCTTCTAAATCAAACTATGAGCATGCATTGACATATAGCACAAGCAATTGTATCATATCCATTCATCATACATAGTAGAACATCACGGGACAAAGCAAAAGCAATGAATTGAAATCATGTAACATCAATAAACATATAGAGCAGAAGCATGGAATTAAAGCAACCGAGGCCAGCGTTGTCTGATGCCGAGGAGCTGTTGGTGCGGGCATAGGCGCGCCGACGGATGGGTATGTGGAGATGGTCGATGGTCGTCGATCCGTTGGTGTGGGCGGAGGCGCACCGGCGGAGAGAGGTCGATGGAGAGTACCGAGGAGTAGGGCGCGGCCGAGGTCGCGAAGACTACCATTGGGTGGAGGTGGAAGATGGATGGGGCAGTGTCGGAGCGTGCTTGGGAACGTGGCGGCGGCGGAGCTGGCGGTGGCGCGTGTGGCTGGCGGCAGCACGCGGTGCTGGCGCTTGTGGGGGTCGGTGAATTGTGGTGGTGTTTTGTGGGGAATGGTGTGGGGGAGCTTAGTGTCGTTAATTGGGCAGGCGAGGATTTGATGTGGAGGTAATTTTCGGCCAGCCGCGCACGCAAGTTTGAAATTTTACTTGCAGTGGTGGGTGCTGCCAGAGACTCGCCACAAGTTTTTAAAGCACCAGTGGTGGGACGTAAGCATAAACCGCCACTGCTATATTCTACCCAAACTGAGTGTTCAACAAGGATAAACAGTGGCGGTTGCAATACAGCGCCCGCCAATGTTCTATCATCTACCTGTGGCAGGATCTAGGTCCGGACCGCCACTGATTGATTACCCAAACAAACCTCGTTGTGGAGATTATATCTGTGGCGAGTAACTGAATATGTTCGCCTCATTTACGCCCTTAGCTGTGGCACGTGGTTTTTGTTACTTGCCATTGCTAGTTTTCAATAATAGATGTGGCGGGTAGCACATGGCGTTCGCCACTAGTTGGGGTTCACCTATAAGCCCTTTCCCAGTAGTGTCTTTTTCACGATGTAGAAACATGCATAACACTATTGGTTTCATCTGACCATACAAGCAGCAGCGGCGGCGGCAGCGGCAACAGCGGCAACAACAACCACAACAACAGCAGCAACAACAGCAGCAGCAACAACAACAGCAGCAGCAGCAGCAACAACAACAACAACAACAACAACAACAACAACAACAACAACAACAACAACAACAACAACAACAACAACAACAACAACAACAACAACAACAACAACAACACCAGCAGCAGCCGCAGCAACAGGAACAGCAACAACAACAACAACAACAACAACAACAACAACAACAACAACAACAACAACAACAACAACAACAACAACAACAACAGCAGCAACAACAACAGCAACAAGAACTGCAACAGCAACAGAAGCAGCAGCATCAATAGTAGCAACAATAGCAACAACAATAATAGCAGCAACAGCAACAACAGCAAGAACAGCAGTAGCAGCAACAACAACAACAACAATGTCGGTGCACTAGGACAGGGGTATCCAATGCCCTGACTTATGCACATGCAGTAGTAGCAAAACCCGTCGGGAAAAGCTACCACACCACCAAGCAAGCATTCAAGAACCAGACCCTGACAGCAACAACCTGCGGGGGGACAAGCAAACACCGGCAGCACCAGCACAACGGCCCAGAAGGGGCCCGAAGTGCGTCAGCTGTGTCCCCGGAGCCTGTCGGGCACCGAGGCGCGCACATCTCAAGAAGACCCGACAGGCCATCCCCCCGGCAGGCACGAGCTAACTAGCCACCGCTCCCCCGCATCACGACGCCAGTCACTTATCGATGGGGTGTCGAGGCCTCAAGCGGCTGGGTAGCTCTCGTTAAGCACGTGGCAAAGCACCGGAAGGCAGATTATACCGAGTTGACACACGTCTAGCAGCGTGTCAAGACCCTAAGCAACGGCCAGATAGGCGGTGGCAAGAGCTTGCCGGGGATTCACCCCCGAGCGCCACCTAGTCTAGTAATCATGGTATTTTGTGCTAAATGCCAGAGTTAGGTACGATAGCTTTGCTAAGCTATCTAATCGATAGATAATGACTATTTTTCCATTGTGGTTGCCCCTTGCGCTATAAAAGGAGGCCCGAGGCAACCTACCTCAAGATTCGGAACCTTTGGACACTTGTACTCGCGTAGTAGCTCACCCCAACAGCGACCCTTGCCGGGGCTTAGCGCTGCGTGTTCTTCGTGTTCCTTCGACCAATCCACCAAAAGCAGGAGTAGGGTTTTACGCTTCACAGCGACCCAAACCTGGGTAAAACTGCCAGCGTCCTGATCGACCCCTGGTCCCGTAGGTGATCTTGTGCATCCGTGACCCGACATCTTTGGCGCACCAGGTAGGGGGCGTGCATCATTTGCGCGAACCCGAGTTCGTGAACAGCGAGTCGATCATCATCGTTGTCTTCTTCATCCATGGCTCCCAAGAAGAAGCCCAGCGTGGCCACGCATCCCTCCACTTCAAAGGCTCCGCTGCATGCAGCCGCAGACGCTGTGGACGCTGCGGCGGTCGCGAATGAGACGGGCGTCATGGGCGACACGGCTGCCGCAGGCGGCGCCACCGTCGTGTCCGCCGCGGCTGAGGCTGGAGGAGAGAGCGCCGGAGAGGAGCAACAGCAACAGCGCCCGGGCAAACGTGGCCCTCGTGCCGCGGGCGGAGGGGACGACCAATCACCGCCTCCCCGCCGCGCGGATGGCCGTGGTCATCACGGCGGCGTACAAACCGGAGCAAGCCGTGACCCGCCATCTGCGCCCGTCACCAGCGCGGCTACTGGACGCACGCTCCACACAGAACAAGACGGAGCGCCGAGCGGAGCCGCGAACCTGCGGACTCGGCCTCCCCCACGTCAGACCGTCCCGGCGAGTGGTGCACAACATCAAGAACGCGGCGACGCCCCTCTTGGTTCCACCAGGAGTCGGGCGACATCGCGGTCCGCCTCTTTCACCATGCCGGACACGGCGTCGGAAGCAATGGCACGAGCCCAGCTACTGCTTAACTTCCCGCTGACGGTTGACAAGATGGATGACTGGAGAGCTACCATCCAGAGTTTGATATCTTTCGTTGAAGCCAATAAATACCAGCATGCAGAGCAATCGCGATACGCGCGAACGGCTACGACGGCCCGGCCGGCGATCGTGTCGAGGGGGCCACACCAACGCTGCAGTCCCCTCCGCGACTGCAAACCCAGGAGCAGCCGCGGCGGGCTTCACAGGCTGACGAATTCGACGAAGCATCCATGGCTTCATCCGGCCCGCACGATCGTCGGGACCAGTGGCGTGTCCTGGATGATCGGCGGAAGGAAGACGCGCGCGTCACCATCGAACGGCGTCGAGAAGCGCACCGTCAGTCTGACAGGCGCAATGGCCCAGGCGCTGGCGACCCCACGCCCAGTGTTGGCGGGTACCTGCCTTACGAGGTGGGGTGCCCTGCTTTCAGTAGTGAGCTGCGGCAGGTCCGCTGGCCTTCGGCCCGAGCTTTGAAACTAGAGCTAACGGAGATGTATGATGGAAAGCTAAAGTCGGCGGAGTTCCTGGGCATCTATACGATAGCCGTTCAAGCTGCCGGAGGAAGAGACGAGAAGGTGCTCGCCAACTATTTCCCTTTGGCACTAATGCCAAATGTGAGATCGTGGCTGATGCACCTGCCAAAAAACTCCATCCCATCCTGGGCTGATCTATGCAACGAGTTCTTCGGTGCCTTTACAGGTGGCCATCACGAGCCAGGACAGCCCAGCGATCTGCAAGTCTTGTCGCAAAAAGAAGGAGAAACTTTGCGGAAGTACATTCAGAGATTCAGTCGAGTACACCGCAACAACCCAGAAATACACCCCACAGCCGTGATTGCCGCGTTCCATTCGAACGTGCGCAACAGGAGGATGCGAGCCAAGATGAATGTGAACCTTCCCAAGACTGTCAATGAGCTGTACACAATGGCGGATAAGTGTGATCGTGCCGAGGAAGGAAGGAGACTCCCCGGAGAGGAGGCTGGCGTCGAAGTCGACTCAAACGACGAAGACGACACCCCCGGCTCGACAGGGAGGAACCAAAAGTGCAACAAGAAGCGCAAGGGAAAAGCAGTGTTGGCTTTGGAGGGCTCTGGTAATCTCGCTGCCGGCAAGAAGGCCAAGGCCTAGACCCCCGGCAAGGAAGCTGCCGCGTGCGCTGATTGTCGGGAGGCCGCAGCAGTAGAGAAAATTGGGAAGTCTGAGGGGCCGTACTGCAAGATCCACCACACCAAGGGTCATGATCTCCAAGAGTGCTGCCAAGTTGAGCAGCTTGTCAAGAAGCAGAAGGCGGAGTACGAGAAGCGTGACAAAGATAAGGGACAAGACGCCGCTGTCGGGAAGGGCCGTGGCAGCAAGGGAGGCCGCCGCGACAAGGCGCCGCAGCAGAAGGAAAGGCCAGCCAGAGGCCGTGAGAAGAAAGAAACAGAGGATATAAGTGAGGTTGAGGATGATGAGGAGGATTCCAGTGACCGAGAATTCCAGAGAGCAACCGAAGCCATGTGTGTTGACGGGGGTGCATCCTTGCACTCCTCTCACCGGCATCTCAAGCAATGGGCGCATGAGGTCAACGTTGTGGAACCTACTGCAGAGTCCAAAAGGCCGCTCATATGGTCCCGCACGCCTATCATCTTTGATGAAGAGGACCATCCTGATCGCACCACCGCGGTCGGACGTTTGCCGTTGTTGGTTTCTCCAACAATCCGCAACCTCAAGGTCACCAAGATGTTAGTTGACGGTGGGGCATGATTGAACTTAATCTCTCCAAAGGTGGTCGAGAGGTTGCAAATCCCTGATGAAGAGCTCAAAGCTACAGGTACTTTCCAAGGAGTTAATCCCGGCAGGAGCCGACCTAAGGGAAAGATCACTTTGCCTATGACGTTTGGCGGGGAATTAAACTACCGAACCGAGAAGGTGGTGTTCGATTTGGTTGAGCTTCCCCTGCCTTACAACGGAATTCTTGGTCGCCCAGCCCTGGCAAAGTTCATGGCAGCATCCCACTATGCTTACAACACTTTGAAGATGCCAGGACCCATTGGAATCATCTCTGTCCCTTCCGACAAGAAGGATGCAGTCATATGCGTGGATAAGATATACCGAGACGCGGTAGCAGCTTAGGTCGCGGAAGCGCCAGCTCCCGCCAAGGAGCCAAGGAAAGAGAGGAAATCTAGCAGGGACGCCGGCAAGGACTCCGGGAAGCGCGTCTCTTCGGAGTGCGCTGCGCCCGTCGAGGATCTGTCGGGGAGTTCCAGTAGCAAGAAAGCCAAGGTCACCTATCCTAAGACAAAGAAGATCCCGACAGGGCAGGATGGCGTTGGTGGCACGTTCACCATCAGCGCCACCCTTACTGACAAATAGGAAAGCGCGCTCGTTGCCTTCCTGTGGGCGAATGTCGATGTATTTGCTTGGCAACCATCTGACATCCCCGTTTTTCCCACGGAGGTAATCGAGCACCACCTTGATGTCTGCCCCCACGCCAGGCCCGTCAAACAAAAGGTTAGGAAGCAGGCCTTGGAGCGGCAGCAGTTCATCGCCGAAGAGATCAGAAACCTTGAAGCAGCTGGTTTGGTCAGAGGAGTGTTGCACCCAACTTGGTTAGCCAACCCGGTGGTGGTGCGCAAGGCAAATGGGAAATGGAGGCTTTGCATAGATTTCACTGACCTGAACAAAGCATGCCCGAAGGACCCATTCCCATTGCCGCGCATCGACCAGATTGTTGATTCCACCTCCGGGTGTGACCTGCTTTCCTTCTTGGACGCTTACTCTGCATACCACCAGATCTTCATGGCTAAGGAAGATGAGGAAAAGACCATGTTCATAACTCCGTGCGGCATGTACTGCTTTGTATGGATGCCATTCGGCTTAAAGAGCGCTGGTTCTACTTTTGCCAGAGCCGTGTAGACTGGATTTGGACCGCAATTGCACAGGAATGTAGAAGCCTACATGGACGATATAGTTGTTAAGACCAAGGATGAAGCAACTCTCATACAAGACTTGGAAGAGACTTTTGCAAACCTGCGCAAAATCAACCTGAAGCTCAACCCTGAAAAATGTGTATTCGGCGTCCCATCCGGCAAGCTACTTGGGTTCTTTGTATCTCAGCGGGGGATAGAAGCAAATCTCGACAAGATCAAGGCAATTGAGCAGATACAGGCACCCAAGACCATCAAGGACATCAGACGTTTGACCGGGTGCATTGCCGCGCTAAGTAGGTTCATCTCCAAATCCGCCGAACGCGCCGTGCCGTTCTTCAAGATTCTGAAGAAGGCAGGCCCGGTAAAGTGGACCCCGGAAGCAGAAACAGCGCTGCAAGATCTGAAAACTTACCTTTCTTCCGCTCCCACCTTGGTCGCTCCTAAACCACAAGAACCGTTGCTGCTCTACTTTGCGGCAACGAATCAAGTGGTTAGTGCAGCGCTGGGGGCACAGCGAGAAGTAGATGAGGATGCAGCCGCTACGGCCGATGCTGCCGGGGACAAAACTGAAGCTTCTGTGGCAGGACCCAATGCACAACCAGAGGAATCTCAACAAGCTGACGAAGGCAGTTCCAAAGAAGTAGCAAAGAAGAAAGTGGTGCAGCGGCCAGTTTACTTTGTCAGCTTCTTATTACAGGGGGCTAGATCAAGGTACTCTGGAGTGCAAAAGCTGATCTTTGGCCTCATCATGGCCTGGAGGAAGCTGCGCCAGTACTTCCAAGCCCATGAGATCACAGTTGTCACTCGCTTTCCGCTATAGCGTATATTGAGGAAACCCGAAGCCACCGGCAGGATAGTTGAGTGGGCCCTTGAGCTGTCAAGTTTCGGTTTGAAGTATGAGAGCACTTCCACGGTTCAGAGCAGGGCGTTGGCAGAGTTCATTGCCGAATGGACACCCACGCCAGATGAAGAGATCCCAGAGACAATCCTCCCCGGCAGGGAAGCACCCAAGGATTGTGTCATGTACTTTGACGGTGCTTTCTCGCTCCAGGGTGTCGGAGCAGGTGTGCTCCTCGTTGCCCCCACCGGAGAGCACCTCAAGTATGTGGTTCAGATGCACTTCCCCCGGGAGGAGGCTACCAACAACACCGCTGAATACGAGGGGCTCCTTGTCGGACTCAGAATCGCGGTGGAGTTGGGAATCAAGAGACCGATCATCCGAGGGGACTCACAACTCGTGGTGAAACAAGTCAACAAAGACTATCAGAGCTTGTTGATTGAGGCATACGTGGAAGAAGTGAGGAAACTGGAGGAGCGCTTTGATGGATTACAAGCAGAGCATGTGCCTCGTGCGGAAAATACCATCGCTGATCATCAATCAAAGTGCGCTGCGCGAAAGCTCCCTGTGGAACCAGGAACCTTTATCCTTCTCCTCACTCAACCTTCAGTATCCCCATCAACGATGGCCAGGCAAAGAAGAAAGCTGGACTCCGGCAAGCATTTCCCGGCAGAGCTTCCCGAAGCCGCTGGTAGAGAAGACGTCGGAGACAGTCTCGCTTCGCATGGTGAGCAGCTTTCTCCTACAGAACCCTAGGTTCTCGTGGTCGAGACAAGCGCTCCCATGGACGAGGAGATGCCTTTAGTCCTAGTTGTCGAGCCCCGGGCTCCAACTTGGGCACAGCACATAGTCCGTTTCCTTCAAACGGGAGAACTCCCCGAAGAGCAAGAAGAGGCCGAAAAAGTAGCCCGTCGGTCAAGTATGTACCAGTTTGTCGATGACACTCTATACAAAAAAAGAGCCAACGGCGTGAAATTGAAGTGCATTTGCCGGCAGGACGGACTAAGGCTGTTGGCGGAGATTCACGGAGGCGTATGTGGCTCACACATTGGATCCAGAGCTCTTGCCGGGAAGGCCTTCCGGCACGGTTTCTACTGGCCCACTGCCCTCCAAGATGCAACTGAATTGGTCAACAAATGTGAGGCCTGTTAGTTCCACTCCAAGAACATCCATCAACCAGCGCAAGCTCTCCATACGATCCCTTTGTCCTGGCCCTTCTCGGTCTGGGGGTTCGATATTTTGGGCCCCTTCCCCCGTGCTTTGAGTTCTTGTTCATGGCAATCGACAAGTTCACAAAGTGGCCTGAGGTGGAGCCAGTAAGGAAGGTGACCGCACAGTCAGCTATGAAGTTCATGAAAGGACTGGTGTGCCGTTTTGGAGTACCTAACAGAGTGATCACCGACAACGGCACCCGGTTCACGAGCCGCGCCTTCATGCAATACATCCAAAACCTTGGAAGCAAGGTGTCCATCGCCTCTGTTGCCCATCCAAGAAGCAACGGGCAAGTCCAGAGGATGAATGCTGAAGTGCTGCGAGGTCTCAAGACAAGGACTTTCGATAGGCTGCGGAAGAGCAGCAAGCGCTGGATAGATGAGCTGTCGGTGATTCTTTGGTCCCTCAGAACAACACCGAATCGAGCTACCAGCCAGACATCCTTCTCCCTGGTATACGGGGCGGAAGCAGTGCTCCCCACGGAACTCATATACGGGTCACCTCGAGTACTTGCCTACGACGAAGTAGAGCAAGAGCAGCTACGGCATGACGATGCCATGCTCCTCGAGGAAGATCGTCTCCGGGCTGCTGTGCGTGCTGCATGCTACCAGCAAGGCCTAAGCCGCTATCATAGCCGCAGGGTACATGCCCGGAGCCTTGAGGAAGGCCACCTTGTCCTTAGGCGCGTTCAGTCCGCCAAGGGTACCAACAAGTTGACGCCGAAGTGGGAAGGCCCTTACCGGGTAGCACGAGTCACCAGACCTGGCGCAGTCCGTCTGGAGACCGAAGATGGCACCAAGGTGCTTAACTCGTGGAACATTGAGCATCTTTGTAAGTTCTACTCATAAGGCGCGGCTGCCGGGCGCAGTCCCCGGCAGCCACCTTTTGTACAAGCCTTGCCAAAGTTGCATGTAACCATTTGTACAAAGCCAGGCGCAGACCTTGAGCAACAATAATTTATCTAGGCATTGCATCATATAATTGCATTACACGATCGTTATCCATCCTTTATGACTGCAATATCATCGCCTATTTTCTAGAGATTTGCTAGAGTACTCGTTGAGCCTATAATCCTTGTTACCGCACTCTTTCCTCGAAGAGTGGAGGCCTCTTGCCCTGCATGATTTGTCACCAGGTAACTATAGAAGGAGGATGAAGGAGCAAGGACGGCGGCCCGGCGTACTCCAGAAAGGGATACT